>CM045553.1:10581107-11262285 GCA_024721245.1 Mitragyna speciosa | reverse complement strand
TATTTGTTAGAATATACTAATTGCTCAATTTCATACCTGATTATTTTTAAGGAAGCTAAAAAGCCTTGACCTTTTGACAAATATTTAAGCAGTCATGTCTCAAAGCTGTTCTTCCTTGTTTTTTCCTCCCCTGCTCACCATGTTGCCTGTTAGTTTCTTACATGAATTTTTGTATTGCAGTCTCCAGTGGTTGCATTTCTATCCCGAGGTCTAAGTACCATTGGTTTTAACGGGTTAGTCATTAACCATTATTTGAAAATGTTACTTACCTCTTATGTTCTCATCATTTGAAAATATTGCTTTCTGCCTTTTATGTGCTCATTATTATACTGCGTGTATTTGTCTTGTTCCATGTTCTGAAATTTCTATTTTCACTTTTTTACCTACTTTTTCCTTCTGTTGCCTTGTGAAAATCCTTAATGCTATTTCATTTTTCCGTTTCGTAGACTCGTCTTATGTATTTGTTTATACGTCTTGTGTTTCCTTTTCACTTTGTTTTGTTTGTTTGTTGGCTATTATCTTTCGAGATGAGAACGAGAACGAAGAAAATTGATGACCTCTTTAGCCAAAGTTGTACTGATGGACAACTATCACAACCACCAAACAAATTTGATGGTACCATCGTTACTCCTGTGCAAAACCGTCTTGGATTAAACTCTTATGTCGGAGAAACCTCATGTAGCATTTGTTCTGGAATGCAGTACTTCAAAGCAACCAAGTTGCTGAGATTTATGAGGGTCAATCCAATTGTTACTTAAATTTGTATAGTTTTCCTTCCAACCATTTTCGGCCTATTGCAATGAATTCTTCATTATCAAGACAACGTACACAAGATTCTGATACGTGTATAGAGCCTTATTGCAATCGAGTATTAACTAAAAAATATTATAGAAGAGCGGCTATTCTTAGATGGAAATCAGAAAAGGTTCATAGCTCTTTTACATTAACTGTTGCCGATCAGCAAGGTGAGTTGCTCACTAAAAAAAAAAAACTCAATAAAAACTTCTACCACTTAGTGCATGCGTGCACCTGTTAATATGTTTGTTACGTACAGTATTACCTGATCCTCCTCTTCACCTTCGCGTGCGCAATCAAGTTGTGTTGCTATTACAAAAAAGAGAATAACTTATCTTTTTTTCCCCATTTTTCCGCTTGTTTTCTTTCTTTTGGATAAAACTTTTTCTGTATATACTAAAAACCCTTCAATGGAACAAAAAAAAAAAAAAAAACTAGGAAATCAGTCTAAAACAGGAAGAGATCTTTTGAATATTATTCCTGAATAGCTTATGTTCAGTCTGTTCTAAAAGACTGTCCTCACTGTGGAGCAAAGAAATGCTTCTTTGAAACGACAAATTTTTGCTGCTCAGGTGGTGTTGTTACATCGACTCAAAATACCTTCCTAGTTATCCTTGTATCGCTATTGACTTCGTCATCTGAAGAGGCTGAATCATTTAGGACTTACATAAGAATGTATAATAATCTTTTTGCGTTCACTTTACTTAGGGTTAAATATGATAAATATTTGTTGAGAAATTGAGTTTATACATTCAGAGTTCAAGGACAAGTACACCATTTCCTTAATAATTTAACTCCTACTGCTGGTTGTGGTTCAAATCTTCAAGTTTATTTCCATGATACTAAAAATAAGCTATCTAATTGTTTAGAAGCATCTCCTAGATTATTAGAAAGCGCGACCAAGAAAATTATACTTGTTCTTGAGAAAAATCCACATGCTAGATTTTTCAGAAGCTTAAGAGATGTGCCTAATTTAGACAACCATTGAATCATCTTGAAAACTCTTCTTGATTTTGATCAAAGAGTTTATAACAAACCCACAGCCTCACAAGTAGTTGCTTTGTGGGTAGAAGGTGAAGAGAATGAGAAACGAGTCATCGCGATATTAGAGTTCATACACATGGTGGTCGTTCAAGAAGCATAATGTTATAATCCACTCCAGTACCCTTTGATCTTGCCTTTTGTTGAGCTTGGTTGGCATCAAGGAATTCCCAAGAAAGGATTAAAAGCACAAAACCAAAAAAGCAAAAGAAAAAGAACTACTGCAACTTCCATTTCTCCTTCTAATTCTTTAGCCGTTGATGAGTTGCTCCAAAATGAAGGGGATGGTTAGTTTTGTTTTTTTAACTAATTTTCTCATACAACAAATGCTCTTGTTGTTGAATTGTCCCTTCTTACTTTTCTTGCAGTCATGGCTAGGTTAGAAGAAGATCCAAACTTTGTGTCCATTAGTGAGAATTATGCTTACAAGCTATAGATTAGAGAAGTGATAAATCATTTTCTTCTGCATTTTGCTCGGTTGTTGCAACATTATGTGGTTGACCAATATGTTAAAATTGAGACACAAAGACTTGATTGCTTCCGATCAAAGCAAGAAAAAATTAGAAAGGAATTTCTTCATGGCATTGTTGATGCTGTGGCTGGTAGTGAAACGCAAGCATCAAATGTGGGGTAAAGGATCATTTTTGCCTCCAACATTTATTACAGGACCAAGAACATGAGGCAAAAATATATGGACAGAATGACCTTGGTTCAAAAATTTGGCAAGCCTGACGTATTTTTGACAATGATATGCAATTCGAATTGGCCAGAAATGAAGAAAAACTTAGCATCGAAAGAAAAGCCACAAAACCGACCAGAATTTGATATCAATGGTCTTTCATGCGAAATTACAAGAATTTAAAATCAAAATTTTTAAAAAAAATCGGTGCTTATACTTATTTTATTGAGTATAAAAAAAGAGGCTTTCCACATGCCCATTTTTTGCTTATCTTGAAATCCAAGTACAAGATGTATAGCCCTGAGGAATATGATTGGATTGTTTGTGCTGAAACACTGGATAAAAAAAAATTCGCATTTATACAAAATAGTTATTAAGCACATGTTACATGGTCCATGCGGAATGCTTAATCCATCAACCGTGTACATGAAAAAGAATGGCACATTCAAAAATACCTATCCAAAGGATTTTTGCGAGAAGACAACTCAAACGAGTATTGCTTATCTTGCTTATCGAAGAAGCAACAATGGTGTCCAACTCATGGTCAGAAATGTTATGTTGGAAAAATTTGATTGTCTTATTGATGTTGAGATTTGTTCAACTATTTAGGCAGTTAAATATATGAATACATTTGTAAGGGACACATGATATGACAAGTTTTGCAGTGGTTTCTGAAAGTACAGAAGCAGGATTTGATGAGATAAAGTAACATATCTCTGCTAGATGGATTTCTCCTCTAGAGGTTGCTTGGAGAATATACAGATTCCTAATTCATGAAATTAGGCCAGCTGTTATACATTTGTAGCTTCACCTTGAAAATTATTGGCCTTTGAGTTTTAAAAAGCATGAAAACTTGCAAAATACTGTGAACAATAGTTTTCTAAGAAAAACTATGCTAACCAAATTCTTTCATGCAAATCGAACAAATAAGGCTACTTAAGACTTAAGACCTCTGTAGACACTAAATTTTGACATTTCAAACATTGAAAGGGCATGTTTGCACTTTTTGGGACAAATTTTAATTTTTTAATAATTTGGAGGGCAAAATAGTAATTTTATCTGTAAATATTTTTCTATCAGCTTTTGGGGGTTTTAAATTCATATTTTTACTTTTATGTGAATTTGTTAATTTCTTATGATTTTTCTGGATTTAATTGGTATTCTTTATATTTTTACCAGCACAAGGGTAAAATGGTAATTTCGCCTCGCGAATACCATTTTAGCTCATTTTAGTTCCAAATTCATTTTTCTAATTCTTTAAGCATGTTTCTGAATTTTCTTGATTTTTTCAGAGACGATTACTATTTTTTCTGTGGATTTTCATTATCGAAGGGCAAAATTATTATTTTACAAATTAAATTCATTTTTCACCATTTTTGAGTAAAAAATGCATCTTCTAGTGTTTTAAGCTTATTTGTAATTTTTGATAATTTTTTGAGGACAATAACTATTTTTCTGTGAATTTTCATTATCCGAGGGCAAAATCGTTATTTTACAGTTTAAATTCATTTTTCACCAATTTTGTATAAAAAATGCATTTTCTAGTGTTTTAAGCTTATTTTTAATTTTTGATAATTTTTGGAGACCAATAGCTATTTTCTGTATATTTTCATAATCCAAGGGCAAAATTGTCATTTCACATTCCAAACTCATTTTTCACTAATTTTTTTGTTCCAAAATTCTTTTTTAGGTTTTAAAGCATGTGTCTAAATTTTTCTAACTTTTTCGGCGTGAATTGCTATTAAGAAATTTATTATTTACATTTTTCTCAATTTTTTTATTTTTTGTGAGAGAAAATAGATTTTTAAAGATAAAGTTGTAATTTTGGTAGTCAAGGGCGTTTTGGTCTTTTAGCCATTTCTTAGAGGTTAAGACTTGTGCACTATAAATACCCTACCCGGGGATTTTTAAAGAGGGGGAGAAAATAAAAAGTCTAGGGAAAGTTTTTTAATTTTTAGTTTTTTAGTTTTTCCATTTCACCAAAAACACCAAGAACACACATTTTTTTTCTACACACATCTTCAAGTTCTCACCTGAAATACCAAGAACACACACCACACATCTTCAAGCTTTCACACACTACACCAAGAACGCACACTCACACTCACACTCTCTCACACACACACTACACATGCTCACTCTCTCTCACACACACTACACGTACTCACTCTCTCTCATACACTACACACACTACTCATTCTCTCTCACACACATTCACACACACACAGCCAGGCACACAGTACACACACTAACTCACACAATTCACATACAATTTACACGCCATACTCACACATAACACACAAAACACACAGCCAAGCACACAGCACATACGGTAATAACACATAAATTCACACACTTGCACTCTTACACTCACATACACTACACACACTGCACACACAGTTCACAGTCCAATTTTCCATTCCAATCTCACACACCAAACACATATTCATACACACAGTCATAAGCAAACACAATATTCACATACTATCTCACGTGTAATCATACCAGATTCACACATAGACACACACTGTCGTGACAGCCATAACCACATCACTGCTTCTAGCCTTCTTTGCCCTTACACCAAACCTGCAAAACCGACCTTCATCATCCAAAACCACCCAATTCCCCTGTAGTCCCAATCTCCACCAACACAATCACCAAAATCAACTAGGCCTCTACCTGTCCAACACAAAACCCAACTAACACCAACAAAAATTCAGCAATTCCCCACAGCACAATCACCTCCATCCGCTGCAAATAACCCATAGCCTCACCAGACCATCTCACCGCTGCTATCACCTGCAAAACAACAATAAATTCCATTCAAGCAACCCAAAATTTCAGTCCCAATTCACCATGAATCAATTGCAGCCCCTCTATCATCCGTAGCTCCCCAAGCAACCAAACAATACCAATTCCATCACCATTTTCAATCACAACAATTATCACCACAAAATGTCCAATTTCAAGTAAACAAAGTCTGCACAAATCATTGCCAGTTACACAAAATCCCACCGCTGTCATCCCTGAATCAAAGGCATTCAAACATCGCTAGTCACTTCTCCTCTCCAACCTCACCACCAGGATAACCATCACGCTCCACCGCCCTCTGAAACCACCACTATGAGCCTTCAAAATCACAGCAATCCGATCAGCTTGCCACCACCATCACAACACCACAAACACCCAAAAACAATCCACCTGTAGCCATCTAAACTCTCCCTGCAACCTCAAATCGCAACCCAATCCCCACTGTAAAGTCCAGGTCTCTGCCATTGTCCTCAGTCAGCTTTCTCATCACTGCTGCCCAACGCCCAGCAAGAATTGCCGATGGACCAATTATCATCTTGGCAGAAGAGGTGAAATCTTCAGCCCTTTCTATTTCTTTACTCACTCTTTTGATCGATGAAACTGGTATTGGGTATTCTGTAATGGATTTGCTCTATGGTCTTGTGAAAATTTGAGGTTTCAATTTGAGAAAAATTAGATAGAATAGGAGGGGGAACCGGATAGAGAAAGGAGGGCAACGAGAGAGAATAATCAGCAAGCAGACATGGAGGGTTAGAGTGAGAAAGAGAGAATAGAAGAGGGACGAAGAACAAAGGAAGAGATTGAGAAAGAGGAAGAGCTGGAGAAATTGAGAGAGAAAGAGTGAGCCAGAAAGTGTGAGAAAGAGAAGAAGTAGAGAGAGAAATGAGTAGGAAAAGGAAAAATAGAGAACATCTGGAGGATGGATGAGTGATGAGAACAGGCTTAGAGAAAGAAATAGAAAGAATGAAAAATACACAGGAGATAAAAACGGAAAAGAAAAGGAAGAGAAAGAAGGGAAAATCGGAAGGAAAAAATAGAAGGAAAAATAGAAAAACTGGGGAGAAAAGAAAGAAAAGAAGGAGAAGAACAGAAGAGGAAAGAAAAGGAAAACCAGAACTGGGGCTGGGGGGGGGGGGGGGCGGGGGAAGGAGAAGAAATTAGAGGAAGGAGGAGGAGAGAGAGAACGAGAGACTAGGTAAAAGGGGGTTGTTTAATTTTAGTGTTTTTCTTGTGTTAGTGTTTTTAAATTGTTATTATTAGTATTTTTCAATTAATGAATTGGGTATTGATTAATTTAGTTGACAGTTAAAGTTAAATTAAGTGATTTAGTTTATTTAATCAATATGGCTTCTTTTGTTTTAGAATTTAACTTTCTGTTTTATGATTATTGTAAATTTATTTTAAATCCTTAATCTTTGGAATACCATGGGTACGCCTCAAGAACTTCTGTTCTTCTGCGTTTTAGGTCCTTTGGTAATTGCAGATTGTCCCCACTAGATTTAGCTTCATTCAATTAGATCGCTCAATTGCAATTTGGCCCACTTTTGTTGAATTTTATTGCTTTGTCCCTCCATTTCACTTTAATTTGTGCCCCCTTTAGATTTGCTTTAACATTCAATTTTAACCCCTTTAAGTTTTATGGAGCTTGATTTTAGTCCCCTTGGTTGCTAAATTTTACATTTTACTCTTAATTTATTTAGTGTCTCGTATTTATTCTTTATATCGAGATACATTGACGTGTGTGTTCATTTTTTTTAGGCGTTGGTACTGGGTCTCCAAAGAGGTATACCGATTCCTCATTAATACATCTTTATGTGTCCCAATGTGCCATTATGTGATTTTTTATGCATGTTTCTTCATATATTTCTTATTTTATTTTATATTTTTATTTTACATACTTTTTACATATTTATTTATTTTATGTTATTTAATTTCAAATTTTATTATTTTGGCAAAAAGTGCAGTATTTATTTTGTATTTAGCTAGTCAATGTAACAGTTAAATTATTTTTCTCATATTTTAGCAAAATTGTGTAATTAGATAGAAAGTGTAATAGATAGGGTATTTTTTAATTTTCCCCCTTTTAAATTGTAAATTAAGCCCCCGATGTAATAATTAGGGTTTATTTACTTTTGCGTGCTTACGTACTTATTTGTTTTACCGCTTTTATTAGGATTTTGCATCTAGATATTATGCTTATGTGTTATGTGCTCCTACTTGACATGTTTTTATATGTTTAATTTTTTTTAATTCATGCTTTAATATTTAATTCATGATTTATGGTATTCCATCATCACACTAGTCCAACGCTAGTTGTGGCTTCATTCTTTTCCCGCTAGTCCAACGCTAGTGGGATTTTTTAGAAAGGGTTAGTCCAACGCTAGACCTTTAGGGCATTTAGTGTGAGGTGCATTCGTGTGCATTTTACATTCCACTTCACACATTTTTAGTTTTCTTTTCATTTGGCATGACTTTATTATTATTATTATCATCATCATCATCATCATCATCATCATTATTATTTTGACACATCTTCAAATGCATGATATCTAGGTTGCATCCCACTTAATTATTTAGGACATTTGTGTGATCCGACTAGAAATAGTCGCCTACTCACATGGAAAGCGGTGGCGTACATGCCGTTCCCCCCCTCCGTGAGTAGAAACATTCAGTCACGAGTTATTAGTCCCCCGTACTCGTTATGTTGCATACCTATTTTCTTTCTTCACTTACTATACATTATTATTTTCTTTTCTTTTTGCATCACATTTTGCATAAAACTCGTGACTCCTTCGAGGTCTCGACTCGGGTTTCGCAATTAATGCGATAATTCTGACCAAGCCTCGACAGAACATTTTGACTCTTATGATACCCACATTTAGACTTAGGATTTGCATTCATATAGATACATCCGAACGTGATAGAACATAGGATTAATTTAGGAAAATTTGATTAAACCTCACAACTAGCCTCGACTAAGTAGAAAGGGTGCCTTAGGCGTAAGCCTTTGCCTTCTCTTTCTTCAAATGTGACTCTCGGACCTTTTTCTCTCGTTTTTCGTAGACTAGAGTCGAAAAAGGGTTTTAAATAATTTTATAAATTTTTTATTTTTTATTTTTAGTTTTTTTAAACAATTTTCGGGTGACTTGGTACACCCTAACTCAATACCAAGTGGCGACTCCATTTTCTTTTAAAATAAAACTCTTTTTCAAAATTAGTTGGCCAAAACTATCGCACTTTTAGTCCCAGCTTTGTTTTCTTTTAAAATACCATTTTTCTTAAAATATACTTTTTCAATAAAAACCTGATTTTTCACACACGCGTACGATTTTTCCCAAAAACTTGCTTTTCAAAAGGGTCATCAGACCGGACCGTCCTTTTCGGCACACGATAGTTAACGACCCCACTAGTACCCTTTACTTACGATTTTAGGACGCGACAACCTCAACTGTTCATATTTAGAGTTTCCAAGTTAGTTTGTTTGGAAGCCTGATCAAAGGTGTTGGAAACTCTGACAAAGATGTAATTCTGTTGACCGAATAATGACAACTTATCCATCTGAAGTTGAGTGGTATTACTTAAGACACCTTTTATCGAAGGTTTGATGTCCAGTTCATTTGCAAATTTAAGAACCTACAATGAAGTTCAAGTGGATACATTTCATGAGGCAGCACTATTAAAAGGCTTACTTCAAGATAATAATAGCCAAGAATTTTGTTTGGAAGAAGCTTCTCTGTTTCATATGCCTTATGAAATATGGAAACTCTTTGCCACACTTTCAGTTTATTCTTGTCCTAATGATCCTAAAAGTTTGTGACAAAAATTTGAACATGCCATGTATGAGGCCTTTATTAAGTTTCCTAACTTAACAGCAAGAGAAATAAAAAAGAATGTTTTGCAACAGATAGATTCCTTCTTGCAATCAATGGGAAAAAGCATACATTCTTACAATCTAATCTCGAGTGATCTCTATTGCTTTGATGTAGAAGATCAAACAAAAGAGATCAGGATAAAAAGAAACATAATTGTCTTAAAAAATGACTTGAATGCAGTGTCAATATTGAATGATGGACAAAAGCAAGCATTCACAGTCATATTTGAAAGAATATATAACAATGAATCTGGTGCTTTCTTCATTAATGGTCCTGGTGGAACAAGAAACACTTTCTTGTACAAAGCATTATTAGCTAATGTTAGATCAAGAGGTTACATTGCACTTGCAACCTGCCGACATCTAGGATTGCGTCTTCAATCTTATCGGGTGGAAGAACTACTCATTCGCAGCTTTAAAATTTCAATAGACATTGCAGAAGGTGCAACTATGTCGAGTGAGTAAACAGAGTGCTTTAGGCACTTTGATAAAAGAGGCAAAATTAATAATCTAGGAATGAAGCTCCTATATCAAAACGAGCTACCATTGAAAGCATCAGATGACTTGCTTGAGAGATTAATGAATTCAGAAAATCTTTTTGGAAGAAAGATTGTTGTTCTTTGAGGTGATTTCAGGCAAACATTACCTGTTGTGCGCAAAAGAACAAAATCTGAAATGATTAATGTATGTTTGAAAAATTCTCATTTGTGGAACAAACTAGAAAAGCTTAAATTGATAACATGAGAGAAAGATTGGATCCTGCATTTATTGAGTTCCTCTTGAGGATTAGAGATGGAGCCGAACAAACTGAATGCAGTAATATCATAAAAATATCATCTTCCTTGTTGATTTACTATGATGAACCAACTGATGCACTTCGTAAGCTTATAGACAAAGTGTACCCTGAGTTTAACAATGGAGCAGAAAATTCAATTTTGCAAATAAAGTTATATTGACTATGAAAAATCATTTTATTGATGAAATAAATGATATTTTAATTGAAAATTTTCCTGGGAAAAAAATTGAGTACCTTAGTTTTTTGATGAGACACTTATTCCAAACAATCAATCCGAATATGTTGATGTGCTCAACACACTTTCACTTTCTAGTCTGCCATCACACAAGGTTGTTAAAACCAAACTCACCCATAATTCTCCTTAGAAATATTGATCTTACGGAAGGGTTGTGCAATGGAACCAGATTAATTTGTAAGGCTTTAACCAAGAATGTCATTCATGTTGAAATTGCTTTGGAGACATTGCTAGTATAGAAGTCTTTATTCATAGAATTCCATAACACCCTCCTAATGACAAACAATATCCAGTTGCTTATAAAGGAGTTAGTTCCCAGTAAAATTGTGTTTTGCCATGACTATAAATAAAGCTCAAGGACAAACCCTTGATTTTGTTGGTGTTTATTTAAAAGAGCCAAGTTTTCTCACATGGCCAACTGTATGTGGCGTTGTCATGTGCAAAAATGTCTTCTATTGTGAAAGTGTTGATCAAGCTAGTCTTTTATGACTCATTTAATGTGGATAAAACAAAAAAAATATTTCTATAGGGAAGTATTGGAAGCATCTTATGTTCTTTTGCCAAGTATGCTTGTATTATTTTCATCTCCATTCTTTTTATTTCATGTGCTCCAGTTTAATATTTTCTGCATCCACGCATAACTGACATTAGTTTATTTTTTCCCAATTTCAGGTCACAATGCCTAGACATATGTCCTCAATGCTACATGTCAATAAGAATAGTAGAGGATGCACAGTGTTGATTCAAGTAGTTGAAAGAGCCAATGTATAGACTAGGCATTGTACGTCTCCCAAAAAAAATGAGAGCTCGACTTTGGAGAAAAAAGTCATGAGAGTGCAAGTTCAACTGTCGTAGCCACCTTAATAGCGGTTACGAAAAAACGAACACAGAATTCAACTTAGCTTGCTTCTTCAAATCAAGGGACATCTACCAAATAGATACAACAAAGCCCATCAAAAAGGTCAAGGACTGCCATGACTTTTGCTAAGATAATGAAGAAATGCAAACCCCCTTTTGTTTGTTAGGCCTTTGTTTTGTTACTTGAGAATTCCTTTCGCTTGTATATCATGATCCATTAAATCTGCTTGCTGCCCATGAGTTAATAGATCATGATATGTTGATATGTCTTTTGTACTAGTCAAATTTTTTAAGTTAAAGAATGGTGCACAAAAACATCTGCTGCTAATCCTAGCCTTACTTTGCAATTAGAAATCTCAGTAAGAATGTTCATAATTGTGTTGCACGTATTAGTTACCATGCCCTGTTTTCCTGAATAATACATTTAGATTTGTTATGACAGAATTTGTTGCAAAAACCCATCTACTACTTGCCTTTTCGTGCTTCTGTTGCCAGAATTCCTAAATTCATGTATGATGTGGTGTGGATTAGGTATACCAAATAAATGCACACAAATTAAGAAATAAAAACCTAATCTCCCAACTTAATCCGCAAGTGCACGAGTCTATTGTAGTGCTTGGAGTATTAGGTGTCGAATCTCACGAGGAATCAAACATGCAACTACTAAAGCTTTTTCATTAACTTTTATTATCTAAACACAATTAAGACAAGATGGATATGGGGTCCCTTCAATAGAATAGGATATATGATTGAAAACTTTTGCACAATTCAAGCAAAGAAGCCTAAAATATAGAATCTACTAATGAATCATGCATGAATGACTAGTTAAGTTTTTACCTTGTCTTATTTAGAATCCAATTCATAAGTGTTATAACTAAATTTCTCTATGAGATAACAAGATTCTAACTATCCTCATGATGAAACCTTATGAAAAACATGAATTGTATTGATTCACTTAAACATCCATTACTTTCATATGAACTATTTAAGCATTACTAGTTCATTTTCCATTATTACATGCATTTCTCAGTGTCAAGAAACAACTAATGACTTGTTTAAGTTGGCCAAGCAAAAACAAGTGTTAAAACTTGAACAAGTAAACAAACAAAGTGCAAGCTTAACAAGTTTTGATAATATAAGTCATGCTTTTAGATTCATTAGCTTCATCTATATTCTAGATAAAGCCTTTAATGAATCATCACTAATGAAACAACTAAAAGTACAACTTCAAGGTAAGAATTTATGGCAACAAATGAAAGTAAAAGAGATTGAGTTTTAGAATTGTTCAACCAATTTAGAATAAGCTTCTCTTCTTTATTCACCTCCAAAAGTTGCACTACAAAGTTCTCTTACAATGATCCTCACTATGCTATTGAAAGATGAAGAGAATTCTATTAATTCTCTATCAAAACTAGTACAAAATTCAGCTAACACTATTTTCTACTACTAAAACTTGTTATAAATGAGTTACAAATGACTTCTATTTATAGACAAATATTCCTCAAAGTCATTTTCTAACTTGCAGTGAGCCATTAATGAATAGGAAATGATGAAGATTTGCTTGGAGATTCCAGTTGAGTACAAAAGTCTTCATTTATGATTTCAATGTATTCTCCAACATTGCAAAACCCTATTCCCATCTGAAAAGTCTGCAAAAACCAGCTGGAAATTGTTGCAAGTTGCAACCTTAGAATTTTCTGCCTCAAAACCCTAATTCTGGTAATAATCCTAATTCTTATAAATTGTTAAAAAATGAGTCATTTGCAACCAAACATGCTATAATTATACTAAAATAATATCTAAAACATATAATAAGATAATAATAATTGTAGTAAATTTATTACTTATCAATGTCTTCTGGCTAATAATAGATGCTATAACATGAAATCATCTAGTCTTAACAATTCATATGATATTAGAGTTATCCATATCAGGCATTCAATCTTTTGGTTTAGGTTCCGATAGTTTTGATAAATTCCTTTTTGCGTGTGTGCATGACTTTTTCTTCCCCTCTTTTTTGGCTGGTAGGCTCATATTTAGAGTTACCCTCTGTTTTGTACTTGTTTTAATTTGTGCTACTGGAATCGTTGGATTCATGCAATCTAGCTAATAAGCAATAGCAAACTACATACTTAACAACAACAGTAAATATTAGGATACTCTCTCTGTGGTTTACTGCCTATTGTTTCTTCACTCCAAGAGATGAAGAAGTCATCCATAGATCTTTTTTCTTCTGATAATGTCATGTTTATTTTCATGGCTGTGTACAACTCAGGTGTCAATTTTCCGTAACATTTCTTCTCCATCAACAAAGCCTTTATTCTTTTATTCCTTATTTGCAGTGATTTTTCTAGTTTTTTGGTTATATTATGTAAATTATACTATTTTCTAACAGTTAGCCTTGTTATTATATCACGGAGTTCTTTCAACACCAGTGCATCACGATCCTATAGGAATTAATTTTGTCAACGCATTGTTATTATGTCATGGAGTTCTTTCTACATGTTGAATTTTGTTTGACCAATTAATGGTAGAATAGTGGTCAATTTAACATGCCAGGCTACATGTAACTTGGCCAGCTTGGAGCATTTGATGGGCAGTGGTAGGCGTAGCACAACCATCCTATTCTAGTCTTATTGTTAAAAAAACAGGCATGTAACTTAAGGCATTCTGGAAATATTCAGAGAATTGTCCGTACATGTTATCTTCCATCCGTTACTTAACATAATGTAAAATTCTTGATCTTATATAACAAAACTAGAGTGCCAATAATTTCTCAATGGTGACGACATGTAAGGACCATCGTAAGACCCCACGGAACCAATGATCTACCTAACCTTTGAATTTTTAACATTCTCTTCCGCAACTTCCATTTACCAAAAAGAAAAAAGAAAAAAATCTGCCAAGTTGGAGGAAGGGTCTCGGTCTTTTCTGTCAAAGGAGGACTCACGGAGTTCCTTCTCCCTCTGAACCTCCGAGGAAATATTCCAACTTCACAAGATACTTTAATTTATCATTATCCTTTCCCATTATCATTTTCTATCGTCCATGGGGGGAAAAATAGAGAGGAAAAATAAATTTATGGGTGCCCATATTTCATCAAGGATTCCCAGAATTTAATTAGAAAACTTATGTGTTCATATGTATGTATATTTTATGCAACTAGCATGAAAAATTGTGCTATCATGGCCATCATGTAAGTATCAAATTAATTTTAATTTGGCAATGTATGATTCTGACGGCTCACTAATATAATTTTAATGAAGTGAGTAAAATGGTACAATAATGATGTCATACTAATTATTTGGCATATGAGGTTGTTATTTTAATAATAAATCTAGAGCAAACGAATGATTTTACCATTTTATAAGGAAAAAAAAATTAGAAAGGAAACAGATAAAGGAAAAGTAAAAGAAAAATGACCACGAAACAAGAAAACGTCTTCAAAGTTTACATACTAAAATAGATGTAATTTTTTTTTTGGCTTTCATAAACAATATTGTTTGAATGTAGTATACATATATAGATACATTATTGTCAATTGTTTATTTAGTTTTTGTTTTGTTGAATAAAAATAGTTGGCAATTTTACTCTTGATAATTACTCAAAATTACTGCTTGCATTAAGTAAAGATAAAGGATATTAGCACTACTCATAAAGCTTTCAAGCACTTCTTCCCTTCATCTAATGCAAAAAGAGGGAAAGGAGTGCCTTAAAGCTTTTTGAGGAGTACTAATATCATTTACTAAACTAAATTATAGAACTACGTTAATTGGGCACAGGAAAGTCATTTTCCTACTCTAGGTTGGAAAATTTTTTTCCAACTTTGAATAATGCTCCATATAAAATATATGTAAAGGGCTGTCTTTATCCCATTATTGTCATTTTCCATCGCGATCGTCAAACGTGGAAAAAATAGACTGAAGACAAATAAATTTGTGGTGTCGATCTTGACTGATTTCCAAATTATGGCATTTTCTGCAAGATACCAATAGATGGCTATGTCTTTCCCAGATTTAATACTATGTGGAATTAAAGAAACTGACAATGATTTAATCCATGCAGTTTTTCTAACGGAACCCTTTTATGGTTCAAATAATTGTGATGCCTGGACTTGTACTTGCGGCTTTTATGGTATCTTTAATTTCATTGCTTGTTGCTTTGTCTTGTTAAACAATATTGCCCATCTAAATCTTACTAACATGAGGAGGATTTGTGCCTTTAAGGAAACATAAAATATAATTAGGTACGTCTGGGAAACTTTCGGAAAAATGGAAAAGAAAATCTTAAACTTTAAGAATTATGCCTCACAGCAAACTACGAAAATCTGAACAGCATGTGTTCCATAAACTAATTTAATTAAATAGTTAGCAATTAGGACGATAAAAGGAAAATATAAGCATATCCAAGTGTAGGAAAAGCACGAAACGAAAACTTTTAACTATAAACTGTGGAAGAAACACTAACATACCAAGACTTCGAAGGTCTCAAAATTAGTTATTTTATTAGACCGAAACCTTATTTCCTTTTTTTTTTTTAAATAAAAAGTTTAGGAGGGGAAATTCACCTTATTCCAAGTTCAAGGCATGCTATCAGTATCATTTTTAGTAGTTTATAATGATTCGGATCTTACAAATCGCCAATTAAACGCACTAGAACTCGAACCCGACTGCTTCCAGCATAAGAGGCCAAACTTGTCACAGCATATTGGCACCTCATTGGCTGAATAAGAAAGGTCTGAAAGCCGGTTATCAAGGATTTTGGCTTTCTAAACGCAACATAAGCACTTTAAAACTTATTTTTGGTGTGAGCATTGGTACTGAATCAATTTCCGTTTTGTATGATAAGAATTTGCACGACTAACGAAAACATTAACTTCGATCCTTGTGTATAATAAGATTATTCGAATTTCTATTATGACAAATAGAGATGTGATTTGTGGACAATCAAACCCAAACTAAAGAGATAATTATCTAGAAATTAAGCTCATAAAACTACTCCGTCTTGTCATGAACAAAGAGGGTAGAGATTTGTGGTGAAGCTAGATCCCGTGATTAGTAGAAGCCATAGTAGTTTATTACAACAAATTCCCACGCATCATTCAGTTTAATTAAAAATGAATTCATTTAACTGTAAGTCAATAAAGAGGGAAACGCAACGGAAAATTAAAAATTTATTACATTAATAAGATCACTTCGATATAATCTATACAATTAAAGCAAGCATAGAAGGTTTTTATACTTTAAAGAGCAAGATCCTAATTTGATGAAGACGTTGTTCTATCACGAATAACTCTCCAAACGTAAACCCTCCAACGGTAATAATCTCTTTAGACTTGCTTACCTTGCCTTTTGAGTGCTAGTTTCCTCTCCTAATTTTTTTTGCTCTCTAAATTTGTCTTGTGTTGCATCAATCAATCAGGAGACAAAGGTATGGATCTATTTATAGATGTAGTTCAACAAATAAGACTATTAGGAAACTAATAGGATTATGAAACTCACCTTTCCAATTGAGATTGAGTAATCATATTCTTTAAGGAAACCTAAGAACTCTTTCCTAATTATTTGGAAACTTTTTCCACCAAAACTTGGATATTTATAAATAAGTCCTTTGAGTTAGTTTATCTTATAAATTAACCCCATAAGTATATCATACTTATCTTAATAACAATTTAACCCAAAGATCATGTCCTTATTATGTGTGACCCATCAGGTTCCTTTCACGTTGGCAATAAGTATAAATTATAACTCATTAATTAATTAATTAAGAGCTAGATAAATTAAATACTTTAATTTATGATTAATTCAACTAATTAATTAATTCATGCTTATAGATCATGAGTGGCATCTAGCAATGCATCATGACCACCCAAGTGAATAAGAAAGTCATATGGTAGATTACACCTATCAATGGCAATGATACCATGTAATTAATATCATTTCATCACATTATATCCCAATTAGTTTAAGAGTATAATGCACACTCCTTATATGACTAATTATTATTTTCTTGTTCCCGAAATATAACTTTCAATAAAGTATAACCTTGAAACTCTTTCAAGTTATACTTTCATTTTTGTACAAAAGATTTTTTTAAGTTATATTTCCAATAAGTGGCCAATAGGGTACATATTCTCCTACTATTAATAGTGGTGAATATTATATTGATTATTCACTATCTTTCTATGCTTTATATTATACTCAACGTTTATCCCATGGCCTACTCTTTTACGAGTACCGAGTAATAAAGTCAAAGTATAGCAATCCACACTCAAGATACTTGTGATAATCTCAAGTCTAAGGATCACTTATACCATTACCATTAAGAGTACAAACTATTGGCATTATGAATGGTGACTCTTGGTGGATCAATCCAATGAAACATATTCTCTAACAAGCATTCACACACCATCTTAGATGTCACACACCATAGTTGACGAAATCAACTATCACTTACCATAAGTAGAGGCAAAGTATGTGCTAATCTTTCCATATTAATAATGTCTAATCTAATTAATACAACAACTACGAATATTTAAGAATATACCTTATGTGTATTAAAGGTCTCATCATTGTAACACTTATAATCTCTTAAACACAGTTAATACTCTATGAATTTTATCAAATAAACGAGTAATATAAATAACAAGTATTAAATGATAAAGAAAATGCCACATATATTATTATGACATGAAATAAACATAATATATAAATCTCAAAAATTGACTTGATTTTAGGGCATATACTAACAAACCACTTAAAAGGAAAACTTGTGCCGGCATTCTATTTTGACTGCTGCAACAACTTGGGCCAATTGCAGTTTAATTTTTCAAAGTTTGTGTACTGCATGAAAGTGGTTCTCAAAATTTCAATAAAAATAATTGATGTCTAACATTTTCAGTTCGACAATAAAAAAGGACAATTCATATTTGGTGTAGTAAAGTCGAAAAAAAAAAGATATTTGACACAGTTATAACATCATTAATGATATTTCTAGTTATGCTTCAAAACAAACTAGGATCCTCTACGCAGATTATATGCTATACTAATTATTGCATCTAGAATGGGACTGTAAATTCTCCATTCCGCTCAAATGTCCACTAGATTGCTTTTTTTTTTTTCTTAAGACGTCAATTTGTATTAATATCGGTATATAAACTATACAATTGGGTAAATACCCTCAAGTCAGGCATGGAACCTGATTGATCCATGCTGGAAAGTGTTCTTTCCAACTTACATCTTGAATTAGTGCTTCAGCAAAACAAGCTAATCTTATACTACTATTAATAGTCTTCTTTTCAGCAAAATTAATAGAGCATGAACTAAACAAGGCTATTTCAGCATTAATATCCTCTAAAACTACAGTAGCCTCAATGTCCAGGTTGTTGCCAGAAGAAATCTTTTGAACAAGTACCCTGTTGCTACTAAGTATTGCAATACTGCGCCAACCTCCTTCCTAAGCTCTGAACAAGGCATATCTAATTCCTTCAGCTTCAGCCACCATGTTACTCAGTGATCTTTCTGTCTACTAATCCCCAGCATTCCAATATTTTTCCTGTACAGTCAAATGCAACAATACCATGGCCAATTCTGCCTTTTGTGGTATTTACTGAAGAGGCCACACTTACATATGTTATTCCTTCATTCCAGTTGGGTGCAATTACCCTTCCCTTGCTGCAATGTTTCCTCCATGCTCTGCTCACATTGCTGTTGCTGATTGGATTTCATCTCATTCCATTCCTCCATTGCTCTTTGCACTATGACGTAACAACTTGTATCCTCTTTTTGGAACTGTCTAAGGTTCCTTGCTTTCCAAATATGCCACACGATGTAACAGGTCAGTGCAATGTGCTGGTTGCCATTCCTTCTCTTATGTGCGTGAATTAAGGTGCATCACCACTCCCAAAAATTACTTCTTTTATCTGCTAAACCATCCCAGCTGATAGGAGCTAGTTTCCACACCAGTTCAGCTTCTCTACAAAAGAAGAACATATGTTCTAAGGATTCATTAGAGTCGCCACAACAAAAACAGAGTGCATTACACTTCCCTATCCTTCTGTGTAGCATGTCATTGACTTGGAAGGAATGCCATTCATACACTTCCAAATGAAGTGTTTGACTTTATTCTTCATATTGAGTCTCCAAAGAGCCATCCATGCTGCCGCTTGTTGGGTCTTCCTGCTGCACTCACCACTATTATTTAGGCCATGAGTTGGTATTGCATCAAGTTTTCATTGCTTCAGAGTAACCAGACTTGACTGTATACGTGCCTGAGGCATCAAAATTCCAACAATAGCTGTCTGCTCTTCTTGAGGTACTGATAGGTATGCTCATTATGTTTTGTGCATCCTCATCATTAAAGATCTTGGAGATTGTATTTCTGTCCCAAGTGAAATTCCTAATCAGTTGATGCACCTTAGATACCTCACAATGATCAGGCTTGGGAGTAGAAATGCCTCCAGTAGGATTTTTCAGCACCCAATTGTCCTCCCAGATATCTATGTTCATCCCATTCCCTACTCTTTTCCTGATCCCATGTTTCAAAAGATAGCGAGCACTTACCACGCTTTTCCAAAACCAAGAGGCCGTAGGACCTGCTTTAGCTTCCAATGGAGACCTTTGTGCGCAATACTTCCCTCTGATTACTTTGCTCACTAATAGGTTTGGGGACGTAATGAACCTCCACAGATGTTTAGCTAAAAGTGAGCTATTGTGATGGTAAAGGTCTTTAAAACCTAAACCTCCACAATCTTTTGGCCTGGACAGATTTTTCCAACTTATGAAATGCATTTTCCTCTTCTCTTCTGTACTATCCCACCAGTATTTAGTCATCATAGTAGTCAATTCTCTGCACAATCCTCTTGATAGTCTGAAACATGACATGGTATAGGTTGGAAGAGCAAACTGCAACAGCTTTTAACAACACTTCTTTCCCAGCTGGACTCAGAAGCTTTGTTTTCCAGTTTTGCATTCTATCAGCCATCCTGTCCTTGACAAAGCTGAACAGTTGTTTTTTGGTTCTTGTAATCACCAATGGCAGACC
Source organism: Mitragyna speciosa (assembly GCA_024721245.1). Taxonomy (NCBI): domain Eukaryota; kingdom Viridiplantae; phylum Streptophyta; class Magnoliopsida; order Gentianales; family Rubiaceae; genus Mitragyna; species Mitragyna speciosa. The sequence goes on along the minus strand of CM045553.1, from coordinate 11,242,157 downwards.
TAGGTACTTGGCTTGGGTCACCATTCTAATGTTTCCGAAAAGAGCTGCGAACTTCAGTCTCTCATAGCTGCTGGTGTATTGTGGCTGAAAAAAATAGATGATTTATCCAAGTTCACCATTTGCCCTGATGCCCTCTCATATTTATGCAGGATGTTCCTTAATTCCACAGCTTGGTCCCTCTCTGCTTTACAAAAAACAAGTGAGTCATCTGCAAATAGCAGATGTGAGATGATAGGTCCATTTCTACTAATGCTCAGCCCAGTCACTTTGTTTTGGCATCCAGACTGTTTCAACATATTACTCAATCCCTCCCCACAGAGAATAAAGAGATAAGGTGACAAGGGATCACCCTGCCTTAACCCCCTTTGAGGAATGACGTAACCTGTTTTGTCTCCATTGATGTTGAAAGAGTAGGATACTGTGGTTACACAAGCCTTGATCCAGTCGATCCACTTGTCACAGAAGCCCATCTTGTTCATAATGGATAGTTAAGAAAGGCCATTCTACTCGATCATAGGCCTTGGCCATGTCAAGCTTAACAATCATTGTACCTACCTTGCCATTTCTTCTATAGTTTTAAAGCATGAAAAAACTCATGTGTAATCACTATGTTGTCCACAATTTGTCTACCTGGAACAAAGGCAGACTGGTTTGGGCTAATGCAACAACTGAGATAAGGCTTTAATCTATTAACCAACAACTTAGTTATAGCTTTAGCAAGTACATTGTAGAGACTGATGGGTTCGATAATGTGTAAGGTATACAGGTAGCCTTGACTTTGGGAATGAGTGTAATGAGAGTTTCATTGACTGATTTAAGCAAATGTCCATGATGGAAAAAGCTTTGGATGGCTTTCACTATGTCATCTTTGATGATATACCAGAATTTCTGGAAGAAGATAGGAGTTAGCCCATTTCGGGCCAGGAGCTTTCGTGGGATACATAGAAAAGAAGGCATTTCTAATTTCATTTTCCTCAAAAGGCCTAACTAAGTCTGAGTTCATTTCCTGAGTGATGGATTGTGGTATTCCTTCTAAAACTTCCTCCACATTGTTAGACTGTTCAGTCGTAAAAAGTCTCCTATAGTGATCGACAATCTCTTCACCTATATCAGTCTCGTTAATACACCAGTCCCCATTGCCTTTCTGCAGCTTATTTATAGCATTTCTCTTCCTTCTGTGGGTGACACAAGCCTGAAAAAAAGCGGTGTTTTTGTCTCCATCTTTTAGCCACTTATGCCTAGCTTTTTGACTCCAAAACAACTCCTCTTTCTTGTATGCTTCACCTAACTGCTTCCTCCAAAATTCTGTTCTCTCTTTTCTCTCCTCAATAGATGCATTCTTAGTTAGTTCCAATTGGTCCTTGCAAAATTGAATTCTTGTTCCAGCATTTATATGGATTCTCCTATTCCAGTTTCTCAAGGCCATTCTGCATTGTTTAATTTTGTTAACCACCCTAAACATCCTGGAACCTTGAATATCCGTATTCCATGCATCCTGAACCACTTTATAGACCTCTCTATTCTCTAGCCATCTTTTATCAAAAACAAATCTTTGTTTTCTCTTTTTCCTAACAGGATCAGTGTTTAACAAAAGAAAACAATGGTCAGAGGCTTGCATAGGGATATGCCAAATCTTGGCAGTATTAAAAGTTTCAGCCCAATTAATGTTCCTTAATCCTCTATCTAACCTTTGCCTGATTTCTTCATTGCCTTCCCATTGATTGCTCCAAGTCCATGGCTCACCAATAAAGCCTACATCGATCAAACTATTGTGGTTGATGAACTGCCTGAAATTCTTGAAAGTCCATTCATCTCTCCATCTTCCACCCCATTTCTCTTCATTGGATGTGATGTCGTTAAAGTCTCCAATTAAAATCCAACACCCACCCCATAAATACATCTTTCTTTGAAGAACTTCCCATTGTTTTTGTCTGATGCCACTCTCAGTACTTGCGTAGACAAAAATACACCACCATTCAATCTCAGTTTGACAATCCTTTATTTTGACCTCAATCGTAAAGGCTGTGGTTCTCACCTCCAAAACATTACTTGTTTGGTTCCAAAAAACTGCCATTCCTCCTGATTTTTCCATAGCTTCAACTGTTTCCATTTGGTCAAAACGAATTCTCTGCCTCACCTTCTCCAAAACTGCTCTCTTATTCTTTGTCTCACTTAGATAGATAATATCTGGAGAGTGGAGCTTCACAAGCTCCTTAAGTTGGGGAACTGTCAAGGGGCCCCCTACTCCTCGACAGTTCCACACCCCAACCTTCATGATGTCCTTGGAGACCCTTTAGGGCTGGTCTCCTTTTCCCTTCTTGGCGTCCCATTTACATCTGATTCATCAATGATTCTGAATTTTTTGCTGCAAACCATAGAGTCACTGCGTATAAGCTCCTCCTCACTCTTTGATCCAGTTTTCCTTTTCCTTTGGAGTGGCATTATGTTAGCATTCTCCTGCAGTTCTCTTAAAGGGGGTCTGATGGACTCAGGAAGTCTTCTGAATTTCCTACCTCTCCTGTTAGTCCTCACGACATTCCTGTCCATCTCCCATTCCATCCTATCTTCTTTACCCGTTGGATCTTCATTACCAAGGAATGTATTCTGTTTAACACTTCTCTTGGCTTCCCAGGTTCCTTGGTCAACTTGTTCAATTGTAATGTCAGCCCCTTTATTATCAGCATTGAATCTGTCTTGTTCTGTCACTCCAGTTGCTCTATTAAGGCTTATATCTTCTTGCATTCTATTCCTATTTATCTCTGTTACTCCTTTCATGATTTTATGTGAGCCTACTACCTTCCCTGCTTCACCATTTGTACTCTGATTACCATCAATCTCCTGGATAACTAGTTCAAGCCTAGCTGTTTTCCTGACTTCCTTGTCTCTATTTACACTCTTGTTCAACTTATGTTGCAAGCCCTCCCCGTCAGCTTGCTTTTCGAACTTATAGCTATTTCCACCTCTATTAGCTTTCAGCCACAGCCCATATTGACACTTCTTTTCACTTTCCTTCCTGCTTATGTTTTGTGCACAGTTCTTATCTATGTGTCCTATTAAACCACAGCTATAACAGAAATCCGGACACCTTTCATACCTAAAATTGATCCATTTTTCCACCCCATTCATCACTACCAACGAGCCTCTGAGGAGGGGGAGTGCAGTATCAATAGTGACAAGCATCTTAAGGTGCCTTCCCTCTTTTCCCCCACTTTGTGGTATCAAGACTTCTTTTACTTCTGGAAAAACTTTACCTATCTTGAGACCAACATCCTTTGAGTGCCATTGTAATGGGAGATTCCAGGCTTGCACCCAAAAATTCACCATTCCTAATTTTCCATTGTCATTTTCTAGTCCATCCTCCCACTTATGAACAGCCAAAACTTGGTTATCTACGAGCCATGGTCCTCCCTTTAAGACTCTTTCCTTCTCAGTGTTATCTCCACTAGATTGCATCCAGCCAAAAAGTCCATTAGAAATTAAGAGGTAGCACTTCTGTCTCTAAAGTAGTGGCAAGGAGGGGCCAGGCCGCTAAATATTATTGGAACCCGTGGGGATTATCTAGTCATCTGCGAAAGGAGAGGTCACATCTTTTAGACCCTTTTCCCGCGTTATGCTCGGGCACTGCTTTTCTTGGTGCTTGTTATCAATTTTGCTTTACAAGTTTCTTCTTTTGGGAAAAGTATACAATACATTACGTGTATTGTCACGTGGTGTACTAGAATCAATAATTTATCACCATGTGGTAATAGTGGGTCATACCTTGTATTATTTGGCGATGTGTGATTGGTTTTAGTGCACCACGTGACACGTCACGTGACGCGTGTGGTGCACGCAATACTCACTCCTCCTTTTGCGTGAAGCTAGAAAGGAGTTTACCAAATAGTGAGGCAATAGCCCCTATGTCTTCGTAATGCTTCGGATTACTGACAGCTGTTAGAATAATTATTGTTGCCTAAATGATTACATTAGATAATTAGTAGTTGCCATTTTTTTCAGACAGAATTGATAATAGTAAATGTTGATTTCTCATATATACTGCGTGCAAGATTAATATTAACTGAACCGGTCTTGTCAGATTCAGAGGACACCTATTTTCTTCTATTGCATCAATTATTATTCTGAAATTAATTACGTCGGCAAGATTTTCACTTTGTCGTTTGCATTAAGACATTTTTCAAGCACGCTGTCAGTAATATGAGTCATTACTAGCTATAGTGCACGTAAAAACTGCAAAGACAAATATGAACCTCACCACTCGGCAAACTATTCTTAAATTTTTGAAAGTTGTCTACAAAGATAACTTTGCATCACAGAGCTCTAAGTATAAATTGAATCTAAATGTTTGAAAATTAATTTTAAGTTAACTCTAATGAAACTCTTGGCGTCAATTTTCTTAAACACGTTATTCTTACATGAGGCATCATATTGCAGCTTTGCTATTTGTATATCTCACATGAGGTTCATTTTTCAGCTTTAGACAAAACTGTTATTTTTTGGAAAACAATTCAATTTGACCTATAATTTTGTGTATGCGTCAAGCCTCGACTTTCTTAAAACAGCATGTTATACTCTTGTGATGCTAATTTGCAGCTTGGCGTTATGAACCTTTTCACATTTCTCAGTTTTTTGTCTAAATTTATAATTGTCTCCTGTTGACATGTGACTAAAAGTTCTCTTACTTGAGGCTTCATTATTCACCTTTAGATATAATTATTATTTTTCTAAAAAGAATTCAATTTGACTTATAAACTATAAACTGATGTATTTGCTTCAAGTCTCAACTTTCTAAATAAAAGCTTGATGTACACTTGTGAGGCTTGATTTTGCTGCTTGGCAGCATGAACCACATTAGATTTCTCCGTTTCTCGCCTAAGTTTTAATTGTCTCATATTGACATCTAAAGCGTTAAATTTAGAAATTGATCTATCGGTTCTGTCCTTATTATTGTTAAGTGGTTAACAATTTTGTTCAAGAAATAACTTTGTATCGTTTATGAGACTAAATAGTTTTTGTGTACATATATTTCGAGGCAAAACTCTAATGAAAGTATAAATTAGCTATATTTTGAGTCAATGTGACAATTGTGGATTGTACTGCAAGATAATTTCGACTTGGTGTATGGTCGCAGCGATGCAACATTCTTACAAATAATTATAGCCACTCATAGAGTCACACATTTTTGGTGCTTGATATAAATACGCTGGTGATACACAATACTATGATTTCGCGACATCAATTTATTTTGTGTCTTTAGTTGAGGCATAGCCTGTGGTCTAGATAAAAGAAGTGCCAAGGAATCGTTGTTCATCAATATTGGCAAAATTTGAGAGCATACACGACGAAATGAGTTCTTTTTAAGTTACCTCAAACACAGCAGCCATAGCTTGGTTTGGATGGACGGAAATAAAAGAAAGAAAAGACGAGGGGAAAAGTTCACTTATCTCTTGGGAGATTTTGCAGAAATAATAAATAAAAGGATTTTATTTCTCTAGCAGGTCTTTTTTTTATTTTTTTTGTTTTCTGGTCCCTACATATGGTGGGAGTTAATAGAGAAATCATTTTTGTGAACTTAATTTATGTGAAATAATACATAAACATATAACAATATTCCTATGAGATCAGCTAACTTCACAAAGGTATGCCAAATGATCCAAGATAAAATAATCTTTTCACCAAAAATGGTTAAAAAAAAAAATATTATCATTCAACTGTTGTCTTGTCAGACGCTTGGTACTCTTACTTCGATCTCTTGCCTCAATTATTGTCTGAGATCATTTATTTAAGCCTTTTTTTTGGATGATTATTTATATCACCAATTATTGCTTTGAAATCATTTACATCATTTTTTTATAATTCATTTACTTCACCAATGATATTTATTTTTAGTAGCATTAATATATTTCGCTACTATGTTATCAGAAATTTGAATCATTGCTCTTTACCACAAATTTTGACAAGTAAAAAAAAGATTTAAATCTTTACTCTCTAAGACAAAATCTGACAAGTAAAAAAGGCAATTGCCATTACATAAACTATTCCTAACTTTTTTTAAATGTTTTGTTTAAATATATTCTTTCATACCAAAATATAAGGCCTAAATTGATTCAATTTAGTCCTAAATATTTGAAATTTTATATAGGTTAAATTTAACCAAATTATGATCCTCAATTTTCTTACGAAACATGATGCTTAAATGAGGCATTAGTTTTGCAGCTTTGCCATTTGAACTTTTTTAGAGATCTTACCTGGGGTTTCATTCTGCATATCTAAATATAACTTTTAATTTGCAGAAAAGAATTCAATTTGACTTATGGAGTAGGAATTGTTGTATTTTATCCTAACCATCCAAATTTATTAGCTAATAGTTCTACCCAAATTCTAAGCCTCTCAATTTTTCTAAATTCTTAAAAGAAAGAATTGCATTTCTTACGAGGCCATGTTTTTGAGCTTTGTATTATGAACTTTTCAAATTTCTCAATTTTTGGTCTAAATTATAAAGCAAAAAAATTGTAATAAAGCTACTATTTTTACCCGAATTGTTATCAAGTGACTAGCCAATTTTGACTGAGAATTAACTCTATATTATTTATGAGACTAAATTATTGTCATATGCATTTTTTTATTGGCAAAACTTTATGAAAGTATGAATTTACTAAATGTTGATCTTTGTAAAATTACTAAGGAACAATATTTTAATGTGACATGGCCAACAACAATAAGGTACTCTCAATTTTGGGAGTGTTGGCATATCTCCGAATCGTCCTTAAGAATGATTATTGCCAGTTTCGCAATTATCTAATACTTTGGATTCGATGTAGATATATTAGCAGTATACAATGACTGATGTAACTTGAACATAAATTATTTGGCGTAGTGCAGGGAATACTATTTATGTTTTAATTATTAATTTAAGGAAAAGAAGAAAAGTTATATAAAGTTGTTGTACATCAATATTGCCAAAAATTTGAGGAATATGTGGCATAAACAAGCACGATATATTAAATTCTATATTTTGTATGCTAATTGGAGATAATTATGATTTTACATTTACATTTATTGAGAAATTGGGAAAAATATTTACACAACAAAGTACTTTATTTTTCAAGTTGCCTAATGTCGAGCCATAGCTTAGTTTGAATGAAAAGAAATAAAAATAGAGTAAAGATGAGACAAGTTCACGTATTACCTGGGACATTTTTAGGATCAAATATATAGTCATTGCATAAAGAGTTTAATAACATAAATTAAAATTTTGATCAAATGTAGCAAATCTTGTTGGTTTAATTTCATTTTTCTGGCACCACTCTTAAGAATCATAAGAATCACAAAAGCTTTTAATTTTTTGGATAACTTTTTAAAGTATAATATTTATTACAATTTAACCTAAAACACCGAAATTTTAATTTCACCAAGTAAATAATGTAGTGGAAAACCAATGCCAATGACTTGAGAGTGAAATGAGACTAGCTCAATGCTTTCCAAATGAAGCAACGTGCGTTTTCAACAAAAAAGGTTGAAGATGGAATACCCTACTTACTTATCTTTAAGTAGAGCTCAAAAAAAAAAAAAAAAAGCAAAAGCACAAGAAAGAATGCTATTATCAGAAAAAAGGGAAAACTAAAATGTACGTTAGATATGTACAATAGAAATAAAAAATGTGCATTTATTCATTAATATAATATGCTCATGATTCATTGGCAAACTGATGCTTATAATTGAGTATTTATTTGGTTAATACCATATTTCGTTGTACAATTAGAATAATAAAATCGTAATTTTTATAAAGACCAAAATCAGAGTTATATTCCCTTTTATAAAACTTGAAAGGGTTGTAATAAACTAAAGTGATGAAACTATCTTCCAATTGGCAATATGACAAAATTCCCTACTCATCGCCAATGTGATGTATATGAGGTCCCATGGTCCTTACTCATCGCCAATGCATATGAGGTCCCCTATTTACTTTTTTTTTTTTTTTTGTCACCATATTTTCCATTCTCTTTTCTCAAAAGAAATTAGAAGGTGTTTGGTTTAGGGGAATCAAGGAGGGGAATGGGTATCATAAGTAATGATACCCATTGTTGATGTTTGTTAAACAACTATCACTATCATTCAATGGAAATGATAGTGATTAATTGGGGTGTTAATGATTCCCCCCAAAATACTAATCTATCAAACCCATTACCCCTTATGATTAAAGGCAAAAACACACCCACTTAAAAAATACATATATTTTAAGTTACACACCCCCCTAATATACTCTCTCTCTCTCTCTCTCTCTCTCTCTCTCTCTCTCTCTCTCTCTCTCTCTCTATTTTGTCTTTTGATTTTGAATATTTTTTATTAGTACTTTATTAAATTTTTATAAAAATTCTTTTAAATAATTTTTTTTAAATTCAAATTTTTTTAATAAAAAATTGAACTGAAAATCAAAGATATATAATACTCGCTATTAATACAATAAAAATGATTTTTTTAAGGTTATCATTTGCATAAAACTCAAATTAGATTATGGTTATATTTAAAATTGAAGAAATCTTTTTAGCAATTTTCTTTAAAAAGATACAAAATAAGAAATCGAAAAAATATGTATATCATAAATAAAGATTTAAAATTTTTTAAATTTACTTGAAAGTCATTCCAGTAAACCAAACAAGTATTTTTATAATGATACCCATTCCATTATTAAACCAAACATGTTGGGGGGAATCATCAAAACACATACTCATAATAGCGTTAATGATATCCATAGTGATAGTGATTGAGAAATTTGAACCAAACGCCCCCTTAATCATTCACCGAAAGTGGGTCATAGACTAATCATTCACCGAACGAAAACAAAAAAGAAAACGAAAAAGAATAAAAAAAATAAAAAAAGGAATGGCCATCACTTTTGCTAGCCAAACAGCTCAGATTTGGAGCTTAATTTCTTCTCCTTTTTGTAAAGCTCTTCATCTACCTCTTGCTTTTTCAGTTTTCTTCACTCTCATCATAAATTATTGCAGAAAGATCTTTCCATTTCTCCACTGTTATACAAACTCTTTTCATCTGCTTAATCTGTTCTTCTCTACTGTTATACAAACTCTTTTCATCTGCTTAATCTGTTCTTCTCTACTGTTATACAAACTCTTTTCATCTGCTTAATCTGTTCTACCTTTCTTAAAAAGAATAAACAAAAAGCGTAAACAAGTATCCATAATCTTCTTTATGAAATCAATCACCATCTCCTATATTATTATTGTGCTGATTTGATTTATTATTCAACTGAAAGAAGAGACAGAGGTAAAAATTTATTATACGCTATTTATTCCTTTACTTTTGGGATTTTGTACTTGCAAAATTCTTTTCTATATTTTTTCTTTTTCTTTTTTAGTTTATTGCTATCTCAAAGCATCTTACGGAAATAACACTTTTGCTTTGTTATCGTGTAGAAAAATGGCAGAATTTCTGGCAACATGTGTTGGACTTCTTCCAGATATAATCAAACAATATGTGATAGACCCCCTGAAAGTTCAATTCAGCTATGTCTGTTGCACTAATAGCATTCATCAAAGCCTGAGGGCTGAAGTTAAGAGGCTGGACGACACCAGAGACAGTTTGCAACTCGATATTGATGCTGCCAGACGAAATTCAGAGATTGTTCGACCTGATGTTGAGCATTGGCTCGACAGAGTGAACAAGATCAAGGCAGAGGCGGATAGGTTTGAAGCTAGACCTGAAGTTCAGAAGGGATGTGCAAATGGAAGCTGCCTGAATCTAAAGTTACGTTATTCAGTAAGCCGAGAAGCCAAGAACCTAACTAAGGCTGTTTTTGAAGTTCGAGTTGCGGGCAAGTTTGACAGAGTAGGCCATCCTCCTCCACCTCCACCTCCAGGAATGGAAATAACACCAGTTGTGTCTGGCACTGAGTTTGAATCTCGGAAGACTTTAGAGGAAGAGATCATGGCTGCTTTGAGGGCTGATAGTGTTTATTTGATTGGAATATGTGGCATGGGAGGTGTCGGTAAGACAACAATGGCTAAGAAAATTTGGAAAAGGGCAAAGGAAGAAAAACTATTTAACGTGGTAGCCATGCCAGTTGTAAGTCAACAGGTAGACCGGAAGAGGATTCAAGAAGAAATTGCAGAAGCTTTGGGTCTTAAACTAGAACAAGCGACCGAATCAATTCGTGCAGGGCTTTTGCATAACAGGTTGATGCAAGAAAAAAGGATTCTTATAATTATAGATGATATTTGGGATAGTTTGAATCTAGACGAACTTGGAATCCCTTCCCAAAGCAATCATGACGGATGCAAAATCATCTTAACATCCCGGAATCGTCATGTTTGTGATGTGATGGAAGCTATGAAGATTTTCCAATTGGACGGCCTACGTGAAAAAGAAGCCTGGGCTCTTTTTAAGGCTAAGGCAGGTACCTGTGTTGAAAATCGTGATTTGCATCAAATAGCAAACGATGTGGCAAAAGAATGTAAAGGCTTGCCTCTTGCCCTTGCTACGGTTGGTTGTGCCCTGAGAAACAAAAACGCCAAACCTGTTTGGGAAGATGCACTTGCACAATTGAAGAAGTCCGCACCATTAAATATTCCAGGAGTTCTTAAAGATGTGTATCAACCACTTGAGTTGAGTTACAATCACTTACAAAGCAATGAAGCCAAGTATCTCTTTCTCCTATGCTGCTTGTTTCCAGAAGATTCTCGAATTAGTCTCAAAGACTTGCTTTATTATGGAGTTGGGTTGCAAATATTTTCCAACGTAGAAACTCTGAGAGAAGCCAGAAACAGAGTACAGGTGTTAGTTGAGATGCTGGAAAGTCGGTCCATGTTAATGGATGATGTTACGGAGAAAGGTATTAAATATGTGAGAATGCATGATGTAATTCGTGACATGGCCATATATATTGCATCTACAAGTAAGCATGTTTTTCATGACAAGTCATGACATCAGGATTAGAGGACTGGCCAAGGAAAGATTCATACGAAAGTATACACTGTCATTTCACTACACTAGAAAGATTATGTCACTCTTCCAGAATGCATAAATTGCCCTAGACTGCAAATGTTACGCATGAAATTCCGTTGGGATGGGCAAGTACCAGACACATTTTTTTGATAGGATGAGAAAGCTGAATGTGCTGGATATTGACACTATGTACATCACTACCATCATCTTATACAGTTTCTGACGAATCTTCGAACACTTCGCTGCGGATGATAGTAAGATGAAAACTGTATCCATGATTGGCCAGCTAGTGAAACTAGAAATCCTTGATTTAAGTATTCTCAGAGCTTGAAGTGTTGCCGAAAGAGATTAGGAGGACTTGAAAATTTGAAGTCTTTAGATCTGAGTCGGTGTTCATATCTGAGAGAAATTGCACCAGGGTGTTATATCAAGCTTAACTGCGATTAGAAGAATTGTTCGTGTTGGATAGCTTCAAAAATTGGGGCGCAGAAGTAGGAGGAAAAGAAAGAAGAAATGCAAGCCTTGTTGAGGTAGCTTCCTTGAAGAATTTGATTGCACTAGAACTTCAAATACCAGATCCTAAAGCTCTACCTCAAGACGCGGTTCATTGGCCAAAACTAGAGAGGTTTGCAATATGTATTGGGATCTCACCACGTAATTAGAAAGATTATGATGGCAACCTTTTACATCTCAATCTCAACGTAACAACTCCTTTGGTTCATGCCCTAACAAGCAATGTTTTCAGAACCGGACCGGCTAATGAACCGGAGGAGGTCCAATTTAAGGTCCGACCGGTCGGACCGATCAGACCGGTGGTTCAACCTCTTTTTTTTATTCACAATTGTATAAAAAATTTCCTAAAACTCATAGTTGAAACTTAGTGAATTATACACATCATCACAAGTTTTTTCATAAATTTATCCCAAATATAAATAATATTAATAAGTATCATCCAAATACTAATTAAAGTACATGTTTATTTTTCTTTCACGTATTAAAGAGGTTCATAAAAAAATACCACAGAGTCTAACAACTAATTATATTATATTTATCACAATTTATAATTGATATTGAAGGCAAATAATTTCAATGACAAAATTCCTTCATTGTTACCACAAGGACAATAGCACCCAAGTGAATATCACTACTTTGACAATTTCTTCAATTTAACCTTAAAAAGTCAAAAAGTTCAACACAAAGATATAAGTCCGATCATCAAACTAAAAAAAAAAAAATCAACTAACAAAATAAACAAGCACAAAAAAAAACTTTAAAAAAGAAAAGAATACAACGAAATACCTAAAAATTTAATTGCTACTAATTATCATTTATAGTTCAAATATTAGAATTACCAATTATTATTTTCACCACTATCCAAAAGACTAGCTACATTGAAATACTTCCTAATCAATACTTTCCCCAACGTAGAGATTTTTTATTCGATGGTAATTCACTAGTAAAAAATAAAAATAAAAGGGGTAAAAATATTGAGGATATCAAATAGGCTTTGCTCTAGTTAACATTGACAAAAATGAAAAAAAATACCGTCAAAAGCCTAGAATATTAGTAGTAAAAGATAGACTGTTTCATCACGTAAAAAATTAGAATGTCCATAATATTTAAGGAAAAAGTTGTAATTTTGGTTCCCACTATTTAGTTTTGCATGAAATTGGTCGCTTAATACCTTCATTAAAACAAATATGCTTCTTAAAATTTTTGATATTAGGCAAAGTGGGAAGACCGAAAAAATTTTAACAATTGCAAATATAATATAGTCATGTGTAATTAATACAAAAAATACAACTTAGTCACATGCATGTTACGTGGCAGTCAATACAAAAAACATATTGGAATTTTGAGTTTGAATTTGCATTTTAACTTCAAGGAGCCAAATGTTAAACTTTTAATTAGAAAAATAATTTAATCATAAATTAATAATTAAACAATTTTGATAAAAGGACTAGTCTTAGTATGAGAGATTTTAGTAAAAACAAATAAGAGATTTCTTTAATATAATGAATTTATATGCCAAACTAAAAATGTAAGAATTAATTAATATTATTAAACATGACTGATAAATGAAACAAAGAAACAAAAACAGTAATAATCAATTAAATTTACTAAACAAAACAAAGAAACTAAAAAAGTCAGAATCAATCAAATTCATTAAACATGATTAGTGGAAATAAAGAAACTAAAAATTTGTTACAAATGATTAATAAAGGAAACTAAAAGAAAGAATAAATAAAATGATTCATAATAGCAAAACAACAAAAAAAGCACGGCGTGGTGGTTGGTGGCTTGAAAGCCAAATCAGAGGTTCCAGGTTCGAAGTTTGATGGCTCTGAGACCTCTCATCCCATTTTTAAAAAAAAATTTTTGAAATTCAAAAATTTAAAAATCGACGGTTCGTTGGTTCAACGATTTAACGCGGTTCGTATGGTTTGATCGGTTCTTATCGGTTCAATGAACTCTTCTGGCTTTCAAGGTGGACTGGATCGGAAGCCAGGCCGGTTCTCGGTTTAACCGATTGAACCGACCGATCCGGTCCGAATTTGAAAACACTGCTAACAAGAAATGCCCATCATCTAATATTAGAAGGTTGCGACAATATGAAGTATTTTGGGGGGCCGCTGTTAGTTGGGTCCTTTGATGCACTTGAAGAACTCGAACTCCTAGATTTGTCCAACCTCACACATCTGTGGGATCAAAAACTTTGTCTGCCTAACCTGAGCAAAGTATCTGTACGGAACTGCAGCAGTTTTCAATATGTATTTTTGCAATTCACAACTGAAAGCTTGTCGCAACTTCAAAAACTGTATATATGTAATTGCCCGGTATTGGAATTGGAAGAGGTCTTCAAAGCGGAAAGATTGGGAAGCGCAGGAATTGTCGATCCCATCGTATTTCCCAACTTAACTGAATTAACCTTAAAGGAGCTACCCAACCTCAAGAGTTTCTGTAAAGCGATTAACGGAATTGACTTTCCGTTATTAAATTATCTATTCATTGAAAGCTGTTCCAATCTGAAAGTTTTCTGCCCAATGGAGGAGAGCAGCTTCTTTGAACAAGAGGAACACAACTCCGACGATCAATTTTTGTTTCACCAAAAGGTACAGATTCATTAGTTCCTAGTTTTTATTTAAATTGCGGAATTGTCATTTCAGATCTACTATATTTGCCGATTTTAAGAGAAACTTAATTAGTCCTTTAGCAATAGGTACACCAACTTTGAACTATTAGTTCATTAATTCATCATCATGTGTTATGAAACTAAACAAAACTGCACAGGAATTAATCAAATAAGGGTTACAAAATTATAAATAAACATCAAAATAAATAATAATAGAATATATTTTTTGTTTCCACTGAGGTCAGTTATATTAATCATATGGATTTTGTCCTTATATTTTGAAATCAATTAACCACGCACTAATATCGAGTTTTTTATTTACAATTTTTCATACTTAGTTTCAACGATTTCTTAAAAAGCTTTTCTGTATTTTAGATCAAATTATCTTTCTTCTATGTAATACATGAAAATATAACATCATTTTGCATATATTTAGTTTTGACAGGACCTACAAGTTTGTCTAGAGTGTAGTGTAATTACTAAATTTCAAGAAAATCCCAATAACAATGACACAACGGCTAGTGTAATTATTTTTTTTCTAGATACTGCTAATATGATAAATTTGAAACTAAAATACAAAATACGATAGGTTGTGACTGTAAGAAATGACTCATGTGTATAATAAATATATGTGTGAGTTATTAAAGGACATAATATGTAGTTATTAAATGAAAGTAAATGTCTTTAGTAATTAAAAGACAGATTATTTAATAATTAAATTAAGAGCTATGGAAGTTATGTCCTTGAGAAGAGGTTTCAGCAGTTATAACTGCTTGATGGGAGCAGTTACATAAAGGTATCAAAACAAAAGGAAACCATATCTTCTTCTCTCTCTACCCATAAAGTTTATGTTCTTGTTTTTACCATCAAGAATTGAACATAAGTACGAAAGGGTTAAGAGTTAGATTAAAGGTTTCTATTTCTACAACAACAACTGGATTATTTGACCAAATGAAATGGACAACTTGGTCATTCAATCAAATGCAATGGAGAAAGGTCAGTAACTTTAATTCTTTTTTTTTTGTATTGGTGAAGACTGTGAATTTCAAGATCCTTTGTTTGTGTTCTTGATGTTAAAATGCTGTGTTCTTGATGTTAGAATGCTAAACATGAATTCCATATAACATAAACAGAAAGTTTACATGTGGTATCAGAGCCAGGTTCTGGAATTTGCAGTTTTCCCGTTAATGATGTTCAGTTTTAATCCATGAATCATTGTTTTCCGCTGCATGAAAGATAATTCAACGATTGCATGATTATTGATGTTGATAAATCATTATTATCTATGATTAAAATGATTACAGTTGCATGATGATTGGAATATTAAATGGCAACCATTAATGTTGCAGTTGAATATCAAATGCCTTCATCATTGGCTTTGTTATGAATATCAAATGCCGTTGTCATGGGCTTTGTTTTATCATTGCATTTGATTGAAATTTTACAAATTTTATTTGTTTATAAAGTATTTGTACTTTGGAATTAAATTATGATAAATTTGTCAACCACCAAAGTGGTCAAATTTTGAATAGATTTAATTCTAAGTTACATGATTTTATTTCAATTATCCATATTCTTGATGCTATAAGTGATAATTATTGATTGTGGATAAATTGAAGTTCATTATTATTGGATAGTTAAGGATCACCCAAAGGTGAATCATTTGTCCTTATAAAATGAACATAAATGTTGATAGTGTAATTGCACTATTAGTTATATTTATATATCCAAAGATAATCAATATTTCAGTTGGTGCATTTATTACTGTCAAATTATGAAAAATTTTATTAGCATCATTATGTTTATAGTATATTGATGGACTGCCCAAAGGTGAACATTGATATGCATTACATGAAGTAATTAAATGAATCTGTGAAGCATGTTGGTATGAAACTCAAGGCATTAATGTTTTAGATTTTTTATTACTTGCAGCATCTATTCCTATGCATTCGCATATCTCATCTGTACCAATGTTTAATGGACTTAACTTCTCTGACTGGAGTGAGCAAATCCAATTTTACCTTGGGGTAATGGGTTTGGATTTGGCACTAAGAGAAGAGAAGCCAGATGCTATTACTGATTTAAGCACTGCAGAAGAAAAAGTCTATTATGAAAATTGGGAAAGGTCAAACAGGTTGAGTCTAATGTACATGCAAATGAATATAGCTAATAACATTAAGTCATCTCTTCCTAAGACGGAAAGTGCTAAAGAAATGATGGTGTCCGTGGAAGGGTGCTCCCAAACTGCTGATAAGTCTCTTGCTGGGACATTAATGAGTACATTGACCACCATGAAATTTGATGGTTCTCGTACTATGCATGAACATGTCATTGAAATGACAAACATTGCAGCAAGACTAAAGTCATTGGGAATGGATGTGGATGAAAATTTCCTTGTGCAGTTTATCTTAAACTCATTACCGTCTGAGTATGGTCCTTTCCAAATGAACTATAATACCATGAAAGATAAGTGGAATGTGCATGAATTGCACAGTATGCTAGTTCAAGAGGAAACCAGACTTAAGAATCAAGGAAATTATTCTATCATCAATTATGTCAATCATCAAGGAGCAGGAAAGAAAGTTAACAAGAAACATGATAAGAAAGGAAAGAGACCTCTGAAAGTCAATGAGGATTCATCTCAGATCCACAAGAAGGAACCGAATGGAGACAGATGCCATTTCTGCAGAAAGATTGGACATTTCCAAAAGGATTGTCCAAAACGTAAAGCTTGGTTTGAGAAAAAAGGTACATTTAACCTTTATGTATGTTCTGAAGTAAACTTGGCTGAAGTTCCTTCTAATACTTGGTGGCTTGATTGTGCTGCTGCAACTCATGTTTCTAATGTGATGCAGGGATTCCTTACAATCCAAACCATAAACCCAAATGAGAAGTTTTTGTTTATGGCAAATAGAGTGAAAGTTCCAGTGGAAGCTGTCGGGACTTACCGTTTAATCCTAGACACTGGACATCATTTAGATTTATTTGAAACTCTTTATGTACCTAGTATATCTAGGAATTTAGTTTCTTTATCTAAACTTGATGTTGCTGGATACTTTTTTAAGTTTGGTAATGGATGTTTCAGTTTGTATAAGCATGCCTATATGATTGGATCTGGTATACTTTGTGATAGTTTATATAAATTTAATATTGACAACTTATACGCTGAAACATTTATGACTTTGCATCATAATGTTGGGACTAAACGTAGTTTAGTCAATGAACGTTCTGCTTACTTGTGGCATAAGCGTTTGGGTCACATTTCCAATGAAAGAATGAAGAGGTTGGTAAATAACAGCATTCTTCCAAATTTGGATTTCACTGACCTTAAAATTTGTGTGGATTGTATTAAAGGAAAACAAACAAAACACACAAAGAAAGGCGCCACAAGAAGTACTCAGCTTCTTGAAATTATACACACTGATATTTGTGGACCTTTTGATGTTAATTCTTTCAATAAAGAAAAATATTTTATCACCTTCATCGATGATTATTCACGTTATGGTTATGTTTATTTGCTGCATGATAAATCTCAAGCTGT
Organism: Mitragyna speciosa; assembly: GCA_024721245.1. Classification (NCBI taxonomy): domain Eukaryota; kingdom Viridiplantae; phylum Streptophyta; class Magnoliopsida; order Gentianales; family Rubiaceae; genus Mitragyna; species Mitragyna speciosa. The sequence goes on along the minus strand of CM045553.1, from coordinate 11,224,524 downwards.
AAACGCTTTAGAGATTTACATTGAAGAAGTAGAAAGGCAATTAGACAGAAAGGTGAAAATTGTCAGGTCTGATCGGGGTGGTGAATATTTTGGAAAATATGATGAAAGTGGACAACATCCTGGTCCGTTTGCTAAATTTCTAGAGAAACGTGGCATTTGTGCTCAATACACAATGCCAGGTACACCACAACAAAATGGTGTATCAGAAAGGCGTAATAGAACGTTAATGGATATGGTTAGAAGTATGTTAAGTAATTGTTCTTTGCCTATTTCATTGTGGACTTATGCTCTAAAGACTGCCATGTATCTATTAAACAGGGTTCCTAGTAAGGCAGTTCCAAAGACTCCTTTTGAACTTTGGACTGGAAGGAAACCTAGTCTAAAGCACTTGCATGTTTGGGGATGCCAGGCAGAAATTAGATTTTATAATCCACAAGAAAAGAAATTGGATGCAAGGACAATTAGTGGCTATTTTATTGGTTATCCTGAAAAGTCAAAAGGATACCGATTTTATTGTCCTAACCATACTACAAGAATTATTGAAACTGGGAATGCTAGGTTCATTGAAAATAATGAAGTTAGTGGGAGTGAAACACCACGAAAGGTGGAAATTCAAGAAATGAGAATGCAAGTACTGTTGACTTGCAAATCTAATAAACTTGTTGTTCCTCAAGTTATTGACATGATTAATAATCGTGAAGAACAACAAATAAATGATTCTATTACTCCCAATGAAGTTGAAGTAAATGAACCTACAGTAGAAGAACCACAACAAATAGCATTAAGAAGATCTCAAAGAGAAAGGAGGTCAGCTGTTTCTGATGATTATGTGGTATATCTACAAGAATCTGAATTTGACTTAGGAATAGACAATGACCCAGTTTCATTTGCACAAGCCATGAATAGTGATAATGTAAATAAATGGTTAGATGCTATGAAAGAAAAGCTAAAATCTATGCAACAAAATGATGTTTGGGACCTTGTTGAGTTACCAGAAGGTTGTAAGAGAGTTGGTTGTAAGTGAGTTTTTAAGACCAAACGTGACTCTCATGGTAACTTAGAACGTTACAAGGCTAGACTAGTTGCAAAAGGGTTTACTCAGAAAGATGGCATTGACTATAAAGAGACATTTTCACCCGTCTCTAAAAAAGATTCACTTAGAATTATCATGGCTTTAGTGGCTCATTATGATCTGGAGTTACATCAGATGGATGTAAAAACCGCTTTTCTAAATGGAAATTTAGAGGAAGATGTTTATATGGACCAACCAATGGGGTTCATAGAAAAGGGAAAAGAACATTTGGTGTGTAAACTTAAGAAGTCAATATACGGACTTAAACAGGCTTCCCGACAATGGTATCTTAAGTTTAATGATACTGTTATTTTTTTTGGATTTAAGGAGAACACTGTTGATCGGTGTATATATCTGAAGGTCAGTGGGAGCAAGTTTATATTTTTGGTTCTGTATGTTGATGACATCTTGCTTGCAACTAATGATCTTGGTCTGTTAAGTGAGACTAAGAAATTTCTCTCTAACAAATTTGAAATGAAGGATATAGGTGAGGCGAGCTATGTGATTGGAATAGAAATATTTCGAAATAGATCACAAAGATTGTTAGGCTTGTCTCAAAAAGCATATATCAATAAAGTTCTAGAGAGATTCAGAATGGATAAATGTTCAGCATCTCCCGTTCCAATTCAGAAAGGAGACAAATTTAGTCTTGAACAATGCCCGAAAAATGACATGGAACGGAAACAGATGGAAGCAATTCCTTATGCATCTGTTGTTGGGAGTTTAATGTATGCACAGACTTGTACTCGACCAGATATTAGCTTTGCAGTTGGAATGTTAGGAAGATACCAGAGTAATCCTGGGTTAGATCATTGGAAAGCTGCAAAGAAAGTTCTCAGATATTTGCAAGGAACGAAAGATCACATGCTCACTTATAAAAGGTCTGATCATCTTGAGGTTGTTGGATATTCGGACTCAGACTTGGGTGGTTGTGTAGATACAAGAAGGTCCACTTTTGGTTATTTGTATTTTATGGCTGGAGGAGCTATCTCATGGAAAAGTGCAAAACAGTCTGTCATTGCTACATCCACTATGGAAGTTGAATTTATGGCATGCTTTGAGGCCATGGTTCAGGCTAAATGGCTACGGAATTTTATTTCAGGACTTCGAGTAGTCGACAGTATTGCCAAGCCGCTGAAAATTTATTGTGACAATTCCGCAGCTGTCTTCTTTTCTAAAAATGACAAATATTCTAAAGGTGCTAAACATATGGAATTGAAATACTTTGCCATTAAAGAAGAGGTTCAGAAACATAGAGTGTCAATAGAGCATATTAGCACTGATTTTATGATTGCTGACCCTTTAACGAAAGGGTTGTCGCCCAAAGCATTTACTGGTCATGTTAGAAGAATGGGCATTATGTCTGCTAGGGAATGTTGAACACTATTATTGTTTAATATATATATTTGACACTCTGAGCTCATTAATGTATAAGTTTCTGAATTTGTTTTTCAATTTTAAGCATACATGTGAATGTACTGTATAATTGTCGTTAAGGTATCATGTTAAGAAAACAAGCTAATATGGTAGTACATGGAAGGAACTATGTCAATTTAATGACCTACGACCGCCATGACTCTTATTAGTTCTTATTCTTAATTATGATTCATGATGTAATTGCTTGTGCGCATAATAATTGAAGCTTTGTTAAATCACGAATGATAGTTGGTCACATGAGCCAAGTGGGAGAATGTAAGAAATGACTCATGTGTATAATAAATATATGTGTGAGTTATTAAAGGACATAATATGTAGTTATTAAATGAAAGTAAATGTCTTTAGTAATTAAAAGACAGATTATTTAATAATTAAATTAAGAGCTATGGAAGTTATGTCCTTGAGAAGAGGTTTCAGCAGTTATAACTGCTTGATGGGAGCAGTTACATAAAGGTATCAAAACAAAAGGAAACCATATCTTCTTCTCTCTCTACCCATAAAGTTTATGTTCTTGTTTTTACCATCAAGAATTGAACATCAGTACGAAAGGGTTAAGAGTTAGATTAAAGGTTTCTATTTCTACAACAACAACTGGATTATTTGACCAAATGAAATGGACAACTTGGTCATTCAATCAAATGCAATGGAGAAAGGTCAGTAACTTTAATTCTTTTTTTTTTGTATTGGTGAAGACTGTGAATTTCAAGATCCTTTGTTTGTGTTCTTGATGTTAGAATGCTGTGTTCTTGATGTTAGAATGCTAAACATGAATTCCATATAACATAAACAGAAAGTTTACAGTGACTTGTGATTGTTTGTATAATGATAGCAATTATCTTATACGTATTGGATGCTTAAAAATAATTCAGGTAATGCTGACATAATTTGCCAAAATATTGTTCCTGTCATCTAAATCTGTAACCCAATGCGTAAGAATAATTTCAGTACATGTTAAATATACATACAACTAATATAGAATGATGTATAATAACACAAGCACATTATATGAAGTAACAAACACGGCTACCTTTTTGGTGGGACAAAATCAAGATTGATAAACAAAAAGAGCGTGACATCATACTAGAATACATAATGTCTTCCTCATATGAACAGGATCATAAAAAACAAAAAGTGGATAAACCTTGAATCTTTAAGCTGAACAACATAGATGGAGTTTTAGTGAATTGATCATGGATTCAGTCAGCATTATGAATGTGTAACAGGTAATGGTCAATGAATGTGGTTACAAGCGTGCATTAAAACATATTCAATTGCAGGTTACATTTCCAGGCTTGGTGAAGTTGCAACTGCGCAACATTAACACTGCAACTAAAATATTCGCTAGCCAAATTTCAATCGACTCTTTTAGTCGGCTGGAACTATTGGAAGTTATATCTTGTCCCAATTTGGAAGTCATATTTTCTCCTCCTGAACTTATTAGAAACTTTAGAACACTTGGCAAGTTGACAGTGAAAAATTGCTCAAAGTTGACAGAAGTGGTCGGAAAGGAAGATGAAAAATCGGAAGCTATTGTCATCCAACATCTATTTCCTGACCTAAAGGAATTGATACTCTCAGAACTTCCAAATTTCAAGAAATTTTGCTACATGACGGATGATATAGAATTGCCCCAACTAGAAAGCATAACCATTGTGGATTGCCACCAAATGGAGGCATTCTCTTTGGGATCCCTTAGCTTGCCTCGCTTGACACGTGCTTTTGGATGGTTGGACCCACACCTTGCCACACAGATTCTCTTTAAGAAAGAGGTAAGGGGTTTTTTGTTGACATATTTGAAAATCTTCTCTTCCTTGATGACATATGACGAAAAATATGACCTATCATATCTTGAAATTTTTCATTTTTTAGCTTATGGTTTTTCTAATATAAAATATACGAGTGTTAAAAACATCATCTTGTCTGTTGAAAACCTAGGTATGGTAATTGTTACGATCAAATTTGTCCCCAAAGCTGCTTTTATGGACTTCTCTCTTTCCACTTTTTTTTCTTCCTTAGGTTTTCCCCCATTTTTAGACAATTATTTTTCTTAATTGCACCACCTAACACATGGTCGCACATGCACGTACACAAACACAAAAAGACACGCACGCCTACACATGCACATGTATAGTGTGTAATAGAATATATAATAGTGTTTAACCGATTGCATACAAACATACAAATAGATATATAGTATTTAATAGACTAGTAATGAAGCACGTGCGTTGCACGTGAAAATGATTTTTTTTTAATTTTGTGATTATGAGAAATTTAATTATTTTATAAATAAATGTATTTGAAAAAAGTGAACGAATTGAAGAATATTAAATTAAATTCTCCATCTTCTTCAAAATCCTTGATATGTGTTTTGACAGTGCAACATCTTATAAAATACTTCTAATAATCCAATAATACATGAGATTAATCGTAAGTGCACAAGAAATTCATTTTTATTTTGAAGACTATGTTCGAAACATGTTGAAAAATTTATAGTTCACAAAAAAGTAAAATACTTAATCAATCAATTCAAAATTGCATCATTCGAAGATAAGTCAGGAAGTATTTCACAAAAAATTCAAGAACAATTCATTAAATTATATACAATTATCAAGTGAATGTTTCATTTTTAAGTGGTTTTAAAGGGCTTTTTTCAGTAGTGTACATACACGCCTCTTGATACATTAAGAGAACTTCATAATATTCATACATTTAAAGAATTCCCATTCTTTTGGACCATCAGAAAAAATAAATTATGCCTTATATTAAAATAGTAAACATTTCACTTCCTAAAACAATTCGAAATGTGTGTGATGATGCTGTTTGAATGTGTTGGGTACACAGAGTAAGTTACTTCCCAACTTCACAAAAAATATATTTTATGAGACATTTTTTAATATTTTTATAGTTCTTCCCATTACTCTAGATTGGATTTTATTTCCTATTTAATTCTACTATGTGAATAGTTGAATAACAAAAAGTACAAAGAACTTATTTTAGGGAATATTATGTTTGATTGAACTCAAAATTCTTCCTCTTATATGAACTCAAAATTCTTCCTCTTATATTAAATGGAGTCATATTTTTGTTTTCTTACTGAATTTATTTTTAATAATAATAAAAAAGGACAAATTTCAAAAACTATACAAAAGATACACTTTAGAAGAGTTTACTTAATAAAATTCATAACTCTTAATCATCATAGGCACATTGGGCGAGTCACATTCTTTTTTCTATTTAAATTTTTATGCATAAATTATCAAAAAAAATACAAAATAAAAAGAACTTAAGCAGAAGATAATATCTAATTAACAACTATTTCTAAAACGTTGCATGAAGTCATATTGTTTATTTAACTAAATTCATATATAGCAAAAAAAATGATAACTCTTCTATTTTCTAAACATAATTTATATTTAAATATTTATGGTTATTTAAATGCGCATAGGTAGTCGTTTGGTAGGTGCAAGTTTTAAATTGTAATGATTTAACTGCAAAGCTATTTAAAAATACAATACTTCTTAAACACTAAAATTTTTATATAATTTTCTGAACACCATGTTAAATTGATTATCTATTATTATTTTTTAAAACAATTGTTGTTGAAATATATGCTTCAAATTTGAAGTCATAACCTCTAAACTTATGAATTTTTTCTTTAAAGCTTTCCAAATAATATATACCTTGCATTATGATACTAACACTGATACTAAGTTATTTTTCAAATTATTTTATGTTTCACTATTATTATACTTAAAATTTTAAATTATAAGTTTTTTATTTACAAGATAATGTTGTTAAAAAGATTTTGAAGTTCTTTCTCTCTAAATATTGATAATTAAACTTAAAACCTATTTATTTATAGTTTATTATAAATATATCAACTCAAATGGATACTTAAAATCCCCTATATCTTTATAGAAATTATTAATTTGGTGCAAGACACTTTGTTTAATATGTGCAGCATTGGATTCCAAAATCAGTTATTTATTTAACTATATAGGTAAATAAGACACATATTTATTCTTTTTAGAATTCAAGTTCTTTATTCAATTAGTATGTTCAAATTAATAAATTGTCAATTATAATCATCTACACATTAGATTTTTAACATGGTTGGAAAAAAAATTAAAAAGAATTTCTCAAAATTAACTTAGTTGCTTGCTAAATGATAATATCATTTTTTTTATGTGAAAAAAGATCCATTACAATCAAGTAAAATTCTTTTATATTGTTGATATAGAAAAAACCCCATTTTTGGTGCAAGTATATCATATAATGCCTTATTGTTTTCATTTGTGAAATTGGCTTTACAAATGGTTTTTATGCATTTTTATTTTTTAATTCCTTGTCTTATTGAAGAATTTTTTTTTAGCAAATGAAATAAAAGGTTTCTTTCACAAGTCAAATTATGAGGCAATATTACTTTTTTTCCTCTCATTTTCCATTTTCATTTTGGAAAATCCTACATCTTGTACTATTTTTTGTTATAAGTGCTCTATATATTTTAAATTTTATATTAAAAATATGCACCTAAAATTTGTTTATCCTCCATAGATTGTTAAAGTCAATACTTATGAACCATTTAGATTGTATGTAAATTGTTGTTTGAACTTTAAACTATCTATACAATTTTTTGAATTATTTCATCAATTAGCAAACTTTAGCTTGACATTGATACAAAAAAAAAAAAAAAAAGCAAAAGAAGGAACTTATTAGTGGAGTGCTTACTCAAATTTTAATATATTATTTTTTGTAACAACGTATTTGTTCAAAAACAATTGTATAATCATTTAATAAAATTTGAAACTATGTTATATTTTATTAACATAATTCAATGCAATTTAGTACTTTGCTCATTTTCTTAGAATTTACAGTCATTTGTATGAATCATCATTCTTTAGTTTTTAATAAGCCAAAACTAAATTCTAAATAAATTTTAAATTTTATTGGTATTATCGATCTATTAAGGATTGAATTGAAGGGTAGGTAAAGGATTTTTGTATGGAGAATTGTTTTATTTTAATCACAGTAAAATTTACATTCAGTGAACTTCATGAGGGGAATGTAAGGAGTTTTGTAACTCTTCTACAATTAGAATACAATTAATATGATATGATAGCACATAAGGGTGTTTTATGCATATTAGAAAACTAACACTACAAAGTGCAAAGACTCCAAAACAACTAAGACGTACTATTCTTTTGAAGAGAGTAGAGATATAGATATAGATATAGATATAGATATTGTGTAATAGTACTTTAATAGAATATGTGACGTACTATATCAAAATTTTTTCGGGGACAACTTTTACTTTGGTCTTTAGAATAAAAGTTTTTACATTGAAAATTTTCCCAAATACCTCAAGAACACTTATCTCCATTATATTTTGTATGTGGAATTTTACTCCATGTTGCAGCTGTTTCTGTAACGGAAATTATAACATTAGATAGGATGTTGTTTGCGGAAGCTGAGGTGTTCTAAAACAAAGACCAATTGCTTGCTTCCAAATCTAGTATAGTGTAGCCACTAAGATCAAACATCTGAACTGATCAGTAAATGAATTGATCTTCCAAGGTTTAGTTAACCATCTGACTCCAAGCTAATTCCCTTCATAAATAAGGCACAGTTTTTTTTTGCCTTCTACCATACTCTTCGAGAACCTCTGCATTGAAAAAAAAAAGTGATTGATGATTTCAATGGTTTCCTTGCACAACTTAACTTTTTAATTCGTCCTTTGTAGTAAACTTTCTTCTGCACTGTAACCGCTATAAGAGGGAATATCATGGCATAGATCTTCTTCCCAATGCCAACTTTCTCTATCCAACTACGTCTTTAAGGCCTCTCAATTGCACTATAGCTGACTGAAATATGAATTCACTTGATTTACTAGCTGGCCAACATGTTTGATCTTCAGTTTCTGAGAATGATACGAAGAGTTTAGGGGTTCCCTTGTCGAACATCATTACTTTATCTGAGAATTCTTCCCCTTAGGCCATTTCCATCTCCTTCCTGAATAAACTTAGATACACAATCTGATTTTGTTAAGCCAAAATATTATAGCAAACGTTTTGAGAACTTTTTATACAGTTGACCAACTGGAAGTAGTTGATCATAGCAGAAATAGTGTTCTCTCCGTTTCCTATCAATATTTGTATCAAAGCTTGGCCTCATCATTGTGCTTTTGGATATTTTTCCACACCCAAGGACTATCATTTGAAACTTTAATCCCCAAACCGTTGAGTTTTTGAGTTTGGCTACATCTATCCACTTATCCATAATGAGTCCTACTTATTACAAATATTCTAATGAGATCCAATGTCATACACTTATTCTACATTTGCAAGTCAAAGTCACCTAGACCACCTTGCTCATAAGGCATACACACCTCCTTCCAACTTGCCTCTACACAATACTAATTTGTTATTTCACTCGCTTGAAGGAATGAAGACAAATGGCTACTGATCATCTTAGTAATTGATATGGGGAGAATGATATGCACCACACTACAATATGATACTTTAAGCAAGTATACATATCGTTCCTATAATATAATATATAGCGAGTATCGAGTATCATCTAATAGATACTGCAAGTACTAGTAATTATTCTTATTCTATTATCTAGCCTTAACAATGAATGATGAATTACATTAACTATTAACTAATTCAGCTAACCTAACTAAATAAATTAAATGAAATATCGAGAATAAATAGCAAGAACATCAACAATTGATGCAAGCAGGATCTAGATGTGGAATCCCCCTACCCTTTTATCGCTAAGGCTCAATTCTAGATTAATGAAACACCAAATTTGGTCGAACCCTAAAATCTCTTGATTAGGTTATAATCTTTCTCAAGAATCACAACCCCTATCCCTTGTTTGATAAGCCAAAATCTATTTTTGACAAAAACCCCAAAGAAATGCAATAATTTCTATGGATTTTATTGTCTTGGTTAGCTTTGAATATTACTCGAAAAAACCTATGTAATCCTATCTCTAGTGATTCATGCAGGCCCTTTTATTTACGAAGTGATATAATTAATTAGATAATTTCTCAATATACTCAAATTGAAATCAATCATTGAATTTAAAGTTGTGCACAAACCAATTCAATCAAGCATTAAATTTACAAATAAATCCAATTAAAGAAGTTAATTTTACATTAATTTATAAAATCAATCCATAACAATAAGGTTAGGATTTAACCCATCTAGATCCTAGAAATTTACTCTATTATCACAAAAGAAAATACAACAATCTGCAAACAAAGTCAAGAAAACCCATTCTCATGGGAATTCCTTGAAGCTCCACTCGAAGTTGAAGATCTTCGCTAGGTTGTTGCATTTCTCTTGCTCCAATTCTTGAGTTGCCTCTTGATTCCCTATTCTACGATATATCTATATATGGTGCTTACTTCTCAATATATGAGAAACCTTAAGATTCTAGCCTATCTAGAGTTTGAGAGACTCTTAAAACTAGGTAAAAAGGAGAGAAACCTCGTAAAAATATACCTCTAGCTATAAAAAACGAGTAAAGGTCTATCATAGAAACCGCGCACGGATTCCTCATTAAAGTCTCCGTGTTTTCTCTCCAAAAAAGAAGCTATAGACTTGGTTGTCCACGGATTCTCCTCTGACGAGCAACCTCACCATGGGAACTCAAACAGCTACTTCTCTACCAAGAGATGGCGGTAGAAGTCACGCGCGATTTCTTTTTAGTATTGTTGGCACGGTTTCTCAGAGTATTTTACACTTGGAAGCTTTGCTCTTTTTTGACTCAATTCAGGTTTACTTCATTCCACTTCACTCCATCATCCACGATAGTTCTAATAGTCGTCTTTTGCGAGTTAACTGGATCAAGTGCTGATGGACACCTTCACCTACAAAGATCATAAAATAAATACATGAGTAGCTCAAATGAGCTCAAATATGCATTTCAATTGAACAACTCAAGGCTAAATAGGAAAATAGATGAATTGACCCTAAATACCAAGTAAAAACTTAAAAGCTAACCTATAATACTAACCTAGACCCTCTAAATACCAGTATTTTTGGACTACTATCCAATTCCTTCACACTTAAGCTATTGCTTATTCTCAAGCAATTAGACAATACAAATCAAACCAACGGCTTAACTAGAGGAAAAATAAGACTTGCATCTCAAAAAATAATTTCTCAACAACTAGGCAAATAACCATTATGCCATCTTTCATCTCACTCTAATACTTATAATACAAAGTAAAGAAACAGTAATTATACTTCAATCCGGCTATTTTAATTTCATTTGTTTACCTCACTCAATTTTCATGAATAACTCACTCTATAGGCCATAAATATTCCATTCACCTATTATTAGTCACCCTTCAACACTAGGGACTTTCTTATTCTACAGTTTGACCTTTCCTTCACGACATGAAGTTATTTTTTGATGCGAAGATCAACATTGGTAAATGAAGGCTCGGTTACTCAATACTTCATTCACCCAAATTACTATGTATTCAATTTTAGTTACCTTTTGATGTGAAATTCAATATTTTTAGATGAAAACTTCCAGTTACTCAGTACTAAAACCATCGGAGTAGACCTAAGCTTTCCAAAATTTTTCTCTTTCTTTCTTTTTTTTTTTTCCAAATTGAGTGCACTTAGCCCCTTTTTTTAACCTATACTACTTTTCATAGATAACAGGCCATATTCACTACTTATTTCGTCAATTAGCTCATGCAAATCGAGTAAAGCCCACATACTTCATCAGGCTTGTCCAATTTTAGCATAATTCATACCATTTTACTTAATGTACTGCCTCTAAAGTTAAGAATTCTAATGGCCTATTCACAACCTCTCTTTCTACATTTTTCTTCTTTAGCTTCTTTTTCCCTTTTTAGACAATTATTTTTCTTAATTTCACTAACGCACACATGGTCACACAAGAGTATAGGGTTTCCTTTTTGAACATCTTTACTTTATTTGAGAATTTCTTCCCCTTAGGCCATTTCCATCTTCTTCCTGCATACACTTTTGTTCAGCCAAAACATTATAGCAAATTATTTTGAGAACTTTTTATATACTTGGCATTTGAGATTACCTCATATGAACATGATCATAACCCAAAAGGCAGATATCCCTTGAATCGTTAAGGTGAACAACAAAGATGGAGTTTTAGTGAACATTGAACATGGACTTAGTTAGCATTATGAAGAAATAACAAGTAATGGTCAACGAATGTGGTTACAAGTTACAATATGGCTTGCGCATTAAAACATTTTCAGTTGCAGGTTACATTTGCAAAATTGGTGGAGCTGAAACTATACGAGATTAACACTGCAACTAGTATATTCTCTAGACAAATTCCAATTGGCTCTTTCAGTCTGCTGGAACTATTGGAAGTTGATTCCTGTCCCGATTTGAAAGTCATATTTTCTCCTCCTGCATTTAGAAATTTTAGAACACTCCGCCACTTGACAGTGAAAAATTGCTCAGAGTTGGAGGAAGTTGTTGGAAAGGAAGATCAAGAAACACAAGTTGCAGTCAACGAACCTCTATTTCCTCAACTAAAGATATTGAAGCTCTCAAATCTTCCAAATTTCAAGAAATTTTGCCACATGACGAATGATATAGAGTTGCCCCAACTAGAAAGCATAAGGATTGAGGATTGCAATCAAATGGAGACATTCTTTATGGGATTCCTTAACTTGCCTCGCTTAACACATGATTCTGGATCGTTGGACCCTGACCTTGCCACACAAATTTTCTTTACGAAAGAGGTATGGGCTTGTTGACATATTTGAAAATATTTTCTTGGTTGATTAAATATGATGAAAATTAAGACGTATTGTATATTAAAATTTTTTATTTCTTAACTTGTTGTTTTTGTAGTACAAAATGCATTGGTGTTGAAAACATTATTTTTATCTATCATAATATCTAAGTATAGTAATTGTTACTATTAAGTTTGTCCTAAAGCTGCTTAGATGGACAACCTCTCTTTCCATGTTTTTTCTTATTTAGGTTCTTTTTTCCTTTTTAGACAATTATTTTTCTTAATTTCACTACTAACACATGGTCACACTTTTGAACATCTTTACTTTATTTGAGAATTTCTTCCCCTTAGGCCATTTCCATCTTCTTCCTGCATGCACTTTTGTTCAACCTAAACATTATAGCAAATTATTTTGAGAACTTTTTATATACTTGGCATTTGAGATTACCTCATATGAACAGGATCATAACAAAACCAAAAAGTAGATATCCCTTGAATCGTTAAGGTGAACAACAAAGATGGAGTTTTAGTGAATATTGAACATGGACTTAGTTAGCATTATGAAAAAATAACAAGTAATGGTCAACGAATGTGGTTACAAGTTACAATATGGCTTGCGCATTAAAACATTTTCAGTTGCAGGCTACATTTGCAAACTTGGTGAAGTTGGAACTGTACGAGATTAACACTGCAACTAGTATATTCTCTAGAAAAATTCCAATTGGCTCTTTCAGTCTACTGGAACTATTGGAAGTTGATTCCTGTCCCGATTTGAAAGTCATATTTTCTCCTCCTACATTTAGAAATTTTAGAACACTCCGCCACTTGACAGTGAAAAATTGCTCAGAGTTGGAGGAAGTTGTTGGAAAGGAAGATCAAGACCCAAAAGTTGCAGTCAACGAACCTCTATTTTCTGAACTAAAGATACTGAAGCTCTTATATCTTCCAAATTTCAAGAAATTTTGCCACATGACGAATGATATAGAGCTGCCCCAACTAGAAAGCATAACGATTGAGGATTGCCATCAAATGGAGACATTGTCTTTGGGCTTTGTTAGCTTGCCCCGCGTGACAAGTGTTTTTGGATTGTTGGACCCTAACCTTGCCACACGGATTTTCTTTAAGAAAGAGGTACGGGTTTTTGTTGACTTATTTTAATATCTTTCATGACTAATTAAATATAATTAGCATAAGACATAATGTATATTGAAAGTTTTGTTTCTTAACTTATCATTTTTGTAGTATAAAATGCACAGCTGTTGAAAATATCATCTTATTCATAATGTTTAATTATATTAATCGTTATGATTAAGGTTCTCTGCAAAGGTGCTTATAGGAACATCCTCCCTTTTTAGGATTCTTCATCTTTTATCTTTTTTCTCCTTTTTTAGACAACTTTTTTATTTCTTAATGTTTAATAGATTGTATAAAGGCACTTTACAGGTTACATTAATGAATAAAGAAATTTCTTTAACCTAAACATTTAATTCAACGTACTAACTTAAAATATATTAGTTGAGTATATTCCTAATAACTTCTTTATAACGTCTAAAAATTTTATATCTAGTCTCTAAAAAGTAAATTTCTTCATTTTAGTTAATCTATTACGTTTTAGCAAATTTCGTCCTTCAATTTTTTTCCACATCAATATATATCATATGCAAAAATTGTAAAGCATAGTCTAATCAAAACTTCTTTTCAAATGTAAAATCAATTGCCAAAACTTTAAGGGTTGACTTGACCTCGAATAGTATGAATAAAATCGAACATTATCAACCGCAACAATGTCGTATCAAATTTTACAGTTTTAATTAGTGGTAAAGTGCTTAAATTTTAAGATAATAATATACATTTTCACTATACAAAATATGTTTGGTAAAAATTTTAAGATTATAATATAGATTTTCACAATACAAAATATGTTTTGGGTAAAAATTTTTGTTGTATTGATAAGAGCAGAAGTTTTCCATAGGAAATTTTCCAAATGGTCAAGAAAACCTATCTCTATTACGCAATTACTATTCTTCATCTTAAAATAACAGACAGAAATATATACGGAAAATGCCTCATTCAAACAATTAAATGCCAATTATCTTTTGATAGGAGGAATTTTACTCCTAGTTGCAGTTGTTTCTCTAATGGATGTTAGGAATTTTAATCCAAGTTGCAGTTGTCTGTCGAATGGATGTTATAACATTAACTAGCTCTTTACTGAAGCTGGGATGGTCTAAAACAAAGACTCAATTTTTGCTCCGCATTTCTGGTATATAGTAGCTGCTAACATGGAACATCTTAAATGATCAATTAGTGAGTTTATCTTCTATGCTTAGTTAAGCATTTGATTTCATCACTCCAAACATAATTCCCTCGCAAATAATACATAACTTTTGTACCTTGTCCCATACCCTTCCATGTATTGAAAAAACAAGTGATCCATGGTTACCATAGTTTATATACACTACTCACTGTTCTCTTTCCAACGGCCATTATCTAGCTTTTTAATTTGTCTTTAGTAGCAAGCTTTCTCCTATACAATAGCCATAGTATAAAGGAAAACATCTTGGCACAATTTTTTCCACCCATATTAGCTTGCTCCATTGAACTACATTTTTAGGACATCTTAGATGTTCCATAGTTATCTGAACTAAGAATTCAGTGAATTTACTTGCTAGCCAACGGGCTTGACCTTCAGTTTTTGAGAATGGTATGAAAACACTTAGCTAAACAATTTATGTATACACAATTTGAAGACACATTCTTCCTTCTCAATGCACTTAGCTACACAATCTAACTTTTGTACAGCGAAATATTATGGCAGATTTTTTGGAAACTTCTTATACAGACTATAGTGAAACCAATTGGGTGCCGTTGATCATCCCAGAGATGGTGCTTTTTCCGTTTCCAATTAGCATTTTTATGAAATCTTGGAACGTTCTCTCTGTGTTTTTGAATATTTCTCCAAAAGCAAGAACTGTCATTCCAAACTTTAATCCACCCAAAATGATGCTTCATTATCAAACACATATTCCACATTTCTAAGTTAAAGATAGCCCACCAACTTCCTTGTAAGGCATACACACATCCTTCAAACTTACCTTTGCACAACAGTGATTTGTTATTTCACTACTACGGTACAAGGCTGTTGATCATCTTGCTAACTGATTTCGAGAAAATACAAGCACCAGACAAATAGAGGTGGTTACCATTTTGGGACTGATTTTATCAATTGATAACTTCCACCATAGTTCAACTTCTTAGAAGCCAGAATTTTGTTTTCTACTGCAGTTTGTTGAAGATTGGTTGACAGTATTTGTAACTTAGTGTAGCTCTAACGAGTAATAGATCAAGATACTTGATTGGCAATACTTCCAATGGCATTTCTATTATTTTACACAGTACTTGCTTCATTCCTACCTTTTACTCTACCCTTTAATACTTAACATTTCTGTAAATTTAGTAAACCAAATAGTGCTTCAAACTCCCTCAATGTCTTGTTGATTACTTGAAAGTATCTCTAAATAGCAACTATCACTCTGAACTAATCATCAGCAAATATATTTGATAGATGTAAATTCTAACAGTTAGGATGACAATCATAACTTTCATATACAGTATTAGCAAACAACTTTTGGACATTCATTCATAGCCATTAAAAATAAGAAAGAGAAAATAGATATTTTGCTTTGCTCTTCTTCTTTAGACAAATTTCATAGGTGGTACTCATGGGCACTGTAATTGTATAGGTTGTTTTATGTTTGATTACTGTATAGTCAATTGAAAATCCTAGGAAATGAAGAACTATCTTCAACAGAAAATGCACCAATTATGGTTTTTGCTCTCAAAACCTGATTAAGGATCATGTTATCGAATCCGATTAAGGGTCATGTATTTTATAAAGCCAATTAAGTGTCATCTTTTCAAATCGATTAAAGGTTGTGGTTTGAGAATCATGCTTTTAAAACCCTATTAAGGGTTATATTTTAGACCCGATTGAGGGTCGTGTCTATCAAAACTCGATTAGGGATCTTACTATTAAAATCTAATTAAGAATCGCGTTTTGAAAAAACCCTTATAAAGTTGTGCTTTTTAAAGCTGAGTTAATCTTTTCAAATTTTTGAATTTTTTCTTGAATAAATAATAAATTTTCTAGGAGGTTATTAAATTACAAATCTCAATTATCTAATTGGCATAACATTTATGATCGGATTCAGAAAATATAGGCTTTCGTTATTTTTTTGAAGGAAAAACTATTCACATAAATGATTCAGCTCTTAGATTTTTATTAGACAAAATCAAGGATACCACGAGCTCTTTCAACTCTACCTCCGGGTCTATGATTTCCTCTTACTGATTCTTGCATCAACTGTATATTATCTATTATCTGTCTCCCGTTAAGCACTTCGAGAACCACTGGAACAACTAGGAATAATTTCTTTAAGTTTTTTTGCAAAGAAATTTGAGTAGCACTTGGATCAGAAGTTGAGGAGAACAACTGGGGGTTAAAATTTGTAAAAGTGCGTTCCATTCTCAACATTTGCTTCTAAGATTAGAACCATACCATTTAGAGGATAATATACGTATTCTAGTTTATAGCAATACTGCAAAGCTTCTACTAGATCAATTCTTACTATTTTCCTATTTTGCTAGAAAAATTCTACGATTAAACTATAAATTCTAGATTTTTTTTTTCTATTTTTCATACTAAATAAAATCTTTGTCTATCTCTTCAAAAGTAATTTCAACAGTTAGGCTTTGACTCTGATTTTATAACACTTAGCCTTTTATCATAGTATGGGAAATAACCGATCTTCTTCTTTGTAACAGTGTAGTGGTTAATTCATCTTATGAGAATAAGTGCTTATAGAAATTTATAGTCATGTCCTTAATTTTTTCATCTTCATCATTTCATTGAGCAAGTATCCTATTCCTAGCTGTGTGATTAGTAGCAACTTTTCTATGAAATATAGAAATATTATTGTCCCCACCCATTAGACAACTAGACTTCACCTTAAAAAAATTTCTTGTGCTTTGATCAACTTAAGATATTTATGCATTCGTTAACTCTTTTTATCAGATCAACATTAAAGGTATTATTCTGCAACACATACTATAAGTTGACCATCTGCTTCTACTTTTGCATTACTTTGCCAATAACAAAACATTGTTTATTCAGTTCTTTAAGATTTCCTTTTTGGTTTATTGGTTTTAATAAATATAAAAAGCAGGATTCTCATCCACAGCTTCAATCCAAGATAAAAAGAACTTTATGAAATTTCACACCACTCATCCAAAAACATTGAAATGTAAAAGATTTTGGTATAAATTTTACATTTTCTCTTAATATCAAGACTAATAAATGAGTGACTTGAGAATCTTGGTCCCAAAAACACAACTCCTATTGATGGAAATTTTATAAAGCACTTTTAATGTGCAAACATTTTGTCTATTTTATCGTATATTCTATCATCTTACTCTCTTCTATTGCACTCAGTAATATATGTGTAGTTCTTCAACACATTTGTTGAACTCCTCAATCGTGTTATAATCGAAATGTATATTGCCCAACCTCTTAGAAACAAATCTAATAATATTGAAATACTTTAGGACTACCCATCGTGTAAAGCCAACTTAAGATTTTAATGCTTTCGTATGTGTCCAAAGAGTCACCTCTCTTTAGGTTTATTTTTGCTATAAGACAAAATCAATACAAACATATGATTCATTTTCACTCCTTTAACATAACAAGAAGTGTTAGCTAATGCATATCTATCGTAACAGAATTCACAACCATAGGCCTCCTACATAACCACTGCCCTACTAACAATATTTAGTTTTCAATTGTGAAACAAACACTAACGTGGAAAGCAATGTATAAGAATAGTATCAATAGTTTTTGCATTAGTTTATTTTCTACTATTCCAAGTATATCAAGTTGAGCCCTATTTATCATTTGTACAAGTCCAATTTGCTTTATGGGGATTTAACCCTCTAGTGTTCTAATCAAAGATCTTCATGTTAAATCGAAAAAGTTTAAGTATCTATCCTATTTCTGGCTCAATTTTGTTTTTCTACATAAACAAGCGTACTGTACATGTACTTCATAATCACCA
Source organism: Mitragyna speciosa (assembly GCA_024721245.1). Classification (NCBI taxonomy): domain Eukaryota; kingdom Viridiplantae; phylum Streptophyta; class Magnoliopsida; order Gentianales; family Rubiaceae; genus Mitragyna; species Mitragyna speciosa. The sequence continues at coordinate 11,206,149 of CM045553.1, read as the reverse complement.
AATTGATTATCATTTTGTCCAAGCATCCTCCCCTTTCCTTTGATATTCATGAATCCTCATAGTAGCAGAGAATTTCCCAGTCTTAGCATGGTATAGATTTTGATCTTTCTTATCATTGGCTGAGATTTTACCCTCAACCTTATGTTCTCTTGTTCCAAGCATTTTGTTCCTCTTTTATTTTCAATCAAGACAAAATGAGATCCTTTTTTATCACAAGTTTGCAAATGTTAGTTAAAGAAACCACCATATAGCAAACGTTAGCTAACGTAATAACCATTTTTTGACAATTGATATTAGTTGCTAATCGATATCAAAATTTATTGCTTGATTGTCAAATTTATTGATTCACTAAAAGTTTGCACAAAATAATATTTGAATAATAGTATATCATAGCTTAAATAGAACTTTTATGCAAGATGATCTTCAGTGATTGTGGTTACTTAACTTTAGACAATTGCTAGGAAGCCTCTTAAGAGGACATGGAATAATATAACAAATTCAGGATGAAAATTGTAATTGCAGGGAAAGTACTAATAAGTGGCCTTCTTAACAAATTAAAGGATTTCATAGGGGTATTTGTAAATTTGACAACTAATTTGAACCTCCTGAAAAAATATAGGGACTTCTATTGGTAATTCATCTTATCATTGTAAAGACATATCCTATATATATTTTATTTATGTTCATTGAAAGCATTAAATTATGGGTAGAATATGCAAAAGATCATTACAAATAGATGTTGCTATTAAATACTAAATTTTTGTCAATAAGTTATTATTCATATGAAGTAATCTCCATTTGACTTATTTCCATAGAAGATTCAACACCACAAGCGACATAAATATACTCCACACCTACCTCCCACCCCACCTCCTCTCGCCACCTCTGTCCCAAATTACCAAATCAATTTGCCTAAAATTGTATTCCAAGCTTGAGCCAACTTCATCAAAACCCAAATCCCACATTAGAATCTCTACTATCGCTTCCTTCCAAAACAGAAAGCAAAACTATTCTAACCTTTTGTCTGTCAAATCCAAAACCCCAACGCCCAAAATCTGCTCAAATATTTTTTCCACAAATTAATATATGCAATTATATCATGCACCAGTTCCTTTGATTTTGAAATAAATACAAAATTTGGAACATTTGAAAATAAAATCGAACGAAGGAAAATTAACAAAGTTAAATATATGACTGCTGTAACTAGGAGAAACTAAGTGGACTATGTTTTTGCTTGTTTTTCTCTTCATTATTAGTCCAATGAAGCTTATCATTTATAATATTTTGATTTCGATATCATTTCTTACAACTGTACCATTATTGGTTGTCATGCCTTTTGCAATATTATTATTTTTTTCCCCCAACAAAATTGGCAGTTTAGATTTTGTACAATCATTAGATATTTAGAGAGTAATAATCATATTTTATAAACTCATGCGCTATTGTTCTTATGCTCGTATTTCACTTGTCTCCATCTATTACAATTGTACTTACTTAAAAATTTGGAGATTGTAGATACTCAGGAATGAAATTCACATGAAAGACGATAGCTTCACGTTGTGGTCTGCTAGAGATTTTGCTGAAGGGGACAACGATCTTTGCTTGGCAAAAGATTCAAGGTAAGCATTTGTGAATTACACTAATCTTGATTAGTTGGAGTAAAAGAGAACTTTTGATATACAAAACATAAATGAGTTTATTAGCAGGAGAATTAAGTTAAATCGATTCGCCCACTCTCATTGCAGTGATAGCTTTATAGCTGTTGCGAGACCATTATATGCCGGGTATGAAACGAGTCAAAGATTTGAGATACTTAAGCTTTCACCAGGAACTTGTATGAGGTTGTGCTTGAAATGAAGTTGGAAGAGCCCTTTTTAAAATTTAGAAGTCATGTAAAACTCAAACTTACTCAATCGGAAGGCACCACTCAAGTACGCTCTGAAAATTTGATGCGCAAGCCAAGAGGAAAATGGATAGAGGTTCTTTTAGGGGAATTCACCACAGGCCCAAACCCAAATGGAGACTTGGAGTTTACTCTCTACCTAGACGGCATACGGCACCTGCTCATAAAAGGTATCACAATTCGGCCGAAAGCATAGGAGTATTCGTTGTATTGCTTTTATTTGTTTGTGAAACTTAAATTTTTGTGTCCTATTTGAGTCATTGGCTTTAATAAGCACCAAACAGTTAATTTTAAAGATGATAGAGGTGAGATTTTTGAATTTGAGTTCCAAATTTTTTGGTTTTCTTTTGGGCTTATGTTTTTAAAATGAAGTATAGGACTTCTCTTATCTGTTTTGGTGTAGACATAACTATTAGTGTGTGTAATGATTTCCTTGAATATGTGGGATTCAACAAATTATGTGGACCTACGCAATATTTTCAAAGAGCCCATCTAGTCTTTGAAGCAATAATTTTTTTTTTTTTTTTGAAGAAGAGAAGCAATAATTTTTTAGCTAACCATCATCTATTATTTTATTTTATTATTGGACTTAACTTCTGTCCCCTAACAGTCTAAACACATTTTACATTGTCGCTCTATTGTATCGTGCCACCTCATTAATAAACTCCTACTCTAATTTTTTTTGCCCTTTTTACGTTTATTCACTAGATTTCCACTTTTGCCAAAACTCGTCGGCCTAAACTTTTGCTGTAGTAATTTCTTTTGCTTTTTATGTTTGTTAACCTTTTTGTCAAAACTCTTCCCAAAATCCCGTGACTACAATGCTGGGTGCCAATTTCACCACTCCCTCTTTGTTTGTATTTACCACCCAAGGAGAGGAAGCACCACATATACCATAAGGCTAGTTTCTGATAGGAATGCTAATACACTTACTAGAATTGTGGGATTTTTTGTGCATTATGATTTAAAAGAAATTAGTTAACTTTTCGGGGAAGATTTTTAGGGGACTGGTTTTTCCTATTTAGTTGTAAAAAAATTAGTAGCTTTCTGGAGGGAGATTTTAAGTGGACTTACTTCCCATTTAGTTGTATTGATGGTGTGATAATTTGATATTAGACTCTCAGATTGTCAGTCCCAATCTTTTCCATAACTAATCAGTGCGCTTTCAATCTTATTAATAAATAAAATATATAGATCTAATAAGAATAAGAAAATTACTTAATTGGAAGTAAGCCACAAGTCATTCTTTTATTTTAATATAAATATATAAATCAAATAAGAGCCAAAAAAATTTTTATTTGATATTCAAAAGTGTAATTGTTTTTACTTACTTCCATTCAAAAGAAATAAACCAATAAAAAATAAAATAGAATGTAATAGAAAACGAATCCATAAAAAAAATAAAATGTAATAGAAGTCCGTAACATGTACTTACTCGAAATGGACCACCAAAAAAGGAAGAAAAAAAAAACATCACTTCCCTAGGCTTTCGGCAGGCTAGTTCCATTGTGTCCCTTTGGTTCACAATTAGAACATTTATTGCCCTTTTGATATTTTTCTAATGCCCTTTTGAAACAACCTTTGCTGGGTCAAGAAGAGTTCTGTTTGCATTTTGTTTACATGCTTGGCTTTGTTTAGGAGTATCGACTTCACAATGTGAGTGACTTGAGAAATAGAGCATTAACGGACCGTTTAGTTCAAATTCTTAATCATTACCATTATGTGTATCATTAACTTACCATGAATATAGGATTTGACGATTTTCCCCAACATGTTTGGTTTAGTACTAGACTGAGTATCATTCCCTTCAAAAGGAATTAATGTGTTTGATAGAATAGTACTTTGAGGGAATTATAAAGGCCTTAGTTAATCACTTTCATTCTAATTGAATGATAGTGATAATTATTTTTCAAACATCAATAATGGGTATCATTACTATTGATACCTATTCCCCTAAACCAAATACTCCCTAAATGTTTTACTCCTCTTCAAAGGACAAAGCTTCAAGTCCATCAAATAATGATTGCTTTTCTTGAAGGGTAAACCTGTATGAGTTTGCATTGATAGCATTATAAAATAAAATCTTTGGTTATGATTTGTAAATCACTAAAACATTATGTATATAAAAACATACCTTGAGTCATGATGATTCCAATTGCAAGTAACCTTTTTTCCTTCAAGCCTTCCTGGACAAGCTTCTTTATCTTCACTACCTCTAACTCTCCTTTTTTTCCTTAGAGTTTCAAGATCAAGTCTCTTGTCTTTCTTCTCCTAACTCACCTACTATTTTGATAAAATGATTGGTCAAACTCACGATGAACAAATTAAGTGGAGAGAGGGACCAAGAATTCTATTTATAGTGAACTTGAAGACCCCCTCTCATCATGAGTTATAACTATAGATAGTCTCTCTTCTTCCTCTCATAATATTGTAACATACCTCTTTAATCGTATAATCAATTCATAAAACCACCATACAATAATAGGCTAATGAAAACACCAAAATAATGGAGTAGATGTTATAAATTGCTAGCGTATACTTTAAAACCAAGTCAGTTTTTAAGATTTATATATTACACTTATTTCATGTTTATGTTATATTTTCTTTATCATTTAATACTTGTTATTTTATATTACTTGTTTATTGGATAAAGTCTATAGAATATGAATTGTGTATAAGAGATTATAAGTGTGACAATGATGATACTCTTAATACACATGAGTTAAATTCTTAAACATCCCTAGTTGTAGTATTAATTAGATTGGATATCGTTAATGCGAATAGACTAGCACATACTTTGCCTTTATTTATGGTAAGTAGTAGTTGATCTCATCAATTATAGTATATATGATACCTAAGTTGGTATGTGGATACTTGTTAGGGAACAAGTTCATTGGATTGATCCGCTAAGAATAACCACTTATGGGGCCAATGGTTTGTACTCTTAATGGCAATGGTATAGTTGATCCTTAGACTTGAGATTACCATAGTATTTTGAGAGTAAATTGCTATACTTTGACTCTATTACTCGGTGCGTGTAAAAAAATAGCTCATAAAATAGAGAATTGGGTGTAGTATGAAGCATGAAAGGATAGTAAGTAATTAATATAAGATTCGTCACTCTTAATAGTAGGAAAGTATATCCAAGATTGTCCACTTGTTGAAATATAACTCAAAAAATCTTTTGCACAAAAGTTAAAGTATGACTTGAAAGAGTTTCAAGATTATATTTTTATTCGAAGTTATATTTTAGAAACAAGAAAATAATAATTAGTCATATAAAGAGTGTGTATTACACTCCTAAACTGATTAGGAATATAGATTGGTAAAAGATTATTAATTACACGATAACATTGCCATTGATAGGTGTAGTCTACCATACGATTTTCCTATTCATTTGGGTAGTCATGATGCATTGCTATATGTCACTCCTGATCTATAAGTACAAATTAATTGATTAGTTGAATTAATGATAAATTAAAGTTTTTAATTTATGTATCTATTAATTAATTTATAAGTTATAATTTACACTTATTGTCAACGTGAATGAAGTCTAATAAGTCACACACAATAAGGACATGATCTTTGGATTAAATTGTAATTAAGATAAGTATAAGATACTTATGGAGTTAATTTATGAGATAAATTAATTTAAAAAATTTATTTACAAATATCCAATATTGGTGGAAAAGATTTCCAAAACAATTAAGAAGGGGTTTTAGGTTTCCTTATGGAATGGGAGTTGCTAAATCTCGTTTGGTAAAGTTAAACTTCCTAATCCTATTTGTTTCCTAATAGTCTTATTTCCTAAATATTAGAATTGGTTGTCTATAAATAAGTATCTAGCATTGACTCTTGGAGTAATGCTACACAACACAACACAAGATTTTAGAGAGAGAAAACTTAAGAAGAGAAAAAAATAAAAGGGAACGTTCCTTTAGAAAAGAAACACCACTTCTTCCCTAATTGTTAGGGTAATTGTTCTTCATTTTCCTACTTCATCTTTGTGTTCTTGTCGAAGAAAATTCAAGGGAACTATCACTCAAAAAGCAAGGCATGTAAGCCCAAAGAAGTTCCCACAAGATCATGTTCATATGAAAACTGTTGGAAGCTGCTACACTTGGAGAGCTATCTGTGGTAGATCAACGTCTTCTTTGAATAAGGATCTTGCCCTTTGAAGTATAAAAATCATTTGTGCTTGAGGTTTATTTGCTAAAATCCCCTTTAATCGTATATATGATTTGTGTTTGTTTAATTGTCATAAATATTCATGGCTTATTCTTGATATTGATTTGTCTTAAAATTGTTTTTAAAAAATCAAAGAGTTTGATTTTTCATAAAAGTTCTTAATTATTTAAAATCATTTTGATTGATTAAGATGAGTTACTAAGGTTTATTTGAGGTTTCTAAACTGTTTTAATGTGCTAAAATGATTTTAACACATTTTGGTTCAAAAGGATTTTGAAAAATAACAAAAAATTCAATTTTCATAAATTTCAAGAATAGAGCCACAGGCTTAGCTGCCGGCCTCCGCAGCTAAAAGATCAGATTTTTCAAAACCCCATGACTACCTTTCTACCACGAGGCCTGGCTCACCGTGGCTAGCTTCTGCCAAAGGGCCACAAGCTCAGCCACGGGTCACCACTGCAATCTCCCACCTACGGCCAGGTTGCAAAAAATCAAGGAGATTTTTAATTTTTTGAGAAAAGAAAATTCTTATATGGACTTTTTAGAAAAATTCTCTTTTCAATTTTAAGTATTAAAAATTTGAAAAGATATTTTTGAAACCTAAACCTTCTTTAACCTTTTTAGACAAATAATCCAAGAATATTAATTTAATATGGTTAGACCATATGACTTATGACTAGAATTAAATAATATTAATGTTATTTAATTGTTAAATTTATGAGATGGCATGGTGAATGATTATGGACTATGACCAATGTGATTAAATGGTTGAATTTTTATTACTTTGATGGTTGGCTTGTATTAATTTTTGAAATAGGGCTGGCATGTCCCACCTTCTCTATTATTCTAATGTAATTATCTTCTCACCTAATTCCCCTTCAATGTAAGTAAAGGTTTCTTAATCTATACATATAATGTACATAGTATATGTTAGGGTTAGGTTTGGCTTTCTAAATTGTTTAGAATTGAATTACATATATAATATACAAGAAGATAGAGATGGTATCAAGGAGCAACTATGGAGGCCCTATCAAGAGTTGAAGATCTCTAAAGGAGACGCATCAAGGAGTTGACAACGTCCTCTAGGATTTGACCATATATTTTCTTAAGGCTGGAGGAAAATATACTAGTGAAAGTCCATAATCATTCACAGTTTATTGTGCATGTTTTTAACATTATATGTTGATATATTTTAAATACTTGCTATGATAATACTATAAATTGTTTAAACAACAACAAAACCCCTCAAATAAAATATTAAGTCACTCATTTAAGTTGCCTTCCAATATTGTAGCAAAAACTAGAGTTCTTGTCAAATGTTGACTTGTTGGCCTCTGTCAAGATTATCTTGCCTAGAGCATGCTTTTGTTATGAGATATGATTTTTGAATAATGAGTCCAACTTGATAAAAATACATAGCTTGTTAGCTTTCCGTCAAGGTTATGTTATTTTTGAGACAATATTGGGCAAACACATAAGATGTGAATACCAAGAGTGGAATATCCCAACTATCTAGGAGTCACAAGAGTTGTGAATTGGTAAAATTACCTACCTAATCTAAATTATCTTTGGCTTGTTAGCCTCCTTCAAGATCAAGATAACTAGATGGAATTCTAGCCACTAGGAATCTCTAACGAATTCTCGAATTAATACTTTGAGGGTTATTGATTTAAAATAAAACAGTGGGAGAAAACCAATAAATTTGTAAGTCTACATTTTTGCTTTGCAAAATGTAACATGAAACGAAAATTTGTATCTGCTTGTATATCTATTGTAGAATACATGATCATATGAACACACGAATTACCCTATATATCTCCATTTTAAATATGAATTTCTTGGATTATTATAAAACTTGAGAATGGTTTTCAAGTGTATGTATAAGTGGCTATGCCCTTGATACTTACTTTCACCTATCCCCGAGTGACAAAAATAGCTAGGAAACAAAAATGCATACAAGATACATAAATTGATAATGATACTGCTGCTTGTATCATGATGTCATAACTTAAGTATAAAGGGCCTTAATCAATTTCTCAAAAAAAAAAAAAAGGCCTTAATCAAATTCTTATTTTCTTAATCAAAGGTCTTAATCAAATTCTTATTTTCTTACTTCAAATCATGATAAGTCTTTAGTCTCATAACCTATGTCTCGATGATAAGCGCAATATAAATTTGAGTTCCTTTCTCCTTTATTTCTAGTCACCTTAGGAGCTGGACATCCAAGATTTTGTTGTTTCATTACTGCAAGGACTTCAGTTCGGCTGACATTCAACGGAGTTAGTTCTTGATCCAAGACAGATAGTTTACCTTTACTGATTCTGTCAAAAACATTCCTTCTATCTCGACCATCACGGATCGAGGGACCAAGCTCCTCAATCTTATTTCCGTCCCTCTTTATCTATTTTGTCAGGCTTAAGGGTTTGTCATTCCATTTTTAATCAGTTAGATTCTTCCCCGTGGATGCTACAACCTACCATAACCCAGAGCTGATCCTAGGTCTCGAGGTAGTCTTCATGAAATTGTGTAGTCAATCTTCCTAGCAACAACCCATTGAAAAAAGCTACCTTAGTTACTTGATCATCTGAATTAGGTACCTAAAGGCTTTCGTTTGTGAAACGAGTAAGATAATCACTAAGAGATTCATTAGACTACTGATTGAGATTGATTAGCGAGGCTAATTTCAAAGGCTTGGAGAACACAAATCTAGCAAGGAATTCAACTCGTCTATACCTTTAATACTGTTTGGTGATAGGAACCAAAACCATTTTTGAGCATTCCTCATGAGATAATAAGGAAAAGCTTGGTATATCACTGCATCTAATGCTTAATACAAATTGAAAAGCTGAGGTAAAATCATGCGCGTGGTCCTCCGTATCTCCTTTTCTATCATAATATGGAATGGTTGGCAACTTCAAGTTAGCTGAGAGGGGGTCGTTGGCAACCTCAGGAGTAAAGGGTACAGCTCGATTATGATGAGAATGGACAAGGGTTTTCTTTAAAGGGAACAATGTCATTCTGATTACAAATAGTTCCAGCTAGGATTTTCGAAATGCCTTCTATTCTTGAGTGTCGCTCATTTTTTTCGAAGGAGTGCCTCCTTGAGTGCTTGGGTATAGATTGATGATCTGAAAACTTAGGGAAATAATCTGACGGACGAATTTGAGGATTCCACCTTTTCTTTTCCCCTCATTTTGAAAAATATTCCTAGCTGTTCAAATATACCAGGATTTTCTTTAATGAACTCAGCCTTTTTGCAACAAGCGTCGTCATTCGGAGGATGATTGCTCCGCTTGTTCCTCTGGTTCATCATGGTAATTCCCATGACTATCTGCTGATTAAGTCTCTTTAAGTTCTCTAATCGTGATAGTGTCTTTCTTCTTTTGTGCCCAAGTAGGAGCCATGACCTTATTTTTTGTGTGGATAAACTCAAGTAAGATAACAATGCGTCTTTCCCACAAACGGCGTCAATTGATGCATCGAAGTTTGGATAGTCTGAGTAAGAGTCAAGATCTTCTAGAAGTCAGTTCTGGAAAACAATAGATATTAGAAGCACATGGGGGTTTGTCCCCCAAGAATGCTCTGATGCTTAAGTCAGCTGATTTTCTTTACACCAAAGTTGAAAGGCAAAAAATAGTAATGAACAGTTATACACATACCTCTCTTTGTGGATACTAATGAGCTTATATATTAAGCATAAGGAAAGAGAAGCTTAAAAAGACAAGCAATAACTCTGGCAACCTATATGATTGTATGAGGACGTCTAATCATAGGATATAATGACGTGGTGTTAGAACTATCGTATCAATGTACCGCTAAACTTACTCCATAAGATTTTAGCGATCATATTATTGAAATAATTGTTCTAATAAATCTGCTATAAATCCAGGTGTTATCCTATCCAAGCCGAATATGAGATCAGGCATAATGATAATATTTACAAAGCCATTCTAAATTCAATAACAAGACTTTGTTATTCTGAGCTAAACTCCAAAGATGAGTAGCTTCGTAGAAGCTAGCAACTTAGTTAAAGCCATCCAAGCTTCTAGATACTTATGAACTCCCAAGATAGGGGAAATTACCCTTACGAGCATGGTTTTTGTAATATGGGCAAAAAATTAGAAAGCCTAGATTGATTAAAAGCTTTCTATGAAGCTTTAAACTGTTATTCATAGGCAACCTAGAACGAAAGATAATTAAATTGTAACTCCAAAGATGGGAAATTATCCCTAGGAGAAATATTATCTTTGGGAAGACAAGCTATGGCTTCCCAATCATAGTGATCGAAGTCAAAAAAATTATTTTTTGCATGACCATCACTTTGAAAAGAGCATGAAATTCTTTATTCTTATCTTTATGAAATTCTTATTAATTCTTCACTTTACATTGAGTTGTTACAGAATTTTTGATATTTAGCAAAAACTGGGAGGTAAAAATGCCCTAAACTGTTGATAAGTAATCTTCACAACCATAAATTGTTAGAAGTCTTCATGAATGGATAAGTTAACAGAAATCATTCAAAATTTCATTAATAATTTTTCATATTTACAGGCTAACAAGAACAAGAGTTTACAAATGACTATAGCTTTCAAAAAGAAGTCGATCTTTTTCTTCCTGCATAATCCTCAACTCGACCTCTACTTCATGTAAGCTCCGAGTGAGGCCCTCCTATCTTCTTCGGCCTGCCTAAGTTACTTTGTAGCTTTAGAAAGCTCAAATTCTAGTCTACTAATTTTACGATCAGATTGATAAGTTGCATTCCTTCGTCTAGTCGAGCAGCCATCTCGACAAAAAAAACATGGACCTGCAAAGTAAAAAGAGGATTAAGACTCGAAAATACTAAAAAAATGAATTCTAGAATACAGTGAGAAAAATTTCTGACTGTAGCCATGGAAATAGAAAAGTTGTGGATGAGGTTGAAGGTAGACAAGCCCTATGCGTATGTCTTGTCCTGAGGTAAAATAGACTTCGCCAACCATTCTTTGGCTACATAATAATTAGCCGAATAGTTGTTAATGGCTAAGCTCCATTTCAAATAAAAGTGACAGGCAAGAATTGTAAAATCTCTTGAGGTAATTCTAAGGATGGAACTGAATAGAAGTTCCACAAGAGCTGCCTATAGGGTTTGTTAGAAGGGGGAAATTTCGACTTGCGTTTGAGCATAACCCTCTATAAACGACAGTGAAAGTATCCTTAGACTGATATCTCTTCAAGAAGAATCAACCATGACAAATGTAAAGTTCTAACACAAGAATAGGAATCTGAGAAAAAGTTAAAGGTAATTAGCATAAAATGACCCTCCGTTATTTATAGAAAGCATGAAGATTAACCATCATTGGTTAAGAAATAAAAAAGCCCATTAATGTAGTAGTTAACAGAAATATGGAAGGACATAATGCTAAAAAAGCGCACCTACTTATTACCCAATAACTGTTCAAAATAATGGTCATTTCATATTTCAGCTGAGGAAGTTGGAACGCACAATGATAAGATCATCATCTACGAATATATTGCCTCGGCGCTATTATCTCCTTAACTTATTTAGGAGATTTTTAACCTTGATGGATAAAGCATGGATACTTAAAGGTTCTAGCCTATTTCAGTAAGTTTGTTACTTGAGCTCGGTCTACGTAATAATCCTACTTGAGCTCTTCTCATTTAAGCTTCAAAAGGCTAGAGAGCTAAAATGGCATGAAGCTCTAAGAAGAAGAAAATGACATGCCTATTACTTGTAGATACCAAATTTTGACACTCCCTTTATAAAAACTAAAAAAAAAAAGTGTTTTTACTTCATTTAAGGGTACCTTTTATTTTTTGGGGGTCAATCCTAATTTTTATATAAATTATGCCTATTAGTCATTGTAGGGGTAAAACGATAATTTTAACATGTAAATATCTTTTCAGACATTCTTAGTTCCTGAAGTCATGTTACATATTTTTCAGCATTTTCCTAGTTTTCAATGATTTTTAGACGTTATTTGGCATTTATTTTGAATTTTGGTATTTATAATTGGTGGCACATTTTCAAATGTGCTTTTGTAGTTAGAATTTTATGTAAAATTTTTTTTATATACATTTTATATATTTGCAGATTTTTTGTAAAATTTTTATGATTTTTAAAGGTCATTTAGTATTTTTTTCATAAATTTTATCACATATAACACATATTCAAATGTGCCTCTGTTGTTAGAATTTTCATATAAAATTTTTTATACATCCATCTTATACATTCATAGATTTTTTGTAAAAGTTTTATAATTTGTTGATGTTGTTTGATATTTATTTAAATTTTTTTCCAAAAAAAAAGAAAAAGAGACAGGCTACAAACGTAGCCTGCTACTGTAGCAGGATGGTTCATGTAGCCATCAAAACATCTCCATAATCATCATTTTCCAGCCACTCCATCAGTCATACCAACAACTTTACCCTTCCCCCATCATCAACAATCACTCACATCACCTCATTTCACCATATTTTTAGGAGATTTGTTTCATTCATCATCATCACAATTGCACAATTCACTCTTCCATTTTCACTCCCTCTCGGTTTCTTTCTCTATCAGACTCAAAAATTCACTCACTCACCCTTGCACTCTCACAATACATCTCCACACACTCATAGTAATCTCACATTTATACACCTCATAGACCAAATCCCAACAATTTACACACACAACTCTCCCAAACTCTCTCTCACAACACACACTACACCTCACTCACCATCTTCAACCCCTCAACTCTCAAGACATTACACAAGGCTGCACAACAAGCAACTAATTCAAGTTAATATCATCGCCAAACAACCCCGTAATACCTATAAAAACAACTAGTCAACCAAAAACAATCACCCAACCACTAATTGTTCCACCCTCCACCGCCACTACCACCCTACAATCACTTCACAAATCGATCATAAACCACCATATTCATGCACAAAACTCCAGTTTCACATACACACACAGTTACACAATTCATACACACAATCACACATGCAGCCATTGCCTCCATTAATCGTCACCACGCGCCACCAATAATCTTCCTCTTTAACAACTCAAGGTCACAACTCGACCACCAGCCACACCATCTCAACCATTAACCCAAACCACCACCTGCAAGACCGCATCACCACCACAACCTCCTACATCCTCCATATCAACACCTTCGTAGCCAACCACCACGCACACAACTTTGCCACCACAGCCCAATTAATCATCCTCGTACCAACACCCCGCAGCCACAACAAAATCACCCTTAAAAAATGGCTCTTTTAGCCTTAATGTGCTATTCAACCTTTGTAAGAAGAAATATTTTGTCACGAGCCTTTGTTTCCCGTACCCGTTATGTTGCATTCCCTTTCTTTGGGCACTTATATTTATATAAACTCTATTTTATTTTATTTTATTTTGAGTCTCATTTTGCATCCTTGTGACCCTTTCGAGGTTTTCTTTTTGGGTTTCGCAATTAATACGATAATTCTAATTTAACTTCAAAGGGATATTTGTGTCTCTCTCGATATCCTCTTTAGGTCTATGTTTGCATCTATATAGTTACATCCAGATTTGATAAATTTAGAGTTATAAGGAAAATTTTGACTAAATCCTCGCAACTAGCCTCAATTAGGTTGAAAAGGTGCATTAGGTGTAGGCCCCTTCCCTTTCTTCAACTGTGACTCTTGAACTCATTTTTCTCTTGTTTTAAAAGACCTGGTGTTGTCTAAAAAGGGTGTTATCGTTTTTCTTACATTTTTCTCAAAAATATTTTCCAAAGAAATCATTCTTGATTTTCTTACCTTTTATAATAAAATATTTTCTGGTGACTTGGTACACCAAAACTTAATATCAAGTAGCAACTCACCTTTTTTCATAAAACCCTTTTTAGGCTTTATTTTGGCCAAAACTGTCGTAATTTTCAAAAGTCTCGGCCTTTTTCTTGTTATTTTTAAAAAGTAAAAAATTGTTTTTCTAAATACCGTCTTTTGAAAAACCAATGTTGTTTCCTCTTATTTGTTTTCCCCTTTTTCAAAATGGGGCGTGACATTACCTCGTTTCTTCTCTCACATCAGCTAAGTGAGACTTGATCTCGAACACGACGAATCTTAGACATCTTTTCATCCTACCCAAAGATGGGGAGCTTGTCTTAGAAGAAGGTGCTCAAGATTAACTTAGCCTTATTACAGGAGCTCGGGAGAAAGGAAGGAAGTAAAAAACCGCAATAAGCTCGGCAACTATCTTCTCCCAGTGGGGCTCTTGAAAGAAGATCAAAATTAATTGTCTTTCGCCTGCCATTATACCCAAGTTTTTCTTATATGAACTCAAAATCTTGAGGAGACAAGGTAACCTAAAATTTTAGCCAAAGACAAGTAACGCGTACAGTGACTCATTTAATATTTAAATAAAACTTAATATCAAATAAGATGAACCTTGGGACTTTTAATAAGGTCGGGATCATCAATCACATAGCCAACCTATTTTACTAAGAAAGTAACCCTGTTTTTGGGCTGGAATATGCAAGGATTCCTTCTTATCTTCAAGAAAACCTCACTTCGAAAAAGTTTGGATGAAGTTTGTTAATGAAGTACCTTATAAACATTGTTTATTGGATTTAATTAATTTGGAATGAATAATATTTTGGATTTTGTCCAACTTCAATTTACTTCATTCTGAAAACCTTGGCTCCGTTTGGGTAGTATTATTTGGAGTATTTTTTTTAAATTATTTAGAAAAATTATTTGGATTGTTTTTTGTTGATTTTTTTAAAAAGTGAAAAAGTGTCTGGATTTGAAAATTTTTTTGATGTGACATGATGGTGGTTTATAAAAAGCAGACGTCTGCATTAAAGAATGGGGACGTTAGCTTCTTTAAGCGAGCGTCCACTTTTTTCAAACCACCATCATGTCCCGTTCGCTTTGTCATCCGCTTAAAAAATTGGACATCCGTTTCGTCGTTCGTTGCATGCGTTCGTTTAAAGAAGCGAACGTTCACTTAAAGAAAGTGGATGCTTGCTTAAAGAAGCAGATGTCCGCTTCATCATCCTCTTCGTCGTCTACTTCATCGTCTCACCTCAAAACCTACCAACAATGGATCTCATTTTGTTGCTCGCAATTTTTTCAATTTTTCTAAATAAATTTTGAATATAAACATACTTGCTTTTGTGAATAATTATGTAAAAAATCACTAAAGTTCATTTGAAATTTAGAATAAAAATTTGGTGGGAAAATTTGGTAAAAAAGTTTGAGTAAAAAATTTTTTACTTTTTGATCAAATAATTTCCATCAATCCAAATGGGATTGAAAAAAACTTCTCCAAAAAATGGCTTAAATAATGTAACCAAATAGAGCCCTTAGTAAGGTCAAGTGGCAAAATGACTCACGAGTAATGGTTTGGTTCTTAAGCTCATTTGTAAAAGTACTGTTTGAGTGAATAATGTTCCCTTCGGAGTGAAAATAAAGGATATCCATTGGCATTGTTAATCCAAGTTAACTACGACTATTAGTATGATTGAGAGGTTTCTTCAATGATTATTTCCTAAGTAGGCATCATGAAAATTGGCGTTCCAAATGTTGCTCGTAAGATTTTGTCAAGAAGTCAGAAGGTGTGCTCTGATTGTCCCAGAAATATTCTGAGAAATATTATTAAGGACAATTCTAAAGTATTATCCGAAGTTCTGATAATCAGAAAAAATTACGAAGAAAGTAAAAAAGTAGGAAATATTACATCATTATTCCATAAAGCACAAACAGTCTATAGAAGAAAGATTACAAAGCTTGTGAGATTAGATGCTAGTCTTTTACACCAAAAGAGGACTCTATATTTTTCTTTTCTAGTACTCGATAGTGCACCCTGGAGATTCTTCAATGCAAGTGGCGAGGTAGCTATAACAAATGTTTTCGGGGTGAAGAGCCAACCACGAGCCAACCTGAGTACCGCTAATGAAAAGAAAGAAAACTCAGATGTCTGATGGTTGGAAATAACTAAGGCAGCTGGGTTCAGGCAGGGCTTTCAGTTTCAACCCTGGACTATTGAGGGGTTCCTTGCCAGTCCCGAAGCTAGCTACTGCAGTTATTAATGCCCGACCTTGGTCAACTTTTGGGTAGGTGCTGGCCTACCACAGAGTCGGGCCCCGAAGCAACTTCCACAGAATGTCACGCTGCATCAAGAGCTTTCGTCCTGTTCAGATGGCCTGACGTAATGGAAGACGTGAAGCCTTCCTATCAAAGATATTAAAAAACATGAAGCCTTCAAGATCGTATTGAAAAAGTCTGCCTCTTTAGCACTCATCTTAGAAAATATTCTCAAGAATATCTCTCTCTTAACTTTGAACAATTTCCATTGTGACATGAGGAAGTGAACTGAAACTTCTCCGTTTTCATAGAGGAAAATGAGGGAGCAGAAGTGACAACCTCGAAAAAACGTTACACTTCAATTCTAATTCTCCAAACTCAGCAAATCCAGGAGTAGATTTTCCTTGGAAAGTGTAGTGACTCCTTGGTTCTCTACAACAACCATTTAATATCATTTATTGAATATACCTCTATTTGTCCCTTGTCTGAGGAAGATTAAAAAGCTCGGGACAAATTGCAAATACCAAGCATCTTACCTGAGGTGGGGGGCGAGCGAAGGGGATGACTTTAACGGTCCAATTCTATTGAGTAAATATTGGGTCAGCCTAAGCTTTCAGGCCCACATAATGCTATATTAAGGCTTGGTAATCTTCAACGGCCCAGTAGACAAAATAAAAAGCCCGCCAAGGCCAATTGTCATTTTACTGATCTGCTAAAATTAAATCCTAGTTTGGCCTCCTTAGTTGGATCTTAGCTGTACAGTTCACATGATTACCTCGAGAACTACTAATCATCATTGAAGATTTCATTCAAGCCCTATCTAGTCGAGCCGAGTTATTCTGTTCCCGAACTCTCTTGATTGCTTAAAACAAAGATGATAAGTCAAAGATAATTTTGATGTGATTTGATAGGAGATTTGATATGCCATTAATACAACTATGGTTAACACTCATTTAAGGCTATCAGCTACTCGTATCACATAATTAAAAGGTATAATAACGAACTCAATTCTCGAAGATTTGCTCCAAATATAAATATCTCCATCATCTTCTAAATGAAGGACGAATAAAAATTACACTTGCTTAGTATAATTCTCATAATAATCACAGACTTGAGCGTCGAAAGCCAATTGGGTAACTCCACCCAATTGCTTTCTAACCACCTTTTTGTTTTGCAAAGTAACCTTATTATTCATGGCGTGGTCAAAATCAACCACCATATGTATGCAGGGTACTATTATGTAATTATTAAAATTATATATGTATTGGGGCGACAATATCGTTAGTTTTGAAGCTATTCTCCGAATTGGCATTTTAAAAGTTCATTTAACGTATGTCTATAAACTAATCAAATCCAGTTTTGACATGTTTAATAATAGCTACAATCATAATCTAATATTCTTTGATAAGCAAAATACAAACTTCAAATGCTTAAGGTGAAATTTGAAAAATCAAAATGTATAATTTTCAGCTCAGGTCAGCGTTTAAACTCCTATTGGGGGTAGAGGTAACAATTGATTTCATGAGATTTGAAAGTAAGTTGCTAGAACAACCGCGTATATGATTTTCTTGGCAAATACTCCTCTTGATTGATAATTTCTTCCTAAAGATGATATAATCAACAAAGATCACTTATCCCTCTAATTTTTTATAATTACTCTTTTCTTTTTTTAGAAAGTAGCAACTGAATTTTTTAACATAAATTAGCTATCACACATCAATTACATTGAAGGAAAGTCATACCATAAGCCTTATGGCATGAGGTAATGCAATCTTGAATGAACAAAGCTCTCAAAGCCGAGATGTAAGCTCGTCTATTTCCAGCACATTCTACATGCACCATGACAAAGCCATGAAGAGTACCATTTTAATATCAAGTGCCTCACACTCGCGAATGAAAGTTGGGTTCAACTGGTGAGGTCATTTCACCATGCCTGAGGGAAGTATAGATTTGTGTTTTGAAGTCAGCAGCCTCTTATTAATAAGCGATTTGCAGCAAAAAAATAACAGTAAGCCTCTAAAAGTACGTAGGTGACTAATCTTAGCAGATAACCTTTCCTTCAAAAGTTTTTTCGAACGAGAAAAAGGTGAGCAATACTCAAAACTCTAGATCAAAATGAAGAGCTTTAGGAAAAGCAATGACTTCAACATCATCTGTATTGTAAGCTTCAGTGATTCTCTCAGCCAAAGCTGTCTGCACTCTCCCTAAATGGTCATCATCAAGATATTCCAATAGTAGTAGTATCTCCATTGTGTACCCCGCGAACATTGATCGTCATTAAGCTCAGGCGTAGGAAGTATCGATACCTGCACCAACTGTTCAACAATAATGCTTGAATTTTGCTGGACGCCAATCTACCCTGTTTTTTTTTTTTTTTTTTTTTTGAAGGAAATCTTGCATATGTGTGGTTGTAATCTTTGGATCTTGGCACTAACTTCAAAATAGAACTCATAAAGACACTTCCAAATCATCCACATAGTGACAGCCGCTAGCTCAAGAGTAATTTTCGGTGATTGTTTCTTAATAATTTGAGCTCTTTCCCATTCTTCAGCCAAGGGATGATCTTTAAAATTCGAATCGCGAGTCTCAGTCGATCATATGCTCTTATAAAATGCAATGCAGAGATACAAGCATTTAAGTATGTAGAATTCCATGGATCTTGTGCATACAACTAGAACAAACATTTTACTTTTTGGAATGCGTTCTTGATCAGCATACTGAAGAAACTCAAGCTTTCCATTTTGAAGATGCCTTAACAATTTTTACCGCATCTTCATCTCGAAACCTTTGCATGCATACCTTTATCTCATCTAAGTCTTCTTAAACAATTAAGATCGGAATGTAACCCCCAACAACGAATTTGAAGGCTTCTTCCATTAAACAACAATAAGCTTCGGGACAAAAACTAGGGTTTTTTCTCGAATAGATTCTGATTTTTGAAAGAGCTGAAAATCAATTATTATCAATTTTATTTTAAAAAATCTAAAAACAAGATAAAAAAGCTATAAAAATATTATAAAATAATTTTTTAAAATCAAAATCTAAAAACTGATAGAAAAAAACTTATTGAGGACAATTTTATATTCTTGGAAGCATCTAGCAACTACGTTATTAGCTGAATGGTTATCCAGTACTAATTGACTAATTGAACAAATATGTTCAAGATTACACTCCAGCAAGCAATTAATCATTGTATCAGTATGATTCTTCCTATTTGCCCCCGATTAGAACCAAAACAAAATTGATGATTTTTTATGAAGCTTCTATTGTTGGTCAATGAAATGGGCCATAAGTGCCATAACTGTAGACCTATTTTAGATGTCCAAGTGTCCATCGTCAAATATACTCTTGGATTCGAACTTGTGAAAGTCTCCTTCAACTTATTTTCGGCGAACTCAAAGATCTTCATGCCGTAACCTGTAATTAAATACCGTTTTGACTCGACTCAATATTATTTTATCTTATTTTTTATATTCATTATTGTGATATAGGTGTTCATTTTATTCATCTTCATACAAACAATTATTATTTTTCAAGTTCCAACTCAAACTATTAAGTGCTTGATTGTTTGAGAGCCTCAAAAATTCAAGTCGACTCACAACTAGGGATGGACGTAGACCAATCAACCAATCCATAAATCCAATATTCTAATTTGAAGTGATTGGATTGATTAATTGCTAATCGTGTCCATCCTTTATTAACCAATTAACTACTTATTAGTTATGCAATTAGAGAAGTATAGTACTGTGATCGGAAGCATATGTTGTTAGGTTGATTTACCAAAATGGATAGAAAATATTACAATATAAATACATATTCAAATAAAAATAATTGCTTGTATACAACAACAATAATGACATTTAAGCTTTCATCCCATTATGTAGAGCTGGATATATGGATCATATGTTGCCATTGAAAAATAATTTTTTGTATAATTTAAATATTGAATAACACAAATAATAAAATTACAATTTAAAATTCTTGCATGCATTTTTTTTTAACAAGTAAGAAAATTACATATTGAAATTTTCTGTATTACGTGCAAGAGAAATACTTGTATTGTCTTCCATACTCGACATAAATGAAAGCAATTCTTTAGTTGATAACAAGACGATAGTAATACGATATTTAGCTTTTTGAGTTATATGAGACTTAAGTATAAAATGACCTAATAGTTCTACAGTGTTCTATAATTATTTATAATTATTATGCTATTAACTTTTAGAACATATATAAGAAGTGATTCCGACCAACCGCAATTTTTACAGGTATCAGTACAATTGAAATTGCTTTTTTTTTTAGGAAGAAATTGCTTTTATATGTGAATA
Source organism: Mitragyna speciosa (assembly GCA_024721245.1). Lineage (NCBI taxonomy): Eukaryota > Viridiplantae > Streptophyta > Magnoliopsida > Gentianales > Rubiaceae > Mitragyna > Mitragyna speciosa. The sequence continues at coordinate 11,185,671 of CM045553.1, read as the reverse complement.
GCAATTAACGCAACCGCTCCAAAATTAGGTTCAATTACCTCAATTTTTTTTTATAGCAAAGTAAAGTAATTTTTCTAATTTTTTATTTTTTGATTTTCGATTATTTTATTTTTTACTCCCAACTAACCTCCAATCGAGGAGGCTCTCAACCTCCATTCCTCTTTACTCTTCATACGACGTGTTTTAAAGGGGTACCAGTGGAAGAAAAGTTGCTCATTAGCCTTCTACTTTCTCACATACGTACGTGAGGAGTGAGCAAAGCCGGGATTAGTGGCAAAAATATCCCGAAATGCTGAAGGATCCAAGGATGATAGGAGTTGGGAAGATGAAGCAGTACTCTAACGTCCTCGACAGACCCCTTGGCAAAGGCAAACAAGAGGTTTTCTTCTCTACCTTTTGCTTTGCATGTATATATGTCTTTCATGGGAAGCTATTACAATTCAGATCTGTAGCAGTAGATTGAGAGAATAAAAGGGTTTTAATAAGTTACTAATTGGGCAAAATCTGAGGCAAAATCCCATTTCATGCCAAATTCTTGTAATTCTGCTTCTAAATGTACATGGGTTTTGGTTTTGGTAGTCAAATTCAATATTTTCTTGGTTATTTTTCTGGGTTTTTTTTTCTGTATTTTTGCCTGTTAATTAATTTTTATAGTTTATCTTAAAAATCCCTATTTTTTGCCTCAGGTGAGTTTGAGTGCATTTGCACTCTTGTTTTCAGAGCTGGTTCAGTACAATCAAACTCAAGTGGACAACATTGCCGAATTGGAAAGGAAGTGATCCTTATTATTCCATATGTCTGAGAAAATTCTTTCTGGGTTATACTTTATATAGGAATATTGCTTGGTTGTATATATGCTTGTATATAGGTAAAGTTATACTCTGAAGAATGGTGTCAAAATAAGTTTGAATTCAGGATGTGTTAGAAAATTCATCAATGTTAGTTCTTCCAAATCAATATGAGCCTAGGAATGAACGAGAAATGACTAGGTAGTTTCAGTGGACTTTAGAAAATTATGACGTAATTACGATGACTACTGTCATTCTGATTAATCTAGAACAGATGACACTATCCTTGAGTATCTGAGGGTTTGCTCTTGTAATGAATTTGTGCAGCTTCATTTATTCCTGATCTATACACATCTCTCATACCACACTGATTTCAGTATGGATGTGTAACTTTGGGGATCTAGAGCAGGTTGGAAGATGCCGGATATGCTGTTGGGGCACGGGTTTTGGAACTTCTTTGCCACAGGGAAAAGGTGCGAAAGTTCTTGGGTGATGATGCACCAAGATTATGATTTAAAAGTTATTATTTATGGTAACCCATTGCAAATTTGTTTGCGTCTTGATTGGCGAGTTAAGAGCATCTTATTCATTGTAAACTAAAATGTTATGAAAAACTTGGTAAAACTACTTTATTATGTTTTTACTTTCAATAGTACTGAAGAATGGACTATTTTGATGTGTTTAACATCTTCCTAATGTGCCTAAAGTTATGGAAGGAAGAAAATTGTCAGGCTAGGTTCTTACTTTCTGTTTTTGATCTCGAGCCATTTCATCTCTTTGTAATGTTTTCTTTTTCTCTTGAAGTAATTCCAGTGTTGCTTTGCTTTGCTCTTGAAATGGAATTATAAATTACATTCCTTTAGGTGTCGAGATTTTCGAAAAATGTCTCTTGAAGTAATTCCAGTGTTGCTTTGCTTTGCTCTTGAAATGGAATTATAAATTACATTCCTTTAGGTGTCGAGATTTTCGAAAAATATTCTCCTTGTGAACGGTATTACTGTAGAAAGCAAATATTGAAAGAAAATATTGAATCAACTATTTTCTTTAGGCTTATTGTTATCTCTCCAAATCAAAGCATATAGGTTCAGTTATTATATATTACTTTATGCATCTGTAGCAGATGTATGTAGTTAAAATTAATATGCATGTGTGTATTTAATTTAAGTTTCCTTAACAAGTAGTTGTATGCATATGCATAGGGATGATTGTCTCATGAGTTTGTTACGTAGGTTCAAAATTTGTTTCATGCGAAGAAATTTTGATCTAAACATTTTCATGCAAAAGATTTTATGGTCTCCTTAACGTTTGAACACTAGAATGTTTCAAAATGAGACAAATGGAATCTCTATTATTTTCAGCAGAGGCAAATGAAAAAGCATTATAAATTTATGAAAAGTTAGAAACAGGAAAAGTATCCTGAATGTATTTTTTTAGTTAGTGCATTGTGACTATGTCATTGAATACAGATTTGGAGGTAGTATACATAGCACTACATATTTTCAAGGGCATACTACATTTATAATTCAAATCTTCACGGGCATATGCTCCCTAATTGATCAGTTTGCCTATTTATTATTTAGACTGGCCTTGAACTATGATTCTGGCTATCGATGCCATGTGTACAGGGGCGGATCCAAAGTGGGGGCCCTGGGGGCACGGGCCCCCACTGGCTCCTCTTGGCTTCCTTTGACGTCCATGAATTTTAGACAAATTTTTAAATGTGCCCCCACTACCTCTTCTTACGGGCTCATTTTTTTTCTCTTGTGGATTAGAATGGGAGACAATTGGATGAGTAATTATCTAGTTACTTACATTAAAAAAATATACTTTGTGAAGTTAAAAATATAAGAAAGTTGTAGACCGTTATCAATTATAAATGGTTTGATTTATTTTTTGAAATACAATTACTGTTACATTAGTAATTTTGAGTATAAATTTACTCATGTTTTTTGTGAAATATATGCATTATTTCTCTTGTTATGTGAGTATTGATGTTCTTTTTAAAAAAAAAAAAAGGTAAAAAAGTAAGTAAAAAATTTTAATATTAAGTAAAAAATTTTAATGTTGCTTTTGCCCCCACTAAAAATGTTTTCTGGCTCCGCAACTGCATGTGTCACTTTGTTTATGCAAATGACTAAAGGATAAGGATGAGTTTTAATATGATATGTATACATGCATACTTTTTCCCAATATAAAGAACGAAGTTGTTCCTTTTGTCTAATTGTCTTAACCTGTAACATATCGAGACTTTGCTTATGCCAGCTTCTAATATTTCTCATTTGACCTCCAGATTACGATGTTCAACATTTTAAGTAGCCAATCTTAATTTGAATTTGGATGAAATGGCAAGCAAATATGTTTTGCTGTGAAGGAATAATGGGCAGTTGGGTGTTCATTATTTTCTCACCCTATTTGTGGCAATCACTGCTACAAGACACTTTTTTATTATTTCTTCCCAAAAAAAGGAAAAAAAAAAAAAAAGAAGAAGAAGAAGAAAATACAGACTTTCCTCCTATTACCCCTGTCCCATTACTAACACTGTATGTCCTGCTTTCTGTTCTGGAGGTCCCAAGTCAAAAGAGCAGTTTATATTCCTCTAATCCTATTATTTCTCTTTATTATATTATTTTGCGTTTGCACTCAAATTTGGAATTTTGGGATCTAACATTTAGAAAGGAGGGGGAAATCATCAATTGTTAATACCATCCCTGAGAAGTTGAATTAGGGGAAAGCAACTATAGTTTTGGGATGGTGTGAGCACTTCGTTAGTTTTGAAGGACCTACATCATATTGAAACACTAATGCTTTTACTACTTTTTTGATGTTTTAGGGAAACAGAAGAGAGACACGACTTTTGGGTATTCTGTCTTTTGTACACAGTACTGTATGGAAAGGTTTTATTTGGAAAGGTTAATACTCACACACTTTAGATAATTTATGGTGGACATATTAATTAAATTAGTATCTTGAAGTTCTGTCTTCTTGTCCATATCTGTTTCAAGTGGCCGACTCCCTTGAGAAAGGTACTGAACACGAAGGTGAATGTATGATTAGTGAGAAGGAACTTTTGGTCAACAGGTAGATTTCTCCTGTTGTTGCATGCTCGCTTTTGATTTGCGATGACAATCCTCTTAGTGGTCCACTAACGTGATACTTTGATTGTAGATTTATATCAATTCCAAAAGATATGGGTACTTTTAATTGTGGAGCTTTTGTTGCTGGAATAGTAAGGGTATGTCTTACATCAATATCTGTTAATTAGTAATTGCGGAGTTGGACTCTACTTGATTTGCCTTTTCTTTTTGAAGGGTGTTTTGGATAATGCAGGTTTTCCTGCTGTAGTAACAGCTCATTTTGTTCCTGTTGAAGGGCAGCAGCGACCACGAACAACCATATTGATAAAATTTGCTGAGGAGGTAATAGCTAAATACTCCCTTTATTCCAAAATGAATGTCTAAGTTTGATTGATAGGAAAGGGACATTTGAAAGTAATAGTTTTTGTAGTTAGTGAGAAACATGTGGATTACATTGCATTAGTTAATTGAATTGAAAGAATGATAGTGGGAAAAAGGAGCCTACTTACATTAGTAGCATATAAAATATTTGATTATGGAGAGTATTTTATTAATGGAAAGTGGACATTATTTTGGAATTTTTTTAATTAGCAAGATATTTAATTTGGAGCAGAGAGAGTATTTGACTTGATCATCTTTGAGATTGCGTCACAGCTTTGTTTAGTTCCATTGATGATTCCATGCTTGGGCTTACTTTTAAAAAGCTGTTGGTCCAAAAGATAGGGGCCAAGTTCAAGTCTTGCCAAGTATGTTCTTAGTCACCCTCTTTTGCAAGGGTGGACTGGCTCTTTAGTGATTGCAATGCTTGGCGGTTGTCTTCCAGTTGTGAAATTTTTTACGTACACATACACTTCAACATTAAGAATACTTAAAAGGAAACGGCTGCATGGTATCCTGCATAACTTAGTTCAATAGAGTGACATTATTTAGAAGGATTCTCGTTAAAGTGTTGCAAAATTTTCTATTCTCCTTCAAGTAATGAAATACTGAATAGCCTATTCCTGCGTCATTGGATGCGTAATAACCTACGTGGTTCATCTTCTCTGAACTCAAGTGATTCTCGAGTAAAATTGTCCATGAATGAAGAGAAAACAAAAATCCTAGCAAAAAGAGAAGGGATACGCAAAAACTGAGGCTTCCAATCCTTTTGCCAAATATCAAAAACTTAGGGTGCGTACTTCTTTTGCCTTCTGTTGTCTTCCATAACCGCAGCTTCTTTCTTCCCATTTGATGTTGACAAGTAGATGGACTAGGAAAGGCAAAAAGAATTTGGAGCGTCATATACCTTACATGTATCAGAAGCTTGGCGTAGTACAAGACAAGTCATAGTCAGGCATCAAAATTGGGAATCATGCCAGGATTGAATTAAATGATGCACAAATGTTCAAGCTGATTATCTAGCTAATCATTTTCTTTTGGATTATCACTTGGCTTGATGTATCAGGTTAGATTGACCAATATTAATCCTAGTTAATAGTTCTTGAAAAGGTTTACTTTTTTTCGCAGCATTGCTCTCAATGTGATTAAAAGTCGTTCGACTTCTGAGGATAACTGCTTGCTAGATTCTTCCTTTCTTTAGCTTATCATCTAAACTACATAAAGTTTCAAACTTTTTTTTTTTTCACAAATTTTCACATTATTGACTGGGTTTCTTGATTGACTTGGATCTTTTTAGCTGTTTTGAGTTAGTGTTATCTCGTAGTAAGCTGTACAGCCTGTGCTCTTAATTGCAACTAATTTTAGATGATTTCCTTGAGTAAATTGGAGGACATTCTGCTACTTTTCGTTTACTGTTTCTTCTTTTCCAGGTACTACGAAGAGAAGCAAGATCGGGATGATTTTTAATTTTCAACACTTCTACGTTGGTGTAGTCAATTAATTAGACTTCCGGACTGTGAATGCTGTGATTCCACTGTTGGACATGGCCATTTGCAGCATCCAATATGGATCATATCCTAGGAATCATTTTTGGATAATAGCCTTACCGATCAAAAAGCAATAGTAGCAGTGTGTAAAATATTAAAAGTGATCGGAGGAAATCTTTGTAACTTGTGAATCTTTGGTTTTGGATTAACTTTTATATATATTATATATTATATTATATTATATTATATATGTTAAAAGAGGAGTTTTGTGAGTAGGTTTAGATTTTCTTTCCTATAGTGTCCTTATAAAACAAATTGACAATAATATTATGGCATAACTTATAATTGCCAGGGCTACTTCTGTAATATTCATATTGAGTGTTTACTTTTGTAATGTAAGTTTTATTGAAGGATGTTATCTTAATTCTTTAAGGAATAAATTTATAAATTGGAAGGAATTTTAGATTTTAGGAATTATTTTAGAAATTATTTAGAAACCAAAGAATAATAACAAACTCTTTGCCAAAAGTTAGTTTTAGAACCGCAGACAAAAGATTTTCCTAATCATGAAACTTCTATATTGCTTATTCTGTTAGGCAATATACCTCTTTGAGAGATTAGCGTTCCCCGTTAGCATATTCAGACACATCACATGGTAATCATTCCAAATATAATGAATTTTATTAAAACTTTTATTTCGATTAAAATTTTCCCCAATATTAAGAAACATAAACATAGGTTGTGGTACGGTAACTTGGCAATCAATATGCAATTAAAGAACTCAATAGTTTACTAACAAATCTACAAAAAGAAAAGGAAGCAAATGTTGGAGAAAAGAAAATGAAAAAAGTGGAGTCGGAAAGCAAAGATATATTTGGACCGCAAGGCTAAGAAACAGAAACAAGAAAAGTATCATATTGTAATATGAGTTTGATAGGAAATCAGCATGCAATAGAAGGAAAATTTTGTAAATTATTGTCATTAGAAACTAAAGAAAAAAGGAAGGAACATCACCTGAAAAAGAAATTACATATGAACATCACTTGAAAAAGAAATATCATATGAGACTTTTATAGAGGACATTTGGTAGCAGGATATTTTGCTATTCAAATAATAGAGAGGGGATGGAACCGGTGGAGGGAAATAAATCTACTTCACTATGGAGCAAGGATGGAACTTTTCGACTCTTATTGAGTCAATTGCAGCCATTGAATAAAAGAAACGAACAAGAATTAAAAGGTAAACAAGAAGCAAAAGATGAATCTTGACAGTACAAGATGTACGCGTTATATTATATCACAATTTATTGGGCTTGGTTGCCAGTAAAATAGGCCTATTTCCAATTATTTCTTTAGTTACTTTAACTTTTATAGTGTGACTGTTTAAGCAGAGGCTAGTTAAGAAATTTGTTAAGATCCTTCGTTTTTTTTTTTTTTTTGTTTCTGACAAAAATAAATAAATATACTGTAAAAGAGTTTGCTTTGATCTCGAAGGGAATGTTGTGTAATGTATCCTTCGTTTATCGTTAACTGTCGATACATGTATATCTTGATAAATTGCACTGTCACATTATTGTGGTCCTTCTATTTTATATTCTTTGTATATAACAAAGATTTTAGAGCTTTAACAATTTGTTTCTTGAATTAACGCAACTTTTCGATGTGATTAAAGAGCATAAAATTAAATCAAATTCGTTAGCTTTATAAAAATCCTCTACTTCTTAGTATTTGTTTAGCAAGATATAAACATAAACTTCATTCAGATAGGAAAATATAAATTTTTGGAGCATTCCCTTTTGCTTTTACAATTGTAGTATCAAGATCAAGGTGGATTCCTAATGTGATAATTTTGACAAGTTGGTATAAAGAATACTAAGTTTTTTTTTTTTTGTTAAAAAAATATTACCAAGTTTGTTTTAGTATGACAAGACAACGGAGATGAAGACAAAAAAAGAAATATGTCACTAATTTGGAAGTTTGGTTACAACCAATCTCTTTCTCATTTTATTTTGTACGTTTTAATGGCTGAAATTTTGGCTCTGTCTTAATTAAAATTTGAATTTCTATTATCAAAGAAAGGAAAAAGAAAGAAATATCCGATTTACTATAAAAGCAAAACTTATGAAAAAATAATAAAATATCAGGAGGGCACGTCCTCCAGGTATGATTTTTCTCTCGACGCAAAATGTAGTTAAAATTTACTATCTTTAAAGTAATCATTGGTTGTAAACTAGAATCATGTAAAGGAAAACGAAAATATAAAATGTAATAACCAAATTACTATAAATTCTTAAAAAAGAAAAAAAATCAAATATCACTAATTAAGACAAAAAGAATGCGCCTCAAATTCTGTTTCAGTTTTATTCATGAAACTAGATGAAGCTCTGGTTTTAGGAGCTTGAATAAATATCAAGATAATAAATCTATAAAGTATGTTTTATTTCTATATAGATTATTTTTATTTAGTTCCTACATGATTAAATTCCAAGAATAAGAAAATATAGCTTCCTTTGAAAAATTCAACAACAGTCTCCAGATTAATTAATTATGATTTCAATTGACCAAGGTACTTAAGGATTATTAGCAAATTCAATTATATAAAGTGTATTAAGTATTATGTTGATTCAAGTTAAGTATTCAATAAATGAATTCAAGAATTGAATTAATAGACTAATTTTAGTGAAAATTTAAGGTCAATGGAGTTTGGAGCCAATAAGATGGCTTAAAAAATATTTTAAAATCATATAAGGATGCTATATGTGGATAAAGTTATTTTTTCTTAAATTATTAACTATTTTGAATTTCCTTCTCATTTTAACCTCATAGTAATTTTATAATCATTATTTGGTTTAAGAATCATGGTTTATGTATGTCTAAGATAAAAATACATGAAAATTAAAAGTTAAATATATGAAAAACCTCATTGTGTAATCCTAAAATACTCTTGAAATACAAAATTATATAGAGTTTGCACAATGAATAAAAAAAGACTAAATTACCTCTAAGTAAAGAATTGTCTATTTTTATATATTGTGGTATCATAGAAATACTTGATGATATAGAAATAATTAATAGTTGGTATATTTGACGTTGTAACATAATATAGTAATTATGACAAACTTGTTTTGAAATATCAAATCATTTTAGTATATCATTGAAAATCCTAAGAGAAAATAAGTACTAATATGAATTAATAGAAAAGTCATAGTCAAGTATTATATGCATGAATAACTTTTTCTTAGCAAATATATATGCAATAACTAAAATATCTACCTAACAAAAGCTTAACTAATAAGTTTTTACTATTAAATAAGAGAAATATAATAGTACAAATATTAGAAAGTGAAAATGTCATTAGCTTTCAAGTCTTCAGCTAATAAGTTCTTGAGTGCAATAGACTCCACTACAACCAAAGCCTTCCCTAATCAATACAAGAATATTGAAGTTCTTGAAAGTGAAGGAAACTCAGTTGACTCTATTCACTTAGTCAAGTATGCTAAAGGTAATTATGTGGGGAATTTTTCTTTTTGCTTATCTTTTTTTCGAATCTATAATTGATTATGACAAGTCGCTTCTTGAAGTCCACTAAATTTTAGTTATCTTTATATGTAGTAGTGTACCAAAGAATGTGTATTGCCAAAAAATGGAATGGTACTTCGGTGGATTTTAAGATTATCAGTTTAAATATATGTATATCTAAGATTAGTGAACAAAACTCAACTTGAGCTGAAATATAAACTAGAGTGTGATTGGAAGGGATTTCTTTCAATTCTACCAGGGTTTTCAAGCATACTCTTGCTCTAAGTCCATTGGGTGATAGGAGTTTGGGGAAATGGATTTGTGAATTTGAGATGGAAAGCGAAGAAATTTTCAATCTAGACATCATCAAGGCCTATGCATGTGGTTCATCAAGTAATCTGGTTAAGCAGATTTGTGAATTTGAGTAACTACAGACCTAAATTTATCTAGCTTTTTTCAACTACCAATCAAATACGAATCTTATGCGTCTTGATTTACACTGTTTTATGTATCATTTTTTAAAAACATGGTTTTTTTTATCCTAAAAAACTTTAAACACTTTTTTCAATGACTTTTTTATCTTACATACACATCCACAAAGAAGAATATTTAAAATTGCTATAGTAGTGTTTATAAAAAAAAATGTTTCAAAAAACAACCCTCGAAACAAAATGAAATATTTAAAAGCTTGAGAAGCATGGCAGAGAAGAATTAATTGATTCAGAAGCTTACCTTTCTTTTTCTTTTTGTATATTTTTCTTAAATAAACTAGGTTATAGAGTTGAGCATAACTAATAACTTCATTATAGTTTTGAGTTATTAAGCTTTATAACTTCTCTGTTGTATTCGTATGGAAATTTATGGTAGTTTCATTTACAACTTTCCCATGCTCATATTTTGTAATCTTGCTTTATTTAAGACAACTCTATTATTTGATTTTATGGAATAACCAAGTAATCCTTTTTTATTTGATTGTCGAGATTAGCGTCATGTGCCTACTTAAAAGCAAGTCAACTAAGCTTAATGGAGCCAATGAATTATGTATTATCATTAATTATCTTTGAGAGTATATATGTAGAATTGAATTATTTTCTTACTTTGTTTTGGACATGATAAATTGCACATTTTAGGGTAAAAAATGCATGCTTCCTTTCATACTCACAATGATGGGGGATTATAGAACTGTGCCAAAAGCAGCAATGCTGTATTACATGATGAGCATTAGAGGACCTATAACTTAAAGTTAACATCGATTGGACCAATGTACAAAGATATAAAAGTTCAAAATCAAAAGTTAATACATTAAGGGAGCTGTATAGAATTGGCTAATATGGGTAGTTTTTGTGTCGGGTTTTACAAAATTGTAATCCAGAGAGATTTCAACCTGTATACTGAAATAATTATAGTACTTATCACACTCAATTTGATTTTCTTTTATTGTTTAAAACAAAAAACCCTATTACTTAGCGCAATTATCAACTGAGATGTAAACAAAAAAAAAAAAAAAAGAAATTGTATAAGATGAATTTAAATTGCATATGATAAGTGCAACGCACGTGCGTTCAAACTAGTTAACATAAATACAGGAGTTAAATTTTTATTATGTAGATAGATGTAGGAAAATGTGATGCACATGCTGTCCAAAGTAATGGGAAACATATTATTGAAAGCCAAAAGGGTGCCACATTGAGAATTTTCCCAGTTCGCAAAAGCTAACACGTTGCAGTGAGTTTTTAATCCCCAACACTGTTATAGCCCAGTTGCAACCATGGAGCCGAATCCCCTGTTCCCTCTTTCATAGCAGCAGCTGGATTATTGGATTTCTGAAAATGTGCATCTAGGATTGCATGTATGAAAAGCAAATAAAATTTCTTGTTCTTGTTGGTAAGCAGCCGTAACCACCTTGATATTGCAGTCAAAAAAAGAAAGAAGAAACTACTACATAATAGGGTTTCCAAACACTTGTTACTTTCAAAATTGTAGAATACAAGTCCATGATCAATGCCAAATAATTTTACATGTGAAATATCAGTGTGGGTATTAACCACCGTCATGCATGCCATGTGCACATTAACAATCTTACCAATTTGTCTATAATAAATTTCATTGAAGACAGTTCATCTATTCATAGGCTTTCCCTCATTCTTTGACACGTGAATTGAGTACGTCAACCACAAACATTAATAAGCTCTACATACAATAATCTACAAGCCAGCAAAGGTAACAACAAATTAATAGTTGATCATAAGAATAGTTCCAACTTCACCATGTTATGACATTTTGTATTACTTCACATGTTCAACAAGAGAAACAGTTGTGCAATCATCACGACCTATTCAATTGTCCAACAATGGATTACATATGATTACCTCACTGCAAAGGAACCATAATAGTAAATGAGTGATTACGAGGCAAATGGCCATATGGCGAGTCTAGGATTGCTGAATTCTGGACTTGCCATATGGCCATTTGCCTCTCTACAACTATCCTTAATTCTTCCATAGGCATCTGGAGGTAATCTAGTTGAAAGCTTGCATCAAATACAGAAGTTCATAACCAGAACCACTTCATGCCACATTCATTGCAAAGGATTGAAAAAAAAAAAAAAATCCCTGGCTGTTTTAAAATACCTCTATGCATTCTTCTAACCAGAAGTGGCACAAATTGCATTTCCAGTAGAAATGACATTGAAGGAAAATTGTAGCATGCTTATGAGAGGCATCTCTACCAACGTCAGAAAAGCAGCTGTCAGCCACACCTTGCAGGGAGATGGGTACTGTGTAGAACAAGGCAACAAGACAGCAAAAGGTTGCTTTGCATCTTTAGTCTTCTCAAAAAATAAAAATAAAAATAAAAAAGGAAGCTAATAAGCAAAATAATATATTTATTTCCAATGCATAATGCAATAAAGAGCTTCAGCTGAAAGAGGAAACATCTAAGAACTTAAAACGGTATTAATATAAGAAAGAAAAAACACAAATGTAGAAAACCAATATTAAGGCTTGGTTAAGGAAAAGTCTGGATGAGGTGGCACTGAGGGGCCAAATACACTCAACTGAGGTGAGAAGGCTGACCCAAAAAAATGACAAACTCAAACAGTAAGGGCAAAGACAGAAATGGCTTTATAAATTAATCAATACGGAGGAATAATGGTGAAGCATGCAACGTCCAGTAACTTTCCAGTTCTTAAAGTCAAAATGACCAGAAGGGGTAACATATATTCAAATAAGAGGCTGTGCCTCTTGTATTAAGTGAGACCAGATACCAGAAGTGGTTTAGGCAGTCACATCCCCCCAACAAAGAAATTCTCTCCACATACATATACACACACACACACACACACACACACACACACATATATATGAAAAAAAAATGTGCAAATTGTCTGGAAAGTCCATAAATGAGAAGAGTCTACAATCTCCATAAAGGTGTAAAACTAACTTCCTAGCCTTCTAACTCACTTTCAGTTGTCAGCATCAAGTTAAACAATTTCCTCCAGTTATTCATTCTAATTTTTGTGGCATAGCACACTTGCATCTCTCTCAAACTTTGAAAGTTAAACAATATTTTCCTTGATGTAAGCTATTATAAAAGGAGTAGTGAACAAATTCGAAACTTAAATTTTTTCCCCTTTTGGCACATAGATGCAAGGTGTAAAGTTTTAACGTTTAGCAATAAATAAGTGAACATTAATGACACCACCAACTATAGTTTATAATAGCATGTGCACCATGAATAAGACAGTAGTATGTGAGAAAATCTCCCTTCAATGCAAAATGCCAACCCCTAATCAAGTGTTGTTCGATGCTTTAGGCAGTTCTTGAGGCTGGGTCATTTCCTTGTATTCGAAATTCCTAAGGACAACCCACAAAGGTAGTAAAGATTTTGGCGCATAGTTTTTAAGAACAGCAGAAAATTGCCACATTTAAGTACATCCAGAAACATATACCAAAAACTTGCTTGCAAAGTAATGTTTGAAAAGCAAAGAACCAGACTACTTGCACCTTTTTAGCAGGTTTTCAAGTTCATTATTAACCAGCAACACCATCATTGGAAGATGATGGAATGCAACAGATATGCATAGAGGATGGAAAACCCTGATCTTAAAAGCTGTGAGGAGAACACAACCCAGAGAAGATGGAAAATTGAGACAAATTGACGTCCAGACAGGCAAATGAATGTTAGAGCTCATCTTCATCCCGCCAGCCCTAATAAACCATTCAAGAAAACCAGAAAGATCTCTCATCAGGTTATCAACTATTCTTTGCGTAAGAAAGAAATTTACCAGGACAGAGAATGAACAATAAATATGGATGATGCACAATCATGTTAATGAAAAGAAGAATAAGAAGTATTTACTTACATTTTCTTTGTTTGTCAGTGGACGTAATATGTAGGAATGCTCCAGAATCCAGCTGCCAGAGTCCTGGAGAAAAGTTTAAAACAACACTATCTGAAAGTAGCTCTGAAACATATACACAGATGGTGGAAGTTATAAAGTTTCTTCTCTCAAAATTAGCAAAAATGTAGCAAACTAAGCACGCTGCCATGAATCTTCCCCCGCTTTTACCAAAACCCCAAAATCTGACAGGTTTCTTGGCATACTTGGCCATCATCCCATGTCTCATTAGACAAACTTAAAAAAATCAACCTAAAGATGGTAGTTAAATCAAATAAGATTCTGCAATAAGATGTATCAATCACAAAAAAAAAAAAATGAAATAAAACTCATTGGTGCAAATAACATAGTCCTAAGTTATACTCCTAAATATAGAGAGACATATTTGTGATGACTCCTCACCTGATACGTATGAGAGAATGGGATATTGTGTATAGAACTACCCGGGCATGGTCACAATACATCTTTAAGGACATCAAGATTATGAATAAATGAAAAAAACCTTAAAAATTCAACAATGACCCGCATCAACACAAACCTCCAAAAAAATCAAACACTACTAGCATGATACACACTACAAGTTTCCATTGGAATGCAATTATTATGGGCTTATGAAAGCCACAGAAGTTTCCATTGTGTCTCTTGTTTTCGACATACACTGTAATTGCTTTATCCCCAGGTTCAGCAAAGGACTATGCATAATGCAGCTAACAGTCCTTGTTCACAATATTGAATACTACATAGCTCAAAAGATTCAGACATTCTAATTCTATGGTCAGAAAATTTACCTTCTCCACCTTCATTTCCTGAACAGATGACTGTAGACAAAGAGCAAAATACGGCCCATTTGAAATTGATTGAAATCATTTCATTAATTGTATCCCCTAGTTGCTTCTCTCATTCTTGAATGCTTGTTCTCTTAAGAGATAAAACCAAAAAATATCTGTTGCATGTTACAAAGTTCACTTCTCAAAAAATATCTGTTGCATGTTACAAAGTTCACTTCTTTACTGTTCTCTATTTCTTTTAATTCTGAGAGAAAGAAGCCCCTCAAACCTTTTCTGGTTAACAAATAAGGCAATAAGCTTTAATGAACCTAACAGAAAAAACGCATCAGAGTAATTTTTTCTTGTTTTTTGGTGGGGAAGGGAGAGAGGAAGAGATGATTTTAAATCCATAATTATACAACAAGAAAACTAAGACAAATACAGAAAGAAGCTAGTTCGTGAGTTTCACTTGCTTGATTGTTTATGTGTAACCTAGATGTTTTCCCTTGAATGACAGTTCACATTGTTTCCCGAATCAAAATTAATGTGATGTGGCAACATTAGTGTAAACAGCACAAAAATAAACAAACTTTTCCAGTCTCATGTATCCAAGGATGGCTGATCCTCGTTATGTCAATGAGATAGGGAGAGGGAAAAAAAATGTTTCATCTAAATCAGCTTCCTTTTGAGCTTCAACATGCAAGCCAAGTTGTGCTATGAGAAGAACACAGGGTGAAATAGAATTCCTCCTTGCTGCATGATACATTACTAAGACAATAGAAATAGTGAAATACTACCCCAAACACATATACATAATCTTCATAAACTAAATAATGCTAGCCCTGACAGATCCTTAACCAAGTAACCAAGCTCAAAAGCAAAGAAAATTCAGAAATAACTTATCAAATTCTTAAACAATAAGGAAATGGACAATCTAGCAAAACTCTAAATAGCAGTGACCAGACACGCATAAATACTCCATGCAACAACATCATCTACGGCAGTGAAAAATCTCTTTTCAGCTTAGGTAGACAATGCTACCTCACTGTTCGTGTCTTTTAGAGCCTGCTAGCATCATGCTTTCTGCACAGGAAATACTCATGTCTTCACGCCTCCTGTGCTTGTATTTTTACTTAGATTTTGATGAATGCAGGAGTGGCCAGCCAGGCACATCTTCAGGTCATGAAAGCAACTAGATACGCCTTCTGCAGGTTTTACTTTCATCACTATTCAGTGTACAAATTAAATTTCATCCAACTCCGTCAATTGATTGTAATCATATTGTCACCAGCAGAAAGCATACTGGTTTTATTAGTAATGCCTACGTTTCTTTCCTGAGCTTTTTGTAATCAACAGCTAAGAACCATGAGAACTGGAAATCGCATTTTTTAAGAGGGATTGTGTGGAAAAGACTTAATATTCACATATTCAAGTATTTTATGTCCAAGAATACCAAATTTCAGAACAAATTTTAACATTAATGGAGAAGATTATTGTAATAAAAAGGAAAACTCAGCTGAGAACACAAAGACAAGGCAATATTATAGACACCCATTATCTAGGAAATAGCTTTTTATTTAGTTATTTATGAGTTGATATTTTTTTCTTTCAAGGACCAATATTTCCATTGTCAACACCAAGACCGTATAATACACCAGCATATTTCTCAGTTGATCCATGAAAGACTGTCTCTTTCAACTTCATAAATGTACAACAGGTAAGCAAACTATCTGAACCAGCCTGATGGCTAATACCAACCCTTTCCACCTCCAAGTCCTCAGCAAGCTTGTCTAACCCTCCATGAAAGTTATTGCAGAACTTCATCACATGCTTGATATCATAGAGCACTGGAAAATACATCTTGATCAAATCGAAGAATCCTTCTTGTGTTTCAGGCAGGTTCTGGCAAGTCAATAACTTCAGCAAGTACCCAAAATCGTAACCACTGTGAAAGGTAACCCAGTTCATATTATCATTCAACACAATCCCGGATGACATCAGAAGCTCACTGAAGCGATAAGCATCAATACCCTTATCATTGTTCTTATCGAAATCAATCCCACTTCGCCTCAGAAGCTCGATGGAGTCATGAGCATAGACATCCTCATTGGGATTAAACTCGCGAAAATTGAATTGCCAGACACAGTACTTCCCAGTTCCACAGGTTGGAAGATTTCCCTTTTCATCAGAAAATGTGAGGCCCAACTGAATCAACTTCAGAAGGTTCACATTGGCCTTTAGGGTATTAAAATGAAACTCAGTGAAATTCTTAAAACTCCCTACAGGCCGAAGAACGACGCCTGGAAACTCAGTATCCATAGCTATATAAGGGTAATCATCCACTATTTCCCTGATGAGTGCAAACTCATCTTCCAGATTATCATTCCAAACCTCCCTTATATGAATTGAATCACTGGAGGGCAACACAGTCATTTTCTCATCAAACTTGCTACAAATCACCAAAACCCACAAAACCCAGTTCAAGAAATCCAAAACCCTCAATCTGTAAACATCACAAAAATAAATCCACAAAACCCCAAATCAACAAAAATTCAACCAAATTTTAAGCAACGAATTTCCATTCAAAACACAGAAATTAAATCAAATTAAGTTCAGGAACCAATTAAACAGTGGTTAAAAGAGAGATCTGACCTTAAAGCTGTGAACTTTATACGGTTCAGAAGGGCTGGACTTTTCTGGGTTGTGAGTTGAGATAGAAATCGCTCAATTTTGGAAGTTTTTAGTGGGTTTTACAGATCGATTGATGGGTTTGAAATTGGGGATTTTTATGAGAAATTAGCGCTAAAACTTTTCAATAATGGGAAATTGATTGAGGGACCTTGGGAAGTCGCCTCACCTCTCACATTGTAAAAGCATTGAGAGAGTGAAAATGCGTTTTCAGGTGAATGGGTGAGAAGGGGGTGGACAGTGAAGTGGTGGGGGCATATATAGGGTCAGGTTGTTCTGGAAAACAGTAAAGAAATTTGCATCTTAGCCCATCAAAATTTCACTTTGTTTGGATTACTTTCTATATTTTCATCTATGTTATCTAACTACCCTAAATTTACTTCAGACAACAAAATGTACCTTAAATATTGTGTTGTCAAGCCAAAAAAAAAAAAAATTCATTGCTCTTTTTGTTGGCAAATTAACAATTTGACTACCGAGATGTTGAACAATAAAGGTATCTCATGAATCAATAAAGCACAACTGAGTACAAAAGGGTGCTCAGAAATATCTTCTGTGATAAAATGAGTTGAACAATTACTTGGAATTTGCTAATCAAAAGCACAACTTTATCAAATGATTCAAATTAAACTTTTATCATAATTTTTTTGGCCAGTTGAGAGAGTTGGTAATTGGATGGAAACAACTAAATATAATTGAAAATAGAGGGACCAACATGCAATTAAATAATAGCTTGGGGGTAAAGTGTAATTAACCCAAACTGACGCTAGCCTTTGACTCCACCGAAAACTTTTTTTTGGCTGAACAAACTCCACCGATAACTATTTCTTTAGAAGTTTGGCAATTGTTCTGTGCATCCATGCATAACACAATATATAGGACATGTCCAATAAGAAATAAGTAAAGAAAATGAAAAATTAAAAGAATGCATGTCTTGCAAGAAAATTTGTAAAAATCTTTTACAAAATGGGAATTTGTAATTAAGCATGAATGTACTTGATAGAAAATGTGTTGAATGTTTAGTTTTATTTTAACGGAAACAAGTAAGAATTGAGTATTAGCTCTAATTGCTGTGAAATTTAGAACTGTAAAAATTGTACGGAAAAGGTGTAATTAAAAAAAAAAAAACTATCAGCTATTCTAGTGCGCTCCTAAATACAACTCAAAATGAAATTAAAATTAATAATTCTTAACAGTCCAATTTTATTTGAAAACAACTGTAATTTTCCAATTCTATTATCTTAACCGAGGAAAGGATATGCAAAAGCACAAAGAACTATGAATTCTATCACATACAATCTTGGATTCCCTTTTTTGGATTAACTGGTTGGGTGATGAAAGTGGCATGCTGGGATCTTATTGAAGGGACATTTTTTATTTGTTTTGCATGAAATCGAGGAGATTTGCAAATTGATAGGGGCTTTTGGACTCTAATTGATGTTGTATCCTCTCTGGTAATCATATATAAATATTTTTAACAAACCATTACTTTCTTTAGATTCTCTTTTTCTCAACACAATGTTCTAATGACTCATTCTCAAAATGTTAAAAAAGTGACTTTCGGATCCACTTATCATGAAATTAGATGTTAATTCTTCTTGATTAATTATTATGCGCTCCAAGTTTAGTTAGTAGACTAATTAGTTATCAGTATTGATATTAACTACAAACTATGACTAACCAAAATATGTTTCCTGCATCAATATTGTAGAATATATTCCACCATGAATGAGTGAAGCATTAAATTCAACATTAAAAATGATAACTATTATTAATTGGCGAAAAAAGGAAATTGGTATAATGGTAATATTAAAATTTTTGTTTGTTCCTTTTCTTGTACGTATCAAGTGCCTCTTATATTCAAACGCAATTAATAAGGTCATAGGCAATATTGGAGTTTTCCTTACCAGGAATAACATTGTCGAAGACCAGTTATAATAATTGAGTTTTTTCCACAAAGCAGAAAGTCTTAGGTTTTTTTTTTTCCTTTAATTTATTTTCTTTAAAGTATGCAAAATTGGTCTTAATGTGAATTAATTCAAACCATACTAATTAATAAACGAAACACTCCTAAATTCAAACCATACATGTAAAGTGAACTTGGTTGTGCATTTGCTACCCGTAAACTTTTGAAAACTGGTATTATAGTATGGTATGAAGCTTTTTTTAGTATGAAAATTGAATAATTGCCTAATTGGAGGAAGAAGATTCAAATAATTAGACAAACTTACGCACATTAAGATAACCAGCTCTCGTAGCTCAGTTGGTTAGAGCACCCGTTTAGTAAGCGGGAGGTCTTGAGTTCGACTCTCAACGAGAGCAATGTATTTTTACCTTTCAATTATTATATTTATTCAATGCTGCTCAAAGTATTTTTGCCTGTAAAATGAAGGTCTCCCATCCATCGATGTTTCGACTCTCGAAGAGGTAATACTCTTGTCATTGTCAGTTTTCCATTTGGCCTCAAGAGTTCCCTGAATCTAATCACTATAAAAAAAGGATCAAGAAAATGACCAATAACGGCCATTAGGATATTGCTAATACTGCTGCCTGCACCATGACGAATTTTTTAACCATTTCACAAGACCCGTGGCTAATCTAAAAGAAAGACAGATTTCAACCTTTTGCTGAAGTGGGTGCTTAGGTAATAGCATTAAAACACGATAAACCTTCCAAAGGTGCGAACAACTAAATAATTGGACAATTAGGAGTACACGAGGAAACAAAAAACAAAAATTGGACTGTTCTCTATGGATCCTACGAACAAGATTTTAATTTATAGCTTCCCATAATCTACTTTGAGTTCTTCTCAAATAAATCTCCCCTAGTCTAGTGATCTTGGTTTCAACAGAAATACTGGACAGTTTTTGGTTTGAGGCATACTCTGTTGCATATTCTTTCCTCAGCTACACGTGAGTTCTTTCCTTCAAAACATTGAAATGGACATTGAACCTCTGCTCAACCGGGAAGTTCACACCCTTCCAAAAGTTTAGCATATGGGCTTCCAACTAGTTAACTATCTTTTTTGCATAAACTATAGTACTGTTGTCTTTTGGGGTTTCTTATACCTATCGAGATTTACATTTTAACTTTCCAAATTACATGAAATACCCTTTTTATTAACTATTTTACGAATCCTTGTAAATTAGCTATACGACTAACTTGAAATCCTAGACCAAATTATTGTAATTTCAAAAACAAAAGGGATATCTTGTACTTGGAAGAAAGCAAATGGAAATCGATGTAACCTGACTTTTGCGTTTTGCGCTTCTCTTTTCCAAATTCTGTGGGTGGCTGTATCCACAGAAAAAGAGCAATGGATGGTTTTGGCCCTTCTCTTTTTCTCATTCGCTGGGTTGGTTGTACCCACAGACAATTGTAACGGATGGATACGCAGCTCAAATTAACAACAGATATATAATAACAATCACAAACTAAATTGTACGAGTTGAGGAGGCAAACTGGTCGAAAAATACCCCATAACAACAATGGGAAAGAATCAAAAGCAGAACATGAATTACAAATAATCAGAGGAAATACACAAGCAGCAAGGGAATGGCATTTCTTCCACTGCATGGGGATTGAGTCTTAAATTTTTGTTTTCCCATTCAGAAGACAGCATCAAGTTCAGAAACTCCTAATTCAATCAACTACATACAACCACACCAAAGCAACCAAAAATAGACATAGAGAAATGCATGTTGCTTCATCATCCATTTCTTCACCCGATACATGCATTGGAGAAAAAAGTTACAGGTTCTGAAATGTCTCTATCAAAGTCAAATCTAATCACACAGCAGCAGAGACAAGAACCACCAAAACCCTTTGACATATGCAACATGGAAATCCTATTAGCGTACTTCATAGCAAATAAATAAATTCTGCCTAAATCATTAGTTAAACCTTTAAGCAGTCAGCTTTGTAACACTTTCAATAAGATAATTGTAATTATGGTCAACATTTTGCCAATAAAAGACTAATATTAATGTTATCCTTCTTATAGCCCCATATAGCAATGTTGAAGAGAAGTTTTTACACTTGGAGCTCAAACCCGTGAAACTCACCATTTGGAAAATGAAAGATCTGACAAGATCGGCTCAACGTAATTGGACAAAGATCATTTCTGTCTCAGCAATAACCTCATGAAAAGCTAGCAGGGGACGTTTACAATCAGTGAAGCTTGTAACCCTGAAATAAAACATTCTAAATATAATTTAAACCTTGTCCTGTGCTATAATCTATAATTACCACTTCAAGTCGCCATTACCACACTAAGAAACATGACTGAGGAAGTCATTCTAACTATTGCAAAAAGAATAGCAACTAAGTTCCGTCACAGGAAAGGGAAAATATCTGAAACTTACAACTGCTTCCATTTCTCACGTCGCTTGTCCAATATGTTCTTGAATAAATTCATAACATCAGAAAGCCTAGCAAGCACAAAAACTTGCACAACTTCTCTATGTTCTACAAGCAACTGTAACAATTCTAAATAAATTTTTGGAGAAGCAGGCCTCTGATACAGCTGTAGAGATGATCTCTGACTTAAAAAATAATGCAATAAAACTTCAAAAATTTAATCTATCAAGCAGAAGCATATCAAAAAATGATTCAGAATACAACCATAAGCTATCCCATGTGATATCTCCATGCTCACATCCCAATTTTGGGCAGTTGTCACCTTTAACATATGAATAAGGACAATAATTTGATAAATAAGCTTCAGAATGCTGTAACCAACACTGAAGAAAAAATGGAAATCCACATGAATTCTTTTATGTCATTATCAACTAAGGTTTGTTTGCAGCATGATATGCCAGATCTCCATGAAAATAAAAGGTAAATTTATTGTTTTATGAGTTTTCTACCTTCACTATACTTTGTTCTCAAGAGCAAGATAGGGAAAACCCAACAACACTTCATGAACCAAAACATTAGTAATAAAAGGATCTATTGAGGCAATTCCAACAAAGCAAGACATTTCATTAATATCACAATGGAGAATCACCATCAATACGTCACACCAACAAAGAACCATTCTTTACCAAATTATAACAGCTAATAACAAAAGGAAACATATCCATCCCTTATAGGGAAACTAGACAATACTAGGAGATCACCTTAAACATGCCACCTCAATTAGTTTCTACCAAGTGGCAGTGACCTGCATGTAAATGTCTCTTTGAAATCAGACTTTTTCCTTGATGAAGTAAAAATAGATGCATACACTTCCTTCGTGGCACTAGCAGGAGCAGAATCAACAGCCTTAAATCTCTTTGCAGCTCCATTCATTTCTACTTTTCCATTCACCATAACCTTGCCATTTCCTTCCACTTTCCCCGAAGCCTTATCAGCTACCTTAGTATCAATTCCATGTTTCATCCCACTCAACCTCGGCAATCCCACAGTCCCATCCTCCTCTCCATTAGCCACCAAACCTCCATTCTTCACCTTCTTCCCCTTTTTATCCTTCACTTTCGTCCTCTCCTCTTCCATTCTCTCCCTCAAAGCCGCCACTTCCTCCTCACTCCCATTGATTGCAATCGTATCACTTTCAGAAAACACCTTGTGACAAACTAAACACGCTGAAGACTTAATCTCCTTCAATGCCTTGGCACTCAGCACATGCCCACACGTTCTCAACACAAAAAACCTATACTTCCCATTAAACTCCAACCCCGTTATCGGGCATTGAAACTTTGCCCCGCTCCCCCGCTCATCCACCCCCGGAATCAGATCCAACTCGACCCCGATCATATCCTTCAAACCCTTTATATACCCAAACTCTTTAGGCACTTTTTTCATCAACAACGCCTCAACTAACGCCTCCTTATTGAACAAATTCCCAAGCTTATCAATCACAACCGGCCGCCTCAACGGCTCAAAGGATAACGAACAATTCAGCCATTTCGACAGCCTCTTCTCATTCGGGTCGACCTTATCTGGCTTTTTTATAGCATACATGTTAAGATAGCAATCCCGGGATTCCGCCCCAGTTGCCCCGCCATCCCCACCGCCACCGAGGAGGCGGCAGCGGAGGGTTAAGGTGGAAAAAGGTGTAATACGAGGATTTGGCAACTGGGTGGAGTCAGGGAGGGTTTTGCCATTGCAGGTGAAGTAAAGGGTGCCGAGATTTTGATGGGTTTTGGGGAAAATTGAGAGTTTGAGATCTTGGAGGGTGAAATTAGGGTTAGGGTTTTGTAAAGTAAGCGCTTGGGTGGGGATTTGCAGGTCAGGGGATTGAATAAAGATTTGAAATTCTTGAGTTTTGGAGATCATTTTTTTTTTCCTGTTGAAAATTTAATCTGGGATTTTGTATGTTATTATTCAATAGTTGAAGAAATTAATGGAAGAGGAGATGGAAAAGTGTACCTGCCTTCGATCTCTGGATGAAATTCGCTGTTGATTGCCTGTACAATATCGTCGGATTTGTCGAAAATCAAAAACCAAATTTTGTATAGGGAAAAGGTCACATATACCCATATATATATATATATAGAACTATATATATATATATGTATATGTATATGTATCTATATATATATCTGTATAGGGTAGGACGGAGATTAGGTGCACCGACTTTCTATTGTAAGAGAGAGCGTGGATTTTGTACGGAAAAAAATTCACGCCTTTTAACGGCGAGGTGGGTGCCTTGGTTAAAGTGATTCCCGTTGGTTCGGTTTAAGAACGATTTCGATCAAGCTAGCAGCTTCCTTTGCCCAGTAATTGATAGATCATTTGAAGGCAGCTAGCTAACAGGTGGGATGAGTTTACTAAATATGGTTTAACAAGACCCAATTTATCTCCCCTGAAGTTTTAGTTCATCATTATGGAACTAGAAAACCAATATGCATAAAATGTCTAAAGTGGTTCTACAGTTCAACTTCTCTAATGCACAATTTGCCTAAATTTGCTTTACATCATCAATCATATATAGCGAAGGACTTCTTCATGTATAATAAGACCCTTGCATTGATTCACCGAATAGATGATCTAGCACCGAGAATTGACTTTAAAAAAAAAAAAGATCTAGCACTAAAAAAAATGGAACAAGAGGACAATATAAGTGTAACAGCATGGGCATACAAAAGGATAAATAACCAAGTTAAAATATGCCTAAGCATTTAATCACAGCCAACAGAACCACAACAAGATCGTTTACTTTTGGGTTTCCCGCAATTTTAATTAAGGAACTGGATTAAAAAGAATCGAATATTAATTTAATTAATTATACTAATATTTATATGTTTTTTAACTAGTCCAAATTGTAACATCATCTTCTTTGTTACCGTTATCCATGGTGTTCTGGGACCAGTGCCATCTTAGTTCTTTCAATCCCATCAGAACCTGCATTTTTTTTTTAATATGGCTTTTTTTTTTTTTTTTTTGAAGCACTGTTTATTATTGTACACTTTTGTGCTTGTTCTTCAGCTTGCATTTTACGAATAAGACAACGTTGGTGAAGCTGAGGGTGTTTTGGTAAAAGGGTTGGGAGTGATGGGGGTAGAATTGGCCAAAAGATTTTGCCCTCTCTTTAAGTGCACTATGTTGATGGGACAACGTTGGAAAGCTGAGGATGTTTTGGTAAAAAGGCAGAGAACTACGGGGGCAGAATTGAGAAAAAAATTTGGACCATTTCTCGATTTGTGCGTGTCATCCTTGCGCAGGGGCCATGCTAATCTTCTCTGTATCGTTCCAATTTTATCGGATGCCCCCGAAGGGACGATGCTGGTTGGAAGAGAACTAGAATTTAACGACAGAGTTGAGCTTCGCGTTTTTCGATGTGGGATTTTTGCACGAGCAGCAAATCCTTCTTGGGCCGTTTCCTGTTGCTTTAACGAAAATATTATGGCGGGCCTTCAAAACTAAGGTAATAAAACACATTCCATTTGGCCAATCTTTAAGTATAAGTATCAATTAGTCTGGCCCCTTTTTTCTTAGGGCCGTTGCCTATAGAACATAACATTTAGACTGTACTTGCAAGTTGATAGTTCTTCCAATTTTTTATGTCTTACAAAATTAGCATTTCTTACTGCATAAATGATTTCTCACGTGGTTCTGCAATTATACTCAGAATTCTTTTTGAAAATTTTTTTTTGAATTTGACGTCCATGTCTATAGAATTCAGTCCATAAATTCACATTTTGACAGACGAAGGCATCTTATAGAACTGAAGATACAAACGACTCTTTGAAAAATTTTACTTTGCGCGTTCCTACTTAGTTAAATCTAATATGACATGATACTTAATTTGAAGAAAGGGCAAAAATTACCTTATTGTCTCATTCAATTTATAAATAGAACTGTGAACTCCTTTTTTGAATAACTTCTATTTCATTTTTCCACCTAGTCAATCTAATATTGTGACATGATATTCATTTACGAGAAAAGACAAAAATTACCTTATCGTTTAATAATTTTTTATTTTTCTGTACACTATAACGATGATTTCTAAATGATACGTGAAGTACAGAATTTGGATCCACCATTTTATCTCAAGGATTACTTCCCCCAAATTGCTTCAGAATCTAAATCAATACCTAATTTCAATTGTTGGAGAGCTATTTTTTTTTCCTTCTTTTTATAAGCAAATCAACAACTAATTTTAATGGTTTGAGACCTTTTTTTTTATGCATCTTTTTAGGTTATAGTATAATCTATCATTAGATGCAATGCTGATACACAATTATCATCTAATTGTAAAATTTGTATAATTTCTATCTAATTTTGGAATATAACAAAAATTTTATTTTTGGACTAGAAAGTCATAAGCAATTTGACAAAGATGCTAAGTTCGATCACGATTTTATATCATATAATCCCGGGTAGAAACTACCTTGTATCTAAATAACCAACTTGGAGGTCAAAAGTTTAAAACAAATTGATTTTACCCATCAAGAAAAGCATCGGGCAATTGTTTCTTCATACATTGGCGTGGTAATTTACAAATCAATATAGGTTATCAAGGCCAACACCCAAAAACTCTTTTCCTCTTTGCCTTTGACAATTTAGCAATGTTGTATCAAGGAATAATAGACGATCGAGCGGTTAGAGTCCTACGACTTTACCCTATGATCGGGGATTCGAATCCTATCAATACCAATTCCCTTTCTCCTATTATAACAATGCAAGTTTGATCAGAAGAAGAGAGGGAAAAAATTAATAAGAAAGCAAGCGATGTTGTACCATGACAAGTTGGTTGGAAGATGATAACATATCAGCAAAATGAGTTTGGTGGGTAAAATAATTTGAATGTGGTAGATTTTGGGTTCTTGAAGTCATGGAGTGGTCCAAGGCAAGAAGGAACTTTTTGTCTTCTGGTTTTGGTTAGGTTTTTGGTGGGTCTTGGGCTGCCAAAATTATGAGATGGTTTAATGTCAGGCCATCTACCACCACCCTGCCAGTACTTGTGGTTCTCAATAGGATAAAGAAAAGGTAAGATTTAGACCACACCAATTTGTTGAGTAGGCCTACGAACTCCAGGCACAAGCCACAAATTCAACATCTATTACATCATAAATTTACTTCTTTCCAACTGTGGCCCATTCTTCTTTATGGCTGTGATTTCCTCTCGTGGTGCACAAACTTGAATTCTTTGATGTATCTATCATTTTCCAAATATTTCCAATCTATGATAATTTGTTTATGTTTGTTCTCTTTTTCCCCCATACTAAAAAGCTTCATGTGCATTGCACAAAATGGCGATGTGATTTTATATCGAATTTAATAACACAAGTACTTTTGTATATTTCTATAGAGTTTATGTTGCTTTTACTGTCGGTTTAATGGATTGTGGCATTTTGGAATGGGTTGCATTTGTCAGATAGGCCAACCCTTTCCGGCCAACTCTTTTGTGCTCAAATGTTCTGTGTGGAGGTTAGCCAACTCGCCAGAGGCCAGTTGTTTTTTCTTTTTTCTTTTTTTTTTTTCCGGGGGGGGGGGGGGGTGGGGGTTGGGTGCAAAAATTTATAAGTGTTTGTGCACTCTTCTGGCATGGAAGTGTCACTGATTTAGTCGGATCCTTTCTTTGTATGGGTTCGTGTAGTAGAATAGCAATAATGCATTTGTCGTTTGAGGGAGACAAAAAAAAAAAAAAAAAAAATGCTGCAAACAGAGGTTGGTTGCCTTAAATTGGGCTCTTTACTTGTTCGCTTAAGATTTTTGTTCCAAAAATTGCTTCTGGTTTTTAAAATTGTTCCTAAAATCTTTCTCTATAGCTAGGAAAACATTATTCTGTTCGGAAATAATTTTTATAGTTCAAAGAGAAGGAGCAAACCAGTAAAGAAAACATATTCTCAAAAGAAGTCTTTTAAGTAAATCTTAATCACACAAACCCCTAATATGCTTCGTATAATTTTCACATTTTTTTTCTCACACAACGAAAATTTGGAGTGATGCTAAACATACAAACTCAAATCACGAGGACTTTCTGTATGCTGCCTTAAAAACACGACAAATTCAAATAAGTTAACTTGTCTTCATATAACATGTTGGATGAAAACAGAAGAGTAGCCGAGTAGGTCGCTTATTGGTATTAATTTTGATACTTCAACACGGGCTTACGAGTATATATTGAGACTATGGCTGTGTTTAGATAATTATTTTTTGGAATTTTTTTAAAAAATATATTAATGTAGCAGCTTTAAAAAATTCTTTGTGGTAAATGTATATATAAAATGAAAAGCTAATAAAAAGACATGTCTGAAATTTCTAAAAATATATTTTTTAAAAGCATCACAAGCAAACACTACTTATATTGCCTGCATGTGCTATGCACATTATTAACTGATATGCTGTTTATATTTACATGAGCTTTTTAGACTAATTAGAGTAAATTTAATAGAGATATAAAACAAGTTCCAAATGTTTCTATTTCTGATTTGAACCTCAAAATGAAATGTAACCACATGATGTTAAATTTTATGAAGGAAAACATGGCACAACTTTTTTTTTTTTTTTTTGGGCCCCCAGAGGGAAAACTTGTTACAACATATAATTTATAGTCAAATTTTCACTTGTTTAACATTTCATACAAGAGTTGCACCATATTAATCTATTAAACAACTTCAACTGATGCATATTTTATCGAATTATTTTACAATTAAATTGTGTATTGTAGCTCCACCTTAACAATCGTTTTCCTCTAAACTGACAAAATAAATCAAGCAACAATAAGAGACCAGCCCCCAAGAAGAAAAATACAAATTTAAAACTGTGGGATTCAACCAGTGGACTAGTAAAAGAGAATCTAAAAGTACAAGCGAAGCATCTAAATAAAAGATTCCTGAATTTTCATTGTACTACAATATTAGTTTTATTAAAATGCTACATGGGAAGTAGCACACTAAAATTCAATTTTTCCACGTCGACCCATCAAGTAAAAATGTGGCCAACTAACTTTTAATTTTCCAACGGCTCGAGCTCATCAAACTAAGCTAAGCTAATTACCCCAGCTGCCACTCCTGTTAAAAAATGTCCAAAAGTTAAGCTGATGTTAAATAATAGAATGGAAAATTATATGCCTCAGAATTGCCTGAATCACAGGTGTGGCTCACCTTTTTCCTGTATTTATACTTGCAAACCAACCCACCAGATACAAGACTGAACATTCACTGATCACTAGTGATCGCTTACTAGTCAGTTGTCGGAAGCTAGAATTAGAAGCTGATTCTGGTTCTTTAAGTTAAAGCTACCATTTTTCTCTCAGTTTCTGCATCTGGTTTTCTTCTGTGAAAAGAGGGCTGATCAGGGTTTTGTTTTAGTAATAGCAATGGCTGGGAGTGGAGTGTTTGCTGAGATTATTGATGGGGATGTGTTTAAGTACTATTCTGAAGGAGAGTGGAAGAAATCTTCTTCTGGGAAAGCTGTTTCTATTATAAATCCCACTACAAGAAAAACTCAGTACAAGGTTCAAGGTACTTGCTTTCATGCATATATGTTAAAGAAATTGATGGTTACAATTGGAATTTGTTCTTCTTCTGTAGTTTTATCTGATTATAATGCATGTAGAATTTGGGAATCAGCTGAAATTTTGCAGGGTTTTGCGGTTCTTGCTTGAAGAAATCCATGTAGGAAGTCAAAGTCGAATGGTCCTTAGTTTCCTTTTATTTTACTACTCATGCGAAATTTCTTGCAGGATCTGGCGAAGCTTGAGTTTAATTGGATTTAACTTGTCATTCTTCTTTTCTTTGATCAAAGAAGAAATTATTCCACCTTAGTTTCTTTTTCAACCTTGTTTTAGTGACTAATTTCAATTTAATAGATCAAATATACATCCTTTTGCTTTTCTTTTCTTTGCAAATGGGAGTGGGAAGTCAAGGAATTTGGTTTGATGTGACAAGAAACAAGTGCTAATGCTATTGGGAATTTGATTTTATCAATCTTGAGTAAAGTTTGGCATCGAATTCTCAATGTATTACATTCTCAAACAGCATGTACACAAGAAGAGGTTAACAAGGTAATGGAAATAGCAAAGGTTGCACAAAAGTTGTGGGCCAGGACTCCGCTCTGGAAGCGAGCAGAGCTGCTTCACAAGGCAGCTGCTATTCTTAAGGAGCACAAAGCCCCAATTGCAGAATGTCTAGTGAAGGAAATTGCAAAACCAGCAAAAGATGCTGTCACCGAGGTAGCTGATGGACTTTTGATACAGTTAATCTTCTTTCAAGTGTGCATTGCATATACATTCTGTGGCTAGTGATCAAAGGATAATGTCGATATTTTGATTTAATGAAGGTTGTAAGGTCTGGAGATTTGGTTTCTTACTGTGCTGAAGAGGGAGTAAGGATTTTGGGACAGGGCACATACTTGGTGTCTGATAGCTTTCCCGGAAATGAGAGGACTAAGTATTGCCTCGCTTCTAAGGTACATTGCTACTCTCATTTTTAGAAACTGAATATATTACTAGAATTTAGTGTAAATTTTGCTTTATGATTCTGTTGTTTTCGGACCGTGTGAATTATGATTTTCTAGAATTAAAGTTCCTTGATATTTATTATGACTATGATCTAATGAAACTTTGATCTGGAATATTGCATTTTGGCCTACTGAAATTTGGTTCTTTTCCACGAATTATAAGTTTTATGGACTCAATTACTAAAATCATCTCAATTACTAAAATCATCTCTTTGCAGATTAAAGCATCTCTTTGAAATATCTTTAAGAAGAAATGGCAGCCATGTTCTTGCAATCATAATCATCCGAGCGCCAAAAGCAGTTGATTTTTAAGTTACTAATTAACTAATCACTAGAACCGAAGAACTTTCAGAAGCTTCATTTAACATGTCTTTAGATGAGCATCCTCATTTTCAATCAATAGATCTACTTCAAATGTCCAATACCTTAGTTCAGACCAAACTCTCTCCCATAATCTGCACACTCCACCATATTTAATTAATACAAGTTAATTCTGATTGGAGATTTTCTTCGTGGATTCAAGATTATGTTTTAAATTGCTTGTATAGAAAAATTTCTTTGGTCAAAAGGCACTCAACTCTGTTGTACTGTAGCTTAGTACTTCTTATGTCTTCTTTAATCATTTTCAGTCAATTTGTGATGGAAAGTCTTGTACAATATATTGCATCAAATGACACATTTTCACTTCGCTTTGGTTTTTGAGAATTACCCAACCAGAATCGGCAAAAGAAAAAAAATCAGGATGGCTGGTTTTTCCAAGCCAATTAATATTTACCTATTCTAATAAAATTTGTGGTACAGATTCCACTTGGTGTTGTTTTAGCCATCCCCCCATTTAACTATCCTGTCAACCTTGCCGTCTCCAAACTTGCACCTGCCTTGATTGCTGGGAATTCTATTGTGCTCAAGCCTCCAACTCAGGTACTGTCATGCAACCTATGACATTGCTGTATGTAGATTCTTTTCTAATTAGGTAAAAATTTATCTATTCCCATAAATTATAACCATGCAATGACATTAAAAAGTTTGATTTGCGGGAATGCTTGACTGGGTTTTATTCGACTGCCACATATACTTGAACTATATGATGGATCTGTTTACTAAAAAAAGTTCCTGTTTCTTCCATACAGGGTGCTGTGGCTGCCTTGCATATGGTGCATTGCTTCCACTTAGCTGGTTTTCCCAAAGGCCTTATCAGCTGTGTCACAGGAAAAGGTTCTGAGATTGGTGATTTCCTCACCATGCATCCTGGTGTGAACTGTATAAGGTAAACAGATTTCATTATTCTGTAGATATTCCTTTAAACTCTTTCTCCTGGAATGCTGACCAATCCAAATTGCACTTTTTCTATAGCTTCACTGGTGGTGATACTGGTATTGCAATCTCAAAGAAAGCAGGAATGATCCCCTTGCAGATGGAGCTGGGAGGAAAAGATGCTTGTATTGTACTTGAGGATGCAGATCTGGATTTGGTTGCAGCAAACATTATAAAAGGAGGCTTTTCTTACAGGTTTAACATCATTTTATTTTGAAAGTACTCTAAACAATTTCCATTTTAGCTTAGGGATAACATTCTCAAAGCCTGCTCAGTCTTTGGTACAATTTTTTAACAAAATTAACTCTATGAAATTTGTTGTCTGAAAAGGTTGTAGGATTTAATCTGCATACTTAAAAGGTTGTTCTTGTTTCAACCTTGTAATTTTCGAACTCAGTTCCCAATTTTGCCATTCAAAACTCTGAATTTGTTCAACTGTCCACATTTCCTTCTGCATTTTGTGTTATAAATTCCTGTTGTCAGCCGCTTCATTGTCAATATGCAGTATAGAAACACTCATTTAAAACTGACACATGCTAGATTTGAAATGGACAGATGAAGATCACATTGTGGCAATTGCACTAGTGAACAATTAAAAGAGTGAATGAAGAACTTACACCCACAGAGAAGGATAGAACCTCTCACTACAAAAGATTTTCACCCGTTTCCATCACAAATAAAAAAATGATCAATGAAGATGACAAGTAAATATGTTTGAAAAACTGAAGTTTAAATAAAAATAAAAAAATTGAGAAACCTAGTGGAGAGCAAAATTGAGAAACCTAGTGGAGAGAGATACCATACAATTTCCTTAAAAATAGGTCAGTGCAACTGCATTTCATCAGTAACTAAGTAACTACATAAAATAATGGCTGATACAATATATACACATGAATGAATGTTGTCTTTCAGATTGCCTTCTATATTGGAACAATTCCAGACATATGAATGAAATTAACTTCCTTCCTCCGTATAAGCTAATATAAAGATCAGGCCTGAAATTTGTCTAATTGAAGCTATGGAACTCTCAGAATTGAAGGAGCAATCTAATTTTTCTTACAGTCAGCACACACACACAAAAAAAAAAAATGTAATAATAACAAAAATAACTATATGGGCCTCTATCTAATATGGTATAGGGGTTAGCAGTAATGATGGACTAGATTTGGACATAACCTTTGACATATCTCTTCCTTTAGCTGCCTCAAAACATGAAAGTATATTCCTTTTTGCATTTTTTTTGTAATGCGTGAGAACTTCTAACCGGTTGTTACACTTAAACAGTGGCCAAAGGTGCACTGCTGTTAAAGTTGTCTTGGTGATGGAGTCTGTGGCTGATGATCTTGTTGAAAAAGTAAAAGCCAAAGTTGCAAAACTAAAAGTTGGACCACCTGAAGATGATTGTGATATCACTCCGGTTGTCACAGAGTCATCAGCAAACTTTATTGAAGGGTTAGTTATGGATGCTAAAGAGAAGGGTGCAACATTTTGCCAGGAGTACAAGAGAGAGGGCAATCTCATCTGGCCACTGTTGCTAGATCATGTTAGGCCTGACATGAGGATAGCATGGGAGGAGCCATTTGGGCCGGTTTTGCCCGTTATTAGGATTACGTCTGTTGAAGAAGGAATTCACCATTGCAATGCCAGCAATTTTGGTCTTCAGGTATAACCGGTCTTCAGCAATTTTAGTTGATTTTATTACTAAACTTTGTGTGATTGTCCCTTTCTGAAAACTCAGAAAGTTTTCTGTTTTGATCCACTGATTTTCTTTTTCTTATTTTGCTTTGTGAATTTGGCTTATTGCGCATTTTGCTTTAGAGCACAACATACAAATGTTTACCATAGTTGGTTGACTCATTACCGCCTGCATGCAGGGATGTGTCTTCACTAAAGATATCAACAAAGCTATGTTGATCAGCGATGCCATGGAGACCGGAACAGTCCAGATTAACTCTGCTCCAGCCCGCGGACCTGATCATTTTCCCTTCCAGGTGAATTTTAAGCCAAACCTAGCCATATTTTCAAGAACCAACAACTATACATGATCATTTATTCAAGTATATTATCTCTATGGACTCTTGGAGAAATAAAATTTTCACTTACAGGGAATCAAGGACAGTGGAATTGGATCGCAAGGCATCACCAACAGCATCAACATGATGGTTAAAGTTAAGAGCACTGTGATTAACTTGCCAAGCCCTTCATACACTATGGGCTAATACTTCTTATTAGCTAATCAATAATTTTCTGTATGTGCTTTATTGACAACAAAGCAACTCTAGAGGTAGCTCCCTTTTGAGCTAGCATTGGGAGCAGGGTGAAGAATAACGGCGTTCTCTTTTTGCAGTGTATGTATTGCTTGATGTTGTATCTATCTTCATTTATTTATATCAAAGAAAATTGATGCATATGTAGGCAAACTACATTTGAAATCGTATGAAGATGTCTGCATGTGTCTCTGTTCTAATCAATATGATGATTGGAAGAAAGCATCTAAACTTCTTTCCCTCTTATTTCGTTGGTTTTCTTTCCCCTGGGATGGGAGTGAGCTGTCTATTGACATCCCTAAATCTTTGTGAATTCCCAAGCAATTCCTCCCAAAGAAATTTACAAAATAAATGGATTTGGGGTGCTTTCTGTTACATTCTTCTTTAATTTTATCACTGGACTAAAAAATGATTTGGCATGTCACTGTTGATTCTAATGGAGTAACCAGAAAGTCAAGACATGGATTGCTACTCAATAAAAGATGAGAATGGTTAGTACACCTTTTAGATGGCTAATATTTGATTATCCCATCATGCTATTTTAAAGGATTGAAGATTAATCCACATAGACGTTTTGTTTTTCCACAGGAACAGTACACTCAAAACACTCGAAACACTCTTCTTTGAAGTAAATACCCTTTCTTTTAAAATGAACAAATAATTTAGGGTTAATTACATCTGTGTTTCCCCTGTGGTTGGTCAAAATATCAAACGAATATTATGGTTTGACGAGATTATAACCCAACTGTTTGAATCACGAAACATTTATCAAATGCCTCTAAAATCACAAATGTTTATCAAATGTTTCCTGCCGTTAAAGCTGATATGAGAATGTGTACACATCTTCACCTAGCTGTCTCTAACAGCCATGCCAAATGAACTTAGGTCACGAATCCATTGCCATCATGTGAATATGCAACACTTTCTTGGACCTATGCGTGCCATTGGTCATCATCTAAAAACATATTCCGGGAGACAAGAAAAATAAAAACAAAAAGAGGTTAGCCCCGTCACTAAACAACCTCGAGTGAACAAAGTGTTCGAAAGAAGGTGGGCATTTTGTAATAGCCATGCATTTGGGCCTCACTTGGAAACACCTACCACCCAAGAAAAGGAAAATCCTGTGAAAAATAAAAAGGAAATATTAACATCTAAAAATGCTTGTACTAGCAGGACAGCATGAGAAAATTGGACCAAAAATTATAGATGGTTAAATCTTTTCATTCCATGTTGAACTTTCCTAACTTTTTGCTATTAATTTGTTTTTCAGATATATAACCTTTCGGTGTTAATTTAACAATGCAACATTTTGAAGCCGCAATGCAATATGCTCCTAACATGCATGAAAAGGAAGTATAAAAGGAAAATATGCTTTCAGAAAATTAGTTCTTTCTCAAAAGGAATTTACTATCCAAATTCTTTTAGCATTATTCATATTTTTTTATTGCAACCGCGACTATTCCATCATACCATAGACGAAAGTATCTTTATCGTTCATCTTTTATTATAATTAGAACAAAAAGGTAAGGATATTTTTGTCTTTTTGCATGGCCAACAATGTTAAAACGATTTACGTTAATAAATATAATTATGAGAGTGCTAATGTCAATTCTTTTGTCCAAATTTCATGCATGTCAACCCAAGTAAAATTTTCCAGGCCAGAGTCACCCATGATTGAAAAGCCATCCTATTATAAAGTGGGTTTTCACTAACAATAAAAATTCTAAAGGCCCAGTTCCTAGTTAGTTGGGGTGAGCAATTACCAATAAAGTAAATAAAGATAAAATACAAAAAATGAAACGTAACAAATAAAGCAAATAAAGATAAAATATAAAAAGTAAACGTATCTCTTTAGATTTTTCTTCTAAAGGAAAAGAAGTAACCCTCATACAAGAACTTTATTAATAGTTGATAATAGGATTTTGTTGCCTCCAATCAAAACAAGATTATAAAAGCAAAAACAAAATGATTTACTGTTAAGTAGTTGAAGAGAAAAAAAATATTAAAAGCTGAAACTTTTGAAAAGCTCCTTTGCTGAAAGAGCTTCATTCGTCCCAGTATGTTAATTAGAAGCTAAGTTAATTGTATAATTATATTTAATTTCAATTTTAAGTAAGAAGTACAAAAGTTGAACTCCGAATTCAACTTTGCACCAAGCTTTGTTTCTTCTACAAAATTATCCCTTACATCAAAAAGATTTTTTTATGTGGCTTTCTGACTAGTGCGTCCACTTATTTTTTGATGTCACTTATATTTTGTCATTTGCTAGCTTCAATTTAGCACAAATACTAAATAGCATTAAACCGAAAATTAGTCTTGGTTAGTGTTAATTTTCATCTCGAAAAGGACATTGAACAGTTGTTGTGATCATCTGTTTAATCTTGTTTAAAACCTAACAGATGACTTCACATGGCATATTGATACCAGATTCTGAGACAAACATATTCTGTTTCCGCTGTTGATTGTTTGAATCCAATATCTTTTACATATTCTCATAACCAAAATTTCATATTTCCAAAGAGAAGAAATCAGATTAAAGTAATCTAATATACATAGTTGTCAGGTGTACTAACTAGTTTAATCTCACTGACATGGCTGCACTTAATCCCATTTTGATTGGCTGACTGGTGATGATTAATTAGTGTAATCCAAAAATCAATCTTCTTATTTTATTACGAGCTTCTAAATAAAGTAGTAGTTTGCTGGCATTGGTGTTACACTACATGCACAAAATGCATAAAAGAATTGCTAATTATTTAATCAAACCAGAGGATGAGTCTTTGCCCTGCAGAGTATGCTTCTCTTCTATATATAAATCAGTGGAATTTTTATTCTATCCATTAGAACCACAAAATTAATTAATTAGAAGAAATAAGGATTGACTAGAATATATGAGATTTATATTCACATATAACAAAAAGCATGGTTCCCTTATCTAATTAAAGTGCATTTTCTGCTTTTATATTAATGTTTCTAGAAATTATTTATTTTGACGTTTCCAATCATTAATACCTTATTGATTTCTCACTTTATGAAGAGCATCTCAGCTTCATTACCAAATTGGCCTTTTCTGAATTTTTTTTTTTTTTTTTTTATGATCGTTTATCTTGTTTACGCTTTTTGGTTTTCTATCTGTTCAGCTTTGGATTGGAAGCAGAAGCATATCTGATCAAACTTTGCATTTGAATGGTCATTTCCTTTTCTTTTCTTTTTTTTGTGTGGGGTGGTCATAATTAGAAAGGAAAAATTAATGTAGCAAGCTTTTCAGTATATTATTGTTTAGAACATAAAAAAGTAGTCAAAAAGAGTACTTAGACTTTTTCTTTTAAAATATATTTTTAAAAAATAGCTCTACCCAAATGGGCTTCTTTTCTTGATCTTTCGTTTTCAAGTCTAATTATGCATCGTTACAGAGAAAAGAGTATGAAAGGTGTGAAATCCAGTTTAGTAGAAAAGTATAGAGTCTGTGGAAGGATATATTCTAATTGAATCAGACTACTGATGATTAGACTAATTATGTTCCAGTAACACTCGGGTGTAACTTTTCTAATATTAAGTTTAATTAGTTAAATTAAGTTTATCCTTTTTTATTTTTAAACTTATTTAAGTAAACTTGGTCAAGCTCAAATTCATAACTAAGGGGGAAAAAAATCTGCTGGAAACTTTCACCAACAAAAAACATGTCTTCTATTGCAAGGTCATATTTCTTTACCTTTTTGCTTTTTCTCTTTTCTGGTTGATACATTGCACTTCTCTTAAGATTGAAGGACCCTTTTGTTTTTATTTTTTTAATTTTTGGGAGCCAAATCAAGAAAATCATTGTATTGCTTGGTTATTTGGATTACCAGGGCCAGTTTTATATTGCTATATATTTTATGGGAGGGAGCTGAGGAAGTCTCGCTTGGAAAAAAGGGCGAAGTGATAGGTAGAGGATAAGGACATCATACCTAAAAATTTAACGAAAGCTATTTTATTGATGGGCTTAAAAAGTCTTACTTTTTTTTCCAAGAAATTGACAAGCAAATTTAACCATTACTCATTGTCAATACAATCCTAATTATTATGAACTCAAATCATGGCTTAAATGGTTTGTCATTAGTGACTTTCTGAAACCTGTTCTGCAATATTTTCCTCAGGCATGACGCATATTTTTGAACCCTCTTCCTAAGCAGTTCTAGCAACATTATATGAGTTAATTGAAGCCAAAATTTGGTTCAGGCCTACCAATTCTTAACAAAGTCATTGACAGTAATTATTTAGAGAAATATTGGGAGCATAATTTATTTTCTGAATGCTTTTTTTCAAAATAATCTAAAGGTGGGATATTGAAGTTCCCAACTAAAAACTAAGTTGTATAACATAGAGATGTAAATTCTTTTTCCAGCCCAATGAGATGGGTAAATAATTACAAATCCATTTAATTTTCATGAATTTCAGGGCTCAGCCAAGTTAATTTACCCGTATGCTTGTAATGATTTTATGGTTATTCGTAACTACCCTATTTGGAAAGGCAAATCCTTCATATAATGAAACATGTAACCTCAATACAACCCATATATAGAATATTTTTCTTCAACGACAGCCCACATGTAGAATTGTTTTGTTTCTTGCCTTAGATTAGAATAAAAAGATGTGATTCTATGTTCTCCAGAGCAATTGAAAAAAAAAAAAAAAACGTAATCTTTCAATGATTCATGAAATGTTTCTTCTTGCTATTAATTAATTACTCTTTGCCATTATATCAACTGAGTAAGATTTTATCCATGTTCATTCAGCTTGAGGCGATTCTGTGTCTCCAGATCTCATTTAGTGCAACTGTGCAATGTACACGGACCTAATTAGAACACGTAATATCACAAAATCATCGTTTTCTTATATCATAAAAGATGCTAGGAAAGTTGTATGTACTACGTAGATTTTTTAATGATTGATGTATTATTAAAATTAACACAGCCAAAACACATTTTATCAAAGCTTGACGATTCTTGGTCGGGAGTTCTACAAACAAAATATTGATCTCAATTAAGGAGTTGAAATTCCAAGAGAGAACAGATATCACAAATTCCAAAATGCAAATATGTACTAGCGTTTAGCACTTTCATGAGCCTTCAATGTCAATCCCACCCCTTGAATTTGTGTTGTCTTAAACATCGAATATCGTGATGTCTGGCCTCTTTTTGCACGTCTAGGTTCAGAATTTCTTAGCAAAATAATGGGAGTTTCATCAATATTCATTCTCTCGTGCCATTACTCTCATGTCGGAACATTTTTTAGCTTTGCCATTATATCAACATTTTTTCGCTTTGCCATTATATCAACATTTTTTCCATCAATATTTGTTTGATAGTATAAATAGCATTAGGTTATTTTGGGGAATGCATGTTTTTTAGTCCTTATTATCACAACGTATCTACCTTCTTTGCCAGTGATTTAAAAACCGGATCAGACTGGTCGGTTTGACCGATTAGATTGCGAATCAACTATACCTTTCTTATAAAGAAAATATAAAAAAAAAACTGTATCAAACTGTTAAATTTGTCAGTTGAATCAGATTGAACCTTGACCGACTGCTCTTCCGATTCACTGACAGGTCTAGTTTTTAAAACACTATTCCTTACACTTCAATATCCCTTTGATATTTTAGATCATGAGCCCTACCTTATCGTGAATTTGCTTAAATGCCATGAGTGCAATTTAGCTTGTGAAAACATTGCATTTTGCATGTCACAAGAATATAAATTGAGAATAATTCAACAATTTGTGGGGAGAATGACAAATATTTTACTATAGGAAGTATTTAAAGGGAAATAGAATCTGATAATTCAACATTTCTCATTTAGCAAAAGTGAATATCATTCTTAAACGCATTACATAGACATTTGGATGGTAAAAGATTTACTTGATTTGTCTCAACAACAAGAAAGAGTCTAATATCTTAGCTTGAGTTGAAATCATTCAAATGGATAGATATAGTACTTTTATTTTATTACACCAAAAACTACGTACGCATTTTTGTCCGTCAGTATACATATTTAACGTGTTAAGAATTTCGTAACCGGATTAGTGTTTTACTATATGTTGTTATAATTATTCTTTCGTTATTTTAGTTCACGTACGGCACTCCGTTTAACTCTTGTCACTTAAATTACAAGCGTTTGTGGTTTGGATAAACTACTCGCTCTTAGAACCCACATTATCAAGGGGGTTGAGAAGAGTTAACGCCCTCAAAATCATAGGCAATAGATATCAAGATACAAAACCAACTTCAAACTCCCCTAAGCGGCATGATTGTTAGATATTTAACTTGGGATGGTAAAGAAAAGACAGGTTGATCCAAAGTAAAATCTGCTCCAATCCTATTTGAGATCCAATCTGCATTTTCTCACAATGGAAAAGCAAGTTTATCTAAAAGTGGGTCGAACAAGGGTCTCAATTTTGATGTGTTCGAGAATAATTGTAATAATCGTATTAATTTTTTTATTATGTCACTATTTTTAGATTACCTTGCCAAATTTTTGTAATGGTTTATATGTGATTTCATGATATTTGTACTTTATTTTTTATTATTGGCACTCCTTTCCCTTTATAATTTTTGGATATGAATGTAAAAAGGATGAAATATATGAAGCCTCAATAAGATTACTTCTTTTTTAAATGGATTACAAATGCATTATCCTTCGACTTATTTTTGGGAATTCCCATACAACTAATTACCAAGTAAATAAGAATAACTAGTAATCGCTCAATTAGAGCTTTATGAATCGTCCTTAGTGGTCGGGGATTCAAACCCAACCATTCCCTCCTCTAAAAAGCCCCCATAATAATACAGGCTTTCTCCCAAAAGGGGATTAAAAAAAAAACTACCCAATAATAAGAAGAGCGGGTTAGGTTAAAAAAATTGTGATTTAGCATATGCGTCAGCCAATAAAGGCGAGTATTTGACCAATTGAGATTCTTAGTGCCATTTTTCCATTGAGTGCTATTCACAAGGAATTGTCACTTGATATGCACACCTGGATAAGTCAAATAATTATTAAAGTGTGAATACAACGTAGCAATTCTTTATGAATGGCACTCAATTGGCGTTAAAAAAAGTAGCACAGGAGAACTCATGGGGTATTGACACCCGACCCGTATTAGATACAATTGTCACTTGTGCTTGATGACCTAGATCCGAACTATTGAATAAATTGCTTTACACAAATTTTAAACTGGATGGCCAAATAGACCGCAGTTGACGTGCCACTATATGAACATTGTCTATTATTAAAATAAACAAGAGCAAATTCCCTAGGCACCACTAAACTTTTAAGTTAGTTGGGTTTTGGCCATTTAATTTTTAAGAGTTGAGTGGTCAAAACTAAGGATGTTAACAAACCTAGCAGCTCGTGAGTAGTTCGGTCTACTATTCAACTCGAGATCGGTGTTGATTGAACTCAAGTCAAGCTCGAATAGCTCGTATACTAAACGAGCTTGAATTCGAGTAGTAAAAGGTGAGTTCGAGTAACTCAAAATATACATACATACAGACATATACTTATATACATATACATACATATATGCATATATATATATAATGTTATATATAATTACCAATTTACTCATACCAATTATCTATGAAATTTGAATTTGAGCTTGGTTGTGTTTTCACGAACGATTCCGAGTCGAGCTCGAGCTTTTTCTAAAATTAACAAGTCGAGCTCAAGCTTCAAATTACAAACTCGATCGAGCTCGAGCTTGAGCTTGATCTCAAGCAGCAGTAATGCTAACAAGCTTGAACTTAAGTACAGTAATAGTTGGACCCCTAGGCAAAACCAACTATTTAAAAGTTGAGTGATCAAAACCCCACTAACCCAAAAGTTTAGTGGTGGTGCCTGGGAATTTGCTCAAAAAACAATAATCTCGTGTTTTCTTAGTTTATATTTACCATAATTAAACCCTCCTTTATTTCTTCTCCATTCACTGTTAATTCCTTTAGTTTTCTACCCCTTCCCTACTGTTCTACTATTGTACCTCTCTTTTTTTTTGGTAAACTACTATTGTACATCTCTAACTTTAAGTAGTTATTAATTATTGATATTATTCCGATTATTCCATTCCTTTACTTTCCTAATTTTCTATTTTTATAATTTTAATCAAATCGTTATACATAATTTTTTTAATTGACTATGTGATGGTAGATCTCAGTTTTTTGATTGACTACGTGATTATAGATTTCCCTTACTTTCTTCTCAAATTTTGTTCCTAGAAAATTTATGGGAGCGACTCATTAATGCTATTCTTCTTCCCATCTGTATTCTTAATTTCGCCTTTTGATATATGATACAAATGCATTAAAATTCTAGACTTAATCGATTCTTTTTGCCCTTAGGCAATTTTTTATGATTTATAAATTGGTAATACTTAGAAAAGTTTGATGTCGTTGTCCTTTTATTTCTTTTTCTCCAACATCTTGGATTTAAAATGATTTTGCATTCGTACAATGATAGTGGAAGAATAATACCGCTTCAAAATTATATTAATATTATATAAAAATGAATTTCTCCATTTCTATTTAAAGCTTATAAAATCATAAACATACCTGACTATCTTTCAGTCTTGGTGATCTTACAAGCCTTTGAAAATTTTGTAAATCCCTATTTTTTTTATTGAAACATTTGCAAATAGCGTGTTGTTTCTTAAAACATTTGCAAGTAGCATGTTGTTTGTAAGTATTCAGATGCTTTATATAGGGGAGACAGAAGTTTTTCTCTCTTTTTCTTTTCTCTTTTACAAGTTACTTTTTCCAATTTTCTTTAATGTGTTTTATGATTGATTAAAGTTTCTGAAATCTGTTAATTTTAGTTTTCATCGTTGTAATCTTCTACTTATTTTAGTCCTAAGTCATAAGGATGCGTTTGGCTCACAGGATGACACAAAATTAAAGTACAAATCCTATGTCATCCATTGTTTGGTTGTATTTTAAGCATGAGATTCCACATCCTATCTAACCAAATTAATCTCTTGTACGTGAGACAAAATAATCCTATGAGTGAAGTGGTATTAGTCATCTCGGATGAGTCTTAGAACGGATAACAAAATTATTAACTAATTCGCTCCTACCACCACGAACACTACCATCACTATATTCCACCACTCCCACCACCACCATCACCACCAATTGTACCTATCATCGCCACCATGACCATCAATTACAACCAACACACAACACTATCACCACTATCAATGTCAAGCAACACCATCACCACCACCAACATCTACCACTATATACTCTCACTAAGCACTATTATTGATACCATGTAACACTACCGCTACTATCTCTCACCATGCACCATTGTGAACATTTATCACCGAACACCACATTATTACTAAATGAAATCAATATTATAAAATTTGAGTATTTTAGTCAATAAAATCGAAATTCAATCTCCAATAAAATACATTATATAATACATTATTTCTTAAAATATTCAATTAAATCAAGTATCAACCAAATACTAGATAACAAAAATTATTAATTAATTCAAGAATGTTTTATCTCAACAGTCATGGCCTGAGGATAGTCATCCCATATGATTATGTACATTCATAGGAGGATAAAATAATTTCAAACCATAAAGTGTTATCTTGCATTGATCGAGTTAAAAAACTAGTTAGTAATAAGGGTGGGCATAGGTTGAGTACCCATGCCTAAGGGGTTTGGCCGACCCGACCCTAGCTTGTCGAGTCAGCAATTTTTCGACCCTAATACAACCCTAATCCCTTCAGTACCTGGTCCTCGGGTACACGAAAAATAGGGGTGCATCACAGGATACCTGACTCGTCCCTTTTTTTGAATTGAAATTTGTAATAGTTGAAACACAAAATCATACACCCAGGCCTTCCAAAATTTTCGTGACTTCTCTAATTTTCCAAACAATCGTAAATGTCTACTAAATCATGAAACTAATTGAAATATAGGCAAATTGAGGACTCTATAGTCTCAATTCATCTTGGTTTTGATGATTAAAAAACTAATGACAATATATACTAATATTCTACCAAGGTGTATTTGTAGCAAAGTAAATTAAGAATAAAAAAGAAGTCAAAATGAAAATAAAAGGCAAAGCGGACGCTCCAAAGGAT
This sequence comes from Mitragyna speciosa, assembly GCA_024721245.1. NCBI lineage: Eukaryota > Viridiplantae > Streptophyta > Magnoliopsida > Gentianales > Rubiaceae > Mitragyna > Mitragyna speciosa. Next base: position 11,141,954 of record CM045553.1, on the reverse strand, counting down.
GAAGCGGACAACCGGTTAATTCCAAAAAACATGCGGACGAGGTAGCAGACGACCAGTTAATTGCAAAAAGTATGTGGACAAGGTAGCGAACATCCGGTTCATATATTTTTAATAAAATTATGATAAGGTCTATATATTTTTTAATATTTATATAATGTACAGATCGAGTCGGGTCGGGTCGGGTAACCATGAGTTATTATTTTTCTTATCCGTATCCGGCTCTAAATTGCTAGTACCCAATCCTAGTTTGCCCTGTTGAGAAAAAAACGATTTAAATACCTTATTTTTTAGATCGGATCGATTCGGATAAGGTGAGTTTTCAAGTTGGCAAATTTTTTTACCCACCCCTATTTAGTAAATAAACAATTGGCCCCGGGTTGGCCCGGTTGGGTTTTTTTTTTTTTTTTTTGGTTACAAAGGGAGAGCTGACAGCTCTAGTACCTAACAAACCTTGGGGTGGTAACTCCCATTACATCAAAACTCAAAATATGTTTAATCTCCTAAGGGGGAATCAACATATCTCTTTTGGTGGTCTGGCCCCGGGTTGGCCCGGTTGGGTTTTGGTGGACTCAGAACAGAAAAAAGAAGTACAACTCTGCAGTACTATTTATTTACTCGGGGAACTGCCGCACTCACGTAAAAGGTTTCTGCAAACATTCCCTTTCTAATTCCAACTCCAAACGCAAACTTCATCGCATTCACACCTCTCTCTTCTTGATCTTCTCAAACAACAACAACATCATCATCATCATATTTTTCCTCAACTGGGTCCGTCGGTGCCTTTCTCTATCACTAGTCACCATAAATCAATCAAACTCATAGACCATAATTAAATACCAACCTCCTTTCTAGTTCATTTCTTCTAATCTTAAATTCATCCTTAATTGTATTCGTGAATTTTAAGATTTTAAGGTTCAAGAATCCAAAATGCAACCTTGTAGCAGAGAACTGCAAGCCATGAATCCCCTTTTGAACCACCAACAACAACAGCAACAGCAGCAATCATCACAAATGTCCTCTCTCGACGACCTCCAAAACGGCCAGCACCATTTCGACTCCATAACGTCGTCTCACGACGACTTCCTCGAGCAAATGCTTTCTTCTATCCCCTCCTCCTCCTGGCCACCTCCCGAGCTCAAACCTCCGCAGTCTCCCTGGGACCCTTTATCGCCAGCCCCCTCTCAAACGCCTCTTGGCTCGCTGGAAGACCAGTCGGCTTTGTTGGCTGCCAAGCTACGGCAACACCAGATCGGCAGCGCCAAGGCTTTGATGCTCCAGCAGCAATTAATGCTCTCTAGAGGTCTTGCCGCCGGAAATGGCCTGGGATCCTCGCCTGGAGGCTCCAACTCCGGAGGTAACGGCGGTCTTCTACCCATGCCGTTGAATTTGGCCGGTAACGGTGACCAAAATGACGTCATCGGCGATGGTTCCCCCTTCAAATCTGCTAATCCGGTGAGATAACTGTAATTAAACGAGAGTTTAATCAAGGTTCATCATTGTTATTGCTATTACTATTAATTAGTTTATTTTTTTAATAATTTTGGGTTTTAAATAATAAATTTAATAACAGGGGAATGATGCATCAGTTCAAGCTCTGTACAATGGATTCACAGGTGCTCTTGGTCAACCCTCAAATCTGCCTCAACATTTTCACCATCCACAGGTTACTAGTTATTTTCAAACGGAATCATTTCTTTTTTCTTTTTTTTTTTTTTGAAGAATTTTACTTTTTTCTTTCATCATCGAGAGGATTTTTCTGTATTAAATAACCTTTTTTTTTGGGTTTCTAGGCAAGAAAGATAAGAAGGTAGTTGAGAAACTGTGTCTAAAAAATAAATTTTCGAAAAACTCGCGCAGCCATAAATACTGCGCGATTGAGTTCTTGAACCGTCAAGCATGTATTGATAGTACAAGTTTTTAATTGGTATGGATTTATTTTTTGGTTTAACTTTATATAGGGTGGAGCGATGCAAGCGGAGAATCTTGGAGCGATGCAAGCGGCCCCGGCAATGAATCAAGCCGCTGCGGTGAGTGGTTCAACGGGATCCGGTGGAGGAGGAACGGCCGGAGCGCCACGGCAGCAAAGGGTGAGGGCCCGGAGAGGACAAGCCACCGACCCTCATAGCATTGCTGAAAGGGTACGTTCATTAGAAGCCAAACGGCACTAGTTAGTCTTAGTACCTTATTTTTGTTTTCTTGTGTTTCTGTTTTTGTTTTTTAGTTTTCAGTTCGATTCTGATTTATGCTGATTCTTCTTTTGTTTGTTTGGTGATGATGGACAGTTACGTAGGGAGAGAATTGCTGAGAGAATGAAGTCTTTGCAGGAGCTTGTACCCAACGCTAATAAGGTAGTACTTTTAGTCTCTGTTAAATCTTAATTATTTTGGAGAATTCATTGAATAAATCATAATTTTTCATTAATTAAACTCACAAGCGCCTCTTTATTCTTGTAATTAGCTTAATTAATTAGGATCTCTTTAAAAGTTTTCAGTTGAAATTGGATATAATTTAAATGTAGTAGTTATGATTTGCAGCTTTTTGCTGAGCTTTGTAACTGCCTAACAAAATAATAACAATAAAAATTATTATTGTTATCACCATTTGGCATTAATAGAGAACATATTTTTCATTTAAATTCTGTTTTAGCGGCTTCCTGTACTTTTGACTTTGTCAACTTCTCACGATTTCATTAGGTAAAGAAAGAAGTTGTAATAGACAAATTATAATTTACTTCACTAATTTGAGTTTTTTGGACCTCCCTTCTACTTTTTCTGGACCAATTGCAGTGGAGAAATTAGACGTTTATTTTGATACATCGCAATTTTCTCAATAAAAAGGTGAAGATAGTAATAAAGTACTACTGGGATTCACAAGAAACACACTAGTAACATTTGTATTGAAGTGATGAGTGGCCACTTGTGGGTAGCTGAGGGAGAGTATGCTGGAATTTTTGTAAACCGGGGCGAGTGAAAGTGAGTTTGGTCAGTCGGTGTATATCTTTCCGTGCGTACTTGAAAGCAATGCTGGAAAAGCAGCGGTATCATAATCAGATGATAACTACTCATCGTATTTAAAAAAGCTCTAAAAAAAAGACTAGTTTTTTTTTTTTTTTTAATTTTTCAGCACAGACTTAGGTAAACAATTAATGCAGTACTGCAAAGATAAACATTAATTAATGCTCTACTGTAAAGATAAACATTATTCTAATCTGTGATAAGTGATCATTGCTGCTGTTGTTGTTTGTTGTTGGTCCTTTTGGGAATGACAGACAGACAAGGCTTCAATGCTGGATGAGATCATCGACTATGTCAAATTCCTCCAGCTCCAAGTCAAAGTAATTACTGCTAATCTTCATCTCTCCATCTTTTAATCTATCTCCTCTATTATTTTATACTATTAGGTCTTCGTTAAAAAAGAAGGTGTGGGATTCTTCTAGTTGACAGATTGGTACGCACAAACTATTCTTAATTAGATGAGTAGTGGGTGAATATGGGCCTTTTGCTGATTTTTCAGATAGCAAATTCCTTTTGGATATTCTTTGGTTAGAGTTTCTAAAAGTCTCCCATGGCCAGTAGTAATAATGGCTGATGTTATAATGCTGGGGAGATTGAAAGTGGGGTTGGGAAAGGAAGTGGGGTATTTGGAATTTAACTTTGGTTAAAACAATGAACAAAAAGCCTTAATATCTAATTTGATCACAGGTTCTGAGCATGAGCAGATTAGGTGGTGCTACTGCTGTTGCCCCCCTCGTTGCTGATATGTCCTCAGAGGTACATTCCATTCTTGTTTAATCTAATAATTTTCCTTAGCAGGTATAATTGGGAGTTTGTATTTGACACGAGTCTATTATGGACTAGATTTAAAGCATAAATTATGACTTTTTTAATCAGTCACCATGCTTTCCATTGCTGCTATGACCAACCTGATATTGTCCAAACCAAACGCCAAATTCACCTAATCAATCAACCAAAAACACCATTACATCTATTCCTTCTGCCTTTCCTCTAGACCTGTCTAGTTAGCTAGTCGGCCACTATATCGCACTGATATGACGTTGGAACTCTTTTTGAGTCTGAACTTTTGATCTTTACATATCCAGAAATAAAAACGAACAAGAACAGAGAAGAGATAACCACGGACTCATCATTCATGCCTGCATCCTACATTAGCAGGAATAGTAAAGCTAGCAGCAAGCGGTAGAAAAGCATGGAACAATTCCCAAACCAACCAAACTCCCCCTCAGTCCCCACATAAATCCACACCTCTCATTCTCTCTCTCTTAAATTTTCTATCTCAAGGAAACGACAAAATATCAAAAAGTAGCACGCGTGCTCGCTTTCCAGATTCCACTGCCTGCCCCCTATGTTGTCTTAATATAATTTCCTCCTTTTTTTTTTTAACTTTTAATATGTTTTTTTTTTATTCACAATAGGTGATTCACCCTTTAATCAGAAATTTCGGACGAAAAAGTTTCTTTATAATATCAACTAATTTCTATAAATAGAACAATAGATTATTTGGCCTTGTTTTATTCATTAAAAATTGTGTTATTTTTTTCACTTTTAATATTTTTTATTTCTTTATTCACAATGGCGATTCACCCTTTTCAAGGGTAATAAAAGTTTCTATAATATATTCTAAAAATATAACAATAGAAGATTTTGTTTGTTTTTTATTCATTAAATATTGTGTTAATGCCATGTTAGATTTCACATTGAATTTTATATTTTAAAAGGTCGCTGAAGTAATTTAATCACATTAAAATGCCTCACAGTTAACATTATTATTTTACTCATATTTGGAGTTCTTACTCAACATTTTATTTCTTTTATTGATTATTATTATTATTATTTTGGTTTTGGCTAAAAGGGTGGCGGTGATTGTGCAAATGGGAGGAGTAGTAACGGAACACAAACGGCGTCATCATCGAACAACGACAGCGTGACGGTAACGGAGCACCAGGTGGCTAAGCTAATGGAAGAGGATATGGGAGCAGCCATGCAGTATCTCCAAGGAAAAGGGCTTTGCCTCATGCCTATTTCTTTGGCAACGGCTATATCTACTACCACGTGTCACTCAAGAAACCTGATGAATCCCCATCTTAACGGTAACGGCGGTAACAACCCACTACTCGGAGGAGTCGTTGCCGGTGGGTCTAACGGTAACGTTGTTGGTGAAGCCGGCGGGCCATCTTCTCCGAGTATGTCGGTTTTGACTGTTCAGTCAGCCACGATGGGTAACGGCGGAGGAGGTTGTGGCGAACCCTCTTCCGTCAAAGACGCCACTTCCGTTTCCAAGCCTTGAAGGCTGAAATCATAACGGCGTTGACAGATTACTGTTAGACTGACCCTTGTTTAGTGGCGAAAAATCTGGACACCTCAACTGCCGTCAAGGTCTTCCTAACTGAAGACGGGTCCCATAATAGTACGACGCCGTATTTAGGTGGACTTGGCTTCGCAAAGCTTGACCACTGGAAGCTAACAACAATGTATTTATTTCTTTTATTTTTGTCCTAATTTTTTGCTTAATCTTTTTGTTTTTTTGGTCTGGGGGAAACTTTTATGAGAATTATGTCCTTTTTACTCTAAAACACTATAATCATGTGCTTCGCTTTTACTAATGATGAGCTGCGATGATATTGACTAATATTGCTGCAAGGACCGCTAGGAATTATAGCTTAGAGAGCTTAAATAGTTAATTAACTAGTAATTGATTAACTAGGTCAATGTTAGAGCTAGGGAGATTAAGGGTGTTTGGTTTAGGAGAATCAATGAGAGGAATGGATGTATATAGTAATGACACCCATTGTTGTTATTTAAAAAACAACTATTACTATTATTTAATCAGAATGAAAGTTATTAATTACGGTTTTTATGATTCTTTCTAAAATATTACTCTATAAAACGCAATAACTATTTTAAAAAAAAAATGATACTTATTTCATTACTAAACTAAACATGTTAGTCAGAATCGTCAAAGTTCATACTCGTAGTATAGTTAATAATATCCATATGATTGATAAATGTGAACTAAACTGGTCGTAAGTAACAAAATGGGGTCTTGTGCTACATTAAAAAGTCTTTGACAGCATTTTTTTTGTTTTTTTGTAAAGTCTGTGACAGCATTGGTTCGCTTGATCCTTTCTTTTTAAGTTTAAATTCTATATTCTCAATATTTTAATGCAATGATCTGTTTTTCTGGTTTTTTGCTTTTGTCCAATTGTGCTGGGGTTTGGTTCTTTGCATAATATAATTGCTTTCACGTAGGATTGCTTCAAGTCAACGCCTACTTTTGATTTTCCTTATTTTATTCATCAATAAGAAGTGCTATGATGCAGAGAGGTTGAAACTTCAGCTTAGCAAGATTCTTCACATTGGACAGAAGTAATTTAATTCATGTATAGTAATGGTGTGAAATTGTTTTACATGATGTAAATTTTGATTAAGGCCATGGGTCTTATCGTAAATTCCAGATTCAATTGTCATCTCTTCAGTAAACTACAAATTAATCTTTTTGAGTTCCTTTTTCTTTTTTTCCCTTTTTTTGTCTTCACAAAAGCTATGTATTGAATGTTGTTGGAAAGAATTGAGAATTTTGAAAGAACATATTACTGTAATACTTTTTAAATTATGTGAAATCAAGAGTTTGTTGAAAAATATTTCTGTTATTTTAGATCGGATAGTCCAAACAATATGAAAAATTATATGTGTATACACTTTTTGTGCTTCTATCATTCGTTGAATAATTGCAATCAAGAGTGCTAAATAAGATCAACAAATGGAAAGAATTGGAAGAATTAGAATCTTGCTAGGCTTTGGGTCATAGTGATGAACCTAATTATCACCAGTAGCATATCAAGAAATAGCTTACACAAAAACAAAAAAAAAAAAAAAATCAAGAAATTAAACCAATGAAAAGGGATTTTTGGTAAAACCTAGATAATTAAATAGATTACCACAAAAATGAACATAGGTCGCGTTAATCAAAGAGAAATCTTGCATGGTAGTGTTCTTTTGCTTTATTATGAAAAAGCCATAAGTGCCAATTAGGGAAGAGACTAGTTACAATTGAGGGCCAAGGAGAAAATAACTTTAACTTACATTTCTATTCGAGTAATACTTTTTATTAGTACTTTAATAGTAGTTTTTCTTTCTGTCTTTCTTTCTTTCTTTCTTTCTTTTTTTTTTGAAGGAAAAGTTGTTAGTTGTTGTTGACCTATTCTTACGGCTGCTTTTGCCTTGTTGGACGAGGGGGACAACTTGATCAAACAAGAAACACAAGCCAAAAAATAAACTTCACAAAGTGCACTCATTTGTCAGTTGACTTTGTATATCTGAATGCTTATCCTTCTGCTACTTGCCATGAAAGGAAGTAGTGATTGGTACAAAATTCAGTTCGTTCTTCAACCAGCATAATAACTTAAATCACTTAGACCAATCCCTCCAGCATCTAAAAATTCGAGACGATTGTGGACTGACCCTGGCCGAGAGACATTTCTTTGAACCCAGAGACACACGACCTCAATTCGGAGATTTGGTGTTAAAATTTTGTAATACAAATTAACAGTAAAATGATTTATGAGAAATAAGATAACTATTTAATTTGAATTGGAAGATTTTAGCCAAAAGAATATTTTCCTCTGATCGAGTAACTATATATTTTTTTTATAAAAATTTGTATTGATGATAGTGGTAATTACTATAAAACTCAGCTTGACAGTAACATAAACTCTTTTAACATTTGGTTCTTCGACCTAGTAATGCGTTACACAGTAATGTAATGCGAAACCTACTGGATTTGATGAACCGAAGTTTGACGAAGTCGATAATAAAGATTAGTTATAAACATCATTTGTCTTGGCCTGATTAGGATGAGCAATGAAATCATGGTGGCAATTGTTATATATACAAGGTATTCCACGTTCTCATAATGATTTAGTGGTGGACGTGACAAACTGAAAATTACTCTTTACCTTTAACTGTTTTATTGGGACCGACTGCATAAGTGGAAAGGTAAATTATTTGGAAATAGGGACCATATACTTGAGATATCGTATGATTTGCAAATATAAAAAGATGTTTACTCAAACTTGGTACCAACTTTTTGACAGAAAACAAATTCCTTTTTGAGTCAAACATATCAATATCTTAAAGGAGGCCGAGATCAACATCAATTTGCGTGCATTCCAAGTTTCTAATTCAAGATTTGAATATATTTAGTTGATGTGATTAGCTTGACAACTTTATCGGGGGAAGAAAAAACTAACACGACTCTTTTTATTATCTGTTGGAATCTGACGAATGAATTTTGAGCTATGCCAAACACCCCCCCAAAAACCCCGCCCACAAAAAAAAAAAAAAAAAAAAAGGCCACCGCCCCAAAAACCCAAAACAAAAAAATATGCCAAAATCACAACTAAGTCACAAAGACACTTGTTTGGTGTACTTTCACAACAAATTATTGGTTCTTACTAAACAAAACTGGCTTAATTTATTTCTTTTTTGTATTGCAAATTGCCAAAAAAAAAAGACGGCAATATTTTGTTAAAGGAAATAAGAAAACTGATAAAAAAAACTATATTACTAATAAACATGACTGCATTTTAACTATATCTAGTAAGAAAATGTTAAAGGATCAGTGCTGGATTGCTCGTGAAGTTTGCCATTACATGCCAACCAGATGTTCTAGCAAAGTATTGAGAACAACTCCCTTTCCTTATTACCAGACGTCGACAAGACCTTCCAACACCAATCTGTAAAATTCCCACGAGGCTCTCAAGCAACCTGTCGGGATGGAATAGAGGACACCTATGCAAAGTTGGTCACCACCACCAGTTAATCACGTTAAGATCAACTTTGATGCAGCTATATCATCTAAGCTCAGGCAAGCATGAACAGAAAGCAAGATCAGAAATTTTGGGAGAGAATTTCTGAAATTCATTCAACTCAACTCAAAAGTTACACACCTATCAGTATTTATTTACAAGTTTAATGAATAAAAAAAATGACAAGTGTACATTATTCTCTATATCTAGATAACATTTTCTAAGTAACTAATTTTATCCCTTTATCTTTACTTGGTGAACACACCAAATCTTCTCACGTTTGTTTCTACTGCTAATCTCCCCATGTGAGCTGAGCTTCAGTAGTTGTTTCTTGATCATTACCGTTCGACTGAGCTCAGCTCCTTAATTGAGCTGCTTGGGCTGTTTGTTCTTTAAGCTTTGCAATTGATCCTTAAGCTAGGCCAGCTCACTGATTGGGCCCTGTTGTTGGATCTTCCTGCTTTGGACTAAATAACAATCTTCATCCCCCCTCAAGTTGGTGCCTGATGAAAATCCAGCAAGCCCAACTTGTCTAACAATGTCTGAAACTGAGGAATTGCAAGTGCTTTTGTAAACAAATCTACCAGCTGTTGATGCGAAGCAACATGCAGAGGAACAATGAATCCATCTTTGTATTTGTCTCTGACCAAATGACAATCAATTTCCAAGTGCTTTATTCTCTCATGAAAAACTGGATTTTCAATTATGTGTATTGCTGCCTTGTTATCACAATGCAGTGAAATTGGCAGTTGTGGTGATAAACCAAAATCTAATAAAATATATGTTACCCACTGTAACTCACAAACCGTGGCTGCCAAACTCCTATGTTCTGCTTCAGCTGAGGATTTTGAAATAGTTGTTTGCTTATTTGTCTTCCAGGAAACCAGTGCATTACCTAGAAAAATACAATAGCCTGTTAATGATCTTCTAGTGTCTAAACAAATTGCCCAATCTGCATCCGAGTATGCTTGTAGTATAAAGTCATTCTTGGCTGGAAAGAACAAGCCTAGAAAAGGGGATCCCTTAACATACTTGACTAGGTGTAATGCTGCTTGCCAATGCTACATAGTAGGAACTTGTGAAAATTGGCTCAATTGTTGCACAGTATATGCAACATCTGGTCTACTAAAAGTTAAGTATAACAATCTCCTTATAAGCCTTCTGTAAGATTCTGGATCCTTTAATGGTTCTTCTCCTTCTTCTGTCAACTTGATCCCTTTAGTCATTGGTGTTTTAGCTGGTTTGGCTCCTAGTAGTCTAGTATCTTTGATGATGTCTAAGGCATACTTTCGTTGGTTTACATAAATTCCTTGACTGGTTCTTGTTATTTTTAGGCCAAGAAAAATACTTGGCCTCTTCCAAATCCTTAATGGTAAACAATTTGTTCAAGTAGCTCTTTAAGGCTTCAATCTCTTTCCTGTCATCACCTGCTATCAACATATCATCAACATACAGAACAGCACAGTATAACTTGCTCCTTTTGTTTTAATAAACAGACAGTTATGTTTGGACTACTTGAACACAAAATCTTTCATCTTACTACAAAACTATTTATTCCATTGTCTCGAAGCCTGCTTCAAGCCATAAATGCTTTTCTTAAGCTTGTGTACTTCACCTGGCATTGCTTTTGTGTACCCTTCTGGTGGACTCATGTATACTTCCTCTTCTAGAGTACCATGCATAAAAGCATTGTTCACGTCCAGTTGGTGTAAAAACCAATTCTTGGCAGCTGTTATTGTCAAGAATAGCCTTATTGTGACTAGTTTTGCAACTGGAGAGAAGCTATGCTGATAATCTACTCCTACAATCTAATGATACCCTTTGCCACTAATCTGGCTTTCAATTTGTCTACTGTACCGTTTGGTTTCATCTTGGTCTTGTAAACCCACATTGACCATATTACTGTCTTCCCTGCTGGCAACAAGGTCAGTTCCCAAGTGTCATTTCGTTCTAGTGCTTCTATCTCCTGTTGCATGGCTTGAGTTTGTCCTTTATTTTTACAGGCTTGATTGTATGTCTTTGGTTCCTGCAATTTAGATATGTTTACCAAGAAAATCATATGTGGTTTGTTTAAATTCCAGGTAGTGTAAGGAAAGGTGTGTGGTGTGTGTTTTGAGGTTCTTCTGTGTTGGTTGCTATTTATGCCTTGTGAGACCATACCTGCAACATATTCTTTCATCCATGAAGGTTCAGACCTTATTCTAGTACTTTTCCTTTACTCAGGTGGTTCAAAAAAGATGCTTTCACTGAAAGTAGTTTCTGGTTTAGAGATATCTGGCTCATTTCCATCACTGTTGTTAGTAAAACTGGGGGTTTGTCTTGAGTTTATACTGCTATTTTGCTGAAAGTTGGAATCTGTAGTGACTAATGGCAGGCGTGGCAATAGAGAAGGCTCATTATAGTGTTTGAAAGGAAAAACTTCCTTATGAAAAATTATGTCCCTACTAATAAAAAATTATAACCCAAGAAAACACACTTGTGAGCTCTAGGATCAAATTTGTTTTTGTGAGGCAGGGTGTTGGTTGCATAACAAAGACAAACAAAGGACTTGAGGCTAGTACAATCTGATTTTATGTCCATGCAATTTTTCAAAAGGTGTACTCCAGTTTAGGACTGAAGTAGGCATTCTGTTTATGAGGTGTGTGGCTATTAGAAGAGAAAAGTCTAGAATTTCATAGGCAAATTGAATTGAAACATAAGAGATTTTGCTACTTCTAGTAGGCGTTTGTGCTTTCTTTCCACCACACGATTTTGTTGAGGTGTATACACACATGTTTTTTGGTGTAAGATACCTTGTTGGCTAAAAAAATCTGACATTCTAAATTTGTAAATTCAGTCCCATTGTTTGATCTTATGATTTTGATTTTTCTGTCAAACTGTGTGCTAACCATATTAGCAAAATCCCTTAATGTTGGTAGAACCTGAGTCTTATGTTTAAGCAAAAATGTCCATGTTGTCCTACTAAAATCATCTACAATAGTTAATATGAAAGGAGTTCCAGTTAGAGAGTTTGGTTTGTAGGGTCCCCAAAGGTCTATGTGTATAAGTTGGAAAGGATGAGTGGATTCAGTTTTGCTGATTGAAAATTTCAATCTTATTTGCTTAGCCTTGTGACAGATATCACACTTCTGCAGTAAGTTCAAATTGGTTTTATTCACATGAGTTTGCAAAAAAGGCAAGTGTTGTAAAATAACAGGTGAAGCATGACCAAGTTTCTGATACCACTGAGAAAGAAGTTTTTCTGATCTTTCATTAACTGAGCTAGAATCAATACAAGAATGTTTGTAATTTGCTTCCAATTGATTACATTTTTTAATCATTCCACTCATAAAATTAAAACTATCGAGTAGGTATAGTCTCCCTATCAGTTTTCCAACAACAATAGTCACTTCACTCTGTAGGTCCTGCAACAAACAATGGGAAGGATAAAAGGTCAATTTAAGTTTGGCTATTTGAACTAATTTTGAGACTGATATCAAGTTATAGTGAAAGCCTGGAACATGCAGAACCTCTTTTAGTGTGAGTGTGCGATGCAAGTTAGCTGAACCAATGTGCTTGACCTATTTTGTTGTTCCATCTGGTAGGTAAACTGGAGTGAATTGTGCTACAGGTTGTGGATTTTCTAATAAATCTAAATGTGAGCACATATGACTACTAGCACCCGTATCTAAAATCTAGGATCCAGGTTATATATAGTCAAGAATAGAAAAAATATAGTTATAGGACTTCATACCTACAAAATCTTCTATATGTGCAAAGTTCATCTGGTTTTCAACTTGCATTTTCCTTTTCAATAGTTTCTTCAGCTCCTGATCTCTACTATATTTACTGTCTTTGATCCTCTTGCTGCATAATTATCATCTATTTCTAGTGGACTTTCTGCAAGGTTTACTGTCTGCCTATTTGTACTCATTCCTTTTCCCTTTTGTTCTTTCAGATTTTAATATCACTGTGGATATCCATGTAGCTTGAAATAGGTTTCTTTCGTGTGCCCATCCATACTACAATGTTCACAGTGATGGAGCCCCCTTTCATTGCCTATAATTTTTCTACCTACTTCTCTTCTACCTGTTCTGTCTCTTCCATAAGACCTTCCACTATTCTCTTTTCTAGTAATTGGCCCCTTTGTATTTATTGCCACATTTTCAGTCTTTTCAGGGAATGTTATGTTCACATCCCTTTGCTTTTCCACCCTAAGAATCATAGAATGTGCTTTGTTCACAGATGGCAATGGATCCATCATCTGAATTTGATTCTTAACATGATCATAAGAATCATTCAACCTCATTAAGAATTGCATCAATCTATTAAATGAGGCCAAATCTGACACCTCTTTGGCTGCTCCACACGTACAAACAGGTATTGTCATTAAGCATGCCAATTCATCCCAAAGCCTTTTCAATTTAGTGTAACATTTTTCTGCCTTTTCAATACAGTAGAGGACCATTACTCTCCCCATATCTTTCCTACAATTTATTCCACAACTCCCTTGCAGTGGTTGTGTATATGAAAGCCTCTCCTATTTCCTTGGATATCGAGTTGAGTATCCAGGACATAACCATACAATCTACTCTATCCCATTGGTCTGCTTCTGCTGAATCAGCTGCTGGCTTCTCACAGGTCCCTATGATGAAACCCAATTTCAATTTTGCACCAAGAGCTATCTTTACAGATCTGCTCCAACTTAGATAATTGTTTCCAATCAATGGAGAAGTAACCAGGATAATCCCTAGGTGATCCGATCCTTGAAGATAAAGAGGATCCTCATTGTATTGAGTTCCTTCGGCATTTAGAACCAACCTTGATTCCATCACAGCTTAATTCTTGAAAGTATCCCGCTCTGACACCATGAACAGAAAGCAAGACTAGAAATTTTGGGAGAGAATTTCTGAAATTCATTCAACTCAACTCAAAAGTTACACACCTATCAGTATTTATATACAAATCTAATGAATGAAAAAATGACAAGTGTACATTATTCTCTATATCTAGGTAACATTTTCTAACTAACTAATTTTATCCCTCTATCTTTACTTGGTGAACACACCAAATCTTCTCACATTTGTTTCTACTGCTGATCTCCTCATGTTAGCTGAGCTTCAGTAGTTGTTTCTTGATCATTACTGTTCGACTGTGTTGAGCTCCTTAATTGAGCTGCTTGGGCCGTTTGTTTTTTAAGCTTTGCAACTGATCCTTAAGCTGAGCCAGCTCACTGATTGGGCCCTGTTGTTAGATCTTCTTGCTTTGGACTAAATAACATTCTTCAAAGCAGCCATTGGTATTATCGCCAGCAACTCACATGGGAGGTTCATAGCTGCAAGAACACAGGTTCATAGTGGAGTTTCCAACCCGGAGCATGCTGAATTATTAGCATTTAGGAATGCTACAGATCTGAGCAGAGAGCTGCAATTTGCACAAGTAATCCTGGACGGAGACGCATCCACAGTGATTAATAAAGTTAATAGTGAGGAGGAGGATCTCTCCCCATTAGGTGATATTATAGAAGAGATCAAAGTTAATTTGAGTTCCTTGCAGAATGTGCACATCAGATGGGTCAAAAGACGTGCAAACAAAGTTGCCCATCATATGGCACAGTTTGCTAAGAACAATAATCAGGAGAGTTTCTGGAGAAATCAACCTCCAAACTTTGTAGAACCGTTATTGCTTGTGGATTCTTCTGCTTTTTAGCATTAAAAAAAAGTAAGTAAGAGAATGTAATAAATGGGAAATTCAAATATGTCAAGTCCAAATCAATAAGAATTTTGTTCCAAAATCGAGGCCAACTGTTCAAAACACGATAACAGGTCAATAAGCTGTGTAATTATCAGACCTAATCCATGACCAAGAGAACCAAATACGCAAGAATTCTCTAAGTAGTTCTGTAAAGCACAGAGAATATTACCATGCATCTACGACATGTTCTCAATCTTATTTAACCATTTTCGTCATTGAAAACTATTGGTATTAGATTATTTAATGTAGTTATTTTCTATTTGATTTTTTAAAATCACGATAGTCATTTTGAATTGGGAAGAATGCTGTGTGAAAATGGGATAGTGGGCCCTATATATATACATATACATATACATATATATATATATATATATATATATATATATATATATATATATATACACACACATATATATATATAGGATCTTTGCATATGAGGTCTTCGGCTAAGTCAGCCGAGTCGACCTCAACAAGTAGCTGGGTCCCATAATGCTGAGTAGTATTTTAATTGCAGTAAAACTGGGCTGGAGTTGGGAAACAAAGCAGGCGTTAGACTAATAACATTGTCAATTTTGTGCAACAACAAAATCAAAATAGAGTTCTCAAATTGAGACTTTCAACATTATCAATGTCTTCAAGTGTTGGCTTTAGCTAGGAAAAATGTACAACTTTTTCTACATTTACGTACCTAATATTTAATTTGTTTACAAAACACTTTTTGACATAAAATTGTCTCTTTCTATTATATCTCGGAGCGGAAAGGGAAAGCACAGTGTTGCAGTGATTTTCATTATTTTTGTTTTTATTTTTGAGGATTGCAGAGTTAGTTCTAATTATTGTTATTAATTTCTCGCTTGGGAAAAGTACATTTTAAGATTAGAGGAGAGTGGGGTTACTTAGTTCTAGCAAGGGTTACGATTCAATTTTTATACTTCACAAAATATTTGTTTTTTAACTTTAGGGTTCAAATGTACCCTGCAAACTCGTGACGCATTAGAAGTTGGCCAGGATCTAGATTTCTTCATGACTAAGACAACGAAAGCTTTAAACTACCAATCAGATGATGTTAGAAACTATGGGCCATTGCAACAATTATATATGTTTGATATCTTCAGAGTCACACACCGACCTATATTTATAACCTCACAGGCTTGAAAATCAATACAAGTGTTTACGATCTTATAGAGATAGGCATTATGAAACTGAAAGCCATGATCCTAAGTGATAGTGATAGATACAAATAAAATGATATAATCCAAGTAGATGTGTGTATACATGTACATACATATGTATGTATGTAAGTACGTATGTACGTACATACGTATAGACACAAACACATAGGCACATACATAGGTGGCAATCAGGTGGCATAATAGATTGGTGGGTCGGGTTGAGACTCAAATATAGTAAGAAAACCGTTGACCTTGGCATGTTTCAGGGCACCCCAAATGACCTAAATCCATGAATCATAAATTCATAACAACCCCAACTTTACACAAACTAAACAAATTCACACAAGCCAAACAAATTCAAGTAATACTAATAAGTCACTGACAAAACAATCCCAAGCCTGCTAATCCATGAATCATAGCAACTCCAGCTTCACACAAACCAACCAAATTCAGTCAAAACAAAAACAATCTAAACAAAGGGCTGCAAATTACACAACTATCACTTATCTTTTTTTCGTCAATGACAAAGGTAATGGTAAAGGGAAACAGAACTAAGAAGCACAGAAAGAGGAACAAATGAATAAGGAAGTGGATCAATGGGTACAGATCTTAATTACAACAATTACCTTATTTTGTTAAGCCATTTCTTTTTTTTTTTTTAACCTTTCATGGGTCATACAGGTGAACTCATTAAGGACTCAACCTAACCTTTTTGTTTGACAAGCAGTTGGGTTCAACCTGATTTTGATTGACACGCCATGTCTTAACTCAATCCATTATTTTTGTGTTATGTTCGTGTCAGAATTTGCTACCCTAATGCACACACATATGTACAAGTGTACATAAATATACATGCACACACATAGATGTACACATACATACATACATACACTAACATTTTCCCCCTTTCTAGCATATGTATGTACATGCACTCACATATGTATGTATGTACACACACACACACACACACACATGTATACACATACACTAACATTTCCCCCTTTCTAGCATCCAGGCGATCTCCCGTGAGTTAGAAATGAGCATATGACAAAATTGCAGTAGATGAGAAAAGAGTACAGGCAGCAAGAGAAAGAAAGAAATTGTGGTTGATATATAGTTGTATTGTTTTCTAAAGAAAAAACAGCAAGTGTTTGCCAATTTTTTATGCCAAAGAGATCCTCTTGGAAATCCTGGAGCATCCAAAAGAAAAGATGATATCAATCCCTTTAGTTACCAGAAGACAAGAAGTTCTAAAGGAAAATGTACAGGGTGAGATATTTTGAGTTTCATCAGATGGATAGTTTACATTACACACTAGTATTTTGCATCCCATTAAGGCTCCTCAATATAAAAGCTTCAAGAGCAGAAATCAAGCATTCAACACGTAAAACTAGGATACACAAGTCTCACAACCATGCAGTCAGGAAGAAAAATTCATCTTCAAGAATGTAAAGAACAGATTCATTTTCAGTAAATGTATTAACTAATTGAATTTCTCTATGCTTCTGCCAATCAAAGTTTTTCATACATTCAATAAGAATAATACAGTTTATCATATTTATCAGTATGATGTCTTCAGGCACAATCTAAACTTGTTCCAATCACTATAGCAATCTGTATAAGACAAAACAATTATCCTATCATATGTATCACGTGCAAAAATTTAATCTATAGATTTGACAACAATTGCTACTGTTTTTAATAGATATGCTTGTTGGATTCTTGAAAAAAGCCACTTTCATATCTATACATATAATCCACATATACTTGGATAAGACATATTTTGCCCAAAATATTATCAATACATCAATACAGAAACCAATTATGGAACTTAGCAAATATACCACGTGTTACAGTTCCTTTCTCATAACCATAATACTGAGGATATCTTTTGAAAAAGAAGCAATGGAACTAGAAGGTTACTAAACTGCTGCACTTGCATACTGTCAGTCACTTAACAGTATTATTGTTCCAAACATTGAATTCTTGAGAGGTGCTCATGTCAACTCTTATCGGTTTTAAGTCGTGTGACAACTTCATGTGTACTTCTACATAGACGTAATAAGATTAGAGAAATGGAAAAGTAGATTCTTATCCTCCCTTTACCTTTTTCTAGCTCTCTTTCTTCTTTAGCAGTCAACATCCTCATCACCTCCCAATCACCACCACCAAGCTAGCCCTGTCCATCACATCCTCCTCCTTGTTCTCCCCTTATGCCCCTCTCCTCCAGATAATAACTTCCAGTCCCCTCTATATGCAAACCTAAAGCCCCACCTCTTACCTTCCCACTTCCCCAACCCCAGGACAGCAAACACCCTCCCACTTCCTCCCATCATCCCAACAGCACATAAAGGAAATACAATTTGAAGCCATTCCTCTTTCTCTTAGATTAAAATTCTTGTTCAATACAAAAATTGTACAAACTAGAAACTAAAATTAATCCGAACACGACAAGTCTAAAAGAAATTTAGTTCATCAGAAAGTGTACTAGCCGTCTGTGGGTCATGTGCATTAGATTATCAATAACTTCAAAGGGAAAGGAAAGGTTGCTGTCTTTGTGATGGGAAGTGGAAAAGGAGCAGCAGGGATTAACACACCAGATTGGGAGATGGGCAAAGAGGGATATGATATGTTTTGTGAGTATAACTTCTTACAGAGAGACATGTCCCCCCAGTATTTGACAAAAAATACTTTAACAGCAAAAACTAACTAAAGTAGTAGAAGTCTGCCCTTTCAAGAGTCTAATAAGTAATTTGTAACAATGAATGGTCACAAGGAAAAATAAAATAGTTATGTGGCCCCTAAGCTTATTGCCCTAAACAAGGTTTAATAGATACCATAATTTTAACACAGGAAAACAACATCATCTGTACAGATAGTATGATTAGATGAACAGAGGGATAAGACTGCACAGAACAGCCTTGTCTGACACTTCAACAGCAGGACATTAGTAAACTTGGCTAAACTAATACAAGGGTGAAAGAAAAATGACATCAAAACCAGTCCACATTAGGGAAAAAGTAGCATCTGGAAAACAGAAAGAAGAACAAAAGAAAAATCATAAACTAACACCACAAGATCACACAGGTCTCATTATATAACAAATCATCAAAGCAAAATCTACTTATCAGAAAAAAGCCAGTGCCACAAAACTGAACGGTTTGGTCTCATTCTTCATGTCATGTTGAAAATCCATTACACCACATTTAGGTACAGTTCAACTCAATCTAGCTACAAATGCCAAAACCAACAGAATCTATTCAACAAGCGTATCCTTATTGATTCAGCAGATTTTACATCTCTCTATTCTTACTTGAAAGCAAGGGTAACCATTATGTTACAGGACACTTTGCCTCTTCCTCAAGGGCCAAGCTTTACACCCCTGCCAAAATAGTTTAATTGAAGCCAGTGAGGCCATAACTAAGTTGAATGGTTCCAAATCAACATCTTCTATTTTTCTCCCAAAACTAAGCAATTACAACATTTTCGAGATCTTCTCAACCAAATATCAACACAAAAATTGAAATAGTAAAGCAACCTCCAATGTGCATCAACATTATAAGATTTCAGAGCAGTCAAATTTACACACTCATCTCTGTTAACTCCACGTGCATTTTGCATTGTAACCGCAACTAATATCTCAAAAATTTACATACTTTCCCAACAAAAAGGGTAATTCTAAATCCAGTCATCTAATTTTCCAACATACTTATGTCTCATGTAGGAACCTAAAAGTTAAGAACCGGGCTTGAAAGTATAAGGCTGTGGGAGTGACAACGGACCTCTCCTCGACTCATTGTCATCCAAAAGCCTCTGAACCCTCTTCTTAGCACAGTACTGCCTATCAAAATGCTTCACCTAACCACATATTCAAAAATAACAAAAGCCAAAATTAATCAAAACCCAGAAATTATACAAACAAATCAGCAACCAAAAACCCATCAATCCATTTCAATTACTAAATAAACTAACCCACGTAGGCCGGCATTTCTTGACAAATTCCTCCCTGGATTTCTTGCATTCCACCGGATACAGCAGCCCCACATACCCAATTTCAGTGGGTTTCTTGTTTGATTCTTTCTCTAAACAAGCATAGAATGCATCACGCGCCTTTTGGGCCACCAAGATTCAGATTTTATTAGGTTTTTTAAAGGTTTATTTGGGGAATAAATTCTCAGAAAGCAGGAACTTGTAATAAATTTCACATATTTCAACATACTTTCGTATAGAGGAAATGAAAAATTACCTTGTAGCAAGAGAGTCTAGCTTGTAAGAGAACGTCGGTTTGGATTTTGCCTGGGTTCTGCGAGGCGTAGGCTTCCAAAGCCATCGAGTATCGACTGTGAGTGTGACTGTGCGTTGGGTGTGTCTTGAACAACAAGAAGGTGCCTTTCATGTACGAACAGAAGTGTTGAGAATTATAAGGCTCGTATTGGGCCCAAATTTGAGTTTTTGAACTGGGAAGCTCCTCAGTGGACCTCAGTCAGAAGGCCCTTTTCGAAAATCACGTGTTACTATAGGCGTTCTGGATGCCTTTTTTACCCCTTCCATCTTGGAGTGTAAATTTTAACAAGTCGACGTGAGTGGAAAATTATGGTGTTTAATTTTAGTTAAAATTTTCACTTGTTTAAACTGGTGTTTAAGTAAACTTGATCAAACAAGCTTTTACATAGTGGAGTTATAATTGAGTTCGAATAGCTCACACAGACAGAGATGTCCGTGGTTACTCTTTTATTTTGGTTACAAATTTAATCCTTCCATTGATACAATGGTCCTACATGAGCTCGAGCATCGAGTGATATTCAACTTCATCACCCCTCATAAATTTAGTTACTCTTTTATTTTCAAATGTACCACCGTTACAAAACTTATAAATTTTCATGTTACTGCTAAATTTATGGTAAAAAACCATTTTAAAATTACAATATCTTATCTTCTTTTAGTTTTAGTTGTGTAGGTTCTTTGGACATGAAAGCTATAAATTGCTATAACTGAGGATTGTGCCCAAGGTCGAATTGAATTAAGTCCCAAGATTGAGTCATTATGAAATAAAAGACAAGGCAAATACACCAACTTAATGGGCGAGGACAAGAACAAAAGTCATTTTATTAAAGGCCAGTGGCGATGGCTATTGTTATTGATCCGTTCAAATGGATTGAGATGAGATCCCAGATGGAAAAATCCAAAATATGGCCCATTTAGATGTCAGATTTAGTTGCCTGGTTGGTTACCGTATACACACTCTAATACAGCCCAGCCCAGCTGTATATTGTAATAGTCAAAGGACAAAAACGGAAAAAAAAAATAGCCACATCATTATCGTCTTAGCTATTGATCACTAATAGGAAGGCACATGTGTGCGCGAATCCAAAGGAAAATAATGACAGGGAAAAAGAAGAGAGGGAGAGAATTGAAGTTAAAAGTAGTTAAAACGAATTAATGATTTATTCTATATATATATATATATATATATGTTATATAATAAAGATAAAAATAAAATATAAAAATGGCAACAATTATAATATCAATTCTATATAGATATGTTATATAATGAAGATAAAAATAAAATATAAAAATCACAAAAATTATAATATCAATCATTTTCTCCCGCTTTATATACATAGTAGATTTGAAGATAACAATAAGTTACTGTAATGAATGCAGTAAAGTGCATAAACATATTTGTTTCAATTCAATAATTCATGGAGAATGTAATCCAATTGATAAATAGCTCAGAGAGATAACCACATAATTCATGGATAAATTGTATTTTCCGTTAATTGATATGAAATTAAACCATTAATTCACAATTTGACTCAATTAAAAACATTCATAAGAAGCGGGAAAAGAAAAGATAATAGAGATAATGCCCCCCCCAAAAAAAAAAAAAAAAAAAAACTATTCACCAACAAGGCAACAACTCCACCTAAAGAATTGAAGGAGTTGGTAGCTGGTGTTTTTGGTTTTATTCTCGTGCTTCATTCTCATTTTCAGTTTTCCCTAACGTTGTAGCAAATGCCCCAGCACAATAATAGACGTTTCATATAAAATATACATTATATTATTTCCATAATTATATTGAGTTATTTCATGTAATAAATTATTCAAAAATCTCACCAATCATGTAATAAATTATTCAAGAATCTCACCAACTTTTAACACATTATTTGCAATGGTATTGTAGCAAAATGTATGAAGGTTTTCGTGCAGATATAACTAACCAAAATACAAAATATAACAGACAAATTTGCACACTTGTAAATGATGTGATTTTCAGTTCTATTAAATATCCTTAATCACGATTACAACGATGAAAAACCGAGGTAAGATTCATTCATCGTACGCATTTCAAATTGCTTGGAGCATCTAACACATTATGAAAGGTCTATAATTTAGATGTTAGCTGTAAGAGATTATCAATCTTTAATTAATTATGAATTTTTGCAATTTCTGCATAACTATCTTTCCTATCTGAATACATATGTGTCAACCTCCAAATTAATATCACTAATTTGATTGAACTTATTAATTAAGCAATAATATCACCGTCTCAAATCCAATAAGCCCTTCCCCAGATAGCAAACTCGTGGCCGTAGATGCATTCTCAACAATTAGGTCCCATCGACAAATCTTGTACTGTCCTATTTAAAGATAGTCACATTATTCGTAACATGTACGCTTGTTATAGTCGTCATTTGTTCATCTGTACGAGGTACCATGATTAGTCCTTGTTTTATGTTTAATTACAAGTTTTTGGACTGTCATAACATGATTAATTAGCACTTTTCTTCTCTGTGGATCTTGTGTAAGATTTAATCAAGCAGGCAAAACTAATTTAGCAATCAAACCAAATTGACTAATCAAGCTACGCGGTTGTAATCTATTGATTTAAATCAATTTTATATGGTTCAATGAACTTCTCCAATATAATGTTGTCCCGAAAGTGTTAAGAATAACTGACGTGTTTTATAATAAAAGTTCTGATGGTTATGTTGGTCGGAGACATGTAATCGTCATACGCAAATGTCTACATTGATTGTCATCTTTCATCAGCGAAAGCTAACAGATTTTAGCAAATTCTGTGGGCTACTGAGTTTATATACGGCAAAACGACATCCAATAAATAAATAAATAAATATTTCCAGGGGAATAATTTTGGGATCGTCAAATTTGGTGATAGATGAATATTTTTTACCCCAAAAGTCGGGGTTTGAATTTTACTAACACCAAATTTCTTTTTTCTATTATAATAATGTAGGTTTGATAAAAAATAATCTAATTTCTTTTTATTTTTACGGGATTAATAAGTTGTGATGAGAGGTGTTAGCAGCTATAGAGTCGAGTGGTTTTTCAATTTTTGTGCTTTTTTTCTTTTTCAAAGCTACAAAGTTGGTTTCTTTCTTGGCTGTCAATAAGTTTAACTATTATCAACTAAAATAACTCTTGTTTTAATGGTTTTGAGTTTTTTCTTATCAGAAATATGTAAATAATTAGTAAATAATGTTACAAGCCTCAATTGTTTATCTTCTGTGCAAGTTTCATTTTCTTTCTTTTAAATTAATAAATGGTTTCTTCTATGTGTTGCACATCTAGGAAATCAGGGTTTACGGGATATTACTCTAAATTATATCAGTTTAACTACAAATACCGAAAAAGAAAATGTATTTAGATTTACCTTTATGTGATCACACAATTTACAGGCAGGATTATGGATCACATCTACCTTATTATATCTAATTTGATACCTTAATGCTTCTGCCCTCTCAACATATGCAGTTTTATTGCACGAAAAAGATGTCAATATTTGATTAAGAAAAAACAACAAAACAAATGAGGTCCTGAATTCCCTATTATCGCCTAACATTACAATTTGATTCTTCTGTTTTATCCATCATGGACTTGTAGAACCCAAGATTAAGATGATCAAGAAAGTGGAAATTCAGTGTCTATTTTACAAGCTCACTTATACCAAGAAAATCGTTGGTTTCATTTTGTTGACGAAAATATTGTACAATTTTGTGTGATACATGTGATTAGACAATTGAAGCAACATGATTTCCTTTTGCCGCCACCGCTACAGTTGAATTGGTTTTTGGTGGATTTGCAATTTGCGGATGGTTTATAGCATTGGTGTGGTATTCCTATATTCTAGCTTATGCGTTTTTTTCCATGTTTGATTGTTCTGATCGAAAGAGCACCATTGAGTAATAATTAATTCAAGTCCAACGTCATAAATTAATCATTCTCCAACATCCGGCGCTAGTTACTCTGGGCTGTTCTTTTGGAGCATGCGGAGCGAGTGGGTATAATATAAGATATGACTCACCATCAATACATGACGATAAATTATTAATTCTAACGTTTCACGTAACAATGCACGTAGTGCATTTTGCATTTTATATGTAGATGGCTGATTATGCTTCTAATATCAAATCAATTATTGCTGTGAGAGGACTGACTGGGGCAACCTTCAAGAATACTCGAGCAAAGTTAGCTTGGTGAGAACAAATATCGAAGTGGCAGCCAACTAATACTAAGACATGTGGTAGCCACCGTGTTATTTGTCGCGGATGAAGTTGGATCTGTCATATTTGTGGTTCGTAGAAGAGACAAAAAACTGAAAATGATGTAACGAACGCTTATGCAGTGGCCTAACTTTGAATATACTCATATAACTCTGATTTTTCGTTAAAAATATGAGTTGGATATGTTGTTCTCTAAATTATAACAAGAACATTGATACGATGTCACGCCATTTTGTGTTTCGAGTTATATTTATTATTCATGTCGAGGTCGAAGTGTAATAACCTTTTGCAAGGGATCACTATGATAGTTTTCGAGTGGAGAATAATAACCTTTAAAAAGGATCAAACTACATCATTAACCTTTCTAAAGTGATATTTTTATCCATCCTTATACATACAATTTAGAAATAACTACTGCCTATCTTGTAGATACTCGTGCATTTTAAAATCTCACACATTAAGAAATACTAATAAGAATTTATATGTAGTTTAGAACTTTCAAAAACACAATGTCTACTAGGATTCTTCTCGAGCATGTAGAACTTAACTTGGAAACAAATTCTAAACTTTAAAAAGTTCTCAAATCCCTTTACTACATCAACCTATGATTGGATAGCAAACCATTAATATGCATATGCATGTATGGCGTGCATGATCTCCACAGTTCCATTGTAATTCCAAAATATACCGAACGAAAAGCATCCTTAAAATGTGGTACACCATTGTTCTTAATTTGATTTCCTTACTCCATGATCCTAGGCTTTTGTCTTGGTATAAAGTTCTAGCAAATGGTACTAAATTTGCATGAAAATTGAACGTGATACAACCACATCATTGATCACGAAACCTGGCTTTCTAAGATCAAACGAAGGCACATGTTTTCCTCGCACGATTTTTGGACATTATTTGAAGTTGTAAGCAGACATCTATCTTAACGAAGAGACAACTATTCAATTGGACGAGGACACAAAACTGCCTGATAATATGATTTCACGTTTCACAATATCAAATCAACCAAACGTGTCACTGATCCATTGACAGGATTGAGCCAGCATATGGGTTTGGATGCCTGTTTCCTTTCATCAAAATGGACAACTGAAAACTGAAAGGATGTCGAGTTGTAACAAACAAGAAGGGCACAACTTACACCTCCTTTCTAATTATCTCCCAGAAGAGGAAAAGTAGAATACAGCTTTCGTTTAGAGATTGCATGATTTTATTTAATCATTTGTCTATTGCATTTTTCTCTTGCATCTAGTTTTTTTGCGTTTGACATCCATTGTGACTATTGTAATAATGCTAAAATAGAGAAATTGTATGTAATCATAGATTATATTTATAAGTTCGTATACACATTAAATTTAGATTAAACTATACATTAAATCTAGACATTAATAAATTAATATAATCTAATCTAACTAAGTAAAGATTAACCTAACCAAGAACATTTGTGTCCATTAATCAATCATCTAAATGCTTAGTAAGATATTTACATTAATAGTCACTAGTACAAATAAAAAACAAATTTCTGGGTAAGAAATTGCTTTGCTTTGCATTGCAACCGGGTGGATTTTCCGTATGTATGCAGAATGTTTCTCACTTGGTGATACTGGAGAAACTAAAATTAGTTTGTGACCATGTACAGGACTTTGAGGGGCGGAGAGGAAAATTCTTAAATGGACTCAGTCTACTGCCTTACCTGTAGACCTTTGTGATTGAAAATAAAACCATATAAGTATCTTTACATCACTTTCTTATGTCAACATGTATCATTATACTTATGTAGTACTTTTCTAGACAACAAGATTTATAGATGGGGCCATGGACCTAGTCCACCTAAAAATCTCCCGAGCAGAGATAAGGGACCACAAAAATCCATGAAAACGATAACTTCTTAGAAAGCTAATTGATTCAGCAATCCTTCGACATTTTTAGAATTACATCCTGCCACTTAAGACAATGACAAATACAAACAAGATCTATCTAGCAAGAGTTGTAAATGGCTATCAATTTTTCTTTTAATTTTATTTTGTATTTTCCTCCAAACAATGGGGGAACGAGGCTATGATTACAAGGAAGAATGCTATTGTGCTTCCTTCAATCTTCAAGGAGCTTGTGATTAATGAGCACATGAGTCGAGTTGTAGGCATATAATCAGATAGAATCAATCATTTTCATAGTCTCATATGACTTATGACTTGCATGCATATACAGATTGGAGTCTCAAAATGCGCATGCATGCAAGACAAGAGTCACATGAGAAAAGCAACAATTCTTATCTCCATTTTCTCTGCTTAGGAATGTAGGGAAATATGACCGTTGAAATTTCATTTTCCACTACCGAATCATCCCATGTGGTCGGTTTCTCTGTTGTTTGTGGCACATTCGAAGTTCTTGAATTGTACTTTGTTTTTTCCCATGGGACTGAATCATTGGAAATGATTACCAGATTTTATAGAGGCCACAAGCTCTAACATTTAACCATAGATGCTAATGGTGCAGAATAAGTACTAGTAATAAGCTCAAGCAAACACCAGAGGTAGAGAACTTAATCTTTTATTATTATTTTTTTTTCGTGAATCTTCTAATAGTAAAGGTGAACTTTTCAGGTTAATTTTCTTGGTCAATCACACGACGTCTGGATCTTACGTAAAAGGACAATTAGAAGTTCTCTACGGCAGAATTTCTAAATTCGGTCCCTGAACTTTGTCTTTGATGTCATTTTGGCCCGTGAGTTTCTAAAGTAGCACAGAATTTTGTAAAGTTTCGATAGGATAAGTGCTTATTAATTTGGTTCAGGGAGAGGGGCGTCGAGTGTAATTAACCCTTTTTCCAATCATGTGAACTTTTCCATCCTAAACTTTATTAAATTTTGATAACGAGGAGTTATATGCCGATGTGTAAGCCAAATAAGCTAGAATTTGAAAATTGGCCCCTAAACTTTATCTTTATCGTCCCTTTAGCCCCTGAATATTAAAAAGTAGCATATGATTAGGAGACCTACCTTCTTTCAATGCCGTGACCTATTCAGTCGCCAATATAGTTGCGCTTAATAAGGGAAAATATTTAAGTAGATCGGGTCCAAAGGTTTCACCCATGGACCCAATGGTGGAGATTGAGCTACCAAGGTTTAGAAGGGCTCCTGAACCCTGATGGCTCAATCTCTAAAACCAAACTAAACTAATGTGACCCTTGCCCCTGAAGTTTTAGGCTCTCCACGGGTCCACGAGATTTTGGGTCTATCTAAATATTTCCTTTTAATCAAGTGTGCTAAAATATACAAACCAGAGTGGGAAAAAAAGTTGCAATCACTTTCTTTTGCCAAATCAAAGATACGGATTGACCGAAAATATCTACACACATAAGAACTGAGATAATTTCACCAAGTTAATTAAGAACTACCATGTAGTGATACAATTCCTCCACATGTCATATTATGACACAAGTGATGAGATATGGGATTTTTTTTGTTCTTTTTCACTGAAGACGATTCAATAAGGTTATGTTAAAAAAATGTCGTTGCAATGTTAGAAATTTATGTGTGACTTATAAAACTCAAGAATGAAAAACTGCTAGCCAATTAAATTTCCCTGAGAAATTAGCTTTGAAGAAAATAGAAAAGCATATTTAAAGAATTATCCTAAACAGATGGCTAGACTGATGAATGGGCATTTGGCCGCCACCTAACAAGCCTGATGTCTGAGAAGTTTAGAGCAAAGAATACATCGTGGAAGACAGTCTTGAACCCCTTGTATTTGAGAAAGTCGGCAATCAGATAAAGGCTTCCATTTATGTGTAAAAAGTTCAGGTCCAGAAGGACAAATAATAGGGAAGAACGCAATCTTTGTACTATGCAATTCGTTGTCCTCAACGTCTTTTCCCCCAAACCGACCCAAACTTGAGCAAATATCAATTAGACTTCATGAATAGGATTGTACTAAAACCGTAAAAAGTGCGCAGGGACCCTTGTATTAATCACTTGGTTGTCCGATGGATACCATACCAAGCACCCAACTCCCGTGTCCCGCTCATGGTCTGGCTTGGCAATTTGTAGTAATCGACAGCGGTTTTCCCTGACTGTTAAGGATTACTGTAAGACTTTGAGCTGAATAGCATACTCTTAACATTAAAATATAGTAACTTTATATCCTCCTAAACCTTTTAGGCCTTAAAAATACAATAACTCTCTCTTTTTTCTGAACTTTTTCTGCTACTGAAAAAGCGAGCAATTATTAAATGATGAATGCGATTTGACCTCTACTGGAACAGTTGCAATGTGGAGCATACATATTAAGTCTGAATAATTGAAACAATCCTCTTATTCTCTATATCTTTCTTTTCCTTCTTTTATTCAATAGTGTAGCACCTTAACTTGTGTGAAGAATAATTCCTGAAATTCACACAGAGATGGGAGTGATTAGTCAACAAATTCATTGAATCGTTGAATCTAGTTGTAAAGAAAAGATGCACTAACCCTCGAATAATTATCCCATTTGCATACCTAAAAACAAAGTTATCACTGTAACCTTTATGAATATTCTAATAGGAGGAACAGATATGACATGACCCCCCAATTGCACAAAAAGCCAACAATTCCATTCACAAAGTTCGTTCAACAATGAAATTCTGATTCACAGCTCACTATAACTGATTCGAAACAGAAACTGAAACTGACACATGATTCAACACACAGGATCATTTGCTAAATAACAAATCCAATTTAGAGACTTCCTAGTTCAGATCCTCACAATTGAATAGTAGTATCAGACAATTTAAACAAACATAATACTAGAAAACCATTACAACATTAATGGCATATCTTTTGATTCCCAAACAAATCAAAATCAAGCAGCAGGCAGAGAATTTTCATTTGGGGTTGGTCCAAGCAATATCCTTGAGTGCTGGTTTGAGCTCTTTGCTGCAGAACTGGCTGAACTCCAAAGTATCACCACTAGCCTTCTTTACCTCAACCACCACTAATGAAGGTGCCACAGCAAAAATATCAGCAGCAATTCCAAGCTTCCCTTTCCTTCCACTCTCCAACCCCTGCAATCTAACACAAGAATCACTCTTCTTGAAGCTGAAATTCTTCGTTTTTGCTACCTCCTCAAGCTTAGAGATGACACAGCTAGCCGGCTTTGTGGTTGCAAATCTCATCTCTTCCTTCTCCTCCCTTTTCTTCTCCTCGAAAAGGGGTGATAAATCAAATCCTTCCGATAAAGAGATGATGTGGAAAGCGTTCAAAGACCCCTTTGCCACAAGAGTTTCATCTTCCACAGAGAATTCTTGCTCCTCTTTGCTCCGCAAAGTTTTAGGCACCGATTTTTTGAACCAAGAGGAGTCCATGATCTTGGAGATGGATATCCTCGTACTTGGGTTGGGATCTAACATCCTGGTTATCAATTTCCGAGCCTCTGATGACAACCACGGCGGGCACTGGAAATCTCCTCGGTAAATTTTCCTGTACATAGCCACAAGATTATCATCCTGGAAAGGCAAATATCCAGCCAAAAGCACAAAAAGAATCACCCCGCAAGACCAGATATCAGCCTTAGCTCCATCATATCCCTTTTTACCAATCACCTCCGGCGCTACATAGGCCGGTGTCCCGCAAGTGGTATGCAACAGTCCATCTTGCCTGAGGTGATCGGTGAAGGCACTGAGCCCAAAATCAGTTACCTTCAGGTTCCCCACCTCATCTAGCAACAAATTCTCCGGCTTCAAATCCCTGTGATAAACACCCCGGCTATGGCAAAAATCAATGGCCGACATCAATTGCTGGAAGTAATTCCTAGCAACGTCCTCCTTCAGACGGCCTTTAGCGATTTTCGCAAACAATTCTCCCCCGCGAATGAGCTCCATGGCGAAGTAAATCTTGGATTTACTGGCCATAACCTCGTGTAAATCGACAATATTGGGATGTTTTACCATCTTCATGACGGAGATTTCTCGCTTGATTTGCTCCATCATCCCAACTCTAATCACTTTCTCTTTGCCGACGACCTTCAGAGCCACGCTTTTGCCCGTTTGCAAGTTGCGAGACAAGTAAACTTTGGCAAAAGTCCCATGGCCTAATAGCCGTCCCAGCTCATACTTTCCATGAAGTACACCGCATTTTTCCTCGGACCCCATTGTCATAATTTTTTTTTTTCTTTTCAAATAATCAAGTACTCCTAGATGGTTAAACGCAAAAAAATATATATTAAAAAGATTGGTTGATAAAGCTGATTGGTTTATGGACTCACTGGACTAATTGGAAGCGGATGGTGGGATAGTTTTGAGAAGTGAAAAGTTCACCCATCTTCGACGTGTTTCCGGTGACAATTCCTGTCGCCGGAATGTTGGTTTTGGGCTCTTCCGCCTCCCAAAAGGGGGTTAGAAAGCCAAGCAAAACTCATCTCTCTGCATTCGCAAATAGGGCTGAAGAAATCAAGAAAATAAAGGGCTCTGCTCTCCCCACTAGGGTTTGCAATAGGTAGGAGTTTGTTTGCCTTTTGGCTTCTCTAATTTTCCTGCCTTCCTTCCTCAGGTGTCCGTTTTATAGCTCAGAGAAGGGTAAAATGGTCATTTCGTATCTCAGCAGTTTTGTTGAATCTGACGGTTACGATTGCTTTGATTAAGATTACGTGTCGAGATCATGAATGGCAGTAGAAGTAACTGATTTGGATTTTGCGAATAATTGGGCCTTTTAATGAGGGTGGGATAATTTGACAGCGGAAGGAAGAAAACAACTGAGACCGACTTCGTTGAATTATGAAATTACTTTTTTATCCTCGCGGCTCGGGTAGCCGCATTTGGGTATATTCGCAGAAAATGCTGTGGGGCCGCCAACGCCAAGGCAAAGAGGTAAATTAATTGGGTGTAATTTTGGGAAATTTCGATGGCAAAGGTGTAAAAGGGTGAGTGAATTATTGCGGTCTTATTCGGTTCTCAAGGAAGACGTCACGTAGAATAATGACAGTGGCACATAGTACAACTCAAAACAGTGAGAAAATCTAGGTTCAGAAAATGTGATAAAATTTCACCAAATATCAGAAAAGGAAACAAAACGGGGTGAAAACTCGAAATGTGGGTACGAGATTTAACTCCTTACAGCTTATAATCTGTGGTCCAACATAAAAAATGTGGGCGCTATCCTTATTGGTGATGATTCATAAACACGTTGGATTGCAACTTGGATATGTACTCCATCTGGTAAAAATCATATCAGTAATTTCTTGGATTTTAGGTTAACATAAATATATTTTCACGGTTTTAATGTTTAGTATTTGTTCTCGACAGATCTTGACTTTTGTAGAAATTAATTTTAAAAAAATTAATTAATTACTTTTAATTTCGATTTAAAAATTTTAAAAACAGAATAAAAAAGTAATTGAGAATATTATAAAATAAATTTTTTAAAATTAAAAAATTAAAGCAGATAGAAAAATGAGATTAAATCATACTGTATTTAATTTTTGAAAATTTTCAACAAAGGGTAATGTTTATCTATTTTTTTTTATAAACGTAATTTATTTGACAACAAATTAATGATGTCACAAGGCTAACAACTTTTCCTTTTTCAAGAATTTAAGTACACGTACTCGTAGTAGTGTTTACAAAGAAATCGGGATATTTGGAAATAATGCCTTGGGGGCAACGATTCTTATCTTGAGCATTTTGCTTATTATTGAAATTTTATGCATATTTGATATTATGAAAGCGAATCCTGGACAATAATAACTACTGAACGAAAGAAATAAAAAGGAGTAGCAGAGCTACTAGGACAAGATATGGAAATTATGACGAGTAAAATTTCAAATCAAAATACAGATACAGCAAAAAAAAAAAATCAATTATATTGAATTTTTTGCTTTATAAATCTTCAAAAAGCGTTCTCTCTTGAAATGCACTTTTTATTGGTTTCAACACCTGTCATTGATGCAATTATTATGGCTTCAGAACGGTGATTGGTTACAGAAGTTTCACTTTTCACTTTTCCTATGAAGTTATTGTAACTTTTCCTTTTTCCAAATAGTACAGTTCCCAGTTCATAAATGCACTTTGGTAAGAAGAATTCATTAAAGCCGAAGGGACAAATTGAGAGAATTTGAACGTGATGTTATTATTCCAATTGAAAAGAAAAGCAAAAACGACCTTCTAATTTGGACAATCATTTGGAATCGTCTCCAAAATGAAAATGTAGTAAAAAAGATAAATAAGACAGCAAGATTGTTGAAGTTGACACTGATTAGTCCATCTTAGGCAGCTGCTGCGCACCAATTCTATACAGGACGGCTTTATAGACCATGTAAAATTTGTTGTACGTATGTAGATCTAATATTACACATTTTAATAGCAGAATGATTGCAACTAAATTACAAAAAAAAAAAAAAAGAGAGTAGAATTTGTATCACTGCCTTCTATTATTATTTAAATATAAGTTTCTAGGGAATCATCTTTTTAATTTTGGCACGGGATACATAAAAAAAGTACAAATTTAAAAATTATGTCATTATTTTTATTCCTCAATAATTTTGGTATAACTGTTGACTATAAAATTTCAGGGTTGTTTCTGAGTTTTTCTAGGGGCGTATCAACTGGAGCTTCATTAGTTGTTCAATCATTGAATCCAAATTTTGCTCCAAAGTAATTGATACAGAAAATAAAAAATCGATTTTCTTTTCCTATTTAATAATAATTTTTTATCTTCTGAGGGAATTCAGTTCAAGTGTCCAACTTTTGCATTCCACCAACAATTGCCGGCCAAAGATTCGAATTTCGATCCGGGCAGGCGTACGTTAAGTCGTAGCAATGTTACAACATGAAATGCCTCCGGAAAAAAAATGTTACAACATGAAAAGCTTCATATTTTACCCAAGGAATATTGAATTATTTTTTATTTACATATTTTTAAAAATGACTAATTGCGTCAGAAGTATTCAAAACACCGGTTCAATTAAGACTAATAATGAAAGTGCTGAGTCTAATTATTTCAGCTGAATTGCTAAATAATTAACTTGGACATCTAAGGCACTGTGAACGAGTTCCCCCATCTAATTCTAAAAAAAAAAAAAGGAAATAAAATTATTTGTTTGAATATATTTATTTTTAAGAAATCAATTTTAGATATTTTTTAAATACATTTTTGGATCACCTCAAATATATAATATGTACCAAAAAGTACAGTACTAGAATGTTCTTTTAGTAATATTAAAAATTTAAAATTCAAACTAAAAGGTTAAGTTGGTTCTCTATTTTGTTCTACAGATTTCGGCTTAGAAACGCCTTTCTAGAATTGTAGAAACTGTGAACCAATGGATAACGAATGAAAAATTCTTAGGTGGATCAGATTCATGGCCTTACTTATAAATTTTGTGGTGTGAGATAGTAGCACATAAGTATAATAATGCATGTTAATATATGATGTAAGATAGTAATATAAAAATATTTATATAATTTTATTTTAGATTATAAAATTTATAAGTAAAATCGTAAACTATATCATATAAGAAAGTTTCGATAACCAGCATGGTTTATCTCAATGTACTTTACATCAAAATTGACATTTGACAGGGTTCCTGAAAAAGAAATAACTTTCCACGACACTGAATGAATGATAAGCCCACTTGCGAAATCCCAGATTTACCATGCTGAATCCCAGAACCAAGCCCATGAGATCATCACTGACAACATTAATTTACTATTATTAATTTATGTTGGAAGATAATAAGCCCAATGAATCTGTCGCCAATAATTACATATCTTAATCCTGGGCAGAAAAGAACACTGACTTTTAGGTTTACTAAAAATATTTCTTGCATGTGATGGAGATTAGAAGCTGCTGAGAAATTAAAGTAATCACAGAAGTGGATGGCTGTGGACTGTTCTTGGTGAGGGACGAGGAAGGTGATGTCAAGCCGAAGACAGCCCACCTCATTTTTTGGTTTGGCGGCTAGAGAAAAGACAATTCTTGCCACCCCGAGCAACACGGACTTTGCTCTCAGTTTCAATCCTTAATCCACCTCATAATGATCATAGTTAGCAAAGTTTGGAATTATCCACGTTGCTAATTGTATAATTCTAATTTATTGCTGTTGCACTAAGTTGGAGCTCAATCAATAATGAAATTGGATTTAGTACGCACTTGTTTCTTTAAACTTTTGAGTCTTGGTTTTGGGTGCCTTGAGAATTAAATTTGCCCACCTTCTTTCTTTTTTTTTTGTTTGGGGGGGACCGGGGGTGTGGGGGGGGGGGGGGGGGGAAGGGGGGTTTGGTAGAAGGGAAAAGTCAAGGAATTAAAGTGATGAATTGTTGTTCGATTTTGAACTTGACATCAAATTCAATAAAATATAATTGTTTTTGTTAACAAATATTATTTTATATAATTATCATATATTAAATAAAAAGGCATTAAAAATTTATTAGAGCCAAACTCGAACCAACCAAATAAATATAAATTAGAATTCAATTCGATAATTTAATTAAATCCTATTTTTGTTTAACCTCAAGTCAAACTTTTCAAAACTCGAATTTGAATCGTTCTCGTAAGCATTCCTTAATGGTTCGATCTAGTTACAGTTATAACCCATACCGATGTCAAAAAATTGTTGTTGCTTTGGGTCGAGGATATTAGTCCGTGGTGCTTCACAATTGACCCAATGCACCAAACTTCGGTTATATCCAAAATTAAGGTTGGTAAAGGAGGGGCTATTATTTTATTTTTAGTGTGATGATATTGACATCCAATTTTGTTATTCACACTTCATTTTTTTATTGATTTTACAATTAATTATGAAGTAAGTAGAGTATCTATATTGTTATTATTTTATTTATTTCTTCATTATATATATTCAGTAGGGCAACTCTTTAATTTAGGATAGCAAGTCTATAAACAAGTCCGACAAAACACCAAGACATTTGTGTTAATTTTTTTTGAGAAACATGAGCTCGACTTGATTACTTTTCAAGAAAAGCTTGTATGTGCCTTGATTGATGTGGCTTACACCTCTATTTGTGAAAAAAAAAACATTTTGCAAATTAAATTTTTTGCTATCATTTGTTCTATAAATCGACTTAATTACTATATTCTATGTACATGCACAAGTCATTCAAATCATAGTACCCAGAGAAAAAAAAATACACGAAAGTGCTTTTGCAAAAGAAATTTATTGGTATCATTTGTTTTGATAAATCAACTTAATTATTTTCTATGTTAATGCACGAGTCATTGTAGCCATATACCAACATTAGAGAATAAAACGTACACATGTTCTTCAAGTGGGGTCGCTTTTGGGGTGGACCTATTTTTTCCCTATTCCTCGTTCAAGGTTATTAGTGTGGGACATTTATTGATTGTATTTTAGTCTTTGGTTAACGTCGGGGCTGACCCTTTGTGCTACCCAAGTAAGGCTAACAGGGACCGGTGGCATACGTCAGGAGCCACCGGTGCTACAACCTGTACAAGATAAACCTGGACCATAAGGTCCCCAACAAAAATCACAGGTTTTGGTTTGTTGCACATAATTATTAAAGCTGAACTACTCTTCATTTTTTTTTTTTTTTTTTTTTTGCTTTTTGTTTGCTCAGTGTAAGATTAGAATTCATCAGTTCATCTAACTTCTTTAGGAAATAGTTATTTGTAGAGAATAAAATGAGACATATCACTAGGGTAGTGCATCGCTTTCACTTGTACGATCCGTAATAAATATCTCATTGATTCTAACACCTGCAAAAAAAAAAAAAAAAAAAAAGTCCCTATATTCTGTGCTTGTAGAATACAGTATAAAAGATAGGTTCGGTGTCACTTTTTAAGTAGAAGAAGAGATTTTTTCAAAGCGTAAGCGTTTATAATTCAATGATAATTATACAATTTCAATAATAAGTCCAATTTCTTCTTTTGGTATTTCGTCGTGCCCTTAGAGCAAATAGTTGAAAAAAATGTGAAAAATATCGAAACCTTCTTAGTTAAATAAATAGAAGTGACGATCAGTGAAGGTAATATGCATAATTGAATCTTTTCTTGATTTTTATTCACTAAATCAGATGCTGTAATACATCTTTATAGTCCCTTCGACCAATTACATCTTTGTAGTCCAATGGACCACCGATACTGTATCTGAAAATGGATTTGAAGATGTCGAACCAGATATACATGATAAGTTGCTATTTATATTCAAGCAAAATCATTTGTCCAAGAGTATTTGCTTTTCCACCTTTTGGAATCACTGAACATGGAGACAAAGCGAGCAGTTTACTGTTGCAAGAGCCACCATCATTACTCTTGTTAGTACAGGTCATTTCTACACCTTATCAAGAATGGACTTGAAATAGATGGTGAAAAGTAACGATTACTTAAGAATAATTCTAACTTAAGTTTGTATAGATAAGATTTAGACAATAGAAAAGTATGTTAGATACCGGCGAAGATGCTGATACTTTTTTCTGTGGGTGTCTACAACACAGAGGAAGAGGTATGTTTATCTTCAAATATTTGCCAAATTCTGCCTTTGTTTAATAATAAAATCTCAGAAATTAATGAAGCGTTAAAATTTTATCCACATAAATTTATACCCCTGGGCGTAAGTTAGAGAAACCCTAAACATAATAGTAATCAGCATGATATACATGTATGTATGTACATGTATATATATGTATGTATTTGTATGTGTGTGTGTTTATTTATTTTTGTCAGAAGTGCATGTGTGTTTATGCTTGCACACACACATATATATATCTATATATGTGTAGACGCGCACACACGCCCACATATACATATGTGTGTATGTACATATACATACATACAAACACATGTATGCATGTATGTGTGTCTTGTGCTTTTTTTATTTTTTCCAATTTTAAGAAGGAAGTGTATATGTCACACGCATATGTATGCATGTATGTGCGTCTCATTATTCTTCTTCTTCTTCTTTTTTACCAATTCTAAGAAGGAAGTGTATATAATCACTTTTTTTTTTTTTTGAAAAAGTTGTATATAATTACTTTGATCGACAAAAGATTTCCAGCTAACTTTGTGGTAGGGTTGAAAATGACATTAATGCTAAAGCAGAATATGATCTAAACTAGAAGGAAATTAACTTTCTCGTGTTGAATTCATCTGAGAAAGAAATTTTGCTGATAATTGTAGCTAAAGCATCATTACTTGTTGAAAATATTGAAAACAAATGAGGATCAAGGGCACCAAGTCTTCTATTACACATTCTTGTTACACTCCTATCTTATGGACAAGTGTCTCATGTTTTAATCAATGTCCAATCAAATAAGACATCTGACAACATGGAACACTTGTCCATCAAAAGTGTAATAGAAAATGTGTAACAAAAGACCTAGATCCAAGATGAAGCCGAGAATTAAAAGCAAACTGAATTGCCTTATCATTCTACCACCATCACACTTTAATATAGCAATTTGTGAATACTTACAAAATTGTCTATTCCGCTTCTTTTAGACATCCTGTCCTACGGATTTCACGAGATCTATTTTCTTCACCCGTTGAACAACTTATTTATATTTTCTTTCTTTCCTTTGCCGATTGGGTTTGGATTTTCAAAAGACAAAAAAAAAAAAAAAAAAAAGGGATATCCAAACAGTTACAAATTTCAACAGTAACATCAATAATATGACATGACTATTATATTAAATATTTTAGGATCGTTCACCACCATTGTATGCAAACAAATCTGAATTATTATAACTCGAATGGTGTTAGCATCATTCTGATAATGGTTGGTAAAGTTATAGCAATAAACCTTATGTTAAAAATTATTTCACATTCCAAAAAATTTCTTCTTCTATTGGATAAGATCATTTGCCATCCCGTCCAAATTCCGTCCATCTTGCCGTTTACCTTCCCTACAAAGAACCAAAATCTTCTTTTAGTCGGAAAGACTAAAAGGCCAAAAGAGTTCTTTTCTTACTCTTTTCTTTTTTGTTTCCATTTTTTGGGAAATAAGAAATTTCTCAAGCTTATTTATGTAGCAAGCTTGATAATTTACCGGTGTGATCTTTGAATTAAATCCAATTGACAGGATCCTTTGTACCCCGTCTTAATGACGATTTGAGTTATCTG
The DNA here is from genome assembly GCA_024721245.1 of Mitragyna speciosa. NCBI lineage: Eukaryota > Viridiplantae > Streptophyta > Magnoliopsida > Gentianales > Rubiaceae > Mitragyna > Mitragyna speciosa. The sequence continues at coordinate 11,103,632 of CM045553.1, read as the reverse complement.
TCTCTACTCCCCTTTCCTTATCAACTCGTGTACAAATGTTTTAAACAAATGGAAAAAAAAAAAGAAATAGTTAATCCTGGCATAATATATCTTGAATAATTAAAAGAAAAAAGATAAATGGACTTTTATGTTTTGTGTAAATAAATTAATGAATTAGGTATATAAATTTTGATACCATAATTATTCTCCAAATGAAAATTTTTAAATACCCTCAACTAATCAATAAACTTAAATAAGTTATGGACATATGTATCTCATGTTTTGCGAACATTTCAGTCCTTTTCCAACTATAAAAAAAGAAAGAAAATGATCATTTTTTAATTGTTTTCTTGAACATTAAATGCATTTAGACTTCCGGAAACTTGTTTTGGGGCCGCCCGGGGAATTAAAAATAGAGGGTAAAAAATGAATTGGTTTCTCAAAACGCATGAGAAGTGACGTGCCCAAGTTGTCGGCTAGTTGTCTCTATTCTCCGCACGAGAAATGAGGAAAAGAACTGTCGAGAAAAGTCAAGGATTAGTTTTTTTTTTTAATGCCAAAAGAGAAAATAAAAGGGTATTAAAAGAAAAACTAACAACCAAGTTAAAAATTTAACTGAAAGTCCCATTAGTTGACATATCACCAACCTAATTTTGATACAAAGTGCAAAATAGTTTGTCCATTCGTAAATTGTGTTTTGAATTATTATAAGCAAATTTGCTACAAATTATTAATTAAAATCAAGGAGTTGACAAACAAATTTAAAGTTTCTTGTCATAGAAATGAACCAAATAAACTCCATAAAAAAGTAACATAAAGATCGAAATTATCCTAAAGCAAAAATTAAGAATAATATATAAAATTAAAATTCAAGAACAGGAGTATGTAAATTTCCTAACACATCTTCTTAGATACCTAATTTTAATGTCGCTGGAAATAATTTCTTCCACAATAACATTGAAGTAGTTTTCATGAAAGCTTGTTTACTCCAACTGATTCTCTGGCAATTATTCACGAAAATAATTACAATTAGAGATAAAATATTCTAAAACAAACAAGATATTATTATCACTTTTTCAGTCACCAATTATTTGAATGAGATCTCAAAAAGGGATTACTAATCTATTAAATTATCAAAAAAATAAAATGTTTTTGTATTGTTACAGTTAAAATAAATAAATAAAGAAAAAGGGAATTACTTGTAGACAGGATAAGAAAAAGGATTAACATTATCACATGGGAATCAAGATTCCACCCAAAAACAGATCGCATCTCCTATCTTCAATCCATGGTGATCCGTTGAGACCCAAGAATCATGGCTGTTCGTTTATGACCAAATTTGCATATTCTGATTTCCGACATGCGCTGCTGTATGCTTTGTTTTCTGGCCACACGACCTGTTTGTGGATGTGCTGCAAATCTGGGATTAATGAAGGCATTTTTAATCCCAGAAATCCACTTTACATTAAAGAAACAGATTTTATTTTCTTTTCAAAATCGATATACAGAGAAAATTAAAAATCGTTCTTGTAATTCCAAGTCAATTTTTCGAACAAAAATAGACAAAATTTACATCGTCTTAGGTTTATTCGTGATATCTATTAAGTAATTTTATATGCTTCTACACATCATATTTTTGAAGGATTACATAAGAACATAAGTACTAAAAAACATGTCTCTATTAAAAATTTTAATACTATATGGAAGAAAAAAGGTTCTTTTTTTTTTAGGGAAGAAAAAAGAAGAAAAAAGGTTCTAAACTATCATTTGACCTTCACGTCAAGTATTCTTGTCAACTAGACTAGATATACCTTTCCTCAAAAAAAAAAAAAAAAAACTAGACTAGATATACCTAATCTACATATTAAGACACACCTTCTCAAATTTGTGAGTTCGCTTAAGTATATATCAAATTTTAGTAAAGCACAACTCAATGAAATTGATATTCACACGATTTGAAGTATAAAGTTACATTAGAAATTTTCAAGAAAATAAAAAAAAATTATAAATGTTTAACTTGTTTGATGTTATCGTGAAGGGTATTTTCTACCAAAACAGAAGTATAATCAGGAAATAGACATTAAACGCAGACCAATAACAGGTTCTAATGATTAATTTTTACATACTATTGACTTATGAATATGAATATGATGCAGTGGTTGCGTGTGGAAAGTGTTTTAACAATTACGTGTAGCGGTATATCTTTTCTATTGCTGACTTTTAAATTAGGAAAGAAGAAAGAATCTCTATTATCCTTCATTTGAAAATAATTTGAAGATGAACAATCCAAAATGGTGAGGATCATATGCTCAATTTAATCAAGTTTCATCTTTACTTAAAAACTTGGTAGTTAAAGAAGTGCTGATTTTTTAAAGGATCTACCTTCGGGTCTTCATTATGTATTCGGAATACTGACGAAACATTTTGTACAAAATGTACATACATTTCTGTATAACTAAACTCAACATCATTACATATATAACTATCTTTTGGTTAATAAAATAACTCTTTTTTACGCACACATCCATCCGTTTGGCCTCTTTGGAATCTAAATATTTCAATAATGGGTCTCTAGATATATAGAAAGTTTAGACTTTTTTTTTTTTACATAATAATATAAAGCCAATTATTTCCACCCTTTTGCTGCTTGCAACTATTATGAATGCTTGACGTCACGAAGATCCATTTATAAATCAGAGTGTTCATTAATTTAGTATATCACAACCCGAAAATGTAGGTAAATGTCTGCGTCTGTTGGCTTTTTAACCAAAAAACAAGTAGCCAACTATTATTGCCAAAAAAATAAGCGCAATCATTGTGCTCAGTGTTTTCTACCTTCAATTCCAACAGGAGGAAGATGGATCCGTATTATATGCTCAATAATGGGATAGGAAAAAAAGAGAGTTTGATTTGACAAAGGAAGGAAAAAAATGGAAACTTAATTATACTCTACTTGGTGGATGTTGAACTTTTGTTTGAGCACAAAACTTTTTGATGTCATTGGCGAAAGAGTACCATGTGATTTGTGAAGACAAAGTTTTTATCTTTCCATGAGAATTTTTAGAAATTGTAAGATTAGAAAGAGCAAAAACAAAGTTTCTTTGAGGGATGACAGATTTTGGGATTGTTCTCAAAATTTTTATTTTTATTTTTTTATTTTCTTTTACTTTCTGATTTGAAAAATATATTTGCAATGTTCTTAACTGTTTCCTCTTCTTCTTTTTTTTTTGTGCTTTTGGGTTTTTAAACTAAAATTAGAAATTACTAAAACATCAAGTGTGTTTTGCCCATGAAGGCAAAAGGGGACCAGTAAAATTATGTTTAAATAAATTACTACAAATAAGTACCTCAAGATCAGTACCTGTACCCGTTCTTTCATGCTACCGATTTTCTTGAAGTCGTAGGCAAGATGAGTTGCTAAGTTATCCAAAAGTACATCGTTTTGTTTATATATGTATGTATCATACGCACAGCTATATGTTCTAATTGTACGAATGGAACTTTTCCTTAACATTTAGGCCCACAAAAGAAAAAAGAGCTTTGAAGAAAATTAATTTGATTTGAGTACCGAATTAAGACGAATACTTTGATCAAAATAACTAGCCATATATACATGTGGCATGTGGCATTTGTGAAGATAAGTGAACATCATCAGGAAGTTTGAGGGTTTGTATTGACATATGTTTCCAATCTTGATTTGCATTTCCTTACGCTCGAGGGACACGCTTCCATCATCATTAGTGCAACCCTAGCGGATTGCTCAAGAAACAATCAACTAGGAATAATTAAGAATGATGTGTCATTCGCCTTGAGAAATACGGTGACTGTGAAATTTAGGTTTTCCTTTTCTTTTCTTTTTTCCTTTTTTTTTTTTTGGGAGGGAGGGGGGGGGGGGGAGGGTATCACTTTTGTCCTATGAGGATGAAGGAGTGAGAGGATGTATGGAAGAGTATTTGAAAATTTCACCCTTTTCAAAATTAAATTTTCAGAGTGGAAATTTCTTTGTTCTTTTTAAGTTTATTTTGCAAAAATTTTCTTCATTTGTGATGGATGTACATGCATGATTTGGACGAGCTAATGAATTCATATCCTTTAACGCATATTATTTGACCTTTCTGAATGAAACTAAAGTTTTGGGAAACGTTGGGTAGTTGGCCGAACTTCTCCACTATATCCCCAATCATTTGCCAATCAATAGAACATTTCCAAGCACAAACTGAAACTATGGTCATTTGATAAGTTAAGTTCATTCTTTTTAATTACTAAGTCGTTTGATTTTGCATTAATTCACTTTGTTGAAGTTACGTGTTTAAATGCTTTTGCAGTTTTAATTATTAAACTTACTGAAATCAACAGAATATCAAATATTGATTCTAATCTCTCTTATTCTCTTCCTTTCTTTCTAATCACATTTTTCACAACCTTTCTTATGCAGTAGTGTCCACATTAATCGGCCATTCACTTCTCATCCTGAAGATGTTTCAGTTTCAAATTGCTCAGGATTTCTCAGCGTCAGGACAAAAGAATTGATTGATCTTCTAATTTCTTGTGGCCATCAATCAAATTTGTATATTGCCTGGTGAGATCTTAACTTGCCAAGTGGAGTCCGGCTTAGAAAATGTGTAAGAAAATGAGAGCCACAAATCAGTAGTCGAGAGGATTAGAAAGAAATCAAATGAACGAACTGAAACCTCTAAAATGTCAACTTCTCTGAACCTTTACTTGTAGTTGCAATTGTGTATTTATTTAGGAGACAAAGCCACTTAACAGCGAAACAGCGACCATAAAATATAATATACACACACATAGATACATAATAAAAGCAGTGACAATAAGTTGGAGCAGCATGGGAGCTGCATTGCTAGCATCTCGAGATTCAAATGGTGTAGTATAATTACAATTGAAGTGAATCCATCAGTTAAAATTGAGATAAATATAGTTATTAGAAAATATAGATGTTATTCTATCAGAATTTTGAACTATAATTTCATGTTTTAATCCGTAGGAAGATGTAAATGCAATCCTTGGATTGATTCAAAACTTATACATTTTCCAAGAGAATATAGTTTTTAATGGGAAAACCAAAGACCCACAAGATCCGTTTTAGAGCAATCAAACGACTATCGTGGTACAATTTACAACGTTGATCTCGATCTGATTGAGGTTCTCTGTAGACCCAATAAAACTAATATAACAAACTCTCTCCCGTAAATCCGGAGAACTCAAAGCATCCCCAGTGATTAACATCTTTACGTACTCAAAGCATATAGGATCATGATGCATTTAAAACGATGGAATCAGAAAAGTGGAAACAAAATGGTCCGCAAACTTCGTCCTCAAATGCGGCCTAATTTCGGATTATGAGGTGACATCAGAGATAGTTACACAAGTAATTTAGAAAAGGACAAGACGTTTAGGGAAAATGGATGCATGTGGCTTGGGGTGATAGCTCTTCATTCTTATTAAGATAAGCTATCAAGAATTAAATATAATCAATAATTCAGTTTTCTAGGATAACCACGACTTTTAGGACCAGTCTAAACCACAAATAATTTAATATAGAGATGTATTAATCCTATGAAAACTCTTGCCTGCTTTTGCACATTATTTCAAAAGGGACTTTTGCTTGCTTTGTCGTTGAGATAATAATGGTTGATAAGTACGTGGCCTCAATAATGTTAATACTAGATTAGACACTGTAATTAGTTAAGGGATAAGGATTTCTGGATTGCTGGATTGCGAAGTGAAAGAGCAAAATATTCTGTTTTTACTTCTGATGAAAGTTTTTGCCGTGGACTTGAATGTGTAGAACGTTTCATTGTTTGTTCGTATCATTATATTAGAGACGCATGGATAATGGAAGGATCCAAGGTTTTAATGCCTGTATTTCCATCTATTTCAGAATTAATCTTCAAGAAATAGTAGTAAACGGACTATTTTGCACTCTTCCAATTATACAATTGAAAGGTGCTTGATCAATGTTTAGAAAAAGGGAAGTCTTTTTCTCATCCTATTTAACAAAAAAAGTGCAAGATTACTGTTCGGGCAAACAGGGCAGAAAGCAAAATGGAGCTGGAGAAATAAATCAAAGCTTGATTCGATAATAAGTGAGCCAGAGTCAAAGAGAAATACTGTAACAACAACAACAACAAATATAAGAACGCATAATGAATTAGCAAATGGAATATAAGCACGCATAATGGAACAGCACATGTTATGAGCCAGTTTCATCTTTAGCAAAAAATTCAGTTCCTTTGTTTATGAGCCATAGAAATCCATCCCTATCAACTTCAAATATGGCTGCCATAATCCCGGGGTATAAAGTGCTAAGAGTGCAAAATATGATGCCTATCAGAAAAAAGGTCCTGGATGCACGTAAATTTGTTAACTTTTATTCTCGATGTCATAATTTGGTCTATTGAAATATTCTTGTATGAGTTGTTAATTATCTATTTTAGCCTATCAAGACTCACATTTTGACCTTTCAAAGATGCCTCGCACGTGTGAGCTTCTCCTTCGTCTTTGGCTTCATTTTTAGGTGTTTGAAAAATGTGTGGACTCGTCCAAGAAGGATTGAGACAAGGTGCCAAGGAAAATATGCATCGTAGAGTCCTGTCACCAAACCATTAACCTATCTTTGGCTTTATCATTACATGACACAGTTTCGGTCTTCTTTTTAAACACGTAACATTGGAGTTGTCCAGGTGACAAATAATACCGTCTGGAATGAATTTCTCATAAACTTTTCTCAAAACTGGCATGTCTCTCTTGCCGACCATGATGGGGAGCGTTGATATCACAAGAGAGAACGTATTTGCGTGCGCAATATTGCTCACGGCTACAATGCATTTTTCCCACCAAAGACTTTTGGTAGCTCAAAGACAAATTTCAATCAAAACCACAGTAAAGTCATGCATATACGACCATTTGTCCCACAAAACACTAGGACACGTGCCATCGTCTATTTTTCATGCAATGTTCTGCAAAATTCACATAGATAGAGGAGATTTCTATCAAATAATAATGCAGAGTAAACCTATTCAAGTGCCATGCAATAATGCAGATTTAGCGCTAGTACATTGAATTCTTGCAAAACCATATGAATTTGACAAGTTTCATTTTTACACTTGACCCTTTGCTTTTTTTTGGAAATGTATTGTGTGTATTATAAATGAAAAGGTTGGACCTACATCATGTGAAAGAATCGAAGCATCTAACTTAAATTAAGTCGACAACTGATAAATTGTACAAAGAATTTTTTTTTTTTTGTTTTTGTGTTTATATCTTTTTCATGAATCCTAAAAACTATTGGCCCTCAACAATTCTTTATAGAAATCAAATTCAAACATTTACCTAAAATACAATCCATATATTATTAAAGTATGCATCTATCTGGCTGCTTATAAACATTCAGATACACTCGATGACTGTTGGCAATAAGCACAAACAAAAATGTAACGGGAGTCTCGACATTAATCCACTAAAGAAAATGTTTTTAATGTGGCATTTATGTTGAGTATGAAAGCAGATTATGCTCTCAAGTAACCGTGGCATGAGGCAAGTAGCTAGCTTGTAATATCACCATCTGTATGGCCAATCTTAGCGAGGTTGATTGAAGTTGTAAGCTCTCCTAGTCACGGATGCCACAATGCCATTGTCTGTTATCTCTATTTTGATACTCTACGACTTTTCCCAGATTGAAAACAATGCAGGTAATGTTCAAATATGGGTATAGGATAGAAATTTAGAGTGCATGCCAGTAATGTATAATACTAGCGGTTGAATTAAATGTTTTGAAAGTGGTTATCAGTGTTTGTTACACATTACTAGGCTGTTGCAAAGTCAGACTGTTATAAATGCATAACAAGTTGTACACGAGTGAATAATTAATGTATTATATTAGTCAGATTTTAGCTGCGCAACCTGCCAGTTGTCTGATACTTTGACAACCCCAATGTGTGAACCAGACTAAGAACACTAAAGCAATACAAATTCAAATCAAGAACTGCGTAGTTGAACAGTGTGCATCACATCATGAGTGATCATCAACAAGGCTTGAACTTACAGGAAGAACTAAGAAGACTTTATGTATAGAACAGAGAGTTTCAGAACTTCTTGGGGTGTGGGATAGACGAGAAAAATATTGACAGATTCAAATTTAGAGGAACTGCAATTTGTTGATAAATAAAAATGGAAACAGTACTCTAAATCTAATCGGCTCAAGGGTTGCGTCGTTGCCTTTTAACTTGAACTGTTAATTAAAATGTATTATGGTAAATTGAGGATAAAACTAACAACTAGATCAGTCGTCTACATTTATTAATATTATGTATCAGACACGAAATAAGATCAAATAACTAATCATTTATTTCATTTAATCTGTGCTCCTTGTCTGTAATCATGCAAATATAAGATTATTGAATACACGCAATTGTTACTTTCGTACATTCTCAACTAGTCAATAAACGTTTGAAGTGATTGCCAAATTCCTGATCCTTCTGAATCTGTTTAATTGTCTTGCTGTTGTAGTTGTGGTCCAAGCAAACTTGATGACGGGCAACAATAAGATTGACAAATACTGCACTTGGAATGGACAAGTGAAAAAGATTGACGAAAATTCAGATTTGTTGGAGTTATCTGAATTTCATTTTGTTAATTCACAAATATAAAAAAGTGTAAAAACATTGAACTTGGCTGTCAGCCCAAGAAACTTCACTTGTCAATTCGAAGTTTTAGTAAATCATTTGGACATTCTCAAGCTGGTACTGATCAATTTAGGGTTTTTATTGTAATTTGTAGGGTTAAATAGAATTTTTTTTTGGGATATTGTAACTGTAAGAAATATTGATTTCCTTTAGAAATATCAATACCCTTATTTTGGGCTTTGAATTTAGTGAATAGCATTCTATTTTGGAGCAATCATATCATCTGAGAGATCGAATGATCACTACTAAAAGTATAGTAAAAATGCAAATATCTCAACGTCACAATCACTTATTGATGAGAAGCTCAAGGTTTTAGGTTCTCCTACTTGTCACCTTTTTGCACTTTTTCTACCATTTTGAACTCATGTGCTGCATTGTCTGGTGATAGTTTTAACCAAACATGAGAAAATTCTCAATATCTTATCACTTTCGAATTTATCCTACTTGACAAGTTGGGACTTGACGTGTTAATTATACGACTAAGCCTAGTCATTTGTCTGATTATTAAGGGATAATAGCACTCGTATTCTCCAACAAATTACTATACTATTTTTTCTTCAGTCCATCTTCATATTGTTTTAGTAGCATGCGTGACACGAATTCTGATATGATGTCTTGTTCCTATGTCTTACATAATATTTCATTTCACCATCATGTGTGAGTGTGTGTCAAAGGAAGTGTTTTGAAATTCAGACCCAAAATTATTATTATTAGCACTATTTTCCAATTAAAAAAAAGAAACCCAAGCCAAATCTTGAACCTGCAGGTCCAATTCAATTTTGGCTTGAAGAAGAAAAATCGCCGTGATTTATGGAGCGTGGCGTACCTATGCCTGAGTAATTATTAATGCTTTCGCTAATCGATTTTAAGATATGATTTGCTACATAACACTGACGTAAAGATAATCTTAATCTTGATATTAAGGCGACAATCTTCTTCTCTGGATTTGTGTTTGGTCACTTTTCATAACTGCTTTTCATGAATATGGCCAATAAAATGAGGACAAATTTCATCTACGAAACTTGTCCCCCTTTTTTTTTATTCCTGGACTTCACTGCAAATGGGTATTCACTGGGATTAGCAATAAACATGTGTACCAATAAATAAAGGGCAAATGAGCAAGTCAATTTCATATAGGTATATGAAAACAATAATCTTACATCTATTTCAGTGTTTTCTGATAATTACTGATTGAGCCTGCTTCTTTTCGTTCTACAAGCTTCGAGTTTTTCATTTTTTTTTTCCTCCTTGATTTAATTTAAGTTTGAAATGAACAGTTGACAAAATACAGCTAATTAAGACAGACAAATTTATCTGTTAAATAATCCATTTGGTAGAATAACCAGTGGAAGAAAGGCTTACTAAAAAAAAAAAGGTCGAAGAAAGGAAAAATAAAATGCAAAACAGACAGAAAGTTCACCCTCGAAAAACAAGCTTGCAATTTTGCTCACTTGAGATCCTCGTTGCTACTTTTTAATGCCATTCATAAGGAGTTACTATTTTACATTCACACTTATCACAATTAAGATAAATAAGATAATTATTAAAATATGATCGCAAAATGACAATTCATTAAGAATGAGATTGGACTTGGCACTTAAAAGACTGCACTAAGAATTCAAACTGATTTTGCTTCGTTGCATATACAAATAGAGAGAGAGAAATTTTTTTTATCTTAACTCTCAACAGTTGACCCACAATAGATGACATTGGACATCATTTGACATTGAGTCCAACAAATTTTAGCTCAACCCAGTAATCCATCCGTCCAATCTACGGCCCAAAGAAAGTCAGGTGTGTGCTGCATCATTTTTTTGTCCGATTCCTTTTGGAAGATTAATTTTAGCCTTTCCCAATCTGTCAAGTTGGTATTAAAACTTCAAACCAGATATGGCAGCCAAAAAAAAGAAAATTGGATTTCACGGAGCTGTGGAAGGTCGGAAAATTCAATTTGCAATTCAATATTAAAGCTAAGAACAAGATTGGAAAATAATTTTGTTTCATCGATTAGAAAGGAGTTTGGGAAGAAATAATTACTGAATCAAGGGTTAAAATACAACTTTAAAATTATTAAGTTGTATACTCCCCCCCCCCCCCCCCCAGCAGGTTAAGTTTTTGCAACTCGAATTACGTATTTGAATGTTCTTATGGTGCAAGCGAAATATGTTTAATTTTTTACAAGAAAACCATGCTTTATTTAATATTTAGCATCTTTTGTATTCAACAAATAATTAACCAGTCTTAAAAGGAAAAAAAAAAAATTGGTGGTCAAGTTGCAGTACGTGATTCCTCCACGCTTGTGCAACTACCAATCATATATCACACCAAGAAGTATGGTAGGTCCTTCTTATCTTATAGTTATAGACTAAGAATACCTCTTTTTTGGGTGGCGATATGTAATATGTAGTAGGGGTGTTCATGGACCGGGTACCTGGTCAATGAATAAAAACTTTGAATTGAACCGGTCCTACCGGTTCGGTAGAATTTCGAATCGTGAACCGGTTCACACATAGCGGGTAGTCGGACTTCCAGTTACCCGCAAAACCGATTCGGATAGACCGGTTATCTGACCCGATCCATCATAATTTATCAGTATTTTTAAAATAAAAGATAAAATAAGAAAAATCGTAAACCATTATTAAATTACTAGTAACACAAGTATCAATGATTTTAAAGTTAAATTACATCATAAAACTGTAGTTTTCAAAGTAACCAAAAAACAAAAAACTAAATAAACATATAGACACTTAGTTTTTTAAACTTCATTATCACATTTCAATTAGATATAAAAATAAAAAATACTTAATAAATAGTCAAATGAACATCCAAATAATAAAATAAATAGTCAAATGTTCATCAATCAAGAATGAAATAGAAGCACAACTTAGTAGTAACAATAAAATAAATCAAAAACTAAAACAATGAATTAGTAAAATAATATCACATACCAAAATAACAAAACTACCCCTTACTATGGAACAGGTCGGGTACCCGTCGGTTCACAAGGATGTGAACCGCTACCCGACCCACTTAATTTATGAACCGACCCGTTATCCGATCCGGTGTCAATAACCGGTTCGGTTACCCTCTTTTTTCCGTTCGGAACGGATCGATTTTCACAATTTTTCAGTTTTTCGATTCTTTTTTAACAGCCCTAATATGTAGCATTGTCATTTAGAATATTTTGACAATGCAATAGATTCTTCCTCAAAAGTAGTAAGCTTAAAAGCGTCTTATTTTCCCAGTAGAATTGTCATGTATACTATCTTGACATTGCAATAAATTCTCGCTTAAAAGTGGTAAGCATAAAAGCATCCTATTTTCTCAATCGATCAAACTAGCAAAAGAAAGACAAATAATAATAAGTCTCACTGACCAAACTAGCAAAAGAATGATAAAAAATTAATAAGTCTCGCCATATAATTAACGATTTGAACATTTTCTAAATTCTAATCTCATTAGAATATTGAAAGTTTCTAATTGTTGTAAATACCCTATTAATTCCAAACTCTTAGAATTCTATTAGTTTCCAAAAGAATTTGTTAGTTTTCTCTATTTAAATCACTTTAAAATATTGAAAGTAAAATAATTAATTATAAACAAATATTTTTAAAAACTAAACTTATGGTGTGTTTGATAACCTAATTAAGCACTTAAAAGTAACTGATTCATATGTTAACAATATTAAGACTGTTTGATAATCTAAAATAGAAGTTCTTAATTATTTAAGTACTTCTGAAAGTGTAGGCAAAACGTATTCCTAAAAATAAGTGATATCAGCTACACTTATCGCTTAATACATAATACACTCAAACATTAGGGCTTTAAATTATATATTTATCAGACAAAAATAACCTTATAAAAGATACATTTTATCCTCATTCTTCTCTTCTCCCCAACCTCTCGTCGTTTCTTTTCTCTTTTTTCTCTAACGATGCTAATAGATTGTTCCCACTATAGACGACAACACATTGAACTGTTCCCTCTATTTGTTGTCTAAAGGTATGTAAACATGATCATATTTGTATTACATACATACATACATATATATTTGTATGTGTTGTTTGAAGTTTTTATAATATTTATATATGTGTATGTATGTATGTATCTCTCTCTCTCTCTCTCTCTCTCTCTCTCTCTATATATATATATATATATATATATATCTTATTTTTATTCACAAGAACCAAATAATGATGAATTCTTGAAAAAAATATTTTAGTCATAAAAAGGAAAAAAAAAGTAGAAACAAATCTAAGGGTGAGGCTAGGAGCAAGAACAAAAAAGTAGCACCAATAGAGGAGGGACTAAGGGGGCACGAGGCCTCACAAGTTGGCCCCGTGCCAGTTTGGACAAGTTGGTGGCCGTGTAAGTGGTTGGTGAAGATATGTAATTGGTCAATTAAAATTTGTAATTACTTTTCACTCCAAAATAACATCTTTTTTGGCTTCACATTTGGCCAGCATGGCCCAATCTCAGTCGTCCATTTTTGCCAACTAAATCAGGAGCGTCAATTTGTCCCAAATAGGGCTTGTGACACCCCTAGGCCGGTCTAAGGTTGACAAAAGAATGGGCAGTAACGATGGAAAATGAAATAGGGGTGAAGTTGGGGATGGGAATAAACAGTGCAATGGAATTATGGTGGTGCTGGCTACGATGGTTTAGGTAAAGTGATAGAGAATTTGTCCATTCCCTTTTGAACATGTGCTGAGAGTATTGTTCTACAAATTTTATGAATATTACATTTATCTCTTGACACTGGGTTGTTTGCCTAGTTAAATTCTTTTTTTTTTCTTTTTTGATACTAGAGTCATACATTGATATAAAATTTATCCATTCTCTTTTGAACATGTACTAAAGATATTATTCTACAAATTCTATGAATATTATATTTATTTCTTGACACTTTGTTGCTTGCCTAGTGAAATTCTATTATTTTTAATATTTCTAGGGGATACATCTAGTTTGACTTTTTAAATGATGCTGGAGAATTTGTGTCTTTTTAGATCTAGCAATGTTTTGAGTTACTATCTAATTATGAAGTCCTAAAAGGCATTAGAGTTCTTATTTTTATGCTTCACAGCAGTCTTCTTGAAAGGAAGTTTTGACTTGGTAAGCTTTAGCTTTACATAGGATCAAATGCACCCAATAGATCTTTCTTTTTAAGCTACTTTACCCTCAAATTTTCGCATGGAGAATTTCAATAGGTCTCTTTCATTGCCCTAAAATTTACAAAAGGGTTAATCTTTTTAATGTGTAGAAATCTGTCAATCATTAAGGTAATTCAAAAGACACGTTATAAAATTAAAAATCTGTCAGAGTTACCATACTTCTTTGATCCATAATTTGAACTTCTAAGGTCTTAGGCCACAAATACATGCTATGCCACAATTTGCAGTAGCATTTTTAAATGTATTCTATACCACAATTTCAGTAGTGAAAATTATCATGATGTTTACTCTTTTATATATTTTTGTTTACGATATAATATAATTTGATCAGTAGGTCACAGTTTTAGAATTACATCTCTAAAAGTGATAGTTAAAAGAGATATAAAATAATTTGATTAGATAGTTATAATCGTGACCTGCTTCATCTTAGGAAAGAAAATGGAATATAATTTGATTAGAGATGGACTAGTGATGTAGATCAAGAAAGGGCTACGAAGCAGGATTTGGTTTAGTTGTTTTAGGACTTCATTGATATATTTCCTTTGCCTAGTTGATTTAAAATTCCAGTATTTTTTAGTTTTGTGGGTTTTTTTTTTTTGTTTCAAATTGTCATTTCTTGGCTAATAAGAATTTCAATAATTAGGACTCCATTTTATGGTTTGACATTTTTGTTATCATTTTTTCATTTTTTGTTTACTTATAATTTTTTTTTTCCTTTTGATCAGCTTTATGCTATAGTGGTAATTGAACTTAGCTTTCATATGTCTCGTCTTGTCTCTTACTGATTTTCAGACTCTCATTGAAACTTTAATCATAAAAATCATAGAACCTAGAGCACCAATTAATGAAAATTAAATAAATTGTCTTTCACGTTAAAAGAGTTGATGAAAGATCCTTATTTTGTTTTCCTATTTTTCTTCTTATCATGTAAAAAAAGTTTTGGCACCAACCTAATGTAGCTTTAATTTAATGTGTATAAGCTCTAGTACAAATTGTCAAGTAGGAAGTAGCTATAAGATATTAAGTTTTGGTCCTGACCCTTGCCTTTCTAATATTTAATATTAGCCTTCTGTTGTTCTATTTGCTTTTCAAATTTTACTTATATGTAAAGACATAGGGGTTAAATTGAGCCTATTAATAGACGATATAAAGGTAAATTAAAACTAAATATAATTTAATTTAATTGAATGTTATGTATGATATTTATAGGGATGAGACCTACAGATAGTGGTAGAGCTAACTAGAAAGATCCAGTTCTATTAAGATGTTATAGACTTGTGTTTGGAACAAGCTGCTATAAAACATTTTTGTGAGGGCAATTTGAATAAAGAACCATGGCATAGAATTAAAGTAGTTCTAAAAGAAAAAAAAATTGTGATTCCACACAGAAGTAATTAAAAAATAAATGGGACTATTTAAAAAATTTATTAAGTTTAGACAAGATTAATAGAAGTAACAGGAAATAGTCACTAGATTCACAGACTAACACAATAAATTGGAACTCAGAACAATGGGACGATTACATAGAGATATATATATTAATTATATTTTTTAGATTGATTCAGCATATAAATAGGGATAAATATCGTGTTTCATATTACAGAAGTATCCACTAGCAAAACAATTTTGATTCAAGTCATTAAAATATCCGAATGATATGAAGACATTATTTGATGAGATGGGAGCTACAGGAAAAGATGCCTGGGAACCATATAAGCAAGAAGTACGTAAGAATATGGGAACCATCTAAGCAAGATGTACCTAAGAATATAAGAGAACCGTCTAAGCAAGGATTAGCTAAGGATGACATTGAAATTTGTTCACAAACTTTTGTCAACCTTGAAAAAGAACATGTGGGTATATCTACTTCATTAACAACATTGAAGCCCAAGAAGAAGAGTGAATATAAATGTCAAAAAAAATTTTTTTTGAAAAATTAGAAAAGTAATTGATTGTAGTTCTTATGGCATTGGAGCAATCAGATGGACCAAGTATTGAAGAATGTAACAAACATCTAGATGAGGTGGAAACATTTGATGAAATCGACCCATTATATATTGCCGCTACATGTATTTTCTATGAAAGTAAGGTTTACCGGGAATAATGGGTATGAATAAGCTGTAAGCCTAAAGAAGTTAGAAAAAGTTGGTTAGTGAATGGAAAAAATTAGGCTTACTTTATATTAGGATTTATTGAATTTTTTAGATAAACTCCAGAATTTTGGAGCATTTTATTTTGGATAATAATTTGTTTCTTATAATTTAGTTATTGGATATTACGAATTTTTTTATTAGAATTTGTGTTAAATTTGTTGGATCTTTTTTTAACAATGATCGTTTATTTTTTGTTACACATTTAGTTCTATTATCACTACAAGAAATTAAGCTTTTACCCACACACATGATGTGTGGGTCAAAAATAATTATGTGTAACCAAATGTCTTTACCTACACATAAAATAAATGTTAGCATGTGTCTCTATCGTACTGCGGAGAAATGTTTTTACCCACACATATTTTTATGTGTGGGTAAAGGTAAACCTTTTACCTACATATATATACGTTGGTAAATATATAAAATATGTGTGGATAATTTAGTTGCCAATTGTGTAATGATGACATGGACGATGACATGGATGATGAGGTGGGTAGATTTTGTATGACGTGTATGACTACGTGGCATGTGAGGTGTCATGCCATTTTTTATATGTAGATAAAACTTTGGTCGTATGTGTGGGTAAAAGTAATAAAATGTATGGGTAAAAGGTACCCGGTATGTGGGTAAAACGAGTACAATGTGTGGGTAAAAGTTACAGTATGTGTGGGTAAAAGTTTTAGAATGTGTGGGTAAATGCTTCATAATGTGTGGGTAAATTTTAGACTTATATTGGTGGACACTTCATATGCGCGAGTAAATGTATGTACATGTGTAGATAAAATTTGTTAGATTTGTAGGTAACACATTTGTATGTGTGGGTAAAGGAACCTGTATGTGTAGGTAAATAATACCTTACATTACACATAATATATAATAAAACAAAAGAACTAAACAAACAAATAATGTCAATAACATCATCCAAACACCAGTGTCAAATATCCAAACATCAAAACAATGTCAATAACACTATCCAAACAACAATATCAAACATCCAAACGTCGAAACATAATTTTTGAAAACAAGGAATTAGTATGTTAAAACACAATATAGTAAAGTATCACAAGTACATAAAAAGGTCAAGCAACATCATCATAATTGGAATCCGCATCAACAAAGTCATCGCTACTGCTATGAGAATGGTAAGAGGTTGGGTCAATGTCTTCTGTGCCGGGATGAGATGGTCCTGAGCCGTGATCTGATGGCACACAAGGTACAGGTTGAGGAGGGATAATGCTCTTTTCAGGCAAATGTGCTGCATATTCTGAACTGTGCCCTCAAGATCGGCAACTCGAGACTCATACTGACTCAAAGTATTCAGCAACTGAGTGTGTGTGGGATGCCCTGGATCTCCACTGCTACCTGTGGTCCTAGATGAATAACTTGCACACTTTGGGGGTTTCAGCTAGGATCAATAAACTAGTCTCCAAATTGATACTAATAAATATAGTGAGTTTCAAACTATTTAGAAGCTTCAAGAATTCTTAGTGGACTAAGATTGATAGCATTCTTGAAACCATTAAATGCATCTCAAGTTCTCATAGGAAAAACACGACAAACATTTTTTAAAACAACCATTGTCTTTTTAGGCTTCCAATTTAAATTTACATATCAACTTGTATTTATGAATTTATTTAAACTATTTACATTTTACATAAATTACAACTTATATTTTTAACTTTGAGTTTGAATTTGTGTTTATATTTATGTGAATGATTTACATTTTACGTAAATTGAAACTCAAATATTTTCAAACTCATATATTCAAATTATGTATTTATTTAAACTTTCACATTTTCATATTAGAACTTAAGAAATGTAGTCTATATAAAAATGTAAATAATTTAAATAAATTGGTAAATGTAAATTCAAATTGAACTTTAAATAGTTTAAATAAGCTAGCTTTGGTAATGTACTAATATTATAAAATTAATTATTTCACTATGTTCTTTGGATTTGAGAATTGAAAAAGGCACAAAACTTATGTGAGGTAAGAAAAGTGAAATTATGCTAAAACATTAAGGGAGTTTAGTACAAGTAACATTTTAGTGTATATTAGTCTATTAGACAAAAGTAATAGCACGATTATACATTTGATCATTAGACAAAATGCTAAAGTGGCTAAAAATAACGTTAGAGACTATACTGCAAAAAATTCTAAACATTAAGGGTGTTTAGTGCATTAATAATAAAAATAACAACAGACTAATTAATTACAACTTTTAGTCCTGGCATTTGGGTAATAGACTAAATGGTTCCTCACTTGGGTCAAAAAAAAAAAAAAAAAGCTTGTTCATTAAGCTTTTGCTTTGGACCAATTAACGAAAATTAGTTACAATTTTGTAAGAATCAATTGGGGTTATTTTAAGAATATTCACCTTTTGGTATAAAATAAATCAAATATTGATTGACTTTCCATAATGTGATAGTCGATATCTAAAAAATTAAAAATTAAGTTAAAGCCAATTTATAAGAGACCAACTTCACAATTCTTTTTTTTTTTTTTTTTGCCTTTTTCTAAAACTACTCCAGTGCTCTCTTTTTGTCTCCCCTTTTAGCCATTAGCTACCATGAAATCCGTCTTCCAGAACTTTTCTTATCAATCATTCTGCATGGTCCAAGAATACAACATGTCTGCATAATTCTTGTGTTTCCACCAACACTTAACTCCTACCTACAGAAGACTTACCATATTGTTGTTTCGCATCCCGTATCCCAAGAAGGAAAAGTATCCAATTTCGTATTCAGTTGTTTTCAAAAATGTTTTCAAACAAGAAAGATTAGTATCACTTGTCAAATGTTCAAGGACTTCTTATACTATGGTCACAGTTTCCAAATCAAAAATAAAATCTGTCACTTTAATCTGTCACTTTAATTCATACATAATATAAATAGCCAAACTCAAGTCAAATTTGAGTAAGTGAGCTTTTTAACTTGTAAACGAATTTTATATTCATCAAATCGAATTCAAATTGACTTTGAAAATTTAACAAACACTAAATTTTACTCATGAGCTTAGTTAACTTAATTAGCTAGTGAACCAACTTCGAACAAGCTCCCATCCAAGTAGCTTCATGCATCCATCAATCGTTAATATGCTAATAAGCTATTGTGCAATTGGCAGAATAACAAGAAACGGTAGAATGTCTACCAACCCAACCAAACGTCAAAATAAAGTGCTAAACTCAACTCCAAGCTCCAGCCCACTTGAATACAAGCCTTACGTTTCAGATCACAAATTACAGCAGTCAAATGTATATAAGCACAAAAAATCTAGGGTAATAAGAAGTACTGCAGTCAAATGTATATAAGACAAATTACTGCAGTCAGATCACAAAAAATCCCAAATGCAGTTTTAGGAATATAAGCACATAGTATATTCTAAATGTATAGAGCGTGTAATTTTCCTGCATAACTTTCCAAACGTCTATGCATTTCTTAACTACAGTATATCCTTCACTTGATTGATGACCATAAGCTAAGTACTAGTCAAGTTCGATATTCCTAGTTCATATCACTACTAGATGAATCAAAATTAGCCCACATAAGATGATTTAAATGGTACTTAATTAAGTAAAAGCATCTTTTTCCATGATACATATTCATATATTGGCAAACTGTGTTACGGAAGTCCTCCCGCAACATACTTATCCCTCAAATCTTTTTGAACTTTTAAATTTGTTCCTCTAAAGTTCTGCGTCAAATCTTTTCAAAAAAGGGAATTTCTGCATGTACATCCATATTATATTTGTCTATATGGATGTGAATTGTTTGTAACTTATTAGTGTAAAACAACCCATTCTTTTTAAGTAAACAAAGGGCTCCAAACCATTCGAGGAAGGGAAGGGTGTTGAGAGTAGTAGTTAATGTAAGGCACTTAATAGACATTCCAACAATCTAAATCTGATTTGAAAGACAATAAAAGATTGATCATATGGTATCATCTCATGTGGAAACGTTAACTATGTAAATTTCTAATAAGTTGTGTTCTTTTTCAAAGTTAGACTCATATTCAAAAATGAAGAATGGTTCTAGGACTAAAGATGACCTAGAAGTGGTGTTTTAAGATTTAATTTGGTCATTCATATGACTTTCGTTTACACTTTGGTGGATAACATATTTTATTGTTAGAAGAAAAATGCTTTTGGCATCCATCATACGTCGGGTATTTTTATTTACATAAGCAAATTAAAAGCCAGTTATGTTCATATAGAACAATCGAACAAAGTTGATTAAAGGACTTGCATTTTTTATTGCTAAAAACAGAGTACTTCAACTGACAATCCTGCTAATCCTACTAATGATTTGTTTGAAATTGGTCCACAGACCAATTTTTTCAATTCAAACGTCCAGCAGTAGGTCACTAGAATGTGAGACAATTAGAAAAGCATGCTTCTATACTATTGTGATTTCAGCATCATCTTCAAACACAAGCTATCTTCATCCACTATTTCATTTTAAAACAAGTATGTGTGTGTATATAATTGCAAACCCAATTTTTTTCCAATTGAAATTAGCATTAATTTTGGAAGCACTTTGATATAAGCCATACGAATTGCTCAAAATGATGTATGACTCAAATTCTCCTAATGCAATAGCCATATCAGCAATAAAACACAGCTTGCGATGAAAACGTAAGAAATGTGGCTTTGAAGCCAATAAGAAGAAGGCAAAAAAATCATGTAAACAAGATGAGACCATGAGGAGAAAAGCATGTGATGATCACATATTCACATATAGGTTTAAAACAAGATGAGATCATGAGGAGATGGGGTGAATTTATTCTGGAAAGTGATGCATCAGTGTTGGTTGACTCTTAGTGCACGACTAGTAGCTTTCCTTTTCAAAATTCCCTAATCAAGTAATAATTATGTACTGTGTTATTGTGTTTAGCAAACAGAATTTTGAATTTGACATTATTAAGAATTGATGGACCACAACAATTTGTGTCTCATCCACTGTACTTCCATTATATTCATTCAGCCCTTGTACAATTTTTTAGAAATTTTAGACACAGACAAAGCCATTTATGTATCTCTTGGTAAATAACATGTTGGATCAAATCTTTTCAAACTTTTAAGTCTGTTCTCTAAAATTCTGCATCAAATATTTTCAAACTTTTAAATCTGTTCTCTAAAGTTCTACATCAACAACCAATTCAGCTAATTTATCCAACTATTATAGCAACAATAACACACTGACCTAATTTCTTCATTTGAACTTTTTTTACCCATCAAGAGTTTTTCTTCTTAACTATTTGGACTGAGAAAGGCATAGTATAGCATAGGACATTTTATTGTTTGACTCAAAAAAGGCTCGCTGACTAATGAAAAATATGTTTGACAGAAAACTTCTTCAAATTCGCAAAAAAATTAGGTACTACTCGTCCAACTGGTAAGTACTGAATGAAAGCCGTTTTCCATCAAAGTCCATTTGTCTTTGTTTTTCCCAACACTCCAATCCTCCTAATCCTTAGCTCCCCTATTGCCCTTTTCCCAACAACTGGTAAGTTCGGTTTTTGTTTGTTAAATCCCTAATCCTATTCATTCTTCTCTCTTGCGTGTGTAGAGAAAGCATCAATCAACTTCCACCCCTCACACAACCTCATTCCATCATATCTAAAAATTTCTTGTAAGGCTTCAAGTTGTACAAATCTAACCCCAAAAAAATCCTAAAATAAAATTCAAATTTCATGAAAATTTCTCAAAATCCAAACTCTGTGAAGAAACAAGTCTCAAATCAAAAGAAGCCTAATGACTAGTCATATATAATTAAATTGCTAATTTTTTTAAAAATAAATAAAAAATTGAATAAAGCAGAATAGATCTCAGAAGTTAAAGAGGGAAGGAGAGTAACCTCAAAGACGATTGACACGACCGATGGGAAGGAGAGTAACCTCGGGAAGGATAGTAATCGAGACAATTTTTGCTGTATCTGCTCTCCTACTTGCTATATGGCACATGCAATAGGTAATTGAGGACGGCGAGGCAACTAGGTGCAGTGGAGGAGTGGTGGGTGGTCTGGATTTTGGGGGATGAGATGAGATGAGGCAACTAGGTGAGGTGGAGGGGTGGTGGGGGAGAAAAGGTTGGGGCTACCAAAAGCTAGAGATACCCAATTTTGGGAGAAATGTGTCTGCCGAAGGCAAACTCACGTGCTTTTGGTATTTTTTTCTAATTAAGTTTTTTTTAAAATCAAATTACAATATTAACCTCCTTTTATTTACAGTTGAAGTACATAAAATCATAATTTTGTGAAGAACTATAGGTAAAATAGTCATTTCACATATTGCTAATCTATTATTACCCACACATATTTAACATTTTTAATTATGTGTGGGTAATCGTCGGTAATAAAAAAAGCCATCAGCATTCCACGTCATCTGCTATTACCTATTATCACCTATACATTTCTAACATTTTACAATATGTGTAGGTAATACATACATATTACCCACACATACTCGATATTTTCATTTATGTGTGGGTAATATTAATTACAAGAAAAAACACATCAGCATCTTAAAAATTTTGGAGGGAAATTCTCCCACCAATTTCATATGTATTGGAAAATCTTTACCCACACCTGATACAATTAACTTAAAAGACACATCAACCTTCAAAATAATTTGAGAATTTTGCCAATTCCTAAATTTTGGGGGGAATTTCTCCTACCATTTTCTTATGTAGCAAAAAACTTTTACCTACACTTAATATAATTAACAAATATACTCATTAGCATTTCAAAAATTTTATGAAAGCCGCCAATCTTTAAAATTTGGAGGGAAATTCTCCCCAAAAATTTCATATGTAACAAAAAACTTTTACCTACACTTAATATGGATAACAAAAAATGCCACATCAACATTCTAAAAATTTGAGAATGCACCCAATCAAAAATTTTGGAGGGAAAAAATCCCACCAAATTTATATGAAACTATAAACTTTTACCTACACTTAATAAATGCCAAATATATAGTAGATACTCTTATTAGATTTACCCACACATATCAAATAAATGTGTAGCTAAATACCCACATATATTATGTGTAGCAATTTTATGTGTGGGTAAAAATTGAATTTCTTGTAGTGTATGTTATTGATAGATGTTGACGGAGGAGCAAAAGAAAATATTAAAGATCGTGTTAATAATACTTATTACAAAGAAATTGAAGAAACAACGTAGTAGAAGAACGCCGGACACAAATTCAATGCTAAGTGGCTTTGAATATGTCAAGGATATTATTTAGTGGGAAATCCAACACACTCTATAGAAATGTTACGTATGGAAAAAGGAGTGTTTTTAAATTTATGTACTCACTTTCGAAATAGAGGTTGGTTAAAAAATTGTCATCATATATCTATTGAAGAAAAAATAACAATGGCCTTGTTTGGATACATTTTTTGGGCCACTTTTTGGAAAAAATTTTCCCAAACCCATTTGGACAAATAGAAAAATTTTTGGTCAAAAAGTTAAAAAAATTTTTGGTCAAACTTTTTCACATAATTTTCCCATCAAGTTTTCATTCTAAATTTTAAATAAACTTAGAGACTTTTACACAATTATTTACAAAAGCAAGCATGTTTATGTTCAAAATTTGTTTAGAAAAACTGAAAAAATTGCAAGGAACAAAATGAGATCCATTGTCAGTGGGTTTTGAGGTAGGATGACGAAGCGGATGATGAAGCAGAAGACGATGCAGATGTTCGCGTCTTTAAGCGAATGACCAAACGATGAAGAGGAAGTTTGCTTTTTAAAACGGACAATGAAACGGGCGGACATGATGCTGATTTGAAAAAAAGCAGACGTTCGCTTAAAAAAGCGGACGTCTGCTTCTTTAAGCGAACGTCCGTTTTTTTCAAACTACTATCATGTTACTTCAAAAAAAATTTCACATTCAAAAACTTTTTCATTTTTTTAAAAATGTCAACAAAAAACAATCAATATAATTTGTTCAAATAATTATAAAAAAACACTCCAAATAATGCCATCCAAATGGTGCCAATGTTTCTTGTGAATTTGGGTCAATGTCATACGAATCGTGCAGTCAAGAGCAGATTTCAACGTTCAAATCATATAATACATACATACTTTTATGAAGTACTAGGTACAATGCTAAACTTTGCAAAGGAAATGATTATTCCAATAACTGATTCAAATGTTAACAATATTAAGGCTGTTTGGCAATCTAAAAGCAGAAGTTCTTACTTATTTATGTAGTTTTGAAATGTATTACTAAATATAAGTGATATCAGTTGCACTTATCGTTTAATACAGAATTCACTCAGACATTAGGGCTTTAAATGATATATTTATCGAACAAAAATAATCTTATAAAGATACGTTTATCCCCGTTCTCTCTTCTCCTTATCAATTCATCATTTCTTCTCTCTTTTTTCTTTGACGATTCAAATAGATTTTTCTTGCCAAAGATAACAATACATCAAACTGTTCTCTCTCTATTTTGTCTAAAAGTATATAAACATAATCATATTTGTATCACACACATGCACACACACATATATATATGTATGTATGTGTGTGTTTGTGTGTGTTGTTTGAAGTAGTTATAATATTTATATATGCATATATATCTCTTATTTTTATTCAGAAGAACCAAAGAATGATGAATTCTGGGAAAGAAAAATAAGTTAATCATAAAAAGGAAGGAAAAAAAAAGTAGAAACAAATCTAAGGGTGAAGCTAGGAGAGGGAACAAACAGGTAGCACCAATAGATGTGGGACTAGGGGATGGGTCTATGGTTGACAAAAGAATGGGCAATTCAGAAAATGTGATTGTGGCTTTTGAATGTTTCTACTGGCCTAGGAGCCAAAGAGATCCACAAGAAAAATATTTTGCTCTTAAACTGGATATAATTAAAGCTTTTGACTGAGTGGAGTATAGAATCTTAGAAAATATGTTGGGCAGATCAGGTCTCCAAAGATTTAGCAAGCTTGTTATGGATTGTGTCAATCTATATCTTTATCAACCATCATCAATGGGAAGCCTATTAGACCTCTCAAACCATCCGGATGACTTAGACAGAGGGATTCACTATCCCCTTATCTTCTCATATTATGTTCGGAAGGACTGTCAACCTCGATCGGAAAGTCAGAGTCATAAGAATAATGGAGTGGTGTTAGAATTGGTGTACAAGGCTCGAAGATCAGTCATCTTCTCTCTCCGGATGATTGTATAATGTTTACAAAGATGGATGAGTAGAATGTTATTCTAATCCTAAATCTGCTGGGTGAATATGAAAAGGCCTCTGGACAAAGAGTTAATATACTGAAATCCAAAGTATATTGCACTATTAATGACTATAATCATGAGAAAGAAGATTTAGCCAACACGCTTGGCGTACAATTAGATTATGAGAAAGGAATGTATCTGGGGTTACCTTATATGACTGGAAGATCAAAAAGAAATATTCTCTCTTATGTGAAAGACAAGATAAGGAAAAAACTAACAGGGCAGAAAGAAAAAATCTTTACACAAGTTGTAGAAAAATTTTAATAAAAGCAGTGGCTCAAGCAGTTCCAACTTATCTCATGTCCTGTTTCAGGTTGACAAAAATCATATATCATGAAATTACAAGCATGTTGAGAAGATTCTAGTGGAAGCAGCAAGGAAATGGTAGGAAAATTATTGGATAGCTTCGGAAAAACTATAGCTCTGTTTGTTTAACACTGTTTTTTTAGAAACATGTTCTTTAGAAATTTCATACACGTTTTTTAACCACCTTTTTATCTCATATACACATTTACCAAGGAAAATCTTTAAAACAACTACAGTAATGTTTTTTAAAAAATACCCCAAAAAACACTCATCCAGGGACTTGGAGGCTTTTAATAGGGCTCTTTTAGCAAAGCAAGGATGGGGAATCATGAAATATCCTGACTCACTGGTGGCTAGGTTCCTCAAATCAAAATACTTTCCTCACGTAGGTTTCAAAAAAGCCAATGTAGACTCAAAAACTTCTTATCTTTGGAGAAGCATAATGGAAGCAACAAGTTTGCTAGAATAAGGGATAAGATGGAGAATTGGCAATAAAGCACATAAAAATGTGTGGGATGAGCCATGGATTCCCAAACCATATACTTTACAAGATCCTAGATAAAAAAGGCACTATAGCCACAAGCAATAGTGCAAGAACTTATAAATTTTGACACTGGAGAGTGGAACTTGTAGCTGCTAGAGATTGTTTTCTTAGATTATGAAGTGGAGCTAATAAGGAGAATTTCTCTATCATACTGGTGGCCTGATGATGAACTAGTTTGGCAATATACAAAAGATGGCCTATTCACTGTAAAGTCAACTTATAATCTGGCCATGCAAAGCAAAAAATGTGATCAAAATTTCTGCTCAACATCCGAGGGAACAATGGAGCAAGTATTCTGGAGGAAATTGTGGGTGCTGAAAACTCCTCCAAGGATAAAAAATTTTCCCGTGGCATGTTCTGGTATTCTTGCAACATGATATAATATTCACAAAAGAAATAAAAAAGGTAACTAGATATGTCTCAGATATGGAAGTGCTGAGGAATCTTATAAACATGTGTTCTTTAAATGCCATGAAACTAAGCATGTATGAAGAAATTTCGGCAATCAGCATTTTAAGCAAATTGCTGAGTATAATAGCTTCAAGGATTGGTTTGCAAAAGTTATGGAAGAAGGACCTAAAGAGAAGATGGAACAAAAAGCAATGGTTTTGTGGATGTTATGGAAATCCAAAAATGAGCAAATTTTTTAAGGTAAAGGGAAATGAGCTGTAAACATAATCAACTACAATGCAAAACTTTTTGCAAGAATAAAAGGCAGCTCATGCAGGATGGTTTTCATTTACTATTAGCCTCACCAAAGGGCTGATAGTAGATGGAAACCCCCTGATGAAGGTCTCCTAAAGTTGAATGTTGATGGTTCGTTACAGCAACAAGTACAGCTATGGGGTTGGAAATCAAGAACCATGAAAAGGAGGTAGAAGCTATTGTGATTGAAAATATTCCCAACTGTTTTGATGCAGCACATGTGGGAGCAATTAAAATCATAAAAGCCTTGGAATTTGCAAGAGATTTTGGCATAACTCACTTTGAAATCGAAGAAGATGCACAAGAAATAATCAACAAGATAAAAAGTTCCCAGGAAGACCTCTCCATGATAGGTCATATTATTGCCGGAATCAAGAATTTTCTCAATCAATTCCAATTAGCAAAGCTAGAATATGTTAGGAGATCTTGTAGTGCACCATCTCATGAAGCTGCAAAGTTAGGCCTGTTAGCTAGAGGAAGATATGCTTGATTTGCTAATTTCCCCATATATGTTATGCATACTGTAAATGTTCATTAAATCTTCAATGAATGAATGAAATCTTTCTTTCAAAAAAAATAATAATAATGGGCAGTAACGGTGGAAAAAGAAATAAGGGTGAAGTTGAGGATGAGAATAAATGGTGCAAGGAAATTGTGGTGGGGCTGGCAACAATGGTTTAGGTAGAGTGATAGAGAATTTGTCCATTCCCTTTTGAACATGTACTGAGAGTATTGTTCTACAAATTCTATGAATATTATATTTATTTCTTGACGCTAGGTTGTTTGCCTAGTTAAATTCTTTTTTTTTTTGGGTTGATTGAAAATTTGTCCATTCTCTTTTGAGCATATGCTAAAGATATTGTTCTACAAATTCTATGAATATTATATTTATTTCTTAACACTTTGTTATCTGCCTGGTGAAATTATTTTATTTTTAATATTTTTAGTGGATACATCTAGTTTGACTTTCTAAATGATGATGGAGAATTTGTATCTTTTTAGATCTAGCAATGTTTTGAGTTACTATCCAATTATTACGTCCTAAAAGCATTAGAATTCTTATTTTAATGCTTCACAGTAGTCTTCTTCGAAGGAGGTTTTGACTCGGTAAGCTTTAGCTTTACATAAGGATCAAATGCACCCAATACATCTTTCTTTCTCAGCAATTTTACCCTCAAGACTTTCACATGCAGAATTCCAACAGGTCTTTTCACGGCCCTAAAAATACAAAATGGTTAATCATTTTAATGTGTAGAAATTTTTTAGTCATTAAGGTAATCTGTTAGAGTTTCCATATTTTGTTTGATCCAGACTTAAAACTTCTAGGGTCTTAGGCCACAAATACATGCTATACTGTAATTTGTAGTAGCATCTTTAAATGTATTCTATACTACAATTTCAGCAGTGAAAATTATCATGATGTTTACTCTTTTCTTGATATTTTTGTTTATGATGTAATATAATTTGGTTAGTAGGTCACAGTTTTAGAATTACCTCTCTAAAAGAGACAGTTAAAAGAGATGTAATATAATTTGATTAGACAGTTATAATCGTGGCCTGCTCCATCTTAGGAAAGAGGATGTAATATAATTTGATTAGAGATGGACTACTGATGCAGATCAAGAAAGGGCTACGAAGCAGGATTTGATTTAGTTGTTTTAGGACTTTATAGATATTATTTCTTTGCCTAGTTGATTCAAATTTCTAGTATTTTTTTAGTTTTGTGGGTTTTTTTTTTGTTTCAAATTGTAGTTTCTTGGCTAATGAGAATTTCAATAATTAGATTCCATTTTATGGTTTAACAGTTTTGTTGTCATTTTTTCATTTTCTATTTACTTGTATTTTTTTTTTTTGGTTTTCCTTTTGATCAGCTTTGTGCTGTAGTGGTAATTGAACTTAGCTTTCATATGTCTAGTCTTGCCTCTTACTAATTTTTGGACTCTCATTGAAACTTTAATCTTAAAAATCATAGAACTTGGAGCACCAAGTAATGAAAATTAAATAAATTGCCTTTTATGTTAAAAGAGTTGATGAAAGATCCTTATTTTGTTTTCCTATTTTTCTTTTGATCATGTTAAAAGAGTTTTGGCACCAACCTTATGCAACTTTAATCTAATGTGTATAACCTCCGGTACAAATTGTCAATCTGGAAGTAGTTATAAGAGATAAAGTTTTGAGTCCTGATCTTGCCTTTCTAATATTTAATATTAGCCTTCTGTTGGCTTTCCAAAATTTACTTGTACGTAAAGACATAGGGGTTGAATTGAGCCTATTAATAGACGATAAAAAGGTAAATTGAAACTAAATATAATTTAATTTAATTGAATATTATGTATGATATTTATAAGGATGAGACTGTAGATAGTGGTATGGCTAACTAGAAAGATCCAGTTCTATTGAGACGTTATATACCCTTGTGTTTGGAAGAACCTGTTGTAAAACGTTTTTGTGAGGGTAGTTTGAAGAAAGAATCATGGGATAGAATTAAAGTACTCCTAAAAGAGGAAAAAAATGTGATTTCACACAGAAGCAATTGAAGAATGAATGGGACTACTTAAAAAGGAAATATCCAATTTGGACAAGATTAATAGAAGTAATAGGAGTCATTTTGATTCGCATACAAACACAGCAAATTGGAGCTCAAAACAATAGGATGATTATAAAGAAATTAAAAAACAATGTATTGGAAGAAGGCGAGACACAAATTCAATGCTAGGTGGTTTTGAATATGTCAATGAAATTTTCCAGTGAAAATCTAGCACACTCTATAGATAAATTTATGTACTCACTTTCGAAATAAAGTTGGTTAAAAAATTATCATTATATATATATCTGTTGCAGAAAAAATAGGAATGTTTCTTGTGAGTTTGGGTCAAAGTCACACGAATCAGTGTAGTCAAAATCATGCAATTTATAAATATAATACAATTAAAATTAGACAAAAACTCATAACTACCTAGTATATATACCATTATAATAACTTATTATTTTTTATGTAAAGGTGCAATTAGAGCACTTGATGGCACTTTTATACATGCTGTTGTACCACTTGAGCATCAAATACCTTATCGAGGAAGAGGAGAGGGAATATGTTTCCAAAATATACTTGCAATTTGTGATTTTAACATGATTTTCACATTTGTATAAGCTGGTTGGGAAGGTATAGCACATGATTCTAAGGAGCTATCAGAGACTATTAGAGATCTAACAAGTAATTTTCCATTTTCCCCACGAGATGAATAATTTATAAGAAAATTTTAATTAATTATTGTAGTATATTAATATATAATATGCATTATTGTAGGTAAATATTATTTTTGTGATGCAACATATCCTTATACACGTGGATTCATGACTCCTTATCGCAATATATGTTATTGGTTATCTGATTTTCATGCTAGGGATCGTCTAGCAATAAAGGAAGAGCAATTCAATTAAGCATGTGCAAAATTAAAGAATGTAATTGAGCATGCTTTGGAGTTTGAAAGCTCGTTTTCCTATTCTCAAAACGATGGCGCCATATCCTTTTCTAACTCAATGAGTTATTGTGATTGCATGTGTGGCTATACATAATTATTTTTGAAGAATACGTGTCATAGATACTTGGTTTCAAGATTTCGAAAATAAAGATGTTACGGCAGAAGATCCACAACATGAAGATAACACAACAAATATATAATTTGGAGGAGGAGCTCGACAAGCTGATTAATTTTTCATTCCCAACTCACTTAAGTAGATTACATATGAATATTTTAACTCTTGAAAAGAATTATATATCTGGATACTAGCTTTTAATTTTTTTATAATAATTTTTCATTAGATATTTTATCAGGTTCCTTTTCTTTTTAATTTTTTAATTATTTTGTCATTATTGATTAATTTTAATTATATGTATTCATAGTGAAATGCAACAACATAAAAAAATATATAAGAAAAAAACTAATGCCAAGATAAATTACAAAATTTTTGAAATTCATAATTCAGTTACATATTGTTATCAAACTGACACGGGGGGTGAGAATTGGTCGGTAATTCAATAATTTGGTAATTTAAAATCAGTCAATTCGGTATTTTTCTTCAAATTTACTAATTGGATTCAATTTCAATTTCACTTAATACCAAACTGAATTCAATTCGGTGGATTGGTATATCAATTAGGTAATCGAATTCCAAAAATCAAAAATTAAAAAAAATTAAATAATTAAAAAATAATGGTGAGGAAATAATGGGCTTAAGGAAATAATGACCCAACCCAAGGACCAAGTAACTTAGTCCACTACCGAATTACTAGCCCAATTAATGATAAATTCTGTAATTTGAGTTCGGTATATATATATATATATATATTGAATTCAAATTATGAATTAAATTAGGTATATTCGATATTACTGAATTAGAAATTCTTTTTTGAATAACGATCGAATTTGATTTAACTTTTTTCGAATTTTCTAAATTACCAAATGAATTACCGAATTTGATTTACCGAATTCAATTTGAATTCGGTTTGTAATTTGGTATTTACTGAATTTGCTCACCCCTAACTTACACACTAAATTCAGAGGAATAAAATTATAAAATTCATGATATTTAGCATTTAGTTGCATGTTATTATCAAACAAATATATTAAATTCAGCGTTCAGAGTCAAACGTGAACTTGTAAAATTTTCAGTACTTAAAATTCAGCAACTGAAGTGATTCATTTTTCAGAAATCATATTTCAATTTTATTAAACACTCCCTTAAACACTTCCTTGTCCAAATTTAAATTATAGTATTTAAATAAATTAGAAAATTTACTTGGTCCATAAAAACATAAAATTTAAGCTTTCTCTCATATTAGTGTTGGAAACTAAGAATCAAAAGCAAAACCATTTTACAAACTATTTCTTCAATAACAATTTTTTAAAAACTATTTCTAGAGAACTAATCTAAAGTTCATTTACTTGGTTTCTTGAACTGACTTGGAAACATTCCAACATATTAGAATCAAGTCGAGTTTCCTTCTTTAATTTTATAAACAAAAAACCGATAGTAAATCATTAGAAAATCCATTTACTAGCTAAGGAAAAAGAAAACAAAAGCAATATGAAAATTAAAAACTGCTTTGCTGCTATAGTAGTATGCTATTGCAAAGCTATAACTTTTTTTTTAAATTTTTGTTTCTTTTTCTTAACTGAAGATTAATTTTTTAGAAAACAAATTTACTTCCAAAATTTTAGAATAACAATTTGTTAATTAAAATTTCAAAGAATTTAATTTTTCATGATCTAATCAATATCTATGGCAATTAAATAAGCAAATCTCATAAATTACCCAAAATTGATTGTAATACAAGCGTAAGGTAATAAACACGCATACGGGTGAAAATTTAAAACATTATTACCTTGTCCATGGATTTAGCTTGATGAACTCTGTAGATTAATAATATTTGTAAAAATATAACACAAATACTAGTAAATTGTAAAAACAAGCCAGATGAAGAAGTTGAAAGAGATATCAAACCCTTGAAGCAGCAGAAATGTCTTATATCTAATAATATCCACACAAATAACTTTTTTACAATTTTTCGTTAAGACTTCCATGTAGCTACTGAAATTTAAGTTAAAATAAATGTTGCATAGATAGGGAAAATGCAACAGTAAAATAAAAAAATTAGATAAACAAATATGTATTGGACAAAATATCAAGAAACTTATCACTTGATAATCAGTCATCTCCTAATCAATTGTGTTGCCTTTTGAAATATCATTTTTTGATTAGTGATTATCAACTTTTGGAACATTATATTTGATTTTTTTTGTTTTGTTTATCAGAAAAAAATACCTTTAAAGTGCTCTCTTATTTAAAAGTAACAGCGAAATAATAAATTAAGCTAAAGTACATATGGAAGATAGCCTAATCTCACCAATAATCACATATATCGCACCCCAAATTAGGAGTCTATGAAATTGCTTACATCCGCACCCCAATTATTTGGCTAGACACTGAAGCTGTCTACCCACATTCCAATCACAACCTTAAATACATTATAAAAATCAATAAGCAAATTAAAATAAATAATGAAAAGTAATCAAATTTTAGACTATGAATACCTAACTACATGTCCTCTCAAAGTCTACTTTATTCTTTTAATCATTTGCTTCTGCATTTGTTGAGAAGATGACATAAAATTCGTAGTTTAAAAAAGAGAATATGATATAATATACACACATACGCACACATTGTCACACCCCGTGCCCGGGATATAACACCCGCCATGCCAAGACTACGCTGTGACATAAGGCTAACAAAATAATCTTAAAACATATCAAAAGAACCATACTATTGAACCCAACTCGAATACAAAGTCATGTGATACATTACAAAGATAATCCAAAAAGCAAAATAAGGAAGATCCTATACAAAGATAGATAACACTACATCTTTGCTATGTATCACACCCTATCTCCAACTCTAATACCATGAGTCGGTCCAATCAACTTCTTCAAAAATGTCATTCTCTGCAGGAAACAATTAAAGGGGTGAGCGAACTAATCATTCAGTAAGTGGTGAGAGTACTCTCTGCGGCTTAAGAGTGTTATCTATACATATACATTTCAAGAATCAAGTCACCATAGAGTATAACATAAAACTATATGGCCATTAGTAAATGTCACCAAAACATACATTTTCATAAACAAATCAATGAGTTCTATCAAATGGTTCCAATTGACCCTGAATATTCAGTTGTTAACTTCCACCGGTTAACACGGTCCCAAAACTAACTTTAACCGGTTGGTACGGCCCCAAAACTAACTTTAACCGGTTAGTACGGTTCCAAAGACATTAGGCATGCGATTAAGGAACTAGTCCCGTCAAAAGTATACCACATTTAAGAACTCAGTCAATTCATTCATCAAATCATTCATTCAAGTAGGCCACATTATCATTTTTATAATAATTGCAAATAACCACACTCAAGCCAGACATTTATGTAACAAATAGTCAATTCGAAACATTTATCGTTCATAAACTCATTTCAAAATATCAAAGAGTACAAATCCCCACTTACTTCGATCCAATCAACTAAGATAATCCGAAAAGGAGGGGTCGATATCTTCACCTATAATACAAAATAAACATTAAATCAATTACTACTTCTATCAACAGTAAAACTAAAACTTACATCTAGCTTAACACGCCAAAACGAGGCGAAAAAGGCAAGGACTGGGGTGATCCGCGGCGTCAGCCGCGGCTCACCAACAGTGACCAGCCGCGGCACCAACCACGGCGCGGTTGGTACCGCGGCTCGGGTCAGAGGCAGAGGGGTGACCCATCCGCGCCGTCATCCGCGACACAGCCCGCGCCGCGGATGACCCCAGAAGGTCACCCCGAACGAGCCGCGGTCTTATCCGCGGCGCGGGTGACGCCGCGGATGAGCCCAGAAAAGCACCCTGCAACACCTGCAACAACCCAAACCGAAACTAACTCTTCCAACTTCATCTAACACTAAACCAAACACCCAAAACAGCCTGAAAAGGTACAAGACACCAAGTATACTTCACATTCAACCATCCAAACACATATATATTCAAGGGTTCATCCAATTTCAAGCATCAAATACACACATACCCCACACTTTACCCACTCTCACCCTCAATCACCACAAGACACAAATCATTACTAGGTTATACGACATCAGATCTCCTAACTAGCACTCAAAACATAAAACCTACTTCCTAGTACAAAGATCTAAGAAAAAAAAGAAAAAAAAAGAACAAGGAGAAGAAATACCTTGAACAGAAAATGGGGCTACACCTCCTAAGCTATTACCAAGTGCTGAATCTTGCAAACTTACTCCTCCACTTCCTTCTTCAAAATTTAGATTCAAAGAGAAGCAATAAGAAAAGTGAATTTGAGGAGAAAGAAAGAGAATAGAAGATGAGTTGGGAAAAGAGAGAGAGAGAAAGCCCTAAAACAATAAGGATAAAAGTAAAATTGCAACAAGGCCCTTAGCTATTAACTAATCACCCCACATGCACTCAACTTGATAAAATTACGAAAATGCCCTTAGAAAAGGCCTCGGTGTTACACACATAAACCAAGAGGCTAAAAGTAGTGCTAAATTCATGAAGGTATTCATAAGCGTGTTTGAGAAAATTTTGAAGAATACTAACTATCTAAGGAATTAAAGCTATAACGTATAATTGACAAAATATCGAGTAACAAAATTTTGGCAAATGAGAACAGCAATAATAATAAAGGCAAATACACACAAGAACAATACAAGTCTAAAATATAATCTTAATAACACAGTCAAGTTGCATCATCTCATTGCTATTCGTATATGTAGTTAATAACTCCAATAGCTGGAAAATAGATAGAAGGTTGAACTTTAAATTAAATCATCTATGATAATAGAAATATGAGGAAAAATCCCTGCAATGTATAGCAAGGTGAATCATCAGAAACCTAAGTGAAGTTTACGATAGGTAAACTTGAAAGATTGACTGATATGGTTTATGATTTCTTCATGTTCTTGTAGATAAAATATTGGCAAAAAGGAAAGACACTCTTACTTTTCGAACTTTGGAGACACTTCTTCCGTTTGATTTTTTTTTTTTTTTTTTGTTTTAGTTCTTCATTAGGTTTACTTGTAAGGAAATTAATTTTCTTCCCCAAATGCATATTTAAGGAAAAGGTGGAAGTTGGGAGTTGGAAGGTGTTGTTGATGACTTAATCCAAGAACTTTCTCTTTTCAAATCTTCCTAAACATAAAACTCCTAATCATTTTTTCCAACTTTTCTATTATTTTTTAATTTTTAAAAGCATTGCCAAGTTAATTTCTAAAACTGAAATTTCTTTCTAACTTCTTACAAAAATTAAGGAAAAATATTGTGATAAAAAATATTTCTAAATCAGAAACCCATTGTTTGTACTACATAAATATCCTTAACAATAGTAAAAAAATGTAATTAAATTTAAATACATTACATTGTCTTTAGTTTTTTTTTTTTTTTTGTAAGGACATTATGGGAAAGAAAATCTTAAACACTCAACAAGCTCCCTCTTCTAATGTAATATAGATGCGGATTATAACTGCAAGTTCGCTTGCAATTCCTAGCTGAAGTACTAGGGAAAAAATTGAAGTGAACGACTACACAAGAAAGTATCTCATCTACTGCGCCCATACAAATTAACTTGCAACCAAAATCTTTGACCACCTTGCACGTGTGCAATTCCTAGCTGAAGTAGAAGGGAAAAATTGAATTAAAACACTACACAAGAATGTATCCTAGCTACTGTGCTCGTACAAATTAACTTGCAACAGGAATTCTGAGCTATGAAAGTTTGTAGTATGTAATAATAAGAAGATGTAGATTTATCACATTACAAGGCTTTACATCATATGAAGATGTTCAAAATATATACACTTTTAATCCAGCAAGATTTTTTCATAATCATGCAGAATAGAAATTCTCCACAACTAGTTCAAAAAATTGTGTGGCCATAAACCCCTTCAACTATGATCTGACAAGTTCAAGGAATGAAGTCTCCATCTACCATTAAGCTGGAAATATGAGCGACCTTGAACCAGTCTTGTCCTTTCTCACAATCTAAACGTGGTTTCAGCAATGGGCAGTCATAGATTACTAGTTGAGAGAGGGAAGTTGGAAGTCCCTCTTCCGGCAGTGACTGCAACTGATGGCACCCCCAAATGCAGAGAGTTTCAAGAGATATGAGTTGTTGAAGACTTCTATAATTGAGAATTTCAAGATTATGATGCCAAAAGATGCGAAGAACTTTAAGGGTGCGAGGCAGCAACCAATCCCCATGGAACAACTCTTCACGCGTTTCACCAATCATGAGTGTTCCAAGAGAGGGAAGGGACTCCAAGTCCCACTCCTTTCTTCTAATCGTGAGTCTTTCGCAGTTGTAGATTTCAAGAGTTTCCAGGCATAAAGGTAAACCCTCTTCTGGAAGGCATTCAATTTCAGGACAATTCCAGACATGCAGAAACAGAAGAGATGGGAGGAGGGTTCGCATTCTGTCTGGCAGTGAATTGAGCTTCTTGCAACCATGGAGCATAATCCATCTTAAATTAGCAGCACGCAATCCTCCCTCAGGGAAAGATCTTAGATTTTCACAGCCCCATATTAGAAAGGAATCAAGTGATGCCAGATTTTCGTTTCCCTGTCGAATTGACAACAGTTCAAGACTTCTACATTTTTTAATTCAATATTACGAATCTTAGGGACCAAACCTAGAGAGAGATTTTTTAAGGAATCACGAGCCTTTTTTATCCTTAATTGCTCAAGGGACATGAAGGAACTAGAACTCTCTTCCCAGTCCTGTTGAAGGAATTCCAATTTGGGACATCCAACGATTTTAAGGCTTTTCAAAGTAGCTGGTAAGCTAGCTCCCATTTGAATTGACAGTGGTTCGACAGATACCAAGCTCGGGCAGTTTTTAATCTTGAACTCTTCAAGGCCAGTTAACGTTACCAGCTCTGATGAAAACTCCTTCAAACTTGGCATATGGGAGATTTTTAGTTGCCGGAGAGAATAGAGTTGTAGTGAGTTAAAAATGCTCAATCGACCATGAAAAGGTACGAGTTTTGGACATCCAGAAATCTCAAAATTTTTCAATGATAAAAGATGTTTGGGCAGATCACCTATCAACTCGGGGCAATTAATTATGTAGAGCTCTTGAAGGCTACAAAACACGCCCTTTCCTGGAACATGCCATTCCTTCCATTCTGGCATTTTCTCAATTCTCAATACTTTGAGAGATTGAAATGTTTCAAAGACACAGCCATTCCCGTAAAACTCTACTCCAATTGTTGAAATTTTGCTCATATTTGCAACAGTGAGAAACTTCAAAGAGAATAGCTGCCCAAGAGTTGGCATGGTAAAACAATTTGCACAATTGGAGATATTTAAGGATACCATGTTGTGGAATAAATGGTCTCCTACCCAACTAGGAAAGCTTGTGCCTCCATATCCATTGATTTCAAGACATTTTATACTTTTACAAGGCTGTAGCTTTTGTAGAACATCTATTGCCTTCCGAGAATCATCAACAGTGTCATTCCATTTTAATGACAACTTTTCAAGGAGCTTCTTTCCCTTCATATTAGCCTGTATAGCATCAATGTCATCAACAACATTTTCCAGCCCAGAAACGTTTAGTTTCCCATGAAGATTACAAAGGTTTCCCAGATCTTTGAGTGATAGACCAGGCTCCTTGCTATAGACAAAAGCAGTCAAGACTTGAAGACATTTTAGTTCACCAATTTGTGTTGGCATTTTTCTCAATGGAATTCCTGAAATATCAAGGTGACGCAATTTTATTAATTTTCCCATATCTTCAGGCAACTCATCTAGATTCTTACAATCTGCCAGTGGCAAGGTTTGCAGATTGTAGAAGTTACATATGCACTCAGGTAGACGTTCTATTTTGGTAAGAGATAGATCAAGAAAACGCAATTGCTTCAAGCTTTGAATTGATTCAGGCAAGTAAATGATTGCATAGCCAGACAAAGAAAGCACCCTCAAAAACCTAAAGGTGGGCAATACTTCATGCAAAAATTTCTTACTGAGAGGATAAATGTGCAATTTATCCATCCTTACGGGAAGGAATGTTCTCAAATGCTTGGCCTGATTCAACTGCTTAAATTTCTCAAATACGTCCCAATGACTAGCCCGATATGAGAAATGTCGCACTTCATTTCCTAAGCTGTGCTGCCAGAGATGATCTTCTAGCCTGAGACAATACTTACCTGAAACAGACTTAGCCAAATCATTGATGAGATCATGCATGGTGAAAATATCATCACTTGACTGTTGAAAAAGTGCTTTCTGTCTCAATTCTCTGAAGTACTCATCACTTATGTCTTCGATTCTTTTATCATTTCCAGGATGCTCCAAAAGATCATTGGCAATCCACAACAGAATTACTTCTTCTTTTTTGAATTTGTAATCTTTGTGAAATACTGCACAGTAAGCAAAGCATCGTTTTAAATGTGAGGGCATATGAATGTAGCTCAATCTCAATGCTGGCAGGATGCAATTTTGACCATTGGAAAAATGCCATTCACCACTATTGAAAATGTCATCCCATTCTTTGACAGTCCCTTTTGATCGCAAAAGCCCTCCAACAACTTTAGCAGCCAAAGGCAATCCTTTGCACCTTTTTACTATCCCCTTGCCTATCACTTCGAGTTCATGGTTTCTATCAACATCTCCATCTTGGAATGCATGTTTCTCAAATAAGGACCAGCAATCTTCATCTGATATCAAATCCAAACGATGGATCGGGCCATTACACATCATCAATGCAACTCTTTCATCTCGTGTTGTCACAATGATCTTGCTCCCCTGTCTCCCACTTTTGAAAGGACTCTTTAATATGTCCCAGTCATTGTAGCTATTGTTCCATACATCATCTAAAACGAACAGAAACTTTTTCCCAGTGAGACTTTGTTGCAGGTTTACTTGAAGGGAGTTAAAGTTTTCAGTCGAATCACAGAGCACCCCTATTTCCTCAAGCAATGATTTTGTTATCCTAATAGCATTGTACTCCTCAGAAACGCAAACTCAGGCAATGACATCAAAATGTGCCTTCACTTTCTTATCATTATATACCAACTGGGCAACAGTGGTCTTCCCAATTCCACCCATACCAACAATTGGAATCACAATGATGTCTTTTTCCTTGGCAAAATCATACAACAATATGCTAATTATCTTCTCTTTATCATCATCTCTTCCATATACTGCAGTTTCATCAACTAACGAAGTTGAAGGCAGTCGAAATGATTGTTTCTTAACCTCACCTTTTTCCAAGCCAAGGATTTCAATTTGTTGTACAATGTCCTCTAATGCATCTATTATTTCTTCTACATTAGGCATCATATCCTTAAGGAACTCATAACTCAAAAATGATGTGCGAGTGTTTTCCGGGTTGATTTTGCTCTTTTGCGTCGATTCTGCAGTGACTTTCAAAACTTCAGTGTTGATCTCATCTAGCAAGTCATCTGCATGATATACCGCATCATGAAGCTCATCCAGCCACTGCTTGACAGCTGGATTTCTAGTCTGCTTGCTTTCAGCATCGTTAAGCACCGCCTGAATCACCAGTAGAATCCTCGTAAGTTTGATCAAGAGTTGGTGATCATGCTTTCGTTCCCTAAATAAATTTAGGAACTCCCGTGAAGCTACTCGGTCAAACACCACTTGAAGGAAAGAAGATAGAACAGCACTTCCCAATGATAAAGCAACATCCATATCTCCCCAAAGAAGGAGCCCAAACACTAAGTTCAACAAAAATGGAAACACAAACGGAAACAGTAACAATTATAGAATACTTTTCTCAGTCAGTTTGGTGATTCTTTCTAGTGTAGGAGATAGGGATGTTTCCAAAACACAAACTGTATGCCAAAAAAAAAAAAACTAGAAATAATCACAACTGGGGCAGGAACAACTAAAAACTGACAAAAGTGAAATTTTGCTGGACAGCATTCTCCAGTTTGATTTCATTTTTAAGAAAGGCAGAAGCAAAGAAGTAAACCATATAATATATGCAGTGACCTGCGCTCATCCTCATTTCTTCTGTTTTGAAGTTGCAGTGGCATTTACAAAGATCTCATGAGTTACAAGCAATCTCTTGTTCTGATCATACTTGACGTTTAATTTAGGCGGAGACTTTGACTTTCAATAAGGAAGCCAAAGTAAACCATATAACATACAAATGAATAAACCAAAATATAGTGAAAATCAACTATCAAATGAGCATACCATTGTTGTATGATCAAATGAAGAAAGATCGTCGAATATACTACTAATATCCTGCATATCTTTGACTATAATGAATGAAAGGTTCTTGTTAACTATCTTGTGACTATAATAAATGCTTGATTTCTTCATTGGTTCCGCAATTTGACATCTGTACGCTGCAAATTCTTCGAAGTTTCGGCCAAAACCGTGGGACTTCAACTTCTAACCTCGCTATCAAAATAATAGAAGACAGTAAAATTAATTATTGAGTTGTTCTGGTTTGGAAAATTTTTGTGTGGACCCATTCTTACCTCAACATACCTATGCTGTCCTTGTTCAGATCACAAAGTTTATGATACCGTGAACCATATTCATACAAAAATTTTCTTAGCTTGTTTGTCTTGCAAATGAAATTAAAAGTTCAAAGTGAGATAGAGAATGAGAGAAAAAGAAAGCGTTTTCTTGGGTTGATTACACTTTAGCACTAAACTTTAGGAGAAGTCAGATTTTACCATCCTGAATTTGGAAGTATACAACTGTAGACGAGTAAAAGATTAGAGGACATTTTTATTTTTTTTTAAATAGCAATTAAATAATATCATCGCCTATGAATTATTGGTGCATAGACAACTTTTTGCTTTAGATAGGTACAAAAGTATACTTTTCTAGTGTAATTAATGATGACAACGAAAGGTATTATTTATATAATTATATCAATTATAATGATATTGTTTACCAATTATTGTGAAGAAAGTATTTTTTTTATTGTCATCAAAGCATTAAGTCCCCTGAACTCACAAACACATGACTTTACTTCATTTAAAATCGTATAATCATGATTTATTTTACTTTAGTTCCAACTCGTCCATTGAATTGTTATTTTAATTTAGTTGTAATTCATTCGTTGGATTTTTATTTTTGTTACTTGCTATTCTAACTCATCCTTGGACCCCCGCATTTTATTTCAGTTTAGTTCCAACTCGTCCGTTGAGCGCTACGTTTTGTTTTAATTTCCAGTAATCCTATTTGCTGTATTAGATGGTTTTTCATTTCAGTTGCATGTTTAATTTTTAATTCAACATTCATGTCCTTTGTTGTCATCTTATACATTACTTATCATATTAGTCCATTTCCTTTTCTATCTTTTTCTTAAAAAGAAAAAGAAAAGAAAAGGTTTTCAGTTTCAAAGTGTCAGTTGTTACTACAGTTTATTTAGATTTTATTTACATCAATCTTTCATTAATGCATTTCATATGGTTGTTTTCTATCATTTTTGAACTACGTTTGACCTGATACCTTTTGTCGGGATATGTAGGCAACTTCTGGAGATTCCGGTCACTTTTTTTACATGTCTATCTATTTATCCTTTTGCATTTCATAACATTCTCATACTGCACACGTTTAAATGTTTGTCGCATTTCATGGAATTTGTTATGATTTGTGTTTGAGTTTCATGTGTGAGTGAGTCAAAATTTGTTGTTGTCTACATCTTTGTTTAGAACCTCCACAAACTTGCACACAAAGAGGGGCAAACTATCGACATAAAACTTTAACACACTGCATAATTTTTCTAACATCTAGAAGTTAATCTCCATTTTTCGGGGTCAAATTACAGTTTCAATGCAAAAATGCTAAATCATCATCTCCAGGGATAAAACGGTAATTTTAATGTGTAAATACCTTTTTCACTCTTTTTGTTTCTAGATTCATATTTTATACTTTTATACATTTTTTTCTAAATTTTGATTACTTTTTTGAGGTCAACTCCTATTTTTGAGTAAACAGTGCCTTTATTTTGTAGATTCATTTATTTTTGTACAATGTTCAGTCTCATGACGACGAATATTGAGGTCTCGTGTTACCCGTTTGGTCCAAAAGTGAGGATCTTTTCCTTTGTCCCCCCCCCCCCCCCCTCCACCTATTTGGGTCAACCCCAAATGTAGTTAACAGCAGTTTAGGAATGGAATAGACGTACGTGGCCGATTAATGACCCAAATATAGTTAACAGTAGGTTAAGAATGAAATAGTGTTACAGTTAACGAGTTAAATGAATAAAAGAAAAAATGGAACGACTGTCCAACCCCCTTTGGATTTTCCTATGAGCCCAAATTTTAGAAGGTTTCCTTTGGATATTGAAATGAGTTTTAGACTAATACTAAATTGCACCTCAATATATTTTAAAAGTGATTTAATTCAAATTTCTCAATCACTATCACTATAATTATTATTGAACCCATTATAAGTATGGGTTTTGACGATTCTCACGGACATGTTTGGTTTAGTAATAGAATAGGTATCTTTCCTCTCAAAAGAGTTAATGAGTTTAATAAAATAGTATTTTGGGCGGAATCATAGAGACCCAGTTAATCACTTTTTTTTTTCCAACTGATAGATGGTGATACATGTTTTAAACATCAACAATAGGTGTCATTATTACTAACACGCATTTCCCTTCTTAATTCTCCTAAACCAAACACACCTTTAGCATTTAATTAGCACTCTCAACTTCTATGTAGAATGCATGGCTAACACTTACATAATAATTATCAATTGAACCAAATTTTGTCAGTTGCTAATTCAATTGGGAAAACATAATGCTAGTGAAACTAATGTTACCATAACCTTCTTGAGCAAAAGGGGAGTCACACTGGTCAAGATTAAAATTCTTAGATTGCTCCTACTAACACTTTTTCCTAGGATTTAGTCACATGTATTTCAAATTCTCTTGGTTATTAACAATCCTGAGAGATAATACTACTAGCTACAAACCTTTAATACAGTTTGTGCAAAGACAGAACCAGGAATTTGAATTTGTAAGCCGCATTGACATATATCTAGAGTAAAAATAAAATTATATTTTAGGGATAAAATTTAAACAAGTATAAGAAGGTATTGTATATAAAATATTATTCTAATTGATACTCAATTACAATTATTAAGCTACTAATCAAAATACACATTCAAACTCCAATATGTGTATGTACGTGTGTGTGTGTGTGTCTCAGTGTACTTTTCACAAATGTAATTTTTGTGTGAGTTATTTCTTCTATGAAGTAATAATAAATTAATAATCTATACTCTTCCTCTAATCCAAAAAATTAAATGTTAACAATAGTTATCAAGAAAAAAAATTATCCTATTTATTTTGTTTTTTGTGATTAAAATATCATATCTCTTGAGTTTTTCAAATTAATTGAATTTATCTTGTATTGAATCTTATGTTATTGATTACTTAAGTACTTAAGCATGTATATTATTTGAGAACTTGTACAAAGTAACAAGAAAAATAAAAAAAAAAGAAAAATTTGGGAGACAAGAAGGTAGAAGATTTTAGATTAAAATTGCTATTAAAATTTAGGCGGCTAAATAGAATTTTAGAATTTTCTAGGAGACGCCCGTGGCCCCTCTCCCTCCCTAAATATGTCGATGAGTTTATGTAACAACTTGTGGGCAGTTTAACACAATTTCTTTCTTGTTCATGTAGCTCGGTTTAGGGTGGACAAAAATAACTGAAGAATCAAAAAATTGCAAAAATCAATCCATTCTGAATTGAAAAATAAGGATAGACAAACTGAAATCTAAAATCAATTAGGCTAATCGATCTTTATTTATAAAAGCGAATCTAATTCCGAGTATCAATTTTTTAAAAACTACGGTAAACTGAATCAGTCTAAATATATGTCTATGTGAATATTATAGA
Source organism: Mitragyna speciosa (assembly GCA_024721245.1). Classification (NCBI taxonomy): domain Eukaryota; kingdom Viridiplantae; phylum Streptophyta; class Magnoliopsida; order Gentianales; family Rubiaceae; genus Mitragyna; species Mitragyna speciosa. Next base: position 11,059,359 of record CM045553.1, on the reverse strand, counting down.
GGATTTGAGGAATATTGAGTCATTTCATTTTCAAGTCTAAGCTTACTTCAAAAACCTAAAAATCGTATTTGATTTAATTTTTTAATTTGTATATTATCTTTTATTTTATATTCTAATTATCATACGTATTCTTAATACTAAGAAAAACATAACTTTCATATAACTTAGACGTAGAATATGAAAGATAACATAAGTATTTTCTTACTTGTATTGTGAAAATTTTAATTTGTAACTTTTTTATTTAAAAAAATGGATGCAAGAATTTATAATTAGTTTTTTTAATTTGTACAAATATTTATATTGTAATATTTTTATTTATTGTATCAATTTAATTTGATAATATGCAGTTCGATTACGTGTGGTACCTGATTCTCTTTTGCTAGGTAACCAACTACATGGTTAACGATTTTCCTCAACAGTGTTCTTGAATTCATTTTCCTCATCTTGAGAAAGACTAACGATTTATGAACAATTAATATTAGCTTTTGTTGTTTTGTTTAAATTAGTCTCTATATTTGATGGATGAGGAATTCGTATTTGGGTTCGTTTGCCTTCTTGGCACGGGCAATTAGTCTGAAATTTCAACTTTCTTTACACTTATCTATCAATATCTCCATCTTCTCCCACGAGGATCAGAATCTCCATTAAACCGAAAAATATACGTGACAAAAGAATATTGAACTAATAACTTTAATTCAGGCATTGAATGTTTACAAGAACAGCAAAGAAAAAGGAATCACAAAAGAAAAAAAAAATTTCTATATATACTTTATTATTTGTATTGGTATTACACTGTGGAGCATGCAAGTGTGATGGGCAATAGGGCCTTCAAATTCTTTAGAAAGGTTTCTTGTGTTTTCCAGTTTCAGATAAAATGGGCCTACGCCTTTGTCTCTGAGTATGGACTCCAATTTGGACTGATTGGGAAGAATCTTCAACTCTTGTTTGGTCTTCTGATGTTGCCCATCCCTCGTTTATGAAGGATGGCTGATAGAATCTAAACGCCACAAATAGCATGAACACTGTCCACAAAACAACAAAAATTATTCTTTTCAAATACATCTCAAATTATTTTTTTTTTATCGTACAAACACATTTATCTACAAAAACCTTTTAAAAAAAATGTCGTCTGGGATCACAAAACATATAGCAAGCAAAATACATATATATGCTTTTTGTTTGATGAGTATAAAAAATTAATACTTCAATTTAAATGGTAGTTATTTACTTTGAAATTTATCGTATTGTTGGCTAGTGAAAAAAAATGCGAATGTATTTATATTGTTTTAGTGTGCAAAAAATTCGAGAAATAATACTAGTACGTTTCATAATCTATTAATCTATATCTCCTTTTCACTTTTTCTTTTGAATTTTACCAAATTTAGGATTTGAAGAGGTTTAATAAAATTGGGGGGGTTATTTTACCTGCCCAAATTCGGGCAACAATGGATGATAAATTCCAAACAAGTGTGAAGATGGCAAAAGCCACGGCCTTTTTATGAGAACATGAATCCCATGCGTCTCGAAAGCGTCGAATCCAAAATGTACCTTCATACATACATACATATAATTAGCAACACGTTAGCAAATTATGAAACTTTAATATATATATGAAAAAAAGATATATCTCAATTTAATTAATGTTGCATACTTTTGAATCATGAGAGACAGAAAAAGCAATTACTTTTCTTAACTATAGCAAATTATTTTTTAAGTGTGTGCGTGAGTCTTATGCAATTTGATTGAACTGTTGAAATCATGTTTCCCCTAAGAAAAAGAAACAAAAAAAAAATATATATATATATATATATTTTTGGTTTGGCTGAAAAAAAGGATTTTGTGGAATTTTTTTTTTAATGTGAGTGGTAGTACAATGGATATAGCTACTAGATAAAGGGGTGAGGAACTCACTGTTTCTTTTTTTTTTTTTTTGTTTTTAAACAAAAATTTTTTTGAAACCATTTCTTTAACAATTATTTCTACTTCAATTCTTGATGTAAGGACGGAGGTAAATGGGAAGGATCCCTTTTTTTTTTTTTTTTTTTTTTGGGGCGGGGGGGGGGGGGGGGGGGGGGGGCCAAAAATTCAAAAGATGAATGGGAAGGATCCATTATGGAGACAATCATTTTTATAAGCCAACACAACCAGTCAACCACCAACTACCAATAAAATCAGTATCCTAATCCTCATCCCTAATCTTAATCATCTTAAATTAGGTTTACACTTTAAGTATAATTAACCACTAAAAAAACAGTGTGTGACAACGAAAATCTGATGGCGACTGAAAAGGGACCTCTTCAATCTCTTGCGAGATAGCATTACTTAATATTGTGGGATCCATCTTTTAAACATTAGTTTCTTTCTGTTGCTAATTACCTAAAACTAAACAAAGTATTATCAGCATAATAAATCTTCCTCAATAATCAAAATGTATTAGAAGCCTAAGTGCTACAAAAGCGTAAGCAAATGGACCCATATATAAATAAGTCTAGTCCATTCTTTTGCAGACTGCAAAGCTTCTTCCATGTAGGCCCAATTGGGTTGTGATTGGAACTCTATAACGGTAAAAACAATCATGAATCCAGATGTACACAACATGCATGGCTTGGCCTAACTTTTATGTACTTAATTATTTTGCTGTGCATCAATTTCAGAGCGCAAAAGAATATATTTTTTTTACCGTATGCAGTTAGCTGGGTAGAATAGGATGAGCAGACTTTTGGCACTGTAAAAACACCGAAAAAGCCTGTGACAAAAACAAGTGTCAGCAGCAAGAAGGTAAAAACCAGGAAGGAATGTTCAGAAAAGGAAACTTAAATAGTTAGGCCATGATGGAGAAATGTTGTGAGGTACTCTTCAACAAGATGCAACACTAATGTGCAAAGCAAGAACTAGCTAATAGCTGTATCATTGAAGGATTTGAGTAACAATTGTCACATTCTCCACTAAAAATGGTGACAATATTTAAGGTGTGTAAATAGCATTTTTTAATACATATAGAGTCATCTAATCTTAGATTAGAAGACACGCACTCTCACACAAAATTACAGAGACAAAAGGTCAATGCACATAAATGTTTGAGCCATACTCTTTAAGATAAGCATTACAGTTTCAGAAACTTACCCAATTTGGCCATTTTCCAGATAGTTATGGAGCTACCGCACCGTGCCAAAACAAATAGCAGCACTGCCATCTGTCACCATAGATCAACAAATTGTCAACTACTACTACAAATTCCAATAACATGCAAACTGAAAGGGCCCCAAAAATAAGTTTTATTGGACTTCAAGAAGACACGAACAAATTTAAGGAGATCAGTTTGAGAAGGAAAAAATATAACTTACTTTCATTGTAGTAGCAGGATCTCCAGAGAAAAGAGCTTTGAGTTTCAATAGGAACTCATTTACATAGGGAAGAATCAATTTCACCAACCAAACTGCTTCTTCTTCCCCAACAACATAGTCCATGCTTGAATCACCTAAATCAACAGATCCCCTAACAACATTTCCAGTGAATTGTATAACTTTTTTTTTTTTTTTGAGAAAATCCATTAGTTACTTTGATTATTGAGCTAAATAAAAAAAATTTACCTGAAAATGAATGATCTGAAGAGGAAAATTGCAGCAAGATAGACCAACCCCAGATACGATAACACGGATATTAAGCTGTCAATGCCATGACTCAAGAAAATTCAGTCAAGTAGCTCTTTCTTTTAAACAGATGATTAATCAAGTCAGTACCACCAAGTTTTCATATTTTTTACTCCAAGAGCAAGATAAGTGGTTAACTAATTACCTGATGTTGAGATCTTTTGTGTATGAAGATGAGATAATAGCAAATGTCCCAATGCCAAACACAAATGCAGATTTTGATACATCTCTCCACATCACTAAGTCAACTGATTATCAAAAACAAGAATGAATGAATCACTTATAACTGGTCTTTAATTGAAATAAATGAATTGAGCCAAGAAATTAGATCTCACCAAAGCTTTGTAATTTGCTATGAGTTCTTGGAATCCCATGGAATTCACCTGGAACTTGAACCAAACAGCAGCAATTTTCAGTGTATTTTACAACTGCAATGCCAAATTTCTGATAATAATCAATGCGATACAGTTATACAATTGAATAAAATGGACTTACTTGGTTTTGTTTTGGTTGGACTTGGATGAACCCTGACATGGCTGACAACAGGAGGAGATTGTTTCTTCATTATTGATGGAATTGACATTGGTCTTTCGTTGCTGTTTCGAAATTTCTTATCTTCTACCACAACCTTCTTTGGCTTCTGCTCTGGTATACTGATCTCCTTCACAACAACACTCTTCTTTTCAATCTCAACCTCAATTTCCTCATCACCCTCTTCATCCAATTCACCACTCCAGTCTTCTTCATCACCATCAGCATCATCAAAATCATCAGTGTCTTCTGCTTTAGGTGGAGATTTGACAAGCCCCACATTGCTTAGATTGCTTGTGATGACCTTTTCTTCACAAACATCAAAATCTTTACAATTTTCATCAGATTTTGTTTTCTTGATTTCAACCATGCTTTTCTCGTTGGGACTCTTATTTGACTCGTCAACAACCTTTTCTTTCTCAGGTTGCTCTTTTCCCAGTTGAGCCAAATTACTACTCTCAATTTCGTTGCTCAACATTTCAGAACTCTTGCCATTATCATCAATTTCCTTGCTTGATACGGGTTCTGCTTTGACCAATTGAAGTGAATTCTTTGCATCCCCATCAAGAGATTCGTCAAGAACCTTAATTGACTCTGATTTCACTTTCCTCAATTCAGAATTCTTCTCAATTGCATTGTCATTTAAGGCCTTAATGGACTCTGATTTCAATTTCCTCAGTTGAATTGAATTTTTCTCAGTCTTATCACACGATTCACTAGCCACCTTCTGGGATGCAGATCTTGTCTTCATTATCTGAATTGGGCTTTTCTCAGTGCCATCAAATGAAGCACTCAAATCCTTCAAAGCCCCAGATCTTGTCTTCTTGTTCGGAACTGGGCTCTTCTTAATTCCATCAGCAGACATGCTTAATTCTTTACACTGTTCATCAAGATTCTTGCTTGTTTCAGATCTTTGCCGTGCAATTTGAATTGGGCTCCCTTCCTCAGATTTCCAAGTCTTTCTCTTCCCACTTGCTCCGACAGGACTCAGTTTTGGCCTCAAGTTCACTTTTTTATCTACTTGAACCGGAACAATTGCATTATTATTACTAGTCCCACCATCCTTTTCATCATTTTCTTCAGAATTATCACTACAACTTTGTTCGCCATTAAACACTTTGATCCCACCTTTCACTTCATCAAGCTTCATTCTGCTCTCCCAAACAGACCCTGCCACAACACCAGTTCTTGATGCAGCTGCAGCAGCACCTTTTCTTCTCCCCACATCCATGTTGCTTCTTTTGTACTCTTTTCTGTTAGCTCTCTTCCTTAGACAGCAGTAATGAGTACACTGGGGACACAATGGTTAGTAATGGACTGATTGACGCTTTGATTTCAAGAAATGGCAGTTGGTATGATGAAACTCATGAAAACATTGGGATTCCTTCAAGAAAATAAAGAAGGGGACTCAGGATAGTAAAGAACTAAAGAAAAAGAAAAAGAAAAAGAAAAAGAAATAGGTGGGACCAAAATGCTAACATCCCTTTTTGCCCTTTGTTCTTTAGGCATGTAGTACTTAGATTAGGTACACATTTATACAGTGGTACCACATGTTTGATGTAAAATGTGAGTATTTTAAATGCAAGTGTTGCTGAAAAGTGAAAAGTAGATGTGGTGATATAACGTGGGGATGAACGATTTGGTTACTAGGATTAGCAGATCTTTAGAGCTTTGGGTATTTATTCTCTTACTTTTGTGTCAAAGGATCTCTTATGACTCCTGTAACCGAGGCAGGAGAACAGTCAGTCGCTCCCCTAAAGTCACTCCTCTCACATGTATATTCTTGGATGGAGCTAAAATCTTTAGGACTGGAATAGACACTCCGTTTGTTTAGTTATGTTTTTAAAAATATATTTTTGAAAAATTTTAAACATAAATATATTTATCGAGAATAATTTTTAAAATTATTATAATAATATTTTTTTTAAAATACTTTAAAAGACAACTATCCAATCAGGTTAATTCTTAGTATTTTCTACTTTTTTTCCCCTCGGGATTTCAAGATGCATTTGTTTACCACTAATATTAGTATTTTTCCAGTACTCCATTGTGAGCTGTAAAAGATTGAGAAAGATGGAAGATTTTTATCATCTGGTTTGTTTGTCATTTTGTTGGATAATTTTGCCGGTGGTTGCGTTCTTTTACTTTGTGTCCGTGATCCATAGAAATCAAATAGGTGGTTGTTCCGTATTGAAGTGCCATGCATGACTAGTGTGAGTATGATGAGACCGTCACAAAATTTGGCACATTCTTCTTTAGAGGTCAGAGGAGTATAGCCGTTACAAGTTGCATAATAAACGGTAAGAATATCAATTTGTTCAACAACTTCGATTAAATTTTTTCTTATTTTGATGAAAAAGTTGATCCCATCGACCATAAATGATTCACTACCTATAGACAAACAAATCACTTTACAAAACTCGTGTACCAAATTAACACAATTTACCCTTATGAGGTGTCCCAAAAATTCGCTAATAATGGAAATTAAACCTCAGACCTTTCCCTTTGCATTTGGATTAGACATTAAGGCACATATGAACTAAGTAATAAATACCAATATAAATTTACAGGCACTACATTTCTGTAGAAATAATAAGTTTTGTAATAAGAATTTAAAGAAGTGAGAATTTTTTTTGAGAGAGAAGAAGTAAATAAAAAAAGGGTTAGTAACAAATGAAATTCAAGCAAACTTGTCACATTCAATTGTTGTCCAAGTCAAGTGGTCTTATGAGATGATGAATGTTAGGCTTGTGGTCCTAGAGTATAGATCTTGTGAGTGGTGAGAATGGGGTAGATACATAAGTAACAATGATTCATTAAAGATAAAACTAAATTGTATAGGGTGCCAGAAATTTTATTCAATGGGATGGATGGGATTCATCTTTTGGCAATATTAACTATTGTTTTGCCAACAGCTCATAATTATTGACGTTGTTTCACCGAAGTCTCAATCATTGGCTGGAAAAAGCTTGTGTGACATTTTCAAACTTGAGAAAATTTACCATTGTCTTGTCATGGGTAAATTCTTCAACGTGCTTACAGATAATTTTGATGAATCCGTTAGAGTTGAATTTGACAGAAAGATGCATTCAAAGAAAAGCACTTGGTCCAACTTCACCCCTCCTCCCATTTCTTGCGTCTCAGCAGTCTGTTTTCTGGTTGATTATAGGATAATTTGGTAAAACATTCCTTTTTTTTTTTTTTTTGCTATTTTTTGGGTTTTATTTTTCTTTATTTGGGGTTTGTTCTGTTTTTTTTTTTGGTGGTGGTGGTGGGGGGCGGGGGGGATGGTTGTAAAAAATAGTTTGCTGTAACTAATATGTACCTATTAGTTGCAAAAATTCTTCTTCTCTACCCTTACCAAAAAAAATATTAAATGTACCACGTGTATTACTACGTAATGAAACTAGAATTAATAATTTATCACCACAACCCCCACGAGTAGTCGGATGGTTCCGCGTCTTCCTAGTTAGGGGATCAGTCCAGGATTCGACTTCTGCAGGTAACATTGTTGTGCATCCTAGGACGGCTCTGGGAATAGTCTAGCAAAGTTGGGATACTCCTGTGTAAAAAAATAATAATAATAATAATATAATATATCTTCACGTAGTGATAGTAGACTACATCTTATATTTTTTGGCGATGACACCCAACACCTACTCACCCCTCTACCCCTATAAATTTAGTCACCCAATACCCACTCACCCCCTACCCCTATAAATTTAGTCAGAAAAATCTATTAATAAAGAAAGAAGAAAACGTGACAGTCACACTTAATATATATGCTCTAAAAAATTCATTAAAATCCCCATTGCATTGGATTACACTTTGGAAGTTTCATGGAACATGGCAATCAGCATCCACTTTTTTTCTTTACGAAATGTCTTCTGTTCACTTCATCATATTGTCAAGAACCCTCTATAAGTTTGCATATATTTTGAACAAAAACACAAAATGAAAAAGCAAAAACAGAAACCTCCACTGTGCCAACTCAAGTGTTGCACCTGCACTGTACCCTATGGACAATTTAGTGCAATTGAAGATTAAGGCTGGTAGGGAAGGGGTTCGATTACCTCTTGGCCATTGTCCCTTTGTATCAAATGATGACAAATTATTTTAGAACCAAAATGGTATATCAATATTGTGCATTATTGCTGTGGCCATGGACACTCAAATAATATACGTGAGACACTATCCTCTGCACCTTTAGCCTAAATTCAAACTAGAATAATATTTAGGACGAACATATATAAATTTAACTCGTTTCTTCTTCTAAAACTTTACTTATTCAAGTACTTATTGTATCAGGTTACACTAAATTTTGAAATGTGATGCAAACATAATCATTCCTTCACATACTATTGATAAATATAAAATAATTCTTACTCTAGAGATCTAAATTTATGCCAAATAATTGTTGATAAAAACAAAATTTTATCCAATTTTATCTTAGTACTTTTAGGTCTTTGTTAAATGCCGAATTCTCCATCAATCAAATTAAGCTTATTGAATTTTCCTGTTACTGTCATTATTCAGAATATAATAAAATATAATAATAGTGCTGTGAACAATAATAGTAAAAAAAAGCAAATGATACAATTGACAGCTAAAAAGAGGTTGGCAAACGTTATCTGTATGTGTAATTTTTCCTTTGTCGGGTGCAAAAAGATAAGAAAATGTAAGCTATTGATGACTGATGTGGTGATTTCACAGAAGCTTTCCGAGGTCAGTACTAAATTTGCAATGGTCCTACGCCTCTGCCCTTTAACCTGCATGTGAGAATGAGTATTGCGTGCACCACGCGCGTCACGTGGCGTGTCACGTGGTGCACTAAAACCAATTATACATTGCCAAATAATAAAAGGTATGACCCACTATTGTCACATAGTGATAAATTATTGGTTCTAGTACACCACATGGCAATGCACGCGATGTATTGTTTACTCTGCATGTGATGCCAAATCGTGTTCTGCCATTAGATTACGACAAAAGTTTGCCACCAAATGAGACCTCGCTTACTCTTTTTATGTCTTTTAACACTGTCACCGACACAAGTTTCCTCCGCTGTAATTGCCGCATGCAAAATGGAGAACATCATCACCTCCTAATAAATAGAATATAACAAAAAAAATAAAAGAAAAGGGAAATTTTTTGAGATTGAATTTGGAGTTACATTTTTAGTAAATTTTTAAAAAAAAAGAATGACCCTGAATTAAAATTGAGTTTATTGAAATCTAAAAAAGAAGGATCTTGAATTAAAGTTGGATTTTTAAACTAAACAACAGTCCAACTGACATTAGGCAGCTTTAACATTTGATTGCAATTTTGTTTGTAACCTTAATTTTGTTGATCTTCAATCAGTTTGCGACCTAGATTTTCCTAAATTGTGCCAATTTGCAAAGTATCTTCGATTTTACTGAAAAAGTTTGCATTTCAAACTTTAACTGTTATTAGTTCCCAATATGATTCTAGTTAAATCAAGTTAGTCATCATTTATCATGGATATTAAAAGAAGAAGAGGCTTAAAGTTAGACATTAAACGGAACTGATAGAACAGCAATTCTTCTTCCGCAAAGCAAAAGTGAAATTGCCTTTATCCCTTTCGACTTTTGCATTATTTATCTCCATATAAACATAAGACGGAACAATTGCACAAGTTCTTGAGAATAGGATGGGATCCAGTGCAGAACACTAATATATTTGCACAACTTTTGATTGTTCTTTGTTTGTAATTTTTTACATTGAAATTTGGTGTTTGTGTTTATTTAATAAGATTAAACAAAATCCTTACCACGTTTTGAGTATATTGAGAACTCTGGAAACAAAATATTGAGGAATTTATATTTATGACTCTGAAATATTTGATTCAAGGTAGTGTTGAATAACATTGATGGGAGAAGATACAATGGTTGACACTAACATTCCTTGAGGACGTTTGGTTCAATTTGGCAATTTTAACGAAGTTGCTTCCCAAAACAAGGTAAAACAGGATTCTTCATTTGGTTAACGAATTCATAAAGTCATGACAAATTCTTGGATTTGCTCACTTAGAATTTCTATTGGGATTGTAATTTGTATGTATAGCTTTATAATTCGACAAATTACTGAAAAAGAGAGAGATCTCATTTTCTCAATTTCCGTGAACAGGAAATCCCCACAAGCATACCGTTGACGGCACGTGACTCGCGACAAACTTCATTACGCCATTCGTGGACTCCTGCGCACACCGCATGGGACGGTTTTTGGATCTTGCGTCAAAAACAATTCAGCGTTTTCTTTTCTCACAGAGAGAGAGAGAGACAAAGAGAGAGAGAGAGCTGCATTCTTTCCGGGGGGAAGGAAAGGCACGTGGTAGAAGACACTGAACTGGAAAGCCTTCTCACAGAAGGCTCCAGCATCGATATCCGTCACTTGTTACGACATAAGATAAAATTCATGCAATAAAAATAAAGGCACTTCAATAATCTAGAACCTAAAATTATTCTTTTCACCTGGAGGATTACATAATACATCGATCAAAGATGTTCCAGAATAATATTTTCCGTGGTGAAAATAATCAACTTTCATGCATTTCAAGACCAAAATTCAAGAGATTGCAGATTCTCACCCAGTAATGAAGCTATAAACTCCTTTTGTACCTTGTCCACTCGGAGTGAATGGAAATTTGCACATGTAACATTCAACTTTTATCCAGAAAAAAGGGACAAAGAAAACGAGACTGATATCTAATATCAATTATCAACATGTATATATTGCAACTCCGGGTTAAGGAACAGCAAAACATACCACCAACATAACACTGTGAAAACAACACAATGTTAAATTACAACCAAGCAACAAGTTGTTGCTCTTCTTGACAGCTCCAAGCTAAAAACACTTACATACATGATAGCTAATAATTCTAGTTTAAACAATCTTAAAATTTACATGAAAAGAATTAATGAATACAAAGGAAAAGCAGAACATTTTTTTACTGGTATCTTTCTCGACTTTTTGTTTCTTTAGCTAATAAAATATATACAAGCCACCTACTTCGAACAGGTTGCCAATTTCCAGATTCCACTGGAAAGGATTGAATTAGATTATACTGGAGTCTGAAAACCTGATCACAATTAAGGAGAGAAGGATGCAAAGGTAGAACTTTAAGACATACCTCTTTTCCCAAATTCGGAACACTGTCAGGACATGCTACTTTACAAACCTAAATCTCCTCTATGATACATATCTTTCCTACCCACCATCAAGATTCCATGTGTAGACCTAAGGGATTATTGGAACCTCTTCAGCTTTTCTGGGACTGTAGGAAAGTTTGTATTCACATAATAGGGAATAGGCTGAAGTGGAAATCCCAGAGATATCATTACCTAACTCCTAATTGGAGAATGTATCGTGTGCTCAGTTCCTTTTCCTGAAGCATTTAACTTCAGTTTCTCTGCTGCAGCTTCCTTTTCTGCCTTCTTTCGCTCAAACTCAATCTGCTTGCAATTTTCCTCATGGGCTTTATTGAACATTCTCACAAAGTTGAGAATAGTTGAAATAACTGCAACAAAATACAGATTACAATTGAAGAGAGGATATGTAGAACACAGTTCACACTTAGAGTTGGGGGAATGAAGTGAAAGTACTAATCTGCCAAAAACCTGTTTTTAATGTCTACAATCAGCTGATATTAATAAAAGTTAGGAATGGGATTCGGTAATGCTTCTTTCTCTTTGTTTTCACCCTAAAATTAAGAAAACCTAATTAATTTCCTCCACTTTCTCTGTCTTTCAATCTGTATGTATTAAACTTCATACTATTAACAGACTTCTGTACATTTAATGAAAAAAGGCCCACACACGAGTTGCAAATAATTTGGTTGAAATCTGTCAAAAGTCAAAAACATGAAGAAATTTGCTTCTCAAGAACAAAGGTCAGGGCTACAGAGGTCAAGTACATTAGGATGTCTTCCTAACCAGACAGGCTGACATGCATCCTAAGTTTTGCTGTGGTGATTGCAATGGAGCTAAATACAAATATCAGCAAAGGAATTTCTCCTCGTGCTTCAAAACATATGGAAATCTACATCTACTGTCACTCAGCTCCCCCTTGGACATTCAAAAGTAGCAACATGATAGAAGCATTGGAAGAGCTAAAATCCCCAGGAATTCCAGACATGCAACAGTATTATTAATATTATAAAGTCATCTCAACCACCTTGTTCAAATGGGCAACGAGATGGATCTTCTCCGAAGTAAAGAATCAACGCATCAACATTTCTGCCCTGCAAAGGTTCAAGTATCAGAAAGGCAAAATATAAGGACCAGTTAGAATTGTGCAGACCTTAAAAAAGCTTATCAACAACAATTTAGAATGCTAGATGAGACATACCACTCCAGAATAGAGTGAAGCCAAGAATCTCACTTCACCTTCAGCAAAAGACAGGAACTCCTTCAAAGCCTAATAGTCAAGTCCATACAAGTTACAGGCAGACAGCGATGTGGAGAAAAAATAATATTAATTGACCAATAGAAGCAGATACGACCATGCAAACAATTGTTTCACTAAGGAACTGCACCGTGTCTTGGAAAAAAAAATAATAATAAGTGGACTATGATTAAGTCAGGTCTCAAATATCATGTAATATTCAAGGGTTCATATAACTCCAGAACGGGCATTTCCAGCCATTTCTAAATCACACCGTGTCTCGGGAAAAACATAAGTGGATCATGACTAAGTCTCAAAGCTCATCCAATGTTCAAGGGTCTATGGTACTGCAGAATGGGTATTCTCTAAATATCATTAATCATCTTCAAATTCAAGAAACCTTATTTAACAATTAGAAACATTTTATAAAATAAACTAGTTTGAGTTCTGCTGAATCAATAAGGCCATGGCAAGGGAAAAAAGGGAAAGGAATTCATCTGAATGCAATTCAAAACTCAAGGGTGATCAGAAGCGCTCTGATTTTCGTCATTCAACAACTTAGTCATAACAACTCAAATTATCTGTTGAAAATATAGATAAATAGTCTGCCCTGGTACATCACAAGATCAGACTCATGAAGGCAACTATAGTCAGAAATTACACAACTACAGAATTCTAAATGTGCCAGCAATACATGATCAAGTGAATTTGTCAAAAGGGAACAAGACCATATAACTCGCATTCATGCTTGGACAAACAACTGTCACAAACCATAATTTCCAGCCAGGGCCACAACTAGCTCGTTGTTCACAGAACACTTAATGAAACTGAAACAGTGTTAGTAATATGGGATTTCAATTTTGTTACGTCACCACCATGCAGAGGCCACATGTAATGGACCAGATAATTTAGTTTGATACGGTTTATTCTTCTGCATGGCACTTGTACGTGGGAGAGCTTAATAGGCCTCTTTTGCTTTAATGCCAAACTATAACAAGGATTCCACCTTATAAATTTTTAACTGTTAGTACAGTATTTTGTTCTTTTATTGAGAGAGACAAGATCAGTTACCATCTAAAATTGTCTATTCCTTGCCATGCCACATTGACCGAAAGGCACTTTGCACTCATCAATAAAAGGAAAGCTGCAAGCTCGCGGTGGATCAACAGAAGCACAGAAGACAGTAACCATTCTAACAAGTACACCACAGTCTATTGCATATGCACAAGCAATATTCTAACTAAACAAATTTAGCTATTTCCAGGAATTATTAGAGATATGATAAAGTAATGGGACGTATGATAAAGCACTGGGCAGATGAAACTGATATTAACTGCAAGAATGTCATATACTGACCTGATAAGAAAGCCACAAGCATACAACCAGCACAGTATTTCATTTGAAATACAATGAGAAAGCAAAATAATATGGCAATGAAACAATTTAATGAATCCGAAGAGTTTGTGGTAGTGTCACAACAATACCTTACAAAAATGTTCAGACACAGGCCCATCGTTTTCAGACATTGACAGTTCCTGTATGACCTTCTCAAGTCCTTTACTAATAGCTTGCATTTCCTCTGCCAAAATTTTCAATTGAATCTGGACAGCAATAAAACGGTCCAATCAACAGATGCTAATAATTCTCATAAGCCAAATCAGCAGACGCCAATTACACTACACTGGGCAATTATCACTGCTTTAAAAACTAAGAGGATAATACCTTTGAGGCAGGTTCCAAGCTAGAAAGGTCTTTTGAAAAATCTAGAAGTTCTGGTAGTTTATCATCAAGCACCTGATGACAATTTAACAGAAAATTGTAAGCGACAAAATGAAATAGGAAAATGCAAATTCAAGAGAGTAGAGAACACAAAAAATGAGAACTCAAAAAAGTCATAATCGCATTATGGATAGTTTGATGAATAAAAAAACAACTGCACATCAAATTTACAAACAAATTCATCAGGCCCCGATGCTTGCTGCCTCTAAGAAGAACTATGCCTATAGGTCTTGACCCTATTAAGCATGGTATTATCTGCATATACAATTATGCCTCGTAGACAAAGCAGCCTTGCGCATTCAGAATGAAGTTTATAAGCTATAAACGCTACAAGAGATAGCAGTTTGAGGCAAATTAATAACCATACGTTACATTAAATAGCATAGACTGATGATGCTTAACAAGTGCCCAGTATAAAGAAAATTCAAACAGAACATGTTAGATAAATTTTCAGAAATTACGGGTTTTGTTGGAGGAATATAGTTGGCCTCTTATAATCACTGGCTCAAGAAAGGCAGTCTCAGGACTCTTAAGCCCCACGTGATTGGAGATGAGCAGGAGTACAGCGAAACACAAATTACATTAACTGTTATTTGGATTGCATAAAAGTTTAATGGCAAAAGAAGGTTCTTTATGGGGGTTGAAAAGGGGCAAAAATCCATCAAAGAGGCAAGACAATTGGACAAACAGCAAAGAAACTGAGTCTCTACCTCCATCTACTTAATAATCAACAATATCTCAGTTTGATGACAGCTGAAAACATGGTTTCAGATTAATTATGATGCATTTGCATCTAGGCAACAAAGCACATCAGAAGAGCACAAGAAGTATCACATAACATATTGGCAATATTAGTACAGAGATCTGTACCTTGCAAAGATAATGCATAAGGGTCATCTTGTTATTCCGGGCACGTGTATCAGTGAGTTTAAGGAGACTATCCAATCTGAACCCAACTGCAGAGCCTATCACAAAAGCATTAATGTAACTTCAGTACTGCAACAAACAAAGAAGCAGTAAAATTCAAGATTCATAAGAAATTTCATGAGATGAAAAATGAGAAAATGAGGAGATCATTACAGAAGACAGTACAAAAGATATTGAAAAACTTCAAGAATCCAAGAATAGCTTTCTTGCAGACAACATTCTATCAATGACCACATCTCGTACTATTATAAATATACAAACACTTTCCTTGGCCTTCTTGTTATGTTTGATTGTGGAATAGAACTGCTTCACAATATCTGTTATCCTAAACTAATAAATGTATCAGAAATAACCGAACTGATCAACTATTTGGTGGAATATGAATTTGGAAAGAGATAGAATTTGAAATTCACAATATATTTATGTATGCAGAATAGCAAGGGATCTAACAGACCTACTTATGGACAAGCCAAAAATTTTAAAAGATCCCCTGTGAAAAAATGCTGTGGCTTAACTATGGAGACACAGTCATTTAATTCAAGGGACTGTTCAAAGCAGACCCCAGCATAAGAGATGCAACAATTTTGGTTAAATTCTGCCTGAGAAACTCTTTATTATAAAAATTGTACATCAAGAGCCTCTTCAAAACAGACCCAGTACAAGAGATACATGCTTGGGTAAATTCTGCCAGAGAAACTTTTTCTTATAAGAAAATTGAACTGCATTGGCTATCCCCTAATTTTGGGTCTTGACTCAGGTTCCCAAGGAATTAAGCAATAGAGTTTCCATAGATGATGGATATTCTGCCCATAAACGGGCAGATAAGCCATAAAATGCAGAGATAGAGGCACTAAAAAATGTCACAGAACAGAATATTACTACCAAATTCAACATGTAGCAGCGCAACTAAATACAATAAAAAATTTAAAGCTTACAATCAGAGACATACTCACATACATCAAAATTGGATATTGTTCAGAAACAAAATCCCACATCGGTATCCCAACGAACTCTAAACTAGTTAATGAAGTACATGGGTCATCCATTCATTGTCCATTGGTTTTAAGATGGAAATCCAGGTTCTTTAACATGGTATCAAAGCCAAACTTTGGGTTTTATTCCTACCGTAATCCACAGCTCCACAAGCAACTCCATTCCTTCCTAGCCTGTTTTAGTTCATGCACTCCGGTAAAAGGCATTTCAGTCTCATGGGCTACAATTAAGCCCCTTTCAGTTTGGTGGGCTCTTGTCAATCCTGAGTTATGTGTGAGGATGCAACTCGGTTCCTTCTTAGCCTATTTCAGTTTATGGGCTCCAGTATAAGCTCTTTTAGTTTCATGGGCTCTCGTCAATCCAGAGTCACGTGTGAGGAGGAGTGTTATGAAACAAAATCCCATATCGAGAGATCCAAAGAATTCTAAACTAGTTAATAAAGTTCACGGGCCATCCACTTATTACCAGTAAGTTTTGAGATGGAATTCCAGGTTCTTTAACAGATATAATTTGGAGACAGAATAACTCCTATGAATATCATGGAAATCCTCAACCCTGAATTTGTATATAATTAGAATTTATAACAGAAAGGAAAGATGATTTGAATTATTATGTGACCAACTATGAAGTACAAGAAACATTAACGCACCTCTTGCAGTTCCCTGGTTCAGTGCATTTCCCAGTGAAAGAATCGTTTGCATAATTCTCTTCAATTTGGCTGAACTCCTGATCTGATGAAAAATTAATTTGAGGAATATGAATCAGACGCTTGATTGCCACTGACCACCCAAATAAGGAGACACTAACAAACTAAAATATTTTACCTGATCTGCAGCTGAATTTACAATATTCAGATTCTTCTGCAGCTCGGAAACCTATAAATGAAAGTAGCAAAGGAGAAAGGTATTAGTCTACAAGATAAAATTTTGAATTCCAGAAAGCTCCAATATATGCATTATTTCCCAACCTGGGAGCGGAACTGAATCTTAAACGAGAAAACTCTCAGCTTAGATTCTATTCGTGGTACTTGCATCAACTCCATGAAGAACTGAAAAGAAAATAAATATCCATGTTTATCTTAGTAAAGCTGGCTATCTTTCAAACAGTAAAATTACTTCTCACAGAAAGAAATCATACGATTCAAAGTACAGAATGAAATTTAACAAACCTGTTCACATCTCCCTAGCTTATCTTTCTCTCCTTTATAACCCTGAAAACATTAAAAAGAACGACAATAAAACATATGAAATGAAGAGAGGAAATATTATTTCATGTCTACAGGTCATTTTGAGCTTAGTGTACAGCTCCAAACCCTGAAGAAAATTCCTAGATAACAAATTTTTAAATAAGATAAAACACTTCTTACCTTCAGCATCTCCATCTCCTCTTTTGTTGGGCAAAATTTTATCAGGTTTTCAACCTGATCAACATCTAGTGCAGAACCTTCCAAGGCAAGCACTGAACTCTGTAGGTGATCCAATATAGTACAACAAAATATTCAGTAACATAATCAACACTAAACAATTTATGTAATCTATGACTAAAACAATCATGGGATTGAAGAACTAAATTCAGTTAACATTTTCTTTTAACAAAAGCAACTATTGACAACATGAAAAAACCAAAAGCTCTGCCTACCTACCTATCTAAGGGATAGAATTGCAGAGGAACTTTGGCGTACCCTCCATCAAATTTACATTTATAATGCAAATGTTTCATTCATATGAGATGCAAAATAATGACCAGTAAATAATTCGAACTGAAAAAGAGAGAGCTTGAGAACATGTACAGAACAAAATATAACCAATCCTGTTCAAAGGAATTTAAATAGCAAGACTATTGGCAATGAATTTTTCAGCTGGGAAGCAATAGAAGAAAGGCTAAGCTAAAAAAAGAGTATGTTGTGTCATTTCATCAATCAAATTTCTTTTCATATCCTTTTAAAAAATCAAAACAGAAATATCTTGGACCTAATTTAAGTAATATTTATAACATTCATTAAAGCATCGGTCCAATAGGGACCTAAAAATTTTAACAATTGAAAATCTTATATAGTGTCATGGGAGGACTCAAAGAAGAAATAATACCACATGATACACAACAATAACTTACCAATAAGTCAGGCAATGGTATCTTCACCTTTGAAAGCATAATCTCACAATTATATGCCCGCCTATGTTCAATCTGCAAAATTAGAATTCCAAAAAATAATTTTTTATATTGCCAATGACCAAGACTTCAATAATTTTGCATCTTTTTTTTTTTGTGTGGGCAAGAGGTAAGTAGCCAAATGCTTCTGACACAATTTTACAGCCTACTGCAAGGTTCCAGGAAGGGCACAAACAACTAGAGAAGTATCAAGTATTAGGTTGGTTAACTCAGATCAAAGGACAATGCATTGTTGTTTCCTAATTGATAACAAAAAGTAATATAAAAAGAGAGAGAGACAGAGAGAGGATCAAAAATTATAGATAACTGATATCTCCCAACATGGGCATCAAAACTCTTAGTATCTAGTACACAATTCTACAGCGTCCCAGTTGGTCCTTTCAATGATGCCCCTCAAATTGCCTTGAAATGAACGTGTGTGTGTGTGTGTGAGAGAGAGAGAGAGAGAGAGAGAGAGTGTGTGTGTGTGTGAGAGAGAGAGAGAGAGAGAGAGAGTAGAAACTTCGTCACTGAGGCATCCGCCAGAAAATCATTTTTGAACATAGTCTACAATTTCTGACACCAAGCTTAAAGCAATTATTGGTGCATTAAAACCATGATCCAAGTAAAACAGGGAGGGGGATTGATGCAGCGAGAAAACTGTTGCAAAGGTCCAGAAATATTATTTCGACGTAATTCACCCCATGTTGATCAAGATAAAGAACTTAGTATGTTCAAAATTGAGTTTAAAACTCTATAACAACAGAAACATACATGCTTCAAGTTGAACAACATGTGAAATTAGTCACATGGGCAACAGCTGACCAATAGTTAGCTATATCCTAGCATAACTCCACCTGGAGCCTAACAATGCTTGATGACCCAAATGCCAAATTTCTGTTAAAAGCATGGGAATCAGTCACTTCATGTAGAGAAAAACAACAGAACAAAGGAATAGGAGTGAAATTATGCATCTCATAATCGTTTTTGATGAAGAAAAGAAGGTTATTATACAAAAGAAGACAAGTATAGTAACTCCTTTCAAATTATAAGCTTTCCATTACCAGGAAAGGATGTGCAAAAGTGAGGAGAAGTGAGGGAAGGAGTTTGATGGTTCAATAAAACAGATAAACATGTTTTTCCTTATAACGGCATAAAAAGAAGGAAAAGAAAATGACTAAAGAAGGAAAAAAAATAAAGAAAGTAAAGATTATCCACAAACACTACAAAAGAAACATGCTTAAAGCCCATGATCACATAGATTGATCCTTCAAAAATTTCATACAGGTCAAAACACAAACTGCAGATTTTCTTGCATCAACAAAATTCATATTCTTCCCCTCATAGCTATTACCTTTTTGCTAAGCAATCAACCATAACTTAGCACTGGGTTTAATATAGCAATTGTATATCCATTTTTCAGTTTCTTAGAAGTTTGGGATTATTGTGTATTACCAATAATAAGGCTTCACAAAGTTTACTAAGATTAACAATCATTTCAGCACAACCTAGCAAAACCATTTGGGCATCAACCATCAGAGAAGGTCATAAAGAATTTCCTAGTACATTCCTTTGGTTTTAAGTTTCCAATTTGTAAAATGCAACGCAAATAACCATCTTTCCAATACCTCAAAATGTAAGGGACCATATTTGCGAACTCATACTCCATTGTTAAGGAACTATCTTTCTCTTAGTGTTCATAAAATATTTAAAAAGCTTTTAAAATAAATTTTCTGAATAACTCATTCAACTCTCTACAGAACCTCAATTTTTAACACACTGTATTCTCTTATTTGCAAGGGCAGAGACCATTTCTCAATGTTCAAATCCCTTTGGATCCCAAACTCCATCTTAACTCTTCATGTTGATAGATGGCCAGCTTCTATTAATAATAAGCAGATTGATTTAGTGATTGTCTTTAAATTAACGACACTGTGACTTAAAATTTTTGCAAAGAAACAAAATTAAAAAAAATAGCAGAAGGCTATTTCTAAGGCCTGTAGAGCTATCACTTTCAGCTATCTACTTCAAGACAACAAAATTAGGTGCTATATTTAATAATACAAGAAAGAGAAAATGATTTTCACTTTTGGAAATGGGTATATGGTTACAAAATATTGCCAACTGATGCAAAAAATATGTTTTATCATCAAAGAGCATAAAAATTTCAATTATTCAAGAATAGAGATTTAAGAATCTATGGAAAGATATCTGTGGTTTGATTGTTCTTTGATGTGTATTTGACTAATCTGCGAATGCAGGCAAATAAACCGAGACTTGAAAATTTGGAATAAGAATCCCAGTGTGATAGGGATTATTAACATTAAAAATTATGGCTTCTTCTAAAAAGTGCACAACTATTCCAAATTCCTAGACCTGACCACAGACCAGTAATGATTGATTTCAGTTAGCAGTAAAAGAAAACATGTCCAAAGGGAAGTATATCAACCTCACAGAGAAGATAATTACCAGTTGCACTTTCTCAGACTTCTGTCCCAGTGAAGCCCGAGAGTTTGCTTTCCTGCCAGAGTCCCCTTGGTCTGAGCTCGGAACTGCAACTGAGAAGAGAGATTCAAGTTCTGAGATATCAATCTCTGGAGCCCTAATGAACAGAGAAAATTAAAAAGTAAGAAAATAAGAAATTCAAGTGAAAGTCATCTGAACAGTAAACAAATTTGTCCACTCATGCACAGTGCAACATACTTGGAAGCTTCTCCGGATTTCTGTGCCTCAGCCCACAAGCTTCCTTGCACAGCCCTTGTCAATTTCAGCCAATGCAAAGGCTTCAGTTTTTTATTTTGACTGTTTTTTGAAGTTATGGTACGGGACAGTAAGTTTCTTCCTTTACTAGGAAAAGGAGCAGAAGGTGGTGGGGGAGATGGAGACCCTGACAAACTACTGCCACCCGTAGCCACTGAAACAGGAGTTGGCCCAACACCTGTTTTGAGATTCTCTTTAGAAGGGAGAGGAGGTGGGGGGAATGAAGGTGTAGAAGAGGAGCTGCGCTTGGCTGAGGCAACCATCATAGGAGGAGGAGGTGGTGGGGGCATCACTGGTGAATTTGTATGTTCAGCAGCTGGTCCAGAGTGCAAAGGAGGAGGTGGTCCACCTCTAGGTTCTGAACTCTTCTTCAAAGGAGAGATTGGAGGAGGTGGAGGTGGAGGTGGAATGCTTCTGCCTCCAAAAGCTGAATAGTCCTTCAAAGGTGGAATTGGAGGTATCGAAGCTTGAGGTGTTCCACTTGTAGAAGATGAATTTTCTCTCAAGGGCAGTGCTGGAGGAGGAGGTGGAGGAGGCCTGACTTGCAGAGATGAATCTTCCTTCACAGACCGAGTTGAAGAGGACAGATTTGGTGGAGGGGGAGGAGGCGGTGGTGGGGGTGGCCCAGTTCTATCAGCTGCACTTTCTGTTAGAGAAGAAGCAGCGAAAGGCAACAAGGGTGAAGGAGGTGGTGGGGATGATCCAATTATTCTGGCTGAAGTAGTAGTTGGAGGAGGTGGAGGAGGAGGTGGTGGGTGCGTGCTACTTGAACTAGCAGCTTTTTCTGCTGGGGATGAAGCAGTGGGAGGCGATGGGGGTGGAGGGGGTGGTGGGGCTGACCCAGTATTTCCTGCGTCTTCTTCTGAAGAAGAAGCACTAAGTGGCATCAGGGGTGGAGGCGACTTAATTTTTTGAGCTTTATCAATAATCTCAGGAGTAGCAGGAGCCAGCTGCATGTGAGATGGAGATGGAAACGAGACAGGCGCTGCTGTACCAGCCATGACATCAGTAGAAGACATACTTTCAGTACCTAACAACCTGGGAGAAGAGGGGGCTGGAGGAGGTATAGTTCTGCTGGCTATTTTATCCATAACAGGAGGGGTGACAGGGGGTGGTGGCATTGGAGGTGGGGATGGAAGCTGTTGGCAATCAGTAAGTGCATCCTGCAGCAGAGGTGAAGGAATAGGTGGAGTTGAAGGAATAATATTAAAAGATGCAATCTCAGTTGCAGAGACAGTACGGACTGCTTTAGTCTCACCACTTTCTTGTGGACATGTGCAAGGCTCCTTTTGGGATGATACATCTGTAGGTTTCGGTTCTGAAACATGATAAGCCGGCAAGAGAGATGGAGTAGATGTAACATCTGAAGGTGGATGTGTAACATTAGATTTGTCCATATTGACAATACAAGGTTCAGATGAATGAACTAGTGGTGGCACTTGTCTTCGAGTCACTACACTAGTCTCTACAGATGGTAATTCGGTTGTCTGCTTATTCACATTTGCATCCAAGAATGCATTAATAGAGTCAGATTCCTCCTTAGGTGTCTGGCACATTGAGCTCTCAACAATTTCTTCTAATTCTGCAGACTTTTCTTTCTGCTGAAGTTTTTCATCTGCTGATCCTTGTGCTGATGTGCTAGTTTCCATAATATGGTGAGAATGAGTAGCCAACTTTTCTTGGACAGCACTTGCTGCAGCCGCTTGTTGAATCGCACTGCGCGCAACCTCTGCCTTTGGAACTAGCCAATCCACACTGCTAAAGATCTCATGAACTTTAGCAAATGCCTCCACTGGAAGGCCATCCTTCTCTTCAAAACAGGACACATCTCTAGGAATTACAGAATCCTCAGCATCCATCTCCGAGAAAAGGACCTACATGAAAGGGTAATTTGCAGATTTATGACAATGCCTCCTACACGAGAAAACTACATCTAGTCAAAGGTGTAGAAACATACCTCTGCCCTAAAATCTTTTGGGAACTGATCTTTGGCATCCCACAATATGTCAATTTCATCACGATTAAGCATTAAAATATTTGATCTGATAAAAGCTGTGTTAAACATGACTCGAAAAATCATCTTTTCGCGTTCCATGTCATTGTACAAGCTAATACACTCCAACACAACATCCCCTTGAATACAGCAATGGATATCAATCTTAACCAACTCACATTCTGCCTGCAACAATGCAACAAGGTTCATACATCAAAGTTGCTAGTATGGCACACTAAAAGACCAAGTAGAAAGTATGAATAGAAAATTGGAACAACATAAAAACTTTAACCGAATGTATAATCTCAGGCCCCCACTATCCAAAATCATTACAATGAATCCATAAGCTCATTATAAGTTAACAACATATAAGTTCATTACCTCAGCGAAACATTAAACAATGTCCTTTAAGACCTTAGTAGATAGAATGTCTACATTTTTACTCAAGGCTCAGTGATGTCGGTGTAATAAATGATGATTCTTCCTCACATTATCAGGATTTAGATTCAATATACAGAATTCAGAGTCAAGAAATGCTTTTCCTTAACTTAGATGTTTAAACTTAAAAGATTCAGTCCGAGGCAAAGAGTGAGATGCAGACCTCAAAGCTAAACTGTTACTGTCATTCCTAAAATAAAATCACATCCTCGCTATATCAAAAGAAGATAAGAGTCTATTCCAGCAAGTTGAACTTGAAGACTGTTCTATATTTGAGGCAATGATACTTCCCGAAAAACAGTCATAGTAACATTTCATAATGATGCTTCTTTTACATTTGACATAAGCATATTTGACACATCCCAGCTCAGGTTCTTAAAACTGGACCTGCAAGTGCACCAATCAAATGACCAGTTCAACTGGTACAATAAATGTGGTGACTTCAGCAATAATACATGCATATTTCAATTTCTTAAAAAAAAAAATTTTAAAAAGGTGAAAACTTTAAAAACATGATTTTTGGGTTAATCCACAATAGTTATCATCCATGATGAGTGAGGCATTGGAGTAGGTAAGTCTAAAGAGTCATCTCTTATCCTGTCAATATTAACTTATTCCACAAGTTTGCCCACAAAGTAAACACAGTTATTCCCCCCCCCCCCCCCCCCCCCCCAAAAACAAAAAAAAAATTCTACTCAGGCAACAACACCGCAAGCCATCCCTCTTTCCCATAGCAACACTAGTAGCCTCTCACCAAAGCCACGTTATGAGATGTTTGGTCAGTTCAGTGACCTGTTTTGCTGATGCAAAGTCAAGAGGAAACAGATCCAGAGGATAATAATATCATTCCAATGGTGGTGAAGCACTATATATTAAGGTGAGGGTGAAAAGGAGGAAAAACCAAGGTCAAGCTCAGTGCTCACTGATGTCTCAGAGCAGAAAGAGCATACCACCCAATTACCAACTGTCAGTCAATCAACACAGAAGAATTTGGCAAATCGGGTTTGACAATGTCATGATTCGAGCAGGTTCCTTGGCTTTGACCAATCTTCAGTATTATTTATTAAGTCAAGTTTAGAATGCAAAGTGAACTGGAGAAGGTGCTGCCTCGCAGCCAGTTCAAATTACAAGATACAAATCAAGCCTAGTGATCCAAAAAAATGTAATAGCTTTTATATGGAGAAAGAGAATGCTGCTGAAAAAGAACATACAGTTTTAAATTCTTAAATTAATACTGCAAAACCCAGAAGAAAGCAACAGTATTATTTGATCCAAGATTAACTAAATGGCACAAGTATGTGTTTTTTATTTAAACAGACTCAGTCATAAACCATTTCGCTCCTTCTCATTGACTGAAACAGTGTATCCTATACCAAGAAATTTTTGCGTTTAACAAAGATTGAATGGAAAAAATAAATGGACAGAGAGAACTTATCATCACATTCCCCAACAGATTCTATATGCTAGCACATACTGAAGAACATCCAAGCAAATAAAGTGAACATCATATCATTTCCTTGTTCCTAATCTAGTAAGAATAATGATGATTTGCACATACAAGAACATAAATCCAAGACATAAATATTAGAGTTCACCTGCTTGTAATGTCGAACAGCTTTACTTCTCTTTGTAGTTGAGAATAGAACCTTTGGAGTACGATCAGCAACAACAGAGGGATCCTGACCATAAATACGAAATATTGGTCGACAACCACCCTCTCCATCAAAATTAGGTATCATTCTGATAATGACACAATCCAAGACAAGTGCCCTATCCAGTGGAGGCCACTGTGATACTAGATTCCTCCTTGATACATATTGCAAGTACCTTAATTGAGAAGGAATTGGATTCAATGGTGAGAGCAAGTGCAGCAGTTCACGTGGAGCCTGCTTATAAACCATGTCCAGTGTTTTCTGCTCCCCACTGTATTGTTTCCTATATATTAACAACGCGGCTAACATGAAAGCCAAAACTGGCCAACCACCACGTTCACAGTGCATTACAAGCAAATTTTGCTGTCCAAGTGAAAGCCAGCTTTCACTGGATCTCAAAAAATGATGAATCACCTCCATAGGGAGTAATGGGCAACCTTCATAGTGCCGAGGGTAATCCATTATAGTTATATCATATTCTGACAAAGCATTTGCTATCCGGCTTTGCCACTCTGCATCACGAAAGTTGAAGACCAAGATTGAGGCATCAGGATAGTGATCCCTGAGTTGACTAATGACGCCTCCAACATAACCTTTGTAGTTTTCTTCCTCCCAAACATCAGTTGTAAAACAACAATCAAATACTACAAAGAACACATGAAACAGTTAGTCTTTCATCAATAATCAGATTTTAGAGAAGAGAAATCCAATCATGAAAGAGACCATTATAATCATATTGGAGAAAAAGTTGTACACCTTTGTCTTCCACAATTCAACAAATTTATATGACAGTTCCTCCTTCAGAAAAAGCAGTAGGTACACACCTCAAATTTCCTGAACAAGGGTTTATCCTCATAGCTCTCCTTTTGCAAGAAATATTTTTCTCAAAGCTTTGCAGATTATGGATATACAAACTTTAGATTAATGCCTCACCTTTTGCAAGAAATATTTTCCTCAAAGCTTCGCAGATTATGGACATACATCTTTAGATTAATGCTTAAGGTCCCTAACACTTTGTAGTAGTCCATACTTCCTTACACAATAGGGCACGGAATCCACTATGTATTCATTTAGGAAACTTTGCAGCCAACTTAACTCTAAAATATGACATCATAAATGCACGCAATAAGCACTCCAAATCTCCCTCAAGTTCACACTCTTCTTCTTTCAAGTATTGGATTGGATCAGCTCTTGCATAAGACATTCAACCATCAATCACTAAAAAAATATGTGCACAAGTTTCAGACCCTGTAAGTGTTACAAAATAGTTGTGGTAAATAAAGCCCTTGAAGCAAGTGAACACCCATAACTGGACAACATATGTGCAGCTAATCTCCACATCTTCTGCCCCCATCTTGCCTATTTTTCAACATCATACAAAATAAAATGAAATGAAATACAAGAAAACAGAGTTTCTTCATATCCTAGTTCTATTTTGGAAAAGAAATACAGGATCAGCTGCAAAAACTGAATTTTTTTTTTAATAGTTTGGAATTACCAGAATAGTCCCAAAACACATTTTCAGAAGCATTCTCTAGTTTTCGATATGAGGCCACATACCCATGTATGTTGCCATATAACCAAAAATAAATAAATAAATAGAAACAAATTTCCTAGGAATCCCTTCAGGGTATCTTTTCAAGAAATCATTCAGTAAGACAACAACCAGTGACAAATCGATAATTAGATCTTATATCACAGGGAAAGAGAAGGAAGAAAGGAAATGTAAATAGCTATGTCACATGGACTCTTCATTCACCCCTACCATACTCATGCCATGTCATGTCAACATGATGCGTATGCGGATATGGTATATGGCATATATTAACTAAAATCTTCACTTTTTCCAGCCATACCCATATCAGGCTCTCCATCGTGTCCACATTCTCCCGTACCCGAGTCCATGTAATATAGGTAGATAGGATCATAGGAGGTCATTTGCACTCATGCTTTCTCAAATTAGGATTCAGTAGCTCAAAATGATTTCCAAGAAAGCCATAAATACCAAGACAATCAGTCAATGTTAATAAGCATGAACCTACCCTGTTAAAATTTCCCAATTTTCCTGTTTCAATGTATGAACAATCACTAAAAAAATTAATAACACGCAATCAAGTGCAACAACTTTTCCAAGGTAGTCAAAATGTACTATGTCATTAAAAATGCAAAGCCATATCTTGAGATATTCAAATCCTAACCATAAGAGGAAAGGGAAAAAAAAAGCCTGATTTCCTCCATGTTTGCCTCTAATCCCAACTGTTCTCCAACTTCAAGAAAGAAAAGTACCATTTTTTAGTCAAAATACCAAAAAAACAACTTTAGGCTAAACTAAAAACAATACCTTTTCATATATGCAACTAATTCCATTCTGATCTCCATACTTCACTAATTAAATTCCGGTCAATCTTAAACAACCCGACCATTTGGTCATATAGCCGTTAAATTAACTCCTTATTCCTTATGTCATTACTGATCAGGAACTCAATTCTAACTATTTAACACAAGAAACCTTTCAAATGCGGAATGCAATTAAAACAAAAAAGAAACAAAATATGACATTATTTTACACATTGCTATAATTAATTAAACTCTCATTAGTCTAATAATTACAACAACTCCAGCCATATTCTCCTATTTCTCATTATTTTCGCCATCCACAATAAATACCTAACTTGCTGCATATTATCCATTCAGTTAAATTATTTCACATTAACTCAATATAAATACGAATTTCAAATTCAACGTACAAATAAATAAAATAATCCAGCTCAAAAAAAAAAAAAAAAAGCAATTCGAAACACAAAACTTCTAAACTGAAGGGATGAAGAACACACCATAAACTCGCTCGGCAATCTCCAGAAGTCCATCAGGCGGCTTCCGGTAAAACAATTTCCGGAACAGCGCCATTTTTCACTTCTCTCAAAAATTTAAATAAAGCAAAAAACAAAAAACTTTCAATTAGTCGAAAATATTCCCTCTGAATACGACGACGTTGAAGAGTGATTTTGCGTTGTTTGGAATATTCTAGTGTTTCTTCGTCGTGAAGAAGGAAGCAATGGAATGGAAGCTGAGGGAAGAAAGCTGTGCTGTGAGAGGAAATCATACCAAACCAACCGACTCAACTGAGGAGCACGTCAGCCCTTAAACGGCGACGTGTTCAGCATTGTTACGCACGTAATAGCCAAAGACAAAATGGACATATCGACGAACGAAGTTTTAATTCAGGCTGTTACTTTCTCCTCCTGAGCTTCAAGTTACCCTATCACGCTTAATAAATAGTTTTTCTTTTTTTACATTATTATATATGAAAACTTGATTTTGTGTTGATTTAACGAATATATATACACCTCCCAACACCCAAATATGTATAATTGGTTTAAACAAACTTTCTTTTTGGTCGGATAGTCGTAGAAAATTTGTATTAACATAATTAAAATTTTATTTAGGTCAAATTTATTATTTAATAATACTGTATCATGTAATGTGACAGTCACCGACTTAATAATAAAAGTATGCTCAATTATTTTGCAGTCTTGATCTACCTCGTTCATAATTACTAATGATATCTCATGCTCAGGATAAATGAATCTTGCATACTTTCTCTCATGATCACTGTAGTCTAATTTAAGTATCAAAATGACCCTTAGAATTGAAGTTCAAATTTGTTGAGCTTGTGTTTATTTTGCATAGGTCTACATATGTAACCTCGGATTCTTCTTCTAATCAAGTTGGTCGGGTGTTTTATCACCCATACAAGGGGGAAAAACCCTCCATACAATAATATTATGAACTTACAAAAACATGATTTACTAGTGTTATATGACTAAGCATAGCATCTAACCAACAAAATTAACAAAAATATGTGAAGGGAATAAAGCATACAAGGGATTAAAAAAACAATGTCGTCGATAACTGTTGGTAGTTCTTCATCATCCATGGATATATCAATCACCATTTTAACAATAGCACTTGAAATTGCAGCTAGTTGGGTTCCAATTTCTTTTTCCAGCAATCAAGAAACCAGCTTTCAAATGTTTTAATTATTTTGGTCGAGTTCAAATTAAAATCCATTAAAAGCTTCGACACATAAATTTTGTCTGCCATTTTACCAACCGACCCCTCTTGAGGTTTCAGAAGGCATCTTGCGAGGTCCAAAAGCTTTCAAAGTGTCTCAGTAAGGTCCATTCAATTACTCTCGAGTTTCAATAAAGTAAGAAATTTTTATCAGTCAGGATAAACACTTCGTGTGAGCTTATTGAGGAAGGAAACACGTATAAAGTGCGCGGAAAAGATTTAAGTGCCAAATTACTAGAACTACGCTGTCACTAAACATCTTTGTATTTACCAAAACATATATGTATAATTGCCTTAGGGATTATTTACTATGACATTGCTGTTTTTAATCAAAATTAAAGAAATATTTGTTGGTGTATTTTTATAAAAAAGTAAATAAATTTCAACGGTTACATTTGCTATATTATGGAGTTTTAATTTGAGGTGAAAGTTTTAAGAAAAAAATTTAGACTTAATTGCGACAATTACATACCTTATACCTTATATTGTACATGTATTTTCACGATAAATTTTGTATATGTAGACACGTAGTATACATATTTGAAATTAAATATGAGGTTTATAAATAGAGTTCTCTACAAGAACGAAAAATATTTTTTTCTAACAACAATTCTTCTTATAAATTTTCATAACCAGATGTTTTGGTGATACAGTATGACACTTGAGAAAAATTGTACTTCTATTAGTTGTGCAGATTTAAGAAAGGCAATAACCTTGAGTTGGGAAGCTTGTGCTTGTGCATCAAAGTTCAACGCTAGTAACAGCATGAATCGCTTTAAAGAAATTGTATAACATACTTTTTTATATTTTACTTGACTGGTATTAAATTTATAAATTTTTCATGTGATATTGAGGTAAAATCTTTCTTGTTTAATTTTTTAGTTAAATTTTAAGTTGACAAGTTATATTTGATAATTCGATTATTTAGTGTAGGACTAATATATTACTATTTTTATTTATGTTCCACAACTAGGCAGCTCAACTTGTCAAAAATCAACCTTTTTTAGTCAAACCTACACTATTATACTGGGGTAAGGAGAGTTAGAGTTGGTAAGTTTTGATCTCCCAATATCTGGGATGAAGTTGTAAAACTCTAGCTGCTTGACTCTCTATTCCTTTCCAAAATCAACTATAGAGTTAAAAGAGAAGTCAAGTTTAGGTAAATAAAACCCCTCCCAGAAGCTAAGCCAAAAAAAAAAAATCAATTATTGAAAAATATAGTTTCGTACTGTAACAAATTCCAACTGCAATACAATCGACTTAAAAACAGAAACCATCACAAATCTAAAAAGAATCACTCACAAAAAAACTGGCTAAACCTTATGATGTAATATTTTACTAAACAGGGCTAATGCTCCTTGGAGATCAAAAGATCACACATATTCGTAATCATCTTTTTTTTTTTTTTTGTTGGTCGGTGAATTATGTCGGAGATGATTCAAAAGTTCACCAAAATGAATCAAGAATAGAAGTGAAACTGCTCTCGAAATCGAAGTCCAACTATTACCAAATTCACCAATGAGAAAAGATTCAACACATTCAACAAAATCAGAGGACGAATGAAAAAAGAAATTGAGAAGAACGGTTTGCCAATTGAATTGAGTAAAATAGGAGATTGGTTGCGTCTATGTTTTGAGGAAAAGTTTGAAAAGAAAGAAGAGCTGAGGAAGCCTATATTGCAGAATTGATAGAGTCGATATTTGAAGGTTAACTTCTACAGTTTAAGAACCCGAATAAAAACTACAATGTTTCTTTAATTTTGACACAAAATTGTGATAAAAATGCAAGGCCCTTGACTTTATTCTAGATTCTAGTCCCAAAGAAAACCAAATCATGATTTTCAAATAAATTATCTCCTTTTCTAATAGCTAATATCAACAAGTTGGGATACCTTAGAGTAAATCGTTGCAAATATTCCTCTCACTCGTTGCCTACAAAGAAGAAGCAACATGATTTTTAACATCTAAACGATGTATTAACAATCTTCTCTAATCTCGTACCTAACTACTTTAGAAAGTTCTATTCAAAGATTCTTCAATGCATTATCCCATTATACATGCGGGAAATATGAAAAAAAAAAGCTACCAATAATACATGGATTTTTCATATTTTATGAAACTTATGTGGAGATAATAGGGAGTCCATTGATGACTTCTCCGGACGAAATTTCTCAGTTACTTATCCTTGACATGAATCAGATATAGAACATTAACTATTAATTCAAAATAAAAAAGTAATCATCTTCCCCTTTTCCTCTTTTCCTGTAGGCCTTGTAGGCCTTGTGCCGAGTTTTCATAAAAAAAAAAAAAAAAAAAGTAATCATCTTCCCTCTAATATTATGGAGTGTACATCAAATGGTTAAATCTGTAATGGGGTGACTCCATTACCCCACTGTCGCGCCCCATTTTTCGAAAGAAGGAAAATAAATAATAAAATGATTGTAAGTGTGTGAAGTGAAAAGGAAAAGGAAGAATTAAATGTGATTGTGTTTAAAAAATACTTTATTTTAAAATAAAAGAAACAGAGCCTAAAATGGGACTTTTGAAATGCGACGGTTTTTGGGCCCGAAAAATAGAGTCTAAAAAGGGTCTTTGGTGAAAAAGGAGTCGCCACTTGGTATTGAGTTTTGGTGTACCAAGTCACCCGAAAATATTTTGTGGAAGGAAAAAATTTGGAAATTATTTATTTAAAGAAATGATTTTTTGGAAAAATATAAGAAAAACAAGAAAAACCCTTTTAGACGACTCCAGGTCTTTTGAAAACAAGAGAAAACGGTTCGGGAGTCACAGTTGAAGAAAGGGAAGGCAAAGGCTCGCGCCTAAGGCACCCTTTCAACCTAGCCGAAACTAGTTGCGAGGTTTAGTCTAAATTTTCCTAATATAACCCTAAGATTTTATCACATTTGGATGCAACTATATGAATGCAAATCTAATCCTAAAAAATGGATATCGATAAGGGACGAAATATTCCATTGAGGTTTGGTCGGGATTATCGCATTAATTGCGAAACCCGAGTCTAGACCCTGATGGAGTCACGAGTGTAGATGCAAAATGAAATGCAAAAGGAAAGGAAAATAGTAATATAGATAATAAGTGAGCAAAGAAAGTGGGGATGCAAACATAACGGGTACGGGGGACTAACGGACTCGTGACTAACTGTTTCTACTCACGGAGGGGGGAACGACATGTACGCCATCGCTTCCCATGTGAGTAGATGACTATTTCTAGTCAAGTCACGCAAATGACCTAAAATTCTATGTGTGGTGGAGTCTAAATGTCATGCACCAAACATGTATTTTAAAAAATAGATAATAAATGATAGAGTATATATATAAAAATCATTCAAAATGGAAAAAGGCCTAAAACAAAAATGTGTGTGAAATAGCATGAAATGAACACACGAAAATGTTCCTAATACTAAAATGACCTAAAGGCTTAGCATTGGACTAGCCTATTTTCTATAAGTTCTCCACTAGCGTTGGACTAGCGAAGAAAACGAAATTAACCACAACTAGCTTTGGACTAGTGTGGCGACGATACACATATATAATTAAAGTAAGTAAATAAACAAAGCATGTATTAAAGCAATAATCACCAAAAGCAAATAATAGCATATAGGAGCACATAGCACACAAGCATGATATTCTAGATGCAAAATCCTAAAGAAAGCGAATAAAACACATAAACACATAGCACACATAGCACACAAAGCCCTAACTATTACACCGGAGAATAACCTAATTGCAGTCTAAAAATAACCTATCTAACCTATCTATTACACTTTCTATCTAAAATACATAGGCTTTAATTAAATAGATAAAACATAAACTATCTATTACATTAACTATCTAAATACAAAATTTTTTTTTTTTTTTGCTAAATAGAAAATTACCTATCTATTACATTTCTTTGAATAATCAAAATTAAATTTGAATAAATAATATGACATAAATAAATAAACATTCATACATAAACAAAAATTATAAACACAAAAAATACATTAAAGCACATAGAAAAACACATAGGAGCACATAGAATTACATAAAAAGAAATTAAAAGGGTAATTGAAATACCTCCCGTTCGTAAACTCGGTACAAATTGCTACTAACATGAACAAACATGTCAAAAATACCATTATTTAATAAATCAATCACTAATTGAATAATTTTCTACCGATCACTATGAACTTACTACGATAATTCAAACAATCATAGCAATAATGAGCAAAATAAGAGAAAGAAAATAATGATAATAATAATTAATTATTTAGGAAGAAAAATGAAAATTGTTTAAGTCAAAAAAAATAGATAAGCAAATAGATAAATACAGCAAAACAACAAAAATAAAATAAAAATAAAAATAAAAATAAAATAAATAATAATAATAATAATAATAATAATAATAATAATAATAGAAGATAAAACATAATAATACATACATTGAAATTTTAACACCTCAAATAAGAATTATTAAAATAACTAAAAGGAAAATAGAGAAACTAATTTGAACATTAATTAGACTAACAAGACCCAATTTTAGAACATTAATTATAAGTTTAATAAAAATAAATAAAGAAAATGTAAAAAGAAATAATTTAAAGCTTTGAGGACTTAACTAATTTTAATTAATACCTTTTTGGCAAAAATAAAATATTATAAGATTTGGATTAAAAGTGAAAATTTAAGCAATATTCTAAAGTGAAAAATGTAATTTGCAACAAATAAAAAGGTAAAATTATAATTTTAAACCCTACTTACGGTAATGGCATAGTTTACAACGAATTTAAAGCTAAAACATAATTTTCAGCAACTATAATACCCAAAAACAAAAATTCCAGCAATACTTAAAGCTAAAAATATAATTCCAGCAAACTTGGAGAGTAAAGAATACAATTCCAGCAACATTCAAGGCTAAAATTCAAGTTCTAGCTACTTGAGGGAGCAAAAATATAAATTCCAGCAATATTGGAGGGCAACAAAGTAATTCCAGCAAAAATATAATGGCAAAAATGAAATTCCAGCAAGGTTTGGGGGCAAAAATACAAGTTTCAGCAACAAGAGGGGCCAAATTTATAATTTTCAGCAACATCTAGGGGCTAAAATCGCAATTTCTGACAAGCTAAAGGGAAAAAATATAATTTCCAGCAAGTTTAAAACTAAATTGCAATTATTCTGGACATAATTGAAAGGAACTACAAATTCTAGGGGGTTAACTTAAATAAATAAGGACTTAATTGAAATAAACTAAAAGTATTAACAGGAATAATCAAATAATTAAAACTTAAGGGGGCAAAACGCAAATACATGATCTACTAAAATAATAATAAAAAAATAAATAAATAAAAGCAACTAGTCAAAACTACGTCGTTTCATGCCGAAACGACGTAGTTTTGCTTAACAAATTTTTTTTTTTTTTTTAAACCGATTTTCGTTTTCTTTTTTTTTTTTCTTTTCTTTTCTCTCTTCCTGATTTTTCTTTTCCTCTTTTCTTTTTCTTTCTTTCTTCTTCTTTTCTCTCTTCTTTCTTTCCCGATTGTGTTCTTCTCTCCCCCTGGTCCGTCTCCTTCCCTCTCCGATTCTCTCTTCCGGTCCTCTCTCTCTCTCTCTCTCTCTCTCTCTCTCTTCCCTCGCCGGAGCTCTCTTCTCTCGGTCCCCTTTTTTTTTTTTTATTTCTTTCTCTGTTTTCGATTTCCCCTTTTTTTTTTTTTAACACTATTAAACAATCCAAATTCCCACCCTTCTATGTTCAAATCATCCTATATCTACCGAGGGCACCCAAAATTTTCACACATTAGACAATTTATAGGACCAAATTAAAGGAATAGTCAAGAGCTTTACCTGATTTCGGGGGAGAGAAATGGTGAGGATGGTGGTTTCCGGTGGCGTCCCTGGTGTTGACTGTTGTTGCCGTTGTTGTTGTTGTGCCCCCCCCCCTTTTTTTTTTTTTTTGTATTTTGCAGGTTTTTGTGTGTGTTTCTGTGGATGGTTTGCGGGTGTGGGTGGCTAGTGTGTTTGTGCTACTGGTGAATTGGTGTGTGTGTGTGATGTGGTGTGATGGAGTGTGTAAATGTGCAGGTGTGTTTGTGCCTGTGGTGTGATGCGTGTGTTGTGTGAGTTTGATGTTTTTGTTTCTGTGAGTGTGTGCGAGGTGTGTTATGGTGCGTGAGTGAACTGATTGTGTGTGATGTGTGTGTTTGCAGGCCTGTGTTTGTGGTGCTTGCTTGTGCAAAGGAAAAAAAACGAGAGGGAAGAGAATTGTGTGTGAGTTGTGTGCGTGCCAGTGTGTATGTCTGGTGGTGTGCCTGTGTGTGTGTCTGGTGGAGGGAAGGGGAGGCCGAGTGTGTGTTGTGAGTGAGTTTTTGTATCTGAGAGTGAATGTGAGTGAGAGTGCAGGTGTGGGTTTGAATGTGTGTTCTGTGTGTCTCGTGTGTTCTTGAATGTATGTTTTGGAGCTGGGAGATGGAGAGTGCAGGTGTGGACTGGTGTGTGTCTGTGAAGAGGAAGAGGAGTGTGTGTTCTGTGAAGTCTGTGAAAGAAAATGGTGAGGGCAGAGAGGTAGAGGAATATCCAGGTGTGTGTGTTGTGCGTGAATGAGTGTGTGCCTGGTGTGAGCTGTGTGTTTGGAGGGGAAGGGGATGAGAGGGAGGTCTGTGTGTGAGTGAGAGTGAAGTGCAAAGTGTGTGTTTTGGTCGGGTGAAGCTTGAGTGCAATGTTTGGACTGGTGTATGCAGGTGTGTGTTTTAGTGCTGCAATTGTGCAGGGGTGTGTGAGTGTGTAATGTGTGTGTTTATGGTGTGCAAGTGAGAGTGAGGTTGTGTCTGCAAATTGTCTGCAGGTGGGGAATTGAGAATGCAGGGGAAGTGTGTGCCAGTGAGAGTGAGGGAGACCGAGAGAGGGAAGAAGGGAGAGGTGTGTGCTTGGTGTCTGTGTATCTGTGAAGAGGAAGAGGAGTGTGCTTGGTGTCTGTGTATCTGTGAAGAGGAAGAGGAATGTGCTTGGTGTCTGTGTATCTGTGAAGTGTCGTGAAGATGGTGAGAGATGAGAGTTTTTGCAGGCAACAGGGGAGTGTAAAAAAAATGAGTGTGCAGGAGAGATGAAGATGGAGTATTGAATCAACCAAATCCCATGAAATCTGATGAATTGAGATGATGGGATTGAATGTTGATGATGAGAATAAGGTGGAGTCGTTGGTAGCGCCATGGAGTAACTGTCGTGGCTTACTGTAGCAGCAGCAGGCTGCAAACGCAACCTGCCCCCTTTTTTTTTTTTTTTTTTTTTAAGGAGAAAGTAAAGGAAAACAAATAGAATAAAATAAAAGATATTTGGGATCTCTAAAATTACTAAGAAAACTGCTGAAATTTATAATTATAAAACCGAATAAAAAAAAATTTATCGCAAAAATTCAAAAAAAAAAATTAACATAACATTAAAAATGTGCGATTGATAGAAAAATAATAATAACAAATAATAATAATAAAGTATTAAAATAAACATTAAAAATTTCTAAAAATCACGAAACTTATACGGGAAATTCATGAATATATGAGCTATGCATAAATAAATTCACTTGAAAAAAAATGCATTGGGAAACGTGCCATTAATAAACAAAAAGATAAAAATTAAATACTAAACGACCTCTAAAAATTATGAAATTTTTACAAAAAGTTTATGAGTATTCAAAATGCATATATAAAATTTTTTCACTTCAAAATTCTCATAAAAATAGCGCATTGGAAAACGTGCCGTTGATAAACAAAAAGATGAAAATTAAATAAATACTAAAAGACCTCTAAAAATTATGAGATTTTTACAGAAAATTTATGAGTATTCAAAATGCATATATAAAATTTTTCACTTGAAAATTCTCGTAAAAAAGAGTGCATTGAAAAACGTGCCATTAAGTTTAAAAATACTAAAATTTTAAATAAATAGTAAATTACTCCCAAAAATTATTAAAATTACAAATAATTATGAAAATAGTAAAATTGTATATTTAGGAAATAAAATAAAAATAAATAATATCTACGTGGTGAAATTACCATTTTGCCCCTGATGTAACGAATTAGACATAATATACACGAAAATTGCACTCGACCCCCAGAAAATGAAAATATTCCCTAAATGAAGTAACACACACATATATTTACAAGAGGTGTGTCAAAATTTGGTGTCTACACCCACTCAGTATAATTACAAATGTCAAACATATGATTCTCCAATACAAGAATTAAAAGTATAAAAACAAAAAAAAATATATATGGCATGTTTTGTTTTTCTTTTTCCCCAAATGAACAATCACGTCAAACTGAAAAATGCTTATATATGAACATGAAATCTCTTCTGGTATATGCCTTTAAATATTGACTACCAAATTATTCATTTCAATTATGCATGACTAAAATTAAAAGTTATTTTTAGCTATTATCAACTTCTGTATTTCTCAAAAAACATAACAAAAACATGTTAGATAGGGAACACAGCTCTTTTCTCCCCCCACCAAAAAGGGTTTCACACTCTTCGCCTTTGTCAACAATAGTAGGGTGGCGGCCCTTCAATCCCATGTCGACTATTGGCTTCATTAAAAAAAAGAAAATTGAATTTTGAAATTAACCGTCCAAATCAAGCCGTACAAGTCGCGGCCTGATTTGAGCTGTTTTAGAAGGAACTCCAAATAATTTGATACCACAAGAATAATTTCATTTTGTACCCACGAACATTGAAAGCAATTCCAATTTGCCTTCTTGAACTCAGGACAGTAGATATTTGGCCCCCTAATGGTCAAACTATTGCACTACAAATGTCGTTAACTAAATGAATGAAATAAACCATTTTATACTTAAGGCAAGAGACTGAATGATAATTTTACAGAATTGACCATATGAAGGGAAGAAAAAAGCCAATCAAATCATTTTAATGTGGTAAAAATCTGAAATATAAAAATATATAGGCAGATCTAAAAATTATAAAATTTTAAAAAAATCTGTTATAAATAGAAAATTTATAGAAATTTGTTGCCATAAAAATTCCAATCACAAAATTACATTAGGAAATGTGTTGTCAGTAAGAAAATTACACAATTCAAATGAATACTGAAATCTCCAAAAATCACAGAAGTTTAAAAAGATACTTATAAACATGAAAAATGAATTTAGAAAATTCAAGATACATGAAAAATATTCTTTTTTATTTCTCAAATTCACTTGATTATATATATTCATACCAAAAATGCATCCATACTGTCATACATGAAAAACGAGTCAAAATTTGCTAGTCAAGTGTCCAATCAAAGGAAAGATTTTGTCTCTAATAAGTGTTTTATTTTGTGTCTTAAAATTTTTAAATTTATTTTTCATGATGACATATTTGTAAATTTTCGTGATTTTTGGAGTCTGTTAGTATGTTTTCAAACTTTTTTTTATATGTGACATATTTTCCAATGTAACTTCACTATTGGAATTTTTCGGTAAAAATTTTTGTATAAACATTTTGTCTAATAATTAATTTTTTATAAAAAATTTGTAATTTTTTAATGTCTGTGGATATTTTTTAAAAAAAGCTTGTGGCCCAGTCAAGTTGTTACAATATGTTGTCAGATAATTATGTACAAATTGTACTGATAGAGAATACAATGTAATGTTGAATAAATTTTGTTTAAATTATACTCAAGACAAATTAATTTGGTTTCTTACTTTCACAACATCTACTTATTTTGGCGGGAATTTTCTCTCTCCTCATCCAATCAATTTTGTAAAATTACCATTCAATTTCACCGCCTTAAGGATCATCAAGTGATCTTCTTTTTTTCTTTTTTAACATGCTTTGTAATAGATTAGTTCAGAAAAAGTATCTGTCTCTCGAGTGCAAGAGAAAAAGTGGAACTTCCATAACGTTTAGGTATAAAATGAAGTAAATTATACAAAAAATTCCCTTTGTATTAACTAACATATGGCCTAACTTATCGTTTCCTATTTATAGTTTGGACGCTTTTGAAAAATAAACAAAAATAACCATTCATAACGCTAAATATGCA
The DNA here is from genome assembly GCA_024721245.1 of Mitragyna speciosa. Classification (NCBI taxonomy): domain Eukaryota; kingdom Viridiplantae; phylum Streptophyta; class Magnoliopsida; order Gentianales; family Rubiaceae; genus Mitragyna; species Mitragyna speciosa. The sequence continues at coordinate 11,019,980 of CM045553.1, read as the reverse complement.
AAAAAATAATACTTACCCCATAGACATAGCAAGGGAGATTCATAAATTTCAATTGAAAGATTAAGGGGTGTTTTGTTTGGGGGAATGAAGGAGGGAAATGAGTATCACAAATAATGATATCCATTGTTGATGTTTGTTAAACAACTATCACTGTCCTTCAATGGAAATGATAGTGATTAATTTGAGTGTTAATAATTTTCTCAAAAATACTAGTCTATCAAACCCATTAACACTTATGATTAAGGGCAAAAACACACTCACTAAAAAAATACATATCTTTTGAGTTACCCACCCTCAACACACACACACACGCGCACACACACACACACACTCTCTCTCTCTCTCTTGATTTTGAATATTTTTATTAGTACTTTATAAAATTTTTTATAAAAATTCTTTTTAATATTTTTTTTACGTTCAATAATTTTTATAAAAAATTGAATTGAAAATCAAAGATATATAGTACTCTCTGTTAATACAATAAAAATGACTTTTTTTTTAAGATTATCATTTGCATAAAACTCAAATTAGAGCATAGCCATATTTAAAATTGAAGCAATATTTTTAAAAATTTTCTTTAAAAATATATAAAATAAGAAATCTAAAAAATATGTATATCATAAATAAAAGATTTAAAAATTTTAAAACAAGTGTTCTTATAATGATACCTATTCTATTATTAAACCAAATGTGTTGGGAAAATATCAAAATCTATACTCATAATAGGGTTAATGATACTCATAGTGATAGTAATTGAGAAATTTAAACCAAAAGAAATTCTATGATTTGTTCACCTAAAACTGAAATTAACCCTGAAAGATACACAAAATGAGAAAGACGTGCTAGTGGGGCAAGCAATTGACCATAAACTGTGGCTGCGGTGGGCTGGTTTGGTCATATCCCATAGCCAAATCCTGTCCACACCGGTCATACTTCGATTGTGTCTCGTCTTGCACATGAAACATAAGTAAAATACAAAATCTCATCCTAATTTTGACAATATAAACTGCTGCTCGAGTCTTTTGGGACCCCCTCTCCAGCCTTTGCCCAGCTCCAGTTGCAACTGCCTCCCCTTTCCGTCACACCCCTTTATCTTCAGACCACTTCCATTGATAAAGGGGTGGAGGATATCAACTGTATTATATAGGAGGAAGTGGGGGTTCTTGAACTAGAAATTGTACAGCTTCCAATGGTCTCTATGGCTTGCACACTTGCAGACACCAGTTTCCTTTTCTTGGTACAAGTTCTTTTCTTCTGCTATATTGTTTATGTTTATGTTTTTCTCCTTTTTGAGCATGTGTTTGTGAGTTGTTGATACACTAAAAAGATTGATTTCTTTGGTTGGTTCTTGTTTTGTGAATTTAGGGCCATCAAGGGAGGCCAATTCAGAGGCATAGATTTTCCCCAATTAATTCTCCAGGCAAGCATATCTCTGGAATTTTTGGATTATTGGATTTCTGTATTTGGCATGGTTCTTGATAATCAAGGTGGGATTTTTTCATACTCATGTAAGAACGGAATAATGTACCTTGAACGAATGGGTTATTTCACCTTTCATTATTAGGAAAATCGAAAAAGTTCTATATTATTGATATGGGAGATCAATGTTGCCATTCCTTTGTTATCTTATTCGGGAAACGGTTGGAACTGAGATTTATTAGTGCAGTCATCTCTTCAGGAACTGGATATCATGGCCTAATTGGGAATTTGATAGTTTCTAGTGGCCAAAAGGGGGAACAAAGTGAAAAGGAAAGGAATGCTGGGTGGTGCCTTTGAGGTGTTGGTGAGATACAAAATTCAAGAGTATAAAATGTTCATGTATTCAATTTGGCTAAAAAATTGGCATGCTTTTTCCTTTTTTCTGGATGACGAAGAATGACTTATGGTTTCTTTAGTTTGTGTAAGATTATTCACGAATCTGCATCCACTCGATGAGAATTAGAGAAGGCTAACAGATATTTTGACTTCTTGCTTGCACATAGTTTCATTAGGATTTGAAAGAACTTAGTACTTTACGTGGATGTAAATCTTCACCAGAAATCTCTTCACTGACCAATACACAAATGTTATCAGTTAGACGACAATGTGGAATGTAATCTAAGCCCGACTACTTGGTTAATTTTATGTTGCATTGATGTTATCAAAGCTTAAAAAGTTGCTCCATCATCCTGTTCAGTTAATTTTAATAAGACTGAAAGTTCTGATCGTTTGCTGAGATTTTCTAATAGTTAAAATTTTAACCCTTGAATCCAGTATTTTCTTTCTATTTTTCTTATGAAAACTGTGAATAATTTTATAGTGCCGAACAGGCACGTTATGTTTGAAGTGGGAACATCTATCCTGCGGAAGGATCAAACAGAAAAGATGTTTAATCTCTTTGAGAAACACAAAGGTTGTACAAGCTGTGGCAATTCCAGTAGCACCATCTCCAGCAGATAGTACAGAGAACAGGAAACAATTATGTGAAAGATATGGGTTTAGACAAATTGGAGAACGTCTTCCTGATAATGTCACTCTGAAAGATATCATTGAAACCCTCCCAAAAAAGGTAATCTTCTCTGATGTTCAGAATTTTTTCAATAAATTTATTAATTTTTATTAAAACCCTGTTGGTACTTTGAACAACTAAATTCTCTTACAAATTTGTCTATTGTGAATTTTTTCTCATGATTATTTTTACTAAATTCCGGACAACAGAATATGCAACTTTAAGCTATAAAAATTTATGTTTAGGTGTTTGAGATAGATGATGTAAAAGCGTGGAAGTCAGTTCTGATATCTGTAATGGCCTATACTGCGGGACTATTCATGATTGCTAAAGCACCATGGTATTTACTTCCCCTGGCTTGGGCTTGGACGGGAACTGCAGTTACTGGGGTTAGTTTTGCATTCCTTATCATCATTATGGTTTCCATATTGTAGTCATGACTTTATTCCTTTTGCCTTTTGGCTCTTGATAACAGTTAAAAGAAAGGAAAAGAAGGAAACTGCAACTTTGTTAAAAAAAAAAAAAAAAATTTCCTATTATCCTCCCCACTTTTCCCTTTTTCCCCTATTCAAAAAATCAGAAGCAAAAAGTCAAAGGAAACACTTTGTGTCTTTTTCCTGGCTTCTGGTTTATGGTTTTGTCATGTTTTGATTTGTAAACAAAGCTAACCTTTTTACTTAAGTTTCTTTCTTATCGTCTATTGTGAAGTTCTTTGTTATAGGACATGATTGTGCGCACAAATCATTCTCAAGGAACAAATTAGTGGAAGACATCATCGGAACTCTGGCCTTTCTGCCACTGATTTACCCCTATGAGCCATGGCGCTTCAAGCATGACCAGCATCATGCAAAAACAAACATGTCTGTGTGAGATCCCTATGAACTGTTTATTTTTCCTTGTGTCCAAATTGTATTTTATCATAGCATTATCTCTTCAAGTTCAAATCACCTGATTTAAATGTCAAATTACTTATTTGTACAGATGCAACATCTATGGCTAGCTATCTTTTACATTTGTGAGTTTTTTTTTTTTGTTTTTCTCTTGGAAGGAGCATAAATATCTTTAAGGCTTGTGCACTAATTTGTTTGATACAGATTGTTTTCTTGATACTGATGCCAGCTGTATGAAACAGAAACATAACTGAATTACACACACTTAAACTTGCACCATTGACTGAACTGACTTTTTTTTTTTTTTTTTGTCACTTGCGAATGACCCAAAAATATGTTAAATGGAATCATATAACAATTGCTATCTTGCTGTCCGTGCTTACTTTCTGTAAAGTATTACATCCTTTCTTTTTTAATTGTTTTGTGTTTACCCATATTCACAACTTATATTTGAATGTTTCTACACAGAAGGCTGAACAATATATACATTAGGAAGACTGAAAAAAACCCTTTGAATATGAATTCCACACTTATCCTAGGTAGCTTGATACGCCAGTTTATTTCTTTTTCCTTTACAGGACTCTGAACAATATATACATTAGTAGGACTGTGAAAAACTCTTTGAATATGAATTCCACACTTATCCTTGTAGCTTGCTACTCCAGTTTATTTCTTTTTCCTCTTGAGCAATCATTAAGGATTAACAAGCAGTACGGATCAAGTATATGGATATATATTGGTTTAGGCATTGTAAAGAGTAGGACAAACTAAACTTTAGCAACCTTGAGATTGTGGGATGTTTGTTGGACTTTGTCAACATAATGAAGATTGTGGTTCTATATTAAGCTTCTTTGACGAATCCGTAAATGCACAAGCAACATTACTTATATTAACCGAGACATGATACAACTGGACTCTGAAAAATATGTACTTAATAATACTGTCAACAACTTTGTGGATGTCAATTCTAGACATGTCGTGAGTAGCTTACGACTCCAGTTTACTTAGCTGATGCTTCAATATCAATTAAGAATTAAATGCAGTGCAGGACAATTTTATGATCAGATGGTTTAGGTCATCGTGGAGAGTAGGACAAGCTACATTTTAGCAATTTTAAGATGACATGTTTGTTGAACTTTGTCAATCTTATCATGAGATATTCTTTTAGAAATTTGTAAATGCACAGGCAGCATCCAGTAGGTTAACTGTACATGATTCAATCTTTCTATTGCAAATAATAAGCTTATTAAGAGGGAAACCTTCAGAAATCTGGTAAAACATATATAATTTGAATGGAGTAATGCAATTGCAACATCGCCGCTAACATGTGCATGGATTTGTGGATTTTATGTTTCTTTCGAAATCTGATGTACAACCCAGATCTAAAAGCATGTTCTTTACTCTCTTGTTGCTGTGTTATAAACTGTTATCCTACAAATTCAATTTCTTTTGCGTGCTTAATGATTGGTCATGGAGATTTTCTATATATGTTGGAGGTTTTCTTTGATAGTTGAAAATAAGTTTATGGGGTGGATAACTCAAGCTCAATTTTGAGCTCGAGCAGCTGAGCAGGTCTTGTTTCCAGTTCAAATTACAAAATTTCTTCACGAGTTCAAGCTCAAACTCAAGTATACCTTTTTTGAGTATTTGAGCTCAAAAATGCTGGTGCTTGAGCTCGACTCAGTTCAATTGCATCCATATCTGGGGTTATTATAGGCATTTGCTGAGTTGTCACTCTAAATTTTGTAGCTATTATTTGTTGCCTTAAATGCCTAGGGACTATTCTCATCCGTGTCCATCCCAGGTTGAATGAAGATACAGCTTGGCATCCTGTTCGCAAAGAAGAATTTATTTCATCTCCGGTCTTGAGAAAAGCAATTATTTATGGATATGGGCCCATTCGACCTTGGATGTCTATAGCTCACTGGTAGGATTTGGTGACCAGAGCTCTGAGATATTCTGAAGCTGAGATCTTTTCTGTTTTTCTGTTTTGTCTTTTAAAATGAAAGTTTGATTCCTATACATATTTTATGTAAAAAATTATTCAGGTTAATCTGGCACTTCGACTTGAAGAAGTTCAGACCAAATGAAGTTAACAGAGTGAAGATAAGCTTGGCATGTGTATTTGCATTTATGGCAGTTGGATGGCCACTAATAATTTACAGCACAGGGATCATGGGATGGATCAAATTTTGGTTGATGCCATGGTTGGGTTACCACTTTTGGGTAACTCACTTCCTCAACTGCTGTTGATATTCATTATTTTTTGAGTTACGTTTTGTCATGATTGTGAACTATGAAGCTTGGCACATGAATTCAGAAAGAAATTTGGGAAAGAACAAATGAAATTCATTAGACTCGGGGGAAGTGATTATTTAACCCATGAATGAAGGACATTTTTTTTTTTTTTTTTTGGGTGGGGAAGAAGGTAGGACTATGATTTGGGCCTTGGAGGGTATATATATATCAGAATGAATGGATGACTTAGAGAAAACATTGTTGAACTGGAAAAAAGCAAGCGAAAAGGCAAACTCAGCTTGTGAAGGCAGCCACGTTTTAATGTGAAGTGGTTGAAGGGATTTTACTTAGCTTGTCAAGGCAGCCAGTGGAAATAATACTTATTGGCAAAGTGAACCTGTACAAGAGTGTTTGGCCACCACATGTGGTCAGACTCCATCTTATATTGGTTATAAGGGAATACTTAACTGGAATATATAGCCTAAAAACATGGTAAGCAAGTCAAATGAACATTACTTTCTTGGGAAATTTTGTGTATATCTTTCAGTGAGGGCAGGAGTTTTAGATACATAATGATGGTATCCCCCTGTCATGAAATGTCCATACTGATCTCATTGACCGTTTCTACAATATGGAGTTTGAGGTTGCAAGTACTATCAATGGCATTGAATGTTCTGGAATGTGTGCCAGTCCTGCTTTTAATTTTGCTGAGCAATTCCTGTTTGCTTCACATCAATCAGAACAGAGAGATTTAACTTCTGCCAAATTCTGAATTTTGGTGGAAGCAGAATGCAACCCTAATTTTCATTTTTCTTCTCCCCAAAAGTGAGAAAGTACAGCTTTAATAGTTAATATCAATTTTTTTCTGGGAAAAAGAAGTTGCAAATGGAAGAGTTTCTTGTGTCTATTAAAAGCATTTCAGGTTATGCAATCACTTTGCGGAAGATTTCTTTGGACGGTCAATAGTAATGCAGATATCCGCATAGCATATCTTTCCTAGATCTTTACTCAAATTGTTGGTGCTTATAACATTAGGTTTTCCCTTTTGTACTTTGTTGATTAACTGTGCAGTTTTCTTTACTTAACCTTAGGAATACCACAATTTGTTGTCTGTATATGTCTGTTTATGGAGCACTTATACTAAAGCTTATGCTTTTCTGGAACTTAGTCCAGATGGTATACTTATAGGCATCTTTGATTTTTGTCTCTAAATTGCAGATGAGTACTTTCACAATGGTGCATCACACAGCTCCCCATATACCTTTTAAGAGCTCAGATGAGTGGAATGCAGCTCAGGCCCAGCTTAATGGGACAGTTCATTGTGATTATCCTAGTTGGTAACAAATTTCTCTCTGCCCTGATTGTTTGAGCTAGCAACATGGTGTCATATTGATTAAAAAATTTAGATATTCATAAGGGTTGCAAATTAAATCTCTGCAATTTTTTCTTTTTCTTTGGTTGTTGTTGTTGTTGTTTAGGGTGCAGCTGATAAATATCTTCTTGTATTCCCTTTGTTCGTGCATTAAAAGATTGTATAGCTTGCCTCTTCCCCCCCCCCCAAAAAAAAAACCCCAAACCAAAAAAAAAAAAAAAGATGCACCATGTATTATGTGTAAGAAAAAAGCAGAAGTGAAAAGGTGTTAATACTATCCTGTTAAATAACAGACAAATATTAAGTCAATGGAAGTGCTAGACTTTTGCCCACTAGGTTATAACTTTTTGTGGCAGTTTAATAAGCCAAATTATTAGGAATATTGCCCTAAGTAACTAGACCAACTGTATCTTTATGGAGGATTTTTCTTTCTCACAACTACTCTTTTTTTTTTTTTTTTTTTTTGGGGGGGGGGGGGGGGGGGGAAGCGGGCAGGGAAAGGACCGGTGAGAATTGAACCCTTGTTTTGAGATGAGGAAAGACTCTTAACCACTGGGCTGTATTTTATTCTCTTATCTTTTACGGTGGCTTGTTATATCTGAATTCATTTCTCATGATCGCGTACGAGGTTGCTAAATTTCTCAATTTTGCTTCACAGGATAGAGATCCTTTGCCATGATATTAATGTTCACATTCCGCACCACATTTCTCCTCGGATACCAAGCTACAACTTGCGGGCCGCCCATCAGTCTCTTCAGCAGAACTGGGGCAAGGTATTTTTTTTGAGTGTTTCTCGAATTTTCATTCTGCAAGCAGCCACTAAAAAGAATACCAGAAAAATAAAAAGTTCTCTCAATATGACCTCTCAATGGCATTCTCATATTTTGTAAAGCAGAACATGGAGGTCTAGAATTTTGTCCCAAAAGATAATGTGTAATTTCCTCAAGCTTATCCCCTTCCCTAATACATACAGAGAAAATCCTGAATATAACAGGAATAATAGTACTGATTAATAATTTCATCATTCTGATATTCTTCAGTCTCTCTTGTGTGTGTTCTCCATGATGCAACAGTATCTAAATGAAGCTACATGGAATTGGCGATTAATGAAGACAATATTGACAATATGCCATCTTTATGATAAGGAGCAAAATTACATTGCCTTCGATGAACTTGCCCCTGAAGAATCTCAGCCAATAGCATTCCTTAAGAAAGTGATGCCAGATTATGCTTAGCCGGTCAGATAGGTTCTAGCTATCTGAATACTCAAAATGTACTTGCATATCTTATTATTTTCAACCAAGCTGAGGAATGAAGGAAGCTTCATAATTGCGCATACATTAGCTCCAGATGTTTTAGTTTCTCAAGGAAAACTCACTAGTGTTTATGACATACATCGAATCCGTTGAACCTTTTTTTTCACCCCCAACTAATTTGACTTTCTTTGGGTGTCATTTCCTTTGCAAGCATAATTAGATACCCTTTCAGATTTAGGATGTCTTTCCATAAGGCAATTTATGGCAAATCCCTGTGGGTGTGTGCTTCTTTTTTACGCTTTGGAGCATTTTGTGCTCTTGTTCTTTTGGTTTGGGGAGGGGGTTTGTTCACCTACTTTTCATATTTAATATCCTTGGCTCTGCCTTAGATGGCTTAGGTACATTGTATGTTATCTGTCTTCAGCATTATTGTAATGATGCACAAATTGTTTAATACTGTCACTGATGGATGGAATCATATTCAAAATTTTAAACACGCTTGTGCTAAGCTCTTGTTTATCTAAATTTGCCGTTAAAAAGGAATATGATAATGGCCGGCAATGGTCAACAGGGTATTTGTCTTATTTTTATCCTTCTAGGGCCCCATCAAATTGGGATTTACTCCCTTCATGGGAGTTTGAACGTACACTAATTAAGGACATTGTATTGAAATGTAGCAAGTGCTATTTAATTGGCAATTAGCTGCTTAAAGAAAGGGAACGGCTCCTTATTTCATGAAATGGAGAAGTCTAGAAGGCAAAAGTCAGCTTTCCTGATGTTGGTTTGATCAAAACAGCACTCTTAAAAAGACAAAAGCTCACAAAAACCATAGCATGAGGATCTCAACATATCGACTAAGGATCGCCAGCTGATCCGGAAACAAAAGCAAAACTTCAAAATCCCTTAGCCACCTGGGGCAAGTACTTCAACTGCTCACATGCAAAGAGCAACTTTCTTCTCCTTTGTCTCTGTAAAGAATGCGGAATCTTATGGATATGAGCGTGTGATGGCAGATCCTAAATAATAAAGAACCATCTTTGCGAAAGCAAGGTAAAAAGAAGATTGTCAATAAGAGTTCTTGAGAGGGATGCAGACTTTGGTGGTCCCAAACTCCCAAAGTTAGGTCTAGAAAACACCCAGTTGCATACAATTTGCTCAAGTTCAGACTACATAGTAATAACAGAAATTACGAAGAAAAAAAAAGCATTAAACAAATGGATATTCCAGAAGCAAGCCAAGTTTGAAAAGTTTGGTTGTTAAGCAATCAGAATCATCATATATGTCACTACGAGAAAATTCTGTACAATCTTACAATTAGATAACACTCAAGATTTCTTACTCTAACTTTCAAGCATCACATGGAGACTTTAGGCCCCTGTTATCAAAAACTTTAGACCTCTTACCTACAGTGAAAAAGAGGGAGGAAAAGGAAACATTGAGGACAAAATGGACGACAAGGAAGCAGGACAGCCTAAATAAAATTAAGCAGAATCATATGATCGGTGGAGATGGAGTCTCCCATACATCGAACACATTTTCCTCGCTATGCAACGCAAACAGCCGATCACCACCGATGGAAAAATCACAAATTGAGCCACCATAACTTCGTCGAAGCCTGGATGTCAGTACCCAATCTGGGCCACAAAACACTGAGATACTATCATTCATAGATGAGAACAGCTGCCCATCATGCAAGGCCAGTTTCGGATAGCATGGCTCATCAGGCATTTTCCCCTTCATCAACCTACTCCTCGAACTCCATCTTACGCTTCCAGCAGCCCTCCTCAGATCCATGAACCCCAAGTCTTCATATTCGTTCACAACACATATAGAGCTAGTCTCTTCCATTGCAATTGCATCCCTTACACGCCTTTCATCAGTAATTGGAGTCCCAATGTCCGACCATGACCAAACCATTCTTTTATCCCTAAAATCCAGCAAACTAATATAACAGTTATCCTTTCTTGGAAACAAAGTTGCTACCAGCAAACAGTTAGTACGATGTAACCACTGGAGTTTGTCTGCATCACCGAGTGACCATCCAGGTGGTTCATAGAAAAAGTCTGTCTGCTTTCCTGTAACTTGGTCCCAAACGCCAATACCATACTCACTACTCCTACCTTTACAACTAGAAAACAACTTATAATCTGGACTAAAACTTAATGCACCAGCAGTGTAACTCTTAACTTGATCTTCATGAGTAACATGGAATTTATACCTTAGCTCCCCTGTGGATGCATTGAATAGCCCCATGCCTCCATCGTCGCGGCCAAGCCTCTCGCAAGCACTGATTACAATACTCTCAGGATCAATCCAACCTGCATCATTGACTCTCTGATAATCAAGATTAATTGGAGGGTGCTCCTCAAGCATCCAATCATACACATGAACCATGCTACCATGAGCCACACAGCAGCCACCATCTGGACCAGCTCTGATAGCGGTACCATCGCCCGGTGCCCTGCCTGTCACGGACCGGGATAACCGGAGCCTATTTCCATCAAATGGACCCCATTTAGCGGACCTGACATGATCCAAAATGCCATAGAACAAAGCCTCTCTGTATAAGAGTTTTTCAGGTATGTTTGAGGGAAGATAGAGTTCTCCCGTCCTGAGAAGGTCAAGAAGAACTGCAAAACAATCAGGGTTCCGATCAATAAAATGTTCTGTGATGGTGTGACAAGATTGGAGATCCCAATTCTCATCAAACATTGCTCCAAAGAGCGAATTCCGGCCAGCATTCGCAAGGGTTGTGGCCGAAGTTTCAAAGATTTTTCCACCAACATTAAACCTCACCCTATCCTTCTGAATTCCCATGGTTGAATTTCACCAAAAAAAAAAAAATAGAAAAGGGACTGATGAAAACTTGAAGGAAACAAACGAAAAATACAGCAACTCGGAATCAAGATTCAAGCTTTAGACCCAAATCCACAGAATTTTCTCAGGGACGAAAGGAAACAGGGATAAAAAGAGATTATCATCCTTAAAAATAAGAAGAATCTTATAAACCTTGAATACTTAAAATTCAAATGACTTAAATAAAGCTCTACACAAGCATAACATATTAAAGAAGAAAAGAGCAGGAATGGAATATATATAGGCAAAGATAAAGTGAGAAAAAGATTGATTCAACAAAAGCTGTAACAACACATGGGATCAGATTTTTAGGAGAAAAAGGCAGATTCTTGAGGGATTCTTGTTCATGGAATTCAAATTAAGCTATTACATAAGCCAAAAAAAAAGAGGAAATTTGGGGTTAGATATTGTATGGTCTGATTGGAGGAAGGAGAAAAATGATCAATAAGATGAGGAACTACAACATGGGTTTTGAAGAACGGAGGAATTTAAAGCGGGGATTTTGAGAAGGTTGGCTTTGGTGAAGTGGAATTGGAGGATTGGAGCGGTTGGTATTCAAAAAATTGACTCTTTCTTTTCTTCTTCTCTCTCTTTCTTTGATTTTTCCATGTCTTGATGTTTTCTTTCTTTTTTTTTTTTTTTTGATATATGATGTTTTCTTTCTTTAATTTTTCTCTATCTCTTTAGTCGTCTTTAAGACTTTATAGTCTTTACTCTTTACACGTTCCTGTCCTGAGGGCTGAAGACTGTGTCTGAACATCTTGCACAAGCAAATCCTCTGGAGGGGCCTCAATCATTCCCCTTTAGTCTAAACCGTTCGTGGTTGAAGATTTTCATTTGATGGTGGATATACTACATTTGGCCCCAAAAAAAATAGAAAATTATATAATTTTTTTAAGGAATTAATAACATTTTGTGATAATTTATTGCTTTTACTTTATTGAAAATTTTATTATTAATTTGGTGTCGAATTGGAGAAAATTTTACTATCAATTTAATATCGAATTTGGCACCACAATAATTTATTGTTATGTTCGGCCTAAAATGGTGCTGATTTACATTTTAGTTTTTTTTTAAGCTTAGTGGTTGTTAGTTAAGTCAGCAGAGCTATTTTGGCCTTGGGCTTGTTGGCCTACAGAGAAAGCGTGTCGTATGGGTTGGCATTCTCAGTTTTTCTCTTTTCTAGAAAAGAAATTTGACAAAATAAGGGAGAAGTAGGAGGAAACAGGGCGGCAAATATAGACCTGCCCTTAACTTAAATTAAAACATGAGAAACAAAAAATGAGATTCCTTAAATAACAACAACAACTAAACTTTTATTCTACTATTTAAGGTCGATTATATGAATCATATGCCGTCATTTTGTTTGATCAAGATGCATCAATGATTGTGTGGATACCCAGGTAACCTAGCACGAAAATTGATCCAAATTGTGTAATGAGTCCATCAAACGGCCACCGAATATAATTATGATTAAGTGTGATATGATTGGTGTGATGGATTTCTTTTGACACCTAAGATTTACAGTCGGCACTACTGAGTTACGCCATCTAAGTGGTCAACTTATGATGGAAATCTTGTTACTCATTTTTTCCTTTTCAATATAAAAGTTTCTTCTACTTTCCCTTCTAAGGTAAGAATACGCGTCTATTTTCTTATTTCTTTCAGCCTCTTGAACTCTTTGAGTTTACCACTACTCTACTGATTTAAACATCGTAAGCACATTGGGGGAACAATCCTCGCGTGTTTCTAACTTTTTTGTGTTTTGCAAGTAACCTCCTTCGACCGGAAAACACATCTCCAGTGTTTCCTTCATTTCTCGGTCACGTCAGTTTCCATTAACAAAAAATAATAATCGTAGCCATCCGATTGAATATGTTCAATCCTTAACTTTTAATTTTTAATGAGTTGAATTATTTTTTGGATGCCTGTAAATGTAATTAGGAATAATAAAATTTACATTTGGAAAGATGTCAAGCAAACATAGACATTGAAAGGCCTAACATAACTAAAAAAATTAGGACAAAAATAGTCTAGACCAACATCTTGTTCCCCCCTTCTTTCTCTTCTTGTTTTTGTATGCTATGTACTATGCACAAAAAAAAGCAAAAAAAAAAAAAAATGCTTGAATCACATGCGCAATGATGATGTGCTGGATTGTTTATACGAATGATTGGATTTCTCTTGTTTCTTTTGGGACGTCAAGCAAAAAGTATCAAATAAACAAAAAGAATGGCAACTTCAATACACATAGTGGAGAGAATTTCTTTGAAACAAGTTATTTTCTTTCAGCCATCGAGAGGGTGTAAAAAATTTGGGTTCACATTTGTAGTCCTTTACTAGTATTATCTATTGTATACATCTTTTGAGTGGCCAAGGATAAGGCAACATTTGGATTAACAAAAGAAAAGAACGATATATTAGAAGTGAAAGGGAAAGAAAATATTTTTAAAAAAGAATTGATGACATAAATTTATCTTGTTTAGTTACAGATGAAAAAAAATAAATATTTGCTTTTTCTACTAACAGGAGAAACAAAATAAAAATATTTTTAAACTGGATGACATAGCTTTATCTTGTGAAAGAAAATTACATGCTCGATTTTTCTAACAACAAGAGAAACAAAATAAAAATATCCATGGCTACAATTTTGAATTGCTTAGAGCACTCTATGTCCAAATTGTTCTACAATGATTCTCGAATTTTTCTTTTTATTTTTTCTTGGTTTTCCTAAATGGTTTTTCGGTAAATTCCTTTTTAATGACAGATGTGTGTTTAATTATCTTAGAATAAGAGGAAGCTCTAATTGTGTATAGCAAAAACAGTCTGAGATCACACCCAACACACCATTGAGAGCCTCACCCCACTTATATGAGGCAATATACATTGTAATACGAATTATTGATTAAAGCAAACTTACTACAGTTTCTCTTTTCACCCAAAAAAATAAAAATAAAATAAAGGGAAAAGACTTACTCCAGCTTCCTCAGCCCTAGGCTTCACAGGACTGCCCAACGAATCCAACAAGCATGATAAGTAGTTGAAACGGTTAACTATGGCCCAAAATTAAACATAATCAGCATTTAATATAATATTTTTCTTTTATATAGTTTCTGTCGCTGTTTTCAGTCTCCTGTAGTCTTAAAGCAATGGTAACATAACAATCAGTCTCTCACTAAATATTAACAAATTAAAGAATGCAAAATTTTCTAACCCAAAAAAAAAAAAAATCGGATATCGCCAAATATTTAGAATAAATTGTGAAAATTAAATAGTTCAGCAATTTCTGAAAATGAGGAAATTTATATGTATTTAATTGTACTGTCAAGTTTAATTCAGGCATATGCCTAGCATGATAATTGTAATTTGATTTGATAAAAACAAGATAGCATTAACACATGGGCCAATAGACTTAAAAAATATAGCGACTAATGAGCAAGAGTAGTTAGGATTTATGATTGAAGATTACACAAATTAAAGAAAAAAACAAAATACAATTTGCTTCAACTTCTTGATATCATCATTGAATGTTACCGTGAACTCAAAGCATTATATTTACTATACCACATGGCCCAACTTCGTTGGTTTGCTGCATCGTATCATTCTTCAACTAATTGTGTCATATCATGGGTACTGTTTTTCCCTTGCAAGAAGTATCGTAATTTAGCTTAGACGTAAATGCTACCAAATTTCCAACAGTTATACAAGAGAAAAACTAAGACAGCATGTAGTTACTCACCATAAAATGCATCCAAGAATAGATGTTAACTTTACATTTCACTAAGTCGTGCCTATTTGAATCTAAAAAAAGAAAATAGAAATTGGCTCTGTTGGTGTAAAAATTAGAGGGTTGTAAAAACTTGTGATGAAAACAAGAAATTAGCTTTAAGTCATGAATGAGGTTCACTTAGCTTTAGGCTAAATTTGTCCTCTATTTAGTGCAATCGTAGATGAATTCCTTTTAGAATAAAATGAAAGCATGTCTTGATTACACTTTGCACTAGTGTTCAAGACCCCAAAAGAAGAAGTGTTTAGTGTACTTTTACAAAGAATCTCTAGTATTGGTAAGATGATTTTCTGCAATAAATCAACCCTCAATTGAACTCTTTATAAATTAGAGAAGTTAAATGGAGATTACAACCATTCAAATCATGTATTTTCACTACTAGAAGTAGTTATTTGCCTTGTGAGTGTATTTGTATGATTGCAATAGTTCATACTGGAATGAACAGTCACAATTATATCTTTTTATCTTTTGAAAATCTTCAACAAACTCTGTTTGTTTGTGCTTATTTTTTAAGAACATGTTTTTAGAAAACTCTATACATGTTTTTCAATTACTTTTCTATATCACATTATTTACCAAAAAGAATTTCTAAATTTCTACAGTAATGTTTCTAAAAAAACCCCCAAAAAATAATCATCAAAATGAAATGAATAAATACAAAGATAAAGAACCTCAAAGCTAGCACAAACACACTAGGTGAAGTACACAAAAGATGCATTTTTATACTTAATTTCGATACACACACGTGTGTATGTACATGTATAATATATCGTTTTTCCAAATTTCAAGGAAATGAGAGGGTACTTACATAGTATAATGTTTGTTTCAAATTCAGAACTTTCTTTACAAGTTGAAAATCTTGTGGGAATGCAAAATTGTTACTTTCAAGTGTTGGAACGTCTAGAATGGGGTCAAGGACTAGGAGTCTTCTCAAAATGGACAGCCTTATAATCTACGGGACCAAAAGTGATTTTGACTTTGATCGAGTACAAATGAACTACAATGACAAGCTAAGAGGGCCCAAGAATTGTCAAAATATCTATTTCCGCCGGAGGAAAAATTGACTAAAGGCAAAATTTACAAAGTCAGAAAAAAATGAGCATAGTTTTCTCGTGAATTATTGAGATGATATTTTGTATAGCTATTTCGAAATTAGTTTCACTTTGGTCTGGTGGGAATTTTTCTTTTTTCTCTTCTCTTCTGATAATGTTGTTTATAATGATTTGAAAATAAATGAAGTTCATGCTTCCAATACAAAAATGATACTAAACCTTTTCATTTTTATTTAGTAATCATTTTATTATCTCAACAAACAAAGAAAAGAAAAGAAAAAGGTGGTATAATTCTTGCTTAATTCATGAACTAGCTTGAACCTTAGTTAATCTGGTTGTTAAGGAAAGAATGAAAAATCAATTACCATTTAGACCAAATTATATCTTAAATTACACAACTACTTCTTAATAATGATCTTTGTATCATCCAAAAATTAAAAGTGGGTTCCATTATTGCTTAACTAACTTACTTGAACTTTAGTCTAGTTGCTAGGGAAAGAATAAAAGAGTCCATACTATTTAGGACAAAATTATATCTTAAAGTACACGATTACTTCCATGAGTGCCCGAATTGTGCAC
The DNA here is from genome assembly GCA_024721245.1 of Mitragyna speciosa. Lineage (NCBI taxonomy): Eukaryota > Viridiplantae > Streptophyta > Magnoliopsida > Gentianales > Rubiaceae > Mitragyna > Mitragyna speciosa. Next base: position 11,003,462 of record CM045553.1, on the reverse strand, counting down.
TTTTAGAGGAACTTTTTACATTTAAACCACTAAATTAAAATACTTGATGCTAGTTTTTTGGTGTCACACGTAGAGGATCTTACCTATCACGTAAGCATTCTTTATTTACTTAACTTGAATAAATCCCTGGGGTCTTACGGCTTTGGAGTTCTTTTAAGGGGAAAGATGATCAATATTTGGGTAATTTAAAAAAAAATCAATTTATCAAAAGAAAAAAGGATAAATACTACTTTGAATATTTCAAGCCCTTTACTAGGAATTGATGCCGGTGAGCAGGTATTGAAGAAGAAGACAGCAGATCGTTTTCTTGCATAGAAGATCTCCAAAAGCCTAAAAAACCTTAATTCGTGTCCATATTATTTCCTTGGATACGAACTTCTCGTGTTTGCACAAAGTTAACCACTCTCACAGAGAAAAGGACATTAGGAGTTGGATGTGAAGGTAAAAGTTAAGTAAGTAGGTAAGGAATAGAACAAAAAAACAAGAAGGGGAAAAAATGGATAAAAGCCACTGAGCCGAAGGCTCAGTGGTCAGGGGAGCTCTTGGATTAGCTCCCCCTGCTGCAGGTCTGGGGTTCTAACCTCACCTGCAGCAGTTGGATGGTATTAAATCCAAAGGAGTGCTCCTTTGGTCCAATGGTGGTTTAGTCCCCATTGGCCCCTCAGGTCCAGTTGGACCATCCCCTTAAATAGGTTAGAAGTAGGCTAGTATATTGAATATTGACAAAAAAAAAAAATGGATAAAAACTTTTGCAAATTCTATTGGCTCTAATGTTTGCTCTAAACAACCTATTGGAAAGAGGTGGCCAAAGGACACCTTAACTGATAAAGTTCTTGGTTTAAATAGCCCAGTGGGGGTCTCCTTGTCATAGGTTCTAGGATCAAATCTCACCTATGATAGTTATAATTTGGGTTTATGGAGGAGGGTAGTAGGTAGATTTCGAAGAACCATACTCCCAAATTGTGTATGACAAACAGTCTGGAGCTTCACCCACCACACTATTGGAAGCTTAACTCAACTTGTGTGAGCGAACATACATTGTAATACAACAAGAATTGATTAAAAAAAAAAAGTCTTGTCAGCTTAGGTGGATATGTTTTAGTGTGAATGGGTGTGTTTATGATGGTATAACTTAGTGGACATGCGTTTGTGTGTGTGTGTTTGGGGGGGGGGGGGGGGGGGTATATCAGAGCACAGGTAAGTGTAAATTATGGATTTTAGTCGCCAAGACTTGAAAACTTTCCCTCAAATTGTGCATGGGAGGGGGGGTATATCAGAGCATAGGTAAGTGTAAATTATGGATTTTAGTCACCAAAACTTGAAAACTTTCCCTCAAATTGTGCATTGACAAAAATTGATGTAAAAAGAATTGGCAAGAAAATTTTTCAAGATATCATTTTAAAATATTTTTTCTACGTGTTTTCTAATAAATTCTTTATATTTTACGTCACACTATACAAATATTGCAGTATTATTCTCCAAAAAAAATTTCAAAAAACTACAATTCAAACGGAACTATTGTAATCACATAATACCTAAAAACGTGAATTACTCGACATAGTATAAATCATTTCATATATATCTGCGTATATACATACACACACACAGGATTTCTAAAAAAAAAAGTACAAGCTAAATTTAAGATCCCGTGAATCCCGGGTTGCACATCCAAATTGTGAAGTTGATACTACAAATCTTGCAATCAAAACAGCGAACAGTAACAAATCCCGCACGGCGCCTGTAATAAGAACCTAAGAAGCTAACCTTTAGTCTCATCAGTCGTCTTAGCAAAATACGGGCTTAGTCTGGATTCACTCCGTAAATTAGTAAATCTTACATTTGGCCCATTGTATTGCGAGGACTAGGTGTTCTTGAGATTGAAATACCCCACGTAGTCGGCCCAAATTCCAAAACAAATATGAAACTAACCGGGCCAATCTAAGGATACTCACCGACGTCAGGAATTTGGAATGCATGGGTAGCAATATTCGGCACTCCATCTTTTTGTTAGCACCGCTCAATTTATTTTACTTTCATCAGCGTAACAATAGAGCATCAACAACAAAAAAATGGAATGTAAGTAACGAAAAGTAAGGTGTCAATATCGATTCTAGTTTTTGTTTTTGTTAGCTTTTCCTTTTTAGACGCATATATATAGAATAAGTGATTAGTTTTGGGATATACAAAAAGAATACTATAATTAATTAGTTTTGGGATATACAAAAAGGGTATTAGTGTCATAAAAGTGTAATAACAAAACCAAATTGAATACTTCTCTATTCATAGATTAGTATTCTACTCCAATTTGATTTACTATGGGTTCTTAGTTTATTAGTTAATCATGTAGTTTTTTCCGCATTAAAGTGATTAGAGCTAACAATAAAATTTATTTATCTATGAGGATTTACTTGATTAGGTTTTAAGGAACTACAAAAGATGAACATATCATAATCAATTTTATTTTCTATATTTTGGTTAATGATGATGAAAAAATTCAATAAATCAATAGTCTTTCTAATTATTAGTAAATTGTGATTATTTAACTATGAAAAGTCGAGCACATGTATGCAGCTTGATTTCTGATCCTTTCATGACCTAGTGTATGCACTTGTAGTACTAATTGTTATGTTTGGTTTGTCCACAAGTAAACTTAAGGTCAAATGTTTGCATCATGCTTATTTGTATTACTAATTTGGTAACAACTAATTTAATCTTGCTTTTTCAAATTTCCTAGGTGCACGATGATAGATCTTGCTAAACATACGTACTTTTAAAAACCAACAGTTTTTGTAAATATTTGCTAATTTACTTTGAATGACTATTTTCTTAGTTACAATATAAAACAAGAAGTTCTAATTCGTGCGTGTATGTATACGTGTCTTTGTGTGTGTCTATATATATATATATATATAATTAATTAATTATAATTAATTTATATATACGACAACAAATCTGTAATTTGGATTATTTTTTAACTATTTATACATATGTTGCTAAGAGAATTTCTTTACCTACCAATGTAAGCTTGAATTTGTGAATTACATTCAAATTTGGAACTTTTCAATATCACACGATTTAAATTCTATGTACTTCAACGCATAGGTCAGGCAAAAAATCAACTATATATTTACATAGAAGACCCTTTTAACTATATAACTCTTAAAATTAATTGTGTAAACATTTCAACCGTACTATTTCAATTTTAATGCCAATACTTTTAATTTCATTATGATTACCAAAATTATTAAAATTTTTTGTAAAATGAAATGGTCATTACTTTGTTGTTGAGTAGATGCTTATATTGAATTTAGACCATCTATATGAATATGACATGTATCAAAAAATTTGTTTGTGAGAACAAAGAAACTAACTTGCCTCAAATGATCATCTATATGAGTATAGCATGTATCACAAAATTTGTCTGTGAGAATGAAGATGCTAACTTGCCTCAAATCTCCTAAAAAAATTTAATTGCCTAAATAATTGAGGTGAGTGAAGAGGCTAAATTGCCTCAAATCTCCTAAAAACTAATTAATTGAGGTGAATATATTTACTATTACAGATGAAAAAATTCTCATTATTTTTGCCTTCTTTTTTAATTTTTTGGGGAGAAATGAAAATTAATTATGAGGATTCAACTAGAGCACTGCTTTATAAACAACTAGTCATATTCATGTTAATTATAAGTCATGTGGGACCTCAGGTGTTATATTTGTTTTAAATAATGAAACTAAATTCGGAAAGTTTCTAGATGGAAACGAGTCAATAAATGTAAGTATTTGAGTTTATATAATAATTTACTAAGCTAGTGTATTTTGTCTGGCATAACTATTTTTTACTTGAGTTTAATGAAAGTTCTCGATAATCAACCAAAAAAAAAAAAATAGTGCCATTGATCAGCCATTAGAAAATTATGTAGTTATATATGTGTTAGATTATCCCAAATGCACAGTGATTATGAATTTATAGTATATTGTGAAAAAAAAATGCCAAAGTGATGTTCCTTGTGGTTATGGTTATGAAGCCACCAAATAGATACCGAACAAAAACCAAGATGCAAATACTTTCCATTTGAAAGTTAACAATAAGCCAAAAAGAATAGTTAAAAGTTTGAAAAGCTTACAATATCAGAGAAGCAAATCATATAAACAAAAATCTAAAAGCAATACATGATTTTAACCATTTGAATTTTTTTGCTTAAAATACATTCGGAGTCAAGAAACTATATATATTGTAACATTCTGATCATTTATTTAATTTTTGTTACTATTGTCATTTTATGTTGTTTTACATATTGACTGGGGAGTTACTAAACTATTTATATTATAACGTTTTGATAACTAATCTAATTTTTTTTCGTACTTTGTCTAGAAAAAATAAACGGAATAGCAAAAATATTATGTTTTTAATAGTTGAGTGTGTTATTTGAAATAAAAATTAAATGAATTATCAAATTATTACAATAAGAGTAATTTAATCACCCTATTATATTATGCCTTTTTTCCGACACATGTTAATTAACAAAATGGGGCCAATTTTTCTTTTATTGTAAATTAGGTTTACAATCCTATGAATTTTGTGACTTAAAAGAATGTTATTCTAATATAATGATAAATGTTAAAATAAAAAAATAATATAAAAATACTTAAGTACTTTTATTTTTTGCCACAAAATTTACGGTCGTAAACTGGATCCATTTAAAACTTTTCCCTGAATCTTCCCTTAGGGACCCACTAGCTGCATTCTCCATTTCCCACCACAAAGGGAAGCTCACCAAATTTAAAAGCATCGCAATAATCCAAGCCATCAGAATCAAACAACCAATCAATCTCCACCAATACTTTCCCGGCCTTAATGTACAATAATCTTCCACGCGTCAGAGATCTTATCTTAAAATGACAAACATGCCCTTGCTTCATCTCCCGTCGAATTCCCGTCCTACCCTTCGCATGTTCCGGTCCACAACTATGCGTTTCGAAGCATCACGATTGTAAGATTACATTTTAAAAAATTTTGGCTGTATTTGTTTGTTACTATTTTTTAAAAATATATTTTTTAAAAATTTTATGTATATTTTTTAATTAATTTTTTTATCTCGCATACATATTTATTAAGAAGAATTTTTAAAATAATTACAGTAATATTTTTTAAAAAATATTCAAAAAAATATTCATCCAAACGTAGCATTTAAGTTGCAATTGCATATGCGATTGTGTCTAAAAAGAAATTGCGTGGCTATAGTTAATAAAATTGTGATTCAATGAAAAAATTTGATAAAGATTGAGTTTTATTTTAAGCACAATAAACTAACTGATTAAGTTTTTAAATAGAATTAATTTACAAATTTTATTACTTCTAAAAAAATTTAAAAATATAATCACACTCCTAAATAAAAATTGTAAAAGTTCATCTTTTAGATAAATAATAAGTAGAATGCATCAACAATAGATAATAATTATATAATTAAAATATATAGTTATGCACACGAGTTTTCAAAGTTTAAGTATTTACTTTTGACTCAATCAAAATTTGCTGAATTTCAAAATACATATACCCAAATTGGTAATTTTACGATTCCAGTCCAACTTCGGGGGTGGGGGGACGGGGAAATCACATACGATGCGACGCCGAATGCCATATTACAACCCCTGACATATAAATTCAAGAACGTAGGGTTTAAAGCTGTTTCAGCAGCCGGATACCAAAAGTGGCTTTTTCTCTCTCACACACTAACACACACCCAAAAACTCACAGTCTGAATTTAGGGAGAAAATCTATACATACAGCTTTTTATACGTACCTATAGATTTTTCTGAGAGTTGTGGTGTTTTATAATTAAATTTAATTATGGCAGATGCTAAGCTAAATTCTTTGTCGGTCGGGTCCGGGAAGGATCAGGAGAAGGACCGGATTCCGATGTCGGCTGATTCAAATGGGGCGCCGTTTCATCGGAGAATTGAGTTTCATATGGCTAGGAAGCCGTTTACTGGCTTCAGTGACGGAGGAAAGGACAGTGGGTTTAAGCTTGTGACTTTAAACCCTGATTCTAATTTGGGTTCAAAATCGGAGCCCCATATTGCTTGGCCTGGGTCCGGGAAGGTCTCCTCCGAACCTTCCTTGGAGAAGGATCCGGAGCTTAGCTTCACAATTACTTTCAGGAGAATTGTAAGAATTTATCTTAAAAAGCTCGAAACTTGGAATTTAGTACCAGAAATTTCACACTGTTGCGGCACAGTCAATTTTAATATTTTCTGTTTAGTTTACATCTTTTAGCTCAGTTCTTTAATGGGTTTTAGTTTTTTGATTGATTGAGCTGGAATGGATTTTTTTTTTCTCTCTTTTTTTGAAACGCCTAACAAACAGTAATTTTGCTTTCTACCAATGGAAAAAATTCTGGAGTATGAATGAATTTTTCTTTATTTTATTTTTGAGTTCTGGGTTCTGTTTAAGTTTTACGATTTTTGTTGAATTTTTCTTTATTTTATTTTTGAGTTCTGGGTTCTGTTTAAGTTTTACGATTTTTGTTTCGGTTTTGCTTTTGAGCGATGCTAAGATGTACACACTTTTTAGTTTGCAAAGGTTAAGAACATGATGAAGTGGCAAAAACAAGGAAATGGACTAAAGAGAAGTGTTATAAGTTGGTAGTAGAAAGTGTGTTCATTTGGCAATTTCTCCCTGTACTCTTTTTTGGTATATCTACTAAGATTCTTGTTTCTTCATCATTTCTGGTTTATTGTATTGTTTTTTCTCTTGGTGGGTCTTTAATAGTTTTTTTTTCTTGGATTGGTGGTATTGATATTGAACCTGTTTCTTGTTTAAAAGGTTCTTATTTAGTTCGCACATAAGCATTCATTGGTTGTACACCATGTCAGTGGGCTCTTTGATCCTGCTATAAAGATGGAACCTTAATGGCAACTATAAGTACATGCACATTATTTTTGAAGTGCGCCTTTGATTCTGATAAAGAGATTCCCATCTTTTTGTAATTTGAGCCCTTGACTCCAGTTTGATTGTGTTATTTGAGTTATATCTGCTATTTCTTTTGATATGTAATCATTCACCTTCTTTGTTTAGTTTTACCTCTTTTTCTGAATTGTTTCACCAGTTTTTCAACATTTTAATTGGTTATGTTGGTCAATGTGGTTGACTTTTTATGGATTCTTTTTTATTCTAAATGATGAAAAGGAATCACTCTCACATTTTGAGAATCTCATACTGCGTTATGGTTGATTTCTGATATGTTGTATGATAATAACAAGCCCACCAGATGAGGGTAGCTGAAATCCATTTGGCTTAACTGGCCTAGATGTGAATACTAATTTATTTCACTGGTCGGTACATTATTAATGAATTTGAGAGGAAACTTGCACAGCTCTGATCCTACTATAGTTAACAATTTTTAATGCAGTAAAATTCTCTTATCAGTTGTTGGTTTGGGATAGGACAAATGCACGTGATTATCACTGATGTTCTCTAGGACATTATAGTATTCTTTTTGTTTTAAAGGATAAATCGATATTCATTTCTGTTGGATACATCTTCAAAATTTCTCTTTGTAAAGTACTGAATTTGGTTCCTCAGAATTTGTACTCGTTCAGTTTAGTTGTCATTTTCTTTCTATCTTGTTGCACAGATTTAAATCTTATTGACCTCAATCATTTGAAGGCCACAGCTAGATTTCTTTTGGTTTGTTTTAGATATATAGTTGTCTTGCTATAGTATTAATTTTTGCATATTTTTTTTCCTTATTTGACTTCTCTCAAATGGGTGGCTGATTTTCTCTTGCAAGTTTTGTTGATGTTTAACTTATTGAGGATACAAATTTTTGCGTACCGAGTTGAATTATGGTGTTCCATATGATAAATCAGCCTAGCCTCCACAAAGTTTGAATTTTTTAATATGGTTATTATTATTTCTCATTCTTGTATGGATTTGAGGGTCATGGTTTGACTTTGAAGCTATTCTAGGGTGTACCATGAAGTTGTCTTGTAATTGCAGGGTGCCGGCTTGCAAAATCTCGGAAACACTTGTTTTCTCAATTCTGTATTACAATGTCTGACATACACTGAGCCATTGGCAGCTTATTTACAAAGTGGTCGGCATAAAATTTCCTGTGAGGCCATCTCTCTTTCTCTCTCTCTGTGTTTGCATGCACGTGTATGTATGATTGCATTTTATATTTTCTGTTTCATAAACAAAATAAAGTACAAATAATGTTTGCACAATGAAGTGACTGGCTAGGTTTCATTTTTGTCTCAATAATGTAGTCTGATATTTGTTGTGATACTACCAGATAAGAAAACTCGCTTCAAGTCAGGATTGCTGAAGGCAAGATAAAATGTTAATGAACGTCTCAAAATGTGCTAATGAATATTAATGAAAGAGAGAGATGAGTTCCCAGCTATCAAATGATTAATTAATTGATTCTGAATTAGCACAAGGGTATTGTAAACAACTATGATGAACCTTCTTGCCCTGTGCTAAAATAAATGTTTTAATAGTTCTGATCAGATTTTCAGAAAAAGAAGGCCTGCAAGTATGATGTAGAAAAGCAAATTGTTGTCATGAACTTTCTTGCAGTTTGTGGAATAGATGTTTACATGCTTGTGGCCTGACTTTGCAAGTGATGAATATATTGTGCTGGGAGATCTTGACTGTCTTTTGTGTTCTTAGTTTTGTAATTATTGGTTGTGATTTATATGTATTTTCATTTTTCTTCTTCTTTGTGATGATATGCATGCTCTTTAATAGAGCTAAACTTTCCTTTTCATTTTACTCCTAATTTTCTTGTTGTTGTTGCTGATAATTTTTTCTTTGCTCCATGTTTTATTTCTGATGTTTACTCTTAAAGAGGTTAGTTGTTTGATTCTAACTTTTGCTTATTCCAATTAATGTTATGGAGGTCGAACTGCTGGATTTTGTGCTTTATGTGCCATTCAGAAACATGTCAGTCGTGCTCTGGAATCAACTGGAAGAATATTGGCTCCAAAAGATCTTGTATCAAACTTGCGGTGTATCCTTAATATTTCTGTGCGATTACAATTTTATTGCTTCTAGAATGTGTTTTACATCCTTTAATCGGAGGCCAGTTCTCTATATTTTAAGTAATCTCTTTTGTTTGTTGTTTTCTTCTCAGTAATTTTGATACTGGTTTTCTTATATCCTCTTTCTGGCAATGAGGTCCTTGCAAGTTTTAATTGGTCTTTTCTTCTATGGATGCCAACCTTTAATGATGATAGTCTATTTCAAGTGCGTTATATTGTCTTGCGTACTCAGTTATTCTCTCAACTTCTTGTACTATGGTAGATTCTTCTTCGTCTGGTTGTAGGTCCATTTCTTTATGTCACAAGTTGTTTAGCATCATCATGACCATAGTTTCTTCTGTAGTTTGGCTCCTAATGGAGAATGGAAGTCTTTGCTTACAGAACTATATCTAGTACACAATTTCAGTTCCCTAGTTGTCTTTACTTTGGCATTTCTCTTCTCTGTGCTGGATTTTTTTTTTTTTTTTGCTGTAGATGTTTGAATTTGGATTCTTGACTATAGCTTAGGCATATCTCGTAACTTTAGAAATGCAAGACAAGAGGATGCTCATGAGTACATGGTGAATTTATTAGAATCAATGCATAAATGCTGCTTACCTTCAGGAGTGCCGAGCGAGTCACCTAGTGCGTATGAGAAAAGTTTGGTCCATAAGATATTTGGTGGTCGCCTTCGCAGTCAGGTAACTGGTTTTGGCATATCTCTTTTATTGCTGAAAGGTAGAGCTTAGAGGAGTTAGTTATTTTGTTTGGGATTAATTAGAAAATCTCTCTCAATTTAAGAAATGTTTAGTCAGTGTTTTTGTTACCTTTTTTATGCGTCAGTTAGAGGATTAGGTTGGGTTTAAATCCATACAAAAACCAGAAGAACCGGATACCTGCTGTTTAAAAATATCACTTGAACAGTCTTTCATGGCAAACTTCATACGACTTGGAATATTGATTAGTCTTGTCATATTTTACAGGTGAAATGCATGCAGTGTTCCTTTTGCTCAAACAAGTTTGATCCATTCTTAGACTTAAGTCTAGAGATACTGAAGGCAGACTCGTTGTACAAGGCACTAGTTCATTTCACCGCCAAAGAGCAGTTAGATGGAGGAGAGAGGCAATATCAGTGCCAGCAATGCAAGCAAAAAGTCAAGGCTCTTAAGCACCTTACTGTTTACAAGGCACCCCAAGTCCTGGCTGTCCACTTAAAGCGTTTTGGCTCACACATGCCAGGCCAGAAGATTGTCAAAAAGATAGAATTTGGCCCTACATTGGACTTGAAGCCTTTTGTAACTGGTCCATATGTAAGTGCTAGGTATTTTATAAGAGTATTCAGTATATGTTTCCAAGAATGTATTATACTCTAGGGACTTCCACTAAATTTCTCTAATCTACATGCACTCACTGTAATTTTGCGCCCTTCTTCCCCATGGGTTGCCTTTAAATTGCAGTACATAGTCTCAAGGACATTCAATTTCAAGGTGTTGGAATGAAACATAAACTGGTTAGATTTTGACAAGATTGCAAGTGTAACTGTAACAAAAACACACACACACAAAAACCTGTGTGGATGGTCAAAGAGCCAGTAAAATTGGGACTGAGTAATGTTTCAAATCCTAATATTGCTTCTTTTTGGCTGATTGCAATTTTGCGGTAAAAAGTTCGAAGAATTTTAGTGGATAGAATTTGTAGTGTTTCCTATTGTTTTAATTGGTTATCATAATTATGCACATGATAGGAGTTGGATGTTATTTATTTGTGAAGGGTTGAATGGAATTTTATGAGTTTTGAGATGTTGAAATTGGAATGAGAATATGCCACATTTTAATGATAGATGAATAAAGCCAAATAAAGTCAGCCTAGTGAATTTTATTTTCCTCTCTGATGTTATACTGGATGAAACTACTTTAACAATGCATGTTGATGTGTGTGATATTGTATAAATGCATGTTTCGCCTTTTTACAGCTTTGTTCATTTTAGCTGCAGTCTTGTTTTCTCTTGTTGGTAAATGGTTCTTCTTATGCTTTTTAATTAATTGCAGGATGGAGATTTAAAGTATACCCTATATGGTGTGCTGGTTCATGCTGGTTGGAGCACCCATTCTGGACATTACTACTGCTTCGTTCGCACATCAAGTGGCATGTGGTATTCCCTTGATGACAACCAGGTACCAGGGCGTATCACTTGCATCAGGCTCTTCTGCGAATTATAGAACTTTGGATATTTCACTTTCTGATAGCTATCAGCCCTTTTCTCGCTTTGTGGATGGTTTTTAAAAGTGCTATGTCTGTCTACCTTATACCTCTTTAATATGACCTTATGAGTGGGTTTAGGATGTTAAATTCTAGTTGAATGTTTGATCTGGTTTCTACTTATATTTTCTTTAATGGAAAACCATAGTAACTTGTGTTGAAGTGGAAATCTTCCTTCTATATGCACTTTCGGGTTTCAATATGTTAAAAAGCACAATATGAATGATGCGTTGTTGATTGCATTCTTGATGCATCACAATGAACTAGGTAGTTTATCTATTTGAGTTATAGCTTCATGTTATTTTCTCTGTTAAATGGACTCTCCTCTTACCCCCAAGATATCCATATCATGTCAGGTCGATATGGGTGTGGGTGTGGGTGTTGGTGTGGCATATATTAAGTGAAATCTTAATCCTGCTCTGTTGTATTCTTGTCGGTCTCTTCATTTGTATCTGTGTCCATATAATCCCGTACACAAATCTGTGTAACATAGTTTATTTTTCAGTGTTGTGGTAGATGGATCATGAAAAGGTGAACTAGTGGATTGCAAACTCCAGGGTTCTCTTTCATGCAGCTTGCTTATTTCATGTAGCAATTTGGTACCTAATTTTACTGACAAATGCAGCTAAAAAACTTAGAAATCTGAGAAACTTTTGCTGGCTTTTGGTATAGATTCCAGTATTTAGCTAGCGGCATTAGCCATTCATCACACAAAAAGGTGCTGATTTTTGGGTGCATAATTGAAGGTGGTCTGACCGAGGGCTCTGAAATGTTCATCAGTTTGTTACTTTCATGGTTAAATGGAGTAAATATGATCAAGATGTAAAGTAGTACACATTTATATCGTACTTATACCTGAAACTCTTTTAGCATCTCAAATGTTAAGAAAGCTTCAAGTTCGAGAGTTATGAGTGACCTGACCTTTGAGAAGAGAATTATGTTAGATACCTGACATTTTCCTTCTGACATTGGAAACGAACTCTTACTTTGAAAAGAAATTGTCTGTAAGCCCTGATACCTCAGCTTTAATTTGGGTGTTATCTTGATTCTTAAGCTCTTCTGATGGTCCTCACTTGAGGTAACCTCATTCGATATTTTGTCTTGTAGTTCCCAATATATTTCCTTGTGATGCATCATTTCACAAGTTTTTTTCGCATAACAGCTCTTGTTAGATCCTCTATGGCCTTCTGTTGTTACAGAACAGTTAATATTTGACTTTATGTGTTGCATACTGATCCATCATGAATTTAACAGGTCATTCAAGTTAGTGAGAGGAGCGTTTTGGAGCAGAAGGCTTACATGTTGTTTTATGTTCGAGATCGAATGCATTCAACACCTAAGAAAGCTGTCAATGTAATACAAAAAGAAAGTATGATCATGAATACCTTGGGGCAAAAAGCTTATTCCAATTTTAATCAAGGATCAAAGGAAAATATCCCGAATGGAAGAGTTGAGAAAAAGTTGAATTATTCCTTTTCTGTTACCGCAGCTCAGAAAGATGCATGGAATCCTAATATGTTAAATCAAGTTAACATGAAAACGGATTCTGGTGAGGATGGCAATGGCCCGGTGGCTCCTGAATGCTCATCCCTAAAGAAAGACCATCCAACTGAAAATTCATTGAAGATGCCACCAACAGTGGACTCTGTGAATGGGTTCCCCATCTCATGTTTAAATGGTGGAGAATGCTCAGTGCAATCAGTTCCATCTTTTAAGGGATCTAATGATTTGGTTAATCTTGGGAATTCTGTTAATGTGGGCAGCAGTACTTGTACAGGTCTGACTGCTCCTGTTAGTAAACAGGATGACAGTAATGGCCTCCAAAGTTCTGCTAGAAAGAGTGAGAATGATTCTGTATCCATATTAACCACCCGAAACATCAAAGCAAGTGCTGGGAAGGAACTTGATAATGCGGTTGACAGACCACAAAGCAACAATGTCCTTCGTAGATCTTCTGAAGATACATCTATTCCAAGGGAGACAAATGCTGTAAAGGTAATTGATTCGGTTGGACTTTAGTCAAACATATTGATTTGCTTCTGCTTCTCCTTTTCTTGCCCCTCTTGAAAATACATGCACACGATCTCCTTTTTCCCAGATGACCTGTGTGTCACAATGTTTCAAACTGGTTGTCCCCTCCCCCTAATTACCAGAGAGTTCTACAAAATCTGAGGATGATAATCGGCGTTTGTCTGGAGATGTTGAAAATTTTAATTTGGCAAACAATCTGTGAAGGAAGCTGCTTGTTTATCCCCATGCATCCTCCCCCCTCTCTACTTTGCGTATCTAACCAAATATTATGTAGGTTGAAGACTTATCCAAGAATTATGGTTTTGCTGATTCATTTGTTCAAAAAGCTAATGATATTAAAGATGGGACATGCCTACCGCCAAAACCAGAAGGCTTGCGTCACAAAAAGGCTGTTGATGTCCGGCTTCATTTGGTTAAGAGGAGGCCTTTGAAGTGTCCAGTTATGACCAAGCGACTTAGCACAAACATCATTCTGGGAACAGCCATGGGACGGAGAAAGAAGAAACACAGGTGTGGGCATTCCTCAAGAAAGCTGGAGGTGAATCATGTCCTTTCAGATCTAGGGCCATCTACTTCTGAGAATTCCAAAAGACTGTCTATAAGCTCTTCTACTTGCTCTCCCAGGAGAGCCAATTCAAATCAAAAAGAAAAGGCTCTTGGTATGAAGAGCCTTTATGACAATGGTTGCCACCTGAGGGGTGTTAACGATGTATTTACGGATGAAATTGGTCAAAACGGGAAAGTTCTCCCCATGGATACAGAGTCACACAAGCATTCTTGTTCCTCCTCAGGAGAAAAGCTATCCAATGCTGGAAAATCATGTAGCTCAAAACACAACAGAGGACACGTGGAAAATGGTTATATAAGCATATCTACCAGAGGTTTGGAAGAGACAGCTGGTGAGTTGTTTTTCGCTGGTGCTCGATCCAGCACTGTTACTTCTTTAATCTTGGCACTGTGGGATTTGCTCAGTCTGGTTCTCATATATCGACTCTTTGCTGGAGCATTGATTACTTGTATTTTGATTTGTTTAATTACAGTTGCACGCTGGGATGATGTTGAACATCCTCCCGAACTTTTGGAATCCAGAAATGTGGAAACTCTTAGCATTGGTTATATTGGGGATGAGTGGTAAGCTGAATGTGGACTCATTGAAATATTTAAGTTGTCTAGGTCTTCTAATGATACCAAGGTCTTGGTGCACATTATTTAAAAACATGGATGCAGCTTATGTTAAAACTTGTTTGGATGCTGCTAGCAGTTCAAACCACCAGTGACTTTCGCTATACTCCCATTCTGTGGGAATGCAAACTTCCTATTTTCGTTCATGTTATGGAAGCACACAATTATTCCTTCAGCTGATAGTAGATCTGAAACTCTGTTAGGCTCTTCACATCATATTCTCTTAATGAATTGGCTTATTAGAGTGACAAGGTTCTCATGATAAGGCCAACTGGCACGCTTGTTTTTTAACTGTTTGTTTTTCATATGGACTTTCTCTTGTTTCAATCTCCATTTTAAATACTTTCTATTTCTGTAGGGATGAGGAGTATGACTGTGGTAAAAGGAAGAAGATTAGAAGCTCCAAGCTCAAATTTGATGGATCCAATCCGTTCCAAGAAATTGCCATGGAAAAGGCAAAAGCAAAGAAAGCAAAGCTGGACCGGTCTAGCTCTGCAAACCAACCATTTAGGATACAATGATCGGATTACAAGCATGGATCTATAATTTGTTGACTTGAAGAAAATTCCAGATATAGCGGGGCATAATCACATAGTTCTGCAATGGTTATTGCTGGCCAGATCTGAGGGATAGTCAAAACAAGTATTTATCAAATATTTATTATTCAAAATTTCATTTTCTTTCCCACTCAATGCTGTAGTAATTGTTATAGGTTCTGTTGGTAAAATGTGTATTCGAGTTGTGTGAGGTTTGAGTGTTCCAGATCGTGTAATCTACCCAGGCTAACCAGATTAGAAATAAGTTTGTTTTTTTTTTTTTAAATTTATTAGGAGATTGATGCTGAGGATTCCCAGCCTTTCTCCATAAAGTTTTGTTTAGATCACCTCGTTGGTTTCTTGAATATTCTTTGAATCTGCTTGCTTAGTTCACTGCAGATACATGAATCTGTTTGTCTTTTTGTTGATTGGGGGTTGGCGGTGGTGGTGTACTAGGAACCCTGATCGGTGAAATTTCTATAATGGACAGCACAAAAAACAGGTAAGTGGGAATGAAGTTCGGGCTGTCCCAGTGGCATCGGTACTTTGGTGTCCCAGTTCTGGGCCTTTTGGTACGAAGATTCAACTTAAAGTTGCAGTCCTGCCTCCATGGACAAGATTACAATATAGAAGCTGAGGGCGTTTTTGAGTGGATTATAGGACCTAGTGCAATTGTTACTGTAAAAATGATTGATCTCCAATTTTAGCACGTTGACTAAAATTATCTCGTTGCGGTTAAGACATTGGTGGAAAAGGAGTCAGTTTTGGACAAAATCAAAGTGATGTCCAGCGAACAAGAAAAGAATATTTGGATAGTGTACGACCAATTTCACTAAAAAATACCGAGTTCCAATGTCATTCCGCAATGTACAAGTTGGAGATGTTAGCATTTGAGTCTAAGGGTGTGCTAGAGTTGCTAGCGTTTTCCGTACTCCCTACCATAGAGAACTCCACTAATGAAATGCATACCAGGGAGAGGGTATCTCATCAATGATGGTTATTATCTGATACTCTGGCATCATTATTTACCACAACTTGCGCATCATTATAGTTGTATATGATTTTCCATCATTCTCTCTCTCTCTCTCTCTCTCTCGTTTCCTCTTTAATTACGTAATTGTGGATTGTATATCTATATTTTGGTAGTGACATATTGATTATGTAGAAACTTCACAAATGTGAACTGCAGATATTAGCAAATGTGGCTGTGATAATTGCTAACAGTAGAAACTCTCATGCAATATAAATGAAAGCAGAGAATATCATTCCATTTCAGACTTTTCTATTACACACCTGCAACCTTTATGAGCATTTTTCTTTTGGGTGAGAAACCTTTATTGAGTATCTACCTATAATGTTGTTAAGTATAACAATGTGAAGACTGAAGAATCCCACTGGATTGACAATAATAACACGTCCTTACTACCATCTTTCACTGCAAAATGTTAATATACGTGGAGCGCAAACAAATTCCACTTATTCTGAACAAAACAAGTGGGCTGAAATGGGCAATGGCGAATAATGTTGCCCTCACAAATATGATGATTTTCATCTTCCAAAGTATGCATGCATACATATATACGTATATATGTTTTTTAATTTGTTTTGTTGTGGTGGACTGACTAATTTATATGTACACTGAGATTCATCTTCGCAAGGGAAATTTGGAATAAATGGCTAGTTATTCCCTTGAAAATAGAATCTTGTTCATTTTGTTTTTGAGGATATTGACTAATTTTTAATTTAATATGAAATGCAGGATTCTATGAGAAAATGTTTGTTACAAAATGTAGAAAATGTTTGTTACAAAATGTACTCAAACAAAAAAGATTTG
Source organism: Mitragyna speciosa (assembly GCA_024721245.1). Lineage (NCBI taxonomy): Eukaryota > Viridiplantae > Streptophyta > Magnoliopsida > Gentianales > Rubiaceae > Mitragyna > Mitragyna speciosa. The sequence goes on along the minus strand of CM045553.1, from coordinate 10,986,597 downwards.
GCACGTACGATGTATAGTGAGATACAGTTGATGACGATAATGAATTTGCTGAAGTGGAGGGAATCATACTTCTCTTATATCACATGTTTGTTGTATCCAACCAAGCTAGCTTGCATTTTGATACTCATTGTAGCTGGCTTGCCTTGGTGAAAGTAGATATTATCAAAGAATGAGGTCCCAAATATTGTCATCGAATGTTATTTACGTAAATGAATATAAACATCAAGATCATAATGGTATAAATTGAAATTTTTTTGAAAAGATAAAGAGGGAAAGCAATGATGGTACGATAAATAGAGTTATAATGATGTTAGATTTAGTCATAAAAATATACAGCAAATATTTACTACCCTTTATATTTCTTCGATTTCGTTCGAAAGGATTAAAATGCTTGTATATGCATGGATTTGCTGCAAAAGAAAAGTAGGGATAAAAATTGGAATGATGACTGGATATAAACAAACCAAGAAAGGGTTTTCAGCCAAAAACCGTGCATGAAAGGCCGAGCACAGGGCTCGAACTCTTAAAAAATGTGGAATGTATCCTAGTCTTTACTGCAGATTCCAAAACTACTGAATGCCATTTCATTGGAAATTAATATAGTGGCTTCTAAATGCCCAAAATATTGTCTTGGAATTAATGTAACCAATATATTCACTTGTTTTAATTTTCTGGTTTTAATTTTGAAAACTTAGCTTTGTGACGTTCTTAATTATTTTTCTATTTTCTTGATCATTTTAAGTAGAAATCAGAATTAACTAGAGACGTGCTTTTAAATTCTGAATTTTAACTTTTTAAAAATCAATTTTTATGAAAAACAGAATCAGTTGTAAGAAAGATAATAACTAAATTGAACTATGCATTTCATTCTTTTTACTACGGATATAGATGATTTAATAACTATATCTAACTATGCATTTTGCAATGGCATTAAAAGAAATTGGAAGAAAGATTGTGTGAAAGTCAAACCATAAAATATCAGCCTTCACGATTTTACTGTTCGGATAGCGGCAAATGGGTCGTCAATGGTATTATAAAATGGTTATTACTCCCTTAGTAGGACACCAATGTTGAAAAATTGCTAATTTTTCTTTCTTTCTTTCTCCTTTTTTTTTTTTTTTTTAAATTCGGACTGAAACCATAAACCAATAGTGCATTAGGCCGAACCCATCGCTCTCCAGCTAAATATTAATCATTATCACAAACAAAGAGTTTAAGAGTTAGGATTTATTTAAATATTAATCTTTAATTGCTATAACTAAAACCTTTATTTTATTATTTTAATAAACTAGCTAGTGTTGCAAGTTGGACCTCAGCGACTAAATTCGAACACTTTTTGACTTCGAAATCACATAAGACCTTCATATGTTTGGGTTCATTCCACCAACTACAAATATGTTAAATAAGATTCTCATTTGAAGAATACTTTGTTTAATTGACATGTTCAATTGCATAACTTAACTTATTGAACTGTCTGATCGAATAACTTTAACTTGTCTAATTTCAGCTTGTAATGATGTTAGTTATAAGAACACAGACAGTGACACAAAAGTCTTTAAGTTCTTAAACTTTTGTTTTTCACATCTGAATTTGCCTATGTTCCTGATAAAAAATAATGTAAATTACACACACACACACATACATATATACATACATATACACACACACACACACATGCATACGTACATACTATGTATGTATGTATAGAACATGCATATGTATATGCATATGTATATATCCAAGTTTTTCTGAGGGCTGCAACTAAAATTGGTTCCCAGAAGTACATTTGAAAGGGAAGAAAACAATAGTTTGAAGAATAAGTTTGCTGGCATTTGATTTTGTGCATATGACCAAATGAGATGACCTCCATCATTTGCGTTTATGTTGTTTGATTTTTCTTCTCTGTTCACACCTCTCAAGCCTCCTCATTCAAAGCAAATCATTAAACTCCACCCCACTTCATCTCTTGTCGGTACTGGCGTGCTAAACCAAATCACCTACCTGTGCCTCTCTCTCTCTCTCTCTCACACACACACACACACACACACTCACTCACTCTACACATTAACAACATGGTCTCATTGTCCAGTCTTTTGTTTTGTTAGTGGCGAATACTCATTATTATCATTTGTTTAAGGACAAAAACGCCAAAAAAAAAAAAAAAAGGGGGACAAAAACGCCATATTATCACTTTGATTTACCACATGATTAATCATAAGATCTTGATAACCATTAATTTCTATCCATGAATGGTCAATGATTGGGGCCAAAACCTAACAAAGGTAGTAATTTATTCGCCTAAGTAATCATGAAATTATTTAATTCAGACTCTCAAGGTCTTTCGTTACAGTAAGGTATACCGGTATCTTGGGAAAAAAAGAGGGGTCAATGGTTGGAAGATTATAGCCTTGGGGATTCGATCACTTTCTTGGGCCCAAGGATCGGATAGTTTTGTTATCTTGGAGAAAATTCTATGGAAATGTATACATCAAGATCATGATATTGACTTGAACCTATTGATTTTAATTGGTGCTGCTTCGATTGATTCCACTAAGGTAGGGATTCTCTTTAGATATTTCAAACGAGGACCCGTGAATGAATTATATCTTGGATCTAGTTCTAAAACGTTCACATTCGTTCTTTGGAAAAACGTTCTGTAAAATATATTATGATAAAAAGAAATTTAGTAAGAGTTGGCATGGAATACTAAAATTATCAGAAGCATGACAATTAACCACAGTAAATTTTCATATCCTTTTGTTTAAGGATTTTGGAAATGAAAATATTGTAAGATTTTGTTCCAAGAAGTAAAAGATTGAACATTCGAATGTTCGTGAGAAGTTCGTGTGAATGACATGTTCTATGAAATTCTACTAATATTCGAATTACAGGAAATTACATTAATTAGGATATGTGACTAATTTGATTTTAATTAAATTAGAACATATAATATGTATTACTGTATTTATTATGTAATTTAGGTCTACATATATATATCTATGATACTTTCATTTAATAACTTTTTTTACTCTTATTAATTCATTTTTCTTGAATCATACAATTTTTTCATCTGTAGTAGAGATTCAAAATTATTGTTATGATTATTGTTCTCCAACATTATGATTTTTATCATTATAATATTCTTTTCAAAAATAGATACAATTATCTAATTCTAATTAAAGTAGTATAATAATTATAAAATTGTGTTAAAAAATATCATTTATTGTTATTCTTTTAAATATCATATTTTGAAGCACTTTGAAGATTCTAGGGCATCTATATGGGGAATAAGTTTTTATCATATTCTATGCATATTGAATAATTTACCTTTTTTTTTTACAGTTGATTTTCAACCTGATTAATTCTATCGAGTTCATTCTAATCAAATCAGTGTAAAAGTTATAGTCCAAAGTTACTCATAAATTACATAACAAATTGATTTTAAGGATTTAATTTCTAATCAAAATTTCTTTCTATAAACACTCATTTGGAAAGAAAAGCACACCCCATGAATTGCACGAGATCTTGGCCAGTTGTAATTAGAAACCACAATCTCAAGAACGTCCAGGTCCATGTCAATGCTGATTTGGATAGCTTTTTTTTCGAGTTACTTTTTTTTTTAGTTTTTTAATTGAATTTTTGTCTATCATAATTTTGTTATGATATATATAGAATAAAATTAATACACATATTTGTTAACTCCTTTAATCACATACTTTAATTATATCTTTTTTTTCCTTTTCACCATATTTGCTCCCTCCTACATTTCCTTTGATGGTAAGAATAATGATTTCTTCCAATTATAGAATGCTGCAATCCATTAGGAGCTATATTTTAGCAATCAATGTTTTTCTTTTTTTGTTTATGCTTTTTTAAGAAGATAATTTTTAAATGTTTATATTTTATGGTACTATTTTTTTTGTTAAATGGGAGAAAAAAAATGAGAGACACGCGCGCGCGCACAATTGTATACAACATCCACATCATGGTGACTTAGACATCTTCTTCATTTACATTTTTTAGCTTTTAAATTTATTAGAAAATTTTACACTATCAGCATATAAAATATTAATACAAATTTTCTGTTTTTTTTTTTACACTTTGATTTTTATCTTGTACCAAAGTTTCCATCGATATTCAATAGAAATTAATTTTTTACACACAGTACGGGCTGTTGTAACAATGGGAGATATTTTTTTTAAAATGCTGAAAATTATTAAATTAGACCACATTTTATATAATAATTGATATTAAAAACACTGAAATCTTGATTTTTTTTACCAAAATTTAGTTAAATGAAAAAATACAAAAGACTCTTGTAAAATAATTAAAGTAAATTTAAAAGTGTATATACTTAAATAATAGAAAAAGAAATCAATATTTATTAAATAATGATTTTAGGTGAATAGGAATGATATTTGGAGTTAGAATTTGTATACTTAATAATTATTAAGATCTTAAGAATCAATAATTAGAATTGTAACAGTTACACATTAAAGAGAATAATATTAATATGTGTGTGCGCATGTATTTTTTACTTCAAAAAAAATAATTTTAAGTAATTAAAGCTGGCATCAAGGAGGAATTATGAGAGGATGTAGAGATATGTGTATGTTCACTAATATAGATTTTTTTCTTAAAAAATTAACCAAGAAAATCTTTTTTTTAGCGGGTATAGATGCATGACATTTATATTTTCGTTAAAATTGAAATCTATAAATAATTGCAAAGTTTCATTTTTCTTGGCGATCACAGATTGGTCTTTAATGTAAAAGTTATGGGCAAATCTTTGCCAGACTTAACATTTTTTCTTTCTTTGAGAGATATGCGATTTTTTTCCTTTTTTTTTTCTTTTTTTGGGTATATGTTAATGTTTCACATTTTTCCATTCGAGGGGGAAAAATATCATGGGCAGATCTTATAAGTCAACAAAAACGACCGCCCCGCTTCAATGTTCTGCCGCAAACTTTCCTTCTCTGCTCGAATACCTTTCAATTACTCCATTAATAACACTATAATTCCAACTAAAATGGACTGATAGGAATTGAAACACAATATACCAAGAAGAACATCGCCAATTCAGTTAGCTTTTTTTGTCCTTAATTATTGGTTTGATTTAAACTAATAAAATACTTAACCAATTTTGATACAAAGATTTCAAAGTCTATAATTACTCCCTTTGCTATCCAGGGAAACAAAAGAGAAAAAGAAAAAAGAAAGAAAATTATGAAGTAATATGGCTTCCTTGATGCCAAATCCTACATTGCACTCTTTTATTTATCTTTAAAGTTCATTGATTACATTGATTTTTTTTTTTTTTTGGTTGCCATGACTTCATGTGATAAAGGACCAAATATGTTGTACAGACAGGCAATCTCTGCCAAGACTTCTCATAATTGAATGAATTGAATATCTTCTCTAGGGGGGTAAAATTATCAACAATCACATGCCAAAAGCATATACAAAAATCAATTTGCATATTTTTATAATGGTGAACCAATTTGTTTGCGCCATATCATGATATGTGGTGTCCAAATTTGTACCCTCGTATTAGTGATTGCTTTTGCATCAAATTAAATACTAATACTTCATAAATAACTAATAAGAAAAAAGTTAGACTAAAGTGGCTTTACAATCTAGCTCGCAATTTTCATAAGATAATCACTAGTTCAATGCCTCTATAGTTTCCTATAATCTCAAGTCAGGATTTCCACAAAAAGTTCAAGTAACAGAATTTGTGATATAAATATTAAATTTGCTTAATTAGCAACATTCTTGAACGTATGAATTTCCATAGTACAAGGGGAAAATAACCTAAAAATAGAAAAGTAAGTCATTGATTAACTTTCCCTTTGAACAGCCATAAAACATAGGAAAGATTTGAGGATCATTTTGGAAGGCATGGGAATTGAATTGCAATCAACATTTTTAGAGAAAGAAAACAAACAATTTTGTACTTCGCTAAATTCTGCTACTAATATGGTGCGTGCAACTACACCAGTAAAAAAATAATGGTATATCTCTAAGAGGTAATTAAACAATTAAAGCTAGTTTTATTTTATATTTCTGCAGGATATTCATTTGCTGTCCATAATCAATTAACCATTATGTGATCTTTTAATTTTAATGGGTTTTATTTAGGGAAAAAAATAACAAGATCTTGATACAGAATTAATGACTTGTTCTCATAAAAACAAGAAAAAAAAAAATCATTGAATTCTTCCCCAACAGTCCTTTGATAAATTCCGCCAACCAAAAAGCCATTTATGAAGCCCAACTCCTCACCACTCCCATACAGCACTGTCAATTTTCTCCTTCCAGCAAACAACTTCCATCACTCTCAAAGTTTTTGAGTCTGATTTTTTTCCCCTTGGTTTCTTAATTGAAAGTCTCTCTGGTAGTAATGTTTGACTCATAGACAAAACAAAACAATCAAGTTGCGGTTTCTGACCTTTATTAGACTGAAACTGCTAGCCCATAAGCAACAAAGCTCGCATTCATCCTCTCAAAACCACGCCATAAGCTCCAATTTTTGGTTCTCTCTTCTTTAAACAGTAAAGAACCCATTTTTGTTCTTGATAAGGGGTTTCCAGTCATGTGTTGCTCACTGCTTTTTCTGGGGTTATGGGCACAAAAAGAACCACCACAAAGTTGAGGAAAAGTGGTTGGTTTTTTCAGTCCAGCAATAATATTCTCTTGAAAGCTGAAAACCACTTTCCCATTCGACTTATAGGGAGGTTGGGGTGATTATGGAGTTCATATTGGCCTTGCAGAAGTCAGAAAAAATGATCTCTCAGAACCCTTTTTGTTACTGAAAATTTAAGGAGCAGAAGGTCTAAGAAAGATAAGATTTTGAAGTGACGTTGGGGGGTTTTTCGTTATTCTGTTTCTTGATTGGCCTTGTCTCCAAATGGGTTTTGGTTTTTTTGGTTCTTTTTTGATTCTAACACTATTCTTCAGGCCTTTGGTTTGTCAGCAACCCAACACAGATGGGTCCTTTGTCTCTGATTTCGTGCAGAAAATGGGGTTAAATTCTTCCAAAGTTTATAACTTTTCTGCCCCTTTTTGTTCATGGCCTGGTGTCTTTTGTGATGCCAATAAAAATATTGTCAAGTTGGTAGTTTCAGGCTTGGGTCTCACTGGAGTAATTCCTGATACAACCATTGGCAAACTTGTAAAGCTTCAATCTTTGGATCTGAGCAATAACAAAATCACTGTTCTGCCTTCTGATTTTTGGAGTTTGGGTTCACTCAAGAGCCTGAATCTCTCATTTAACCAAATCTCTGGGGAACTTTCTAGCAACATTGGTAATTTTGGCCTACTTGAAAGTTTGGATCTTTCTTCCAACCAATTTTCTGGCAATATTCCTGAAGCCATAAGTTCCCTGGAAAGTTTACAAGTTCTAAAACTTGACCAAAATGGATTTGAGTTTCATATTCCTCTGGGGCTTCTACAATGCAGTTCACTAATTTTCATTGATCTTTCAGGGAACAAACTCAGTGGTTCTCTTCATGATGGTTTTGGTGCTGCATTTCCTAAGTTAAAATATTTAAACCTTGCTGGAAATGGCTTTAGTGGAAGGGAATCAGATTTTTCAGGGCTGACATCAATCACCCATCTAAATATTTCAGGGAATTCTTTTAAGGGTTCAGTTGTTGATCTTTTTGATGGGCCATTAGAAGTGATTGATTTGAGCAGAAATCAGTTTCAAGGTCACATTTCTCAGGTAAATTCTAGTTCTAGCTTTGACTTGTCTCATCTGGTTTATCTGGATTTATCTGAGAATCAGTTTAGTGGAGAGTTTTTTACTGACTTAAATGAGGCTCAGAATCTCAGACACCTTAACCTTGCACAAAACAGATTTTCCAAACAACAATTGCCGCAAATTGGTATGCTTTCTGGTCTAGAGTATCTGAATTTGTCTGGAAGTAATTTGATTGGTGAAATGCCTAGTGAAATTTCAATGTTGAGTAATCTGAGAACACTTGATCTTTCAAGGAACAATCTTACCGGTCATATTCCTCTTGTGAGTATCCAAAAACTCCAAATACTTGATGTTTCATATAACAATTTAAGTGGTGAAATCCCCATGAAACTCTTGCAAAAGCTACCTTGGATGGAAAGATTTGATTTCTCTTACAACAACCTGACCCTTTGTGCTTCAGATTTCTCCTCTGAAACCCTTAAGTCAGCTTTCATCGGCTCATCGAATAGCTGTCCAATTGCCGCAAATCCTGATCTCTTCAAGAGAACTCAAAAGCATAGGGGACTCAAGCTTGCCCTCGCATTAACTATCTCAATGGTCTGTTTGCTTGTGGGATTGCTTTTTTTAGCTTTTGGTTGTCGAAGGAGAACGAGAATGTGGGAAGTGAAACAGAATTCTTACAAAGAAGAACAGAATATATCTGGCCCCTTCTCATTCCAGACGGATTCAACCACTTGGGTTGCTGATGTCAAGCAAGCAACATCTGTTCAAGTAGTGATTTTTGAGAAGCCACTTTTGAATTTCACATTTGCAGACCTCTTGTCTGCAACTTCTCATTTTGACCGTGGCACGTTGTTGGCTGAAGGGAGGTTTGGACCTGTGTATAGAGGATTTTTGTCAGGTGGGATTCATGTAGCTGTTAAGGTTTTGGTTCATGGATCCACTATGACTGACCAAGAAGCTGCTAGGGAGCTTGAGTATCTTGGTCGAATAAAACATCCTAATCTTGTTCCACTTACTGGATATTGCTTGGCTGGAGAGCAAAGAATTGCCATTTATGATTATATGGAGAATGGAAATTTGCAGAATTTGCTTCATGACCTCCCACTTGGGGTTCAAGCTACAGAAGACTGGAGCACAGATACGTGGGAAGGAGATGATAACAATTCCATTCAAAATGTAGGGTCTGAAGGGTCGCTGACCACATGGGGATTTAGGCACAAAATAGCACTTGGCACAGCCCGCGCTTTGGCATTTCTCCACCATGGGTGTTCTCCTCCAATTATACATAGAGATGTTAAAGCTAGCAGTGTCTATCTTGATCTGAATTTGGAACCAAGATTATCTGATTTTGGGCTTGCTAAAATTTTTGGTAATAGTCTTGAGGATGAGATTGCTCGTGGATCACCCGGATATGTGCCACCAGAATTTCTTGAGCCTCAAATTGGGTCCCCTAAGAATCCAACACCAAAATCTGATGTTTATGGCTTTGGAGTGATCCTTTTTGAACTGATCACTGGGAAAAAGCCTGTTGATGATGATTATCCAGATGAAAATGAAGCAACTTTAGTTAGTTGGGCAAGAGGATTGGTAAGGAGAAATGCAGGGTCAAGAGCTATTGATCCAAAAATCCATGTCACTGGACTAGAGACACAAATGATAGAGGCCTTGAAAATTGGATATCTATGCACCGCTGACCTTCCCTCAAAGCGACCAAGTATGCAACAGGTAGTAGGACTTCTCAAGGATATTGAACCTGATACATAAAGATGAAGTCAAAAGTAAAATATAAGTTTGCTTCTTTGCAAATTGGCGTATTTATTTATTTTGGTTTATGAGTTCTGTGCTTGCTGCCATGGAGAGGTTGTACAGTAGTCTGATTATCCATAAAAAAATTTCCATGTTGCCTGGTTACTTTCTAACTTCAATGGCAGAAAGGCATATTTTACATGCGCAGGTTTTCTTCTTGGGGCTGAAATTCTATACATCATTTTCACTCTGAAATTCTTCTGTTCATTTTCTAGGTTAACACTGGTGTCTACGGGATGTGCATTGTACTTATTCACTTATTCTTTTGATTAATTTGTAAGCATTTTTGGTATGGTATCGACGCACATTGCTTTATGCTAAATGAGAACTTAAACATATCAATGTAACTGACAGTCTTTCAACCCCTTTTTGTGCTTCAATTGTCATTCTTTCCTCTGTAAGAAAGTGCTGTAGGCAGCACGAGAATTCTGAGAGACAATTTGCTGTGAGCTTTGAGGACCATTAGGACCATTGCCCCTTATCTTTAAAGCCATATAAGTAGGACAAAGAATGATACCTTTTTTCCTTTTTTTGGGTTCATTTACGAAATATTAGACCATTGGATTCCCGTTGTGCAACCACTTTTGGCAATTTTCGTACCTCATTCTGTCTTGTGCCTTCCCTGTTTCACAGGAAATTCCCAACTTGAATTCTCCTCCATCACATCATTGACATTTCATTTTGTCAAGTCATTATCTGCCTTTTGTGGAAATTATCTGGACAATTTTTTCATTTTTCTCCGATTTGAAATATAGGGACATTGATTGTAATGATGGAATTAAGCGTATGCAAATGCAAACATTTCAAAACTGTGCCGTGAAAAGTTGTGATTGTGGTGGAAATGTTCCAAATGGTAGTAAAATATAAATGGGTTGAGTCAGTAAAAATTTACTGCAACATTGATGATTCAAAAAAACTAAAATGCACATAAAGAAAAAGGGGAAAACCAAGTTGATTGTCGATATTACCACGTATATTTCTGCTCTTTAAATGCTCAAAAATCGAAGACAAAGTAGAATTGCAGCTGAAACTACTTTGTCTTCCCTAGCCTCACCTCAAGCCACCTCCCCAAAAAGGACAAAATAAAGTAGAAGTCCAATACGGAAGCGCTTGCATTTCCAATTAAAAGAATTCAAAAGAAGGGAAAAGAAAAAACGATTCAGGTACATTTCCAAAGGAGATACAACTTGAAAAAGTTGTTAATTAAGCATCAATTATAATCTAATGTCATGCATGAACCTATATTGAAATAAAAATTGATAATGAGGAATGCTAATTTGGTGAGTGAGATTCGATTATTAGATTCAGATTAACTGTTTAAAATTTGAATAATTCGTATAAATTATAAAACATATGAAAATATCTAACAACTTAATTTCATCAAAAAAAGAAAAATCAACAGTTACAACTTATCGTGTGACAATGCCTGTTATATGATTGTTTCTTTCCTACCAAATATACCACTCTATGAATTTCTGGATAAAGAAACACTAACTAATCCAATGACTATATACACACACACATATGCATTAGCTTTCAATCATATGATGGTGCTCATTGCTACAACATTTTCAAGCAATTTATATTTTTCAGCACAACCAGGTTTGGGAATGCGACTTGACAGTTGAAATAATGAGCAAACAAACTGTTGTTGCCCTTGTTTCCAATGCTTACAAACTTTTATTTTCCCATCATAGGATCTCTATCTATGACTAAAATAGGATCCACCCAAACCTGCCACATGCTAGGAATATATGCGCCTACATCATTTGGTAGTCTTCATTAATGATAAACTACAGTCAACAGAACAGCATAGTCAAAGATCAGGTTCTTGATTTCAAATGGCTTTAATGTTCTGTTCTGTTAATTACAGTAATTTATTCCTGATGGAGTTGGGGGATTCTCTTCTCTCACGACCAATGATGCATTCTGGCCAAACCTCACCTCACTATAATGTGATACAGCCATGCACGATAGATGGTAAGTGGTTCAGGCCATGTTCATTAGTGTTTTTAATAGACTTTCTTTGGGTTTGGTTGTCGAGCATGTTGGATGCTTCTTCGGTCAGTCAGTCAGTCAGTCTGCCCTTAGTGGCACGCATTTTATATTCAATTCTGTAAAATTCTGAAGCTTGCACTGTTGCAGGGTGCAGTAAAACCACATTTAAGTCTCAAAATGGTCAAAAGAGCTAAATGCAACACTTCGTAATTATGTTGTGACACGAGTTAGCACAGTTGGTAGTGCGTTACTCTTGCAATATTTGAGATACGAGAATTTGAACTCGTAATGCACGCTTTACTTACTGGGCTATAAACATGAATTCAGCCATGTTGATCTTGTTAGTTAACTCCCCAAAAGACCCAAAAAAACAAAGAAAAAAAAGGCGAAATTAAGATGAGTTGCTGTCTTTATATTTTGGCCTTAAATGCAGAAGAATGTGTGAGTTTACCTTAGTTGCTTATTTTTACTTAAGGTTTAATTGGTTTTATGAAAAAAAAAAATACTATAGTATATGGGAAAAAGAGCAACAAGGAACCCTATTTCTTTTTATAAATTCAAGGACCAGATGTTTGGTTGCAGTAAGTGCATACTGAGTGCAACTTCGAAACACGGAGTTTGGATTTATTTATGATTAGGGCTGTTATCAATAATTTTTTTAATTTGATTTTAACTTCTAATTTTGATGTTTCTAACTGTTTTTTTACTATGTTTTTAAATTTTTTAAGTTAAAATCAGAAGTAATTAATTTTTAATTTTTTTAAAATAAATTTTTATAAAAATCAGAAACTATTAAAAAAAGCCCTAGTGCCCGTTCTTAATAACTTTTTTTACCTGATTTTATATTCTAATTTTTAAAAAATCTATTTTATAATATTCTCAACTGTTTTTCTGTTATTTTAGATTTTTTTAAGTTAAAATTAGAAACAACTGATTTTCAATTTTTTTAAAATTAATTTTTTTATAAAAATAAGAAGATATTAAGAACATGTACTAAAAGAATTTTAACAAATTATTTGACAACCACGAAGTTATATTGGACGAGTGCATCATTTGAATCGCTACTAGTGGTACTATGAAGGCAAACCTTTTGTTCCTCTGAATTTGTGAAATCCATTTAACTTGTTGAGTATTACAGAAGTTACTTGTGCTTCGAGAATTGCTTAGATGGTGGAATGATGACAAGCGGGAAAAGGTAACAAAAGTTGAAAAGAAAAATATCTAAAGGAAAAAGGTGCAGATTATGGGTTTCTTCAAGAGCAATTTAAAGTACTGTAAATGTTTGCCACTTCAAACTATAGTTTAAGTGAAGTAGTTGCAATCTCTGAATGAATTATAGTTCGTCAGTTGGTTGGTGAAATGATGACCAATAACAGCTATCATTTTGCTTAAGGGTTTATCTGAAATTTAGAGTGCACGAGGCTTCTAGAAAGAGATTAGCTCTATTTGGATAGTATTATTTGAAGTATTTTTTTGAGAATTATTTAAAAAATTTATTTAAATTATTTTTTGTTAATTTTTTTTGAAAGTTAAAAAGTGTTTAAATGTGAAAAAAAATTTTTGATGTAAAATAATGGTGGTTTGAAAAAAACGGACGTCCATTTCGTTGTCCTCTTAAAGAAGGGGACGTCCGCTAAGACATTTCTTTTACTTCATCATCCGCTTAAAGAAGTGGACGTTTGTTTCGTCGTCCGTTACGTCGTATGCCTCGTCGTCTAACATCAAAACCTACTGAAAATAAATCTCATTCTCATAATTTTCTTAGTTTTTCCAAACAAATTTTGGACATAAACATGCTTACTTTTGTGAATAATTACGAAAAAAATCTCTAAATTCATTTGAAATTTTAAATGAAAAATTGGTGAGAAAATTTGGTGAAAAAGTTTGACCAAAAATTTTTTTAACTTTTTGACTAAAAAATTTTTCACTTATTCAAACGGATTTGGGAAAATTTTTTCCAAATAATGCTCCAAAAAATCAATCCAAACGAAGTCATTATTTTTTTAAGTGCTAAAAGTAAATATTACGGTAAACGTCAAATATAGTCTAGTTATATAGTATTTTTGCTGATCCCAATATTCTTTACTTTATTTCTTCCCATTTACCTTCTAAAACCTTTTCTGAAAAAGAAAATAAATACTTCATTTTTCATTTTTTTTCCCTTTCTTTTCCCCTCATAATTGAAAGGACACTGCCATTTTTTGTTCTTTTGGTTTAGAATACAATGCAAGCCTTTTTTTTTTTAATAAAATACGAGACAAGTTTTATGCTTAGAAATTATGAAGGTCAACTGAAAGCTAGGTCCCTTTATTAGTTATTCCCAATATATATCCTTTATTGTGACGCAACAGTAAAAGGAAACATATATCGGTTGAAAGTAGCCCATCAGGTACAAAAAGTAGCCCTTTTCTTAATCACATTCGAAGATGTAAGTTGTGCTTAAAACTGTAGAAGAGAAAAAAGATTTGGTTTTAGCATGGCAATCTGAATCAAATTGGAAAGTCTTTGAAATTTTGTTGATGGAATTGTAACGGTCCATAATTAATTTGGGACTCACGACTCCTAGCAACCCAATATATCTTCCAAGTGAAGTGATAAGGCCTTTTGGGATCAAATTTACTAGTAAGAAATACACAAAGTTTAACTCGTTTTAAAGCCCAATGCAACTCTCCAAAATGCTTGAATCAGCCCAAAATGAAGAGAATGGGTATACAGTCCAATAATCATTGATTCGGCATGCTAGTTAAATTTTGTAATCCTCTCCAATTCGTTTATTCCACTCAATGACCAAAATTGAAAAACAATTGTGCACGAGACTCAACTTAATTGACTGGGACATTAATTACACGATTATAAAGTTCTTAATTCAACCAAAATTCTTGGTTTAGAGTCTCCGTTGAATCGAATGAAACAAGGCAATATGAGTCCCTGGCTATTCTAAAATTGTTCGTGTGCATTTAAAAACGAATCCATCTCAATTGCTACAACCAGATAGTTAATTAAACTAAAGATACTATCAATAGACAATTTATAAACTAGCTATTGCTTAAAAAATAGAGGTGTAAATCGAGCTCAAATATTAGCAGATTTGAGCTCAGCTTGACTCTTCAACAGATATACTCAATTTCAAATTTGAACTTGTCAAGTCTGCAATTTAAGAACATAAGTTCAAGCTCGAACTCGAATTGAATATTTAGACTCTTATAAATTTTTTATCTTTTTATTTCAAATTAATTGAAAAAGGTGCAATTTATCTAAACAATACAAATATTTTAATAATTTTACATATATTTAAATTAAGCTTGAAAATTGTATCGAGACGCTCGAACCTAACTCAAATTTGGTCAATTCTAAATTTGAGCTGAACTACTAACCGAGCAGCTCCGTTAACCACCCTGATCGACAAGAAAACCAGAGGTGGGCGTTGGCGCTTCGGAATTGGGACGTGTCATTCTATAGTTATCCCTTCGTTTCTTGGCACTTTATTCGTACTCGGAACAAGAGGAGCAGCTAGCTGGCATAGGCTTTCACGTGTCACGGTATTCACTATCCAGGTGGTGTTACACTGGGAATTGCAGCAATGAGCGATCCCTATCTCTGAATGGACTTTTTGGACACCAAATTTCTTTTTTAACAACCACATTATATTACAAATGTATCTTATTCCACATATATAGTGAGATTTTTAATGATATATTGTGTAAAGTTTCAAATTGTTTGGCATGAATACTAACCTTAAACTTAAATTCTTAACTGTCGCAAGAGAGAGATTTGATCTCTGACACGCAGGGGAGACACTGCTGGGCCATTGGTCCGGACCAATGTTTTAAAACCCGGACCGAATCGGCCGGTTCGACCGGTTGAACCGGGAACCGGTCAGGTCTCCGGTCCGGTCCTATGAAAATCACTGTACATCTCAAAACTCGCTAAGAACCGGATCGAACCGGCGAATCGGATCGAACCGACAAACCGCCAAACCGCCGATTTTGTGAATTTCAACTTTGCTCCAAAAAAATGGGCCTTTTTAGGCGAGTGGGAGGTCTCGAACTTGAGAAGGCTATGTCAGGTCTTGTCATGATTAAATATTGTAAGGCACCAACCACACGTCTATATTCATCACCATTAGGTAACAATACACCTGCATGCTTTGATAAGTTTGGAACTGTTGCCATAGGAGTTAGACAACCTTTGGCACCATCCATGCCTGTTCGATGTAGAAGATCGTGAATGTATTTGCCCCACGTGATCACCAGCAAGCCAGCTAGACCTTTGTTGTTTTTGTCTTCCAAACATTTTATTTATTCTTTCTTTTGTTTTTCTTTAATCACTTTAATAAAATTGATTATTACATTTTTTGTTTCCTTATTTTCTTTATCAATCATGTTTGATAAAATTAACTCACTCTACTTTTTAGTTTCCTTATTTTCATAAATCACGTTTAATTAATTTAATTGATTCTTACTTTTTTTAGTTTCTTTGTTTTCTTTATTAATCATGTCTAATGAAATTAATTAATTATTACCTTTTTATTTTGGCATCCAAATTCATTATATTAAATAAATCTTGGATTTACTTTTACCAAAATCTCTCATATTAAGATTAGTCCTTTTATCTAAATTGTTTAATTATTCATTTTTATGCCTAAAACGTTCTTCTAATTGACAGTTTAAATTGGTATTTTTGTAAGTCCTTTTTTTAGATTTTTGAATTATGGCTAATCATTATTCAATAATAAGCACATATTGAATCTTGAAAGTAAGAAGGTAGAAAGTTATTTCTTTTATTGTACAAGATTGATTAAATTAAGAACTAATAAATAAATAGATATACTTGTTACTTTATCTTTACTTTATCTTTGATAATACTGTATAAAGTTAAATTGACTCACTTAATAGTCCGATATGTAAAAAATAAAATTTCTTTGGAAAGAATACGTTTAAAGTTAAAGTCTGGGAATCGATTCTAAACTGGGAATCGATTCTAAACAATGTTTAGGCTCTTTTAAGAAATTCTAAATCAAATTATTGATTGATACAAATTTGATAGAAATTATCTCCCATTAGATATTGTACCATAAAACGTAAAAAACTAAAAAATTAAAAACTAAATAGATCTAAACTAATAGTAAGATAATCAAATTGAAACCATCAAGCCAACATTGAGACCTCACACCAAGGCTTCCAACGTTGAAACCATCAAGCCAACGTCCAAGTTGTTGCTTTTTATGTTGCAAATATTTAATTATTATTTTTTTAGTTTTCCTTTAATCATTTTAATAAATTAATTGATTGTCACATTTTTAGTTTCTTTATTTCCTTTTGATAAAATTAACTCATTCTTACTTTTTTAGTTTCTTTATTTTCATTAATCAGATTATTGAATTTAATTGATTCTTACTTTTGTTAGTTTCTTTTTTTTAGTAATCATGTTTAATGAAATTAATTAATTCTCACCTTTTTTTATCTTGGTATCCAAATTCATTATGTTTAAGAAATCTTAGATTTACTTTAACCAAAATCTTTAATTTTAAGATTCGTCCTTTTATCTAAATTATTTAATTATTCATTTATATGCCTAAAACATTCTCCTAATTAAAAGTTTAAATTGGTATTTTTGTAAGGCATTTATGTAAATGTTTTAATTATGGTTAATCATTATTCAATAATAAGAACGTTGACATCTTAAAAGTAAGTGGATCGAAAGTTATTTTCTTTATTAAAAAAATTAAAAATCAGTTCAGATTATTAAAATCATATTTTTCTATGCAATATATTGATTCCAATTATTATAACATCACATATCCACTTTTTCTTGACATGCTAAAAGAAAACGTGTAGATTAAACAGAATTGATTAAATTAAAAACTAATAAACAAATAGATTTATTTGATAGTTTTATTTTAAGACTGTTGTATAAAGTCAAATTGACTAGCTTAATAGTGCGATACGTTATAAATAAAATTTCTTTTGAAGAGAATACGTCTAAAGTTAAAACCTGAGAACCAATTTTAAATAAAGTTTAGGCTCTTTTAAGAAATTATTGATTGGTATAAATTGGTTAGAAATTACCTCTCATTGGATGTTGTAACAAAAATCGTAAAAGACTAAAAAATTTAAAAACCAAATAGATCTAAACTAATAGTAAGATAATCAAATTGAAATTTGAAAATCATTTGATATGCAAACCTACCTTAAAAAATAGGGCAAAAGAAATTTTTTTATTTTAAAAAATTACATTTACTTGAATTGCCCTATACAAAGTTAATTGTATTATTTGGTATTAAAAATAAATTTGAAATTTATATTGAAAAATAAGTCTTGAAGATAATAAAAAAGTAGAGAATGTGAAAACAAGCAACAAATATGATTTAATAATTTAGAATGTTCAAGATTGTAATTTAAAATATTTAAAAATATAATAACATACTTTAATGGTAAATGTTATAGTTATTGTATTTTTTTATTTGTAATGCCATTTTCTTTGTTAATTTAATTGTTATAGACACAGAATATTTCATAAAATTTTTACTAAATATAATAAATTCATTAACTTGTGAATTTGAATATAATAAATTCATTAATCTGTATAGTTGAATATATTTAAACAATTAATGAGTTGACTAATTCAACAAAGTGGTGTATATCTAATATTTGTTTTACATTATACATTAAATTAAATTAAAAAAAAAAAGAAAAATCATTGAACCTCGGTCGGACCGGTCCGACCGGTCCGACCTTGAACCCCTCCCCTCTCCGGTTCATTGACCGGTCCGGTTTTTAAAACATTGGTCCTGACAACATATTTCAAAACAGCAATGAATTGAATTTCCAATTGAAACGTTCCAAAATCTTAGCAAGAAATTGAGCTCCACTTTTAAATAGTCTTCTTGTTAATCATCACGTGTGTTCCTGTATGTAGGGTTCCGTTTGTCCGCCACTGTAAGATATCATATAACTGTTGGAACAACTCATGAATGAGGTACTTCGGTTGAATTTGAGGAATGCTTGCAATGAAGATATATCCTTTCGAAAATCTGTGTTATATTAAGATCTGCAAGTGTACGAAAGTAGTTCTTTGCCAAAGATTGCAATATTAGGTAAAAGTGCGCAATTATCGTTGGCAAAAGCCTAATATTACGAGAAAAACATTAGAATTAGAATAATGCTTTTTAATCCAAAATCAGATTGTGTCATATGCAGATATCATTAAATTGTGATATGCATAATGCATCTATATATACGTAGACATATTTTCTCAATAGTAGAAAAAAAAAACTCAAATTATATATGCATATTTTCTCAAGAATATAATTAAGGTGGGACTTGTGGCTATTGTAGCATATTTATTGAACTCCAGGGGCTAAATTGTCCCAATCTCAAATATTACATATTGAAAAGAGAAATTAGAACCAACATGCCAATGATATATTGTATTCTCCATTTTTTTTTTATCAGCCTACGTTATTACAATAAGAGAATGAAAATGATTTTAATAGAATTCGAATATTCGACCTCTGGGGTGGAGTCGCAGAATTTTAACTTCTCCACCTTCTATTCATTACCTTCTCTTCTCCAATTTAGAAACAACTAAATAAATGAAAAAGCAAGTGGGGAGGTATGCTGTGCATCAAGAATGAGGAATTATTCCTCAATTGGTGGTCTCATCTCAAGGCATCTTATTCCTCCTCTAATATTAAAAAGAAATTGTATTATATTGATCCAGGTAGACCAAGAATTTAGATTCGAAGTTCACCTTTGTTTATTAAAGAATTTCAAAATCTCTAGCTTCGTACAGCAGAAGATAATATATTGAAATTCCCCAGCGAAAACAACTCAAGACGGTCATCCCCTGTCACTCTCCTCCTTTGTCTTTATTTACGATGGTGGGGTGGCCTCAATTTTCATATTTTGTAAAACAAATTCTTGAGATGGTTTTCATTTTTCAAGTGTGATTTGAGTTGATATTATATTAAGCTTTGTTTGACTTTGTAATTTGTATGGCTCATAAGCTTCACACAATCTACTCATAGCTGCGTTAATGATCACACTATTATTAGTCAGTACTAGACTCCAAATGAGGGTCGGTAGCATCTAAATTTATTTATTTTTGGCACTTATTTGGCCATAAAATATTTATTTGAGGAGAATTATGTCATTTCATTTTGATTATTATTATTTTTTCAATGGAGTTAGTGCTTCTTAGAGTATATGTTTTTGAAATTCAAGAGGTACAGAATAATTAGTACCAACATATAAGGGGGATAAAATCTAATTAACCCTAGAAATGATTTGCAGGTGGTCTCTTACTAGATTTTTTATCTCGTCATTAAACTAAGAAATACTTTAAAATATAGGGATGGCAGTGAGTCTGTGCCCATCCTCCGCCATCCCCTAGGGGGCACCCATTTCTTTAAGATCAAAGACAATTGAAAACAAAATTATACTGCTTTATATTTAAGGGAGAGAAATTTGTCAATTTGGTCCCTCATGTTACAATTTTCAGTTCTTCATATACAAAGATAGCTAAAATAGTCTCTCATATATGAAAAGTGTGTCTCAATTTGTTCCAAAGCTCATTTTTATTTAATTTTTTGGCAAAGTCAATGGCCAAAATGAAAACGCACACGTTTTCCTCCATTAAAAAAAGTAAAATTTGTAAGTTTCTCTCATTTTCACTTAATCAAAAAGCCTAATTTTAAAATAATTAAATTTTTAATCCATTGACAAGCACTCGTGAATGATTGTCTAGAATCAAATTGCAAATTTACTTTTTTAAGAGAAGAAAACATGTGTGTTACCACTTTTGCCTCTGACTTTACTGAAAAATTGAGCAAAAATAAGTTGCGAAACCAATCGAGACACACTCTTTATATCTAAAGGATTCTTTTAGCTGATTTTGAATGTGAGGGACTAAAAAAGTTTTTTGTGAAAATATGAGTGATCAAATTGGCAAATATCTTTTAACAGAAGCTTTAGCTCAAAGAAGAAAAAGAAAAATGATGCTTTATAAGACCATCGACCCTTCTGTTAGTGGAATTCGATGATAATAATCTTTTATTTCCACTGATTAGTAGTATATTTTCTTAAAAATCTTCATCTTTGTATTACTGTGGTATTTTTATTTCTGGAACTTTGTTTTGAGTGTCCCTAAACTTTAACAATTTACAACAAAGACACAACAAGAATGAGAAAACGGAAGAAAATGCATCTTATTTATAATTATAATACAGGAAACTTTTACACGAATTGGATCTATGATTTCATATATGGACATTGTAGTTCATAAGAGTGTCATATAAATATAATGATACATGATGATATGAGAATGCTTATTATGTTGCTCTATTTTGTATTATGTAATAACTTTTCCAAATAATATTATGTATTCTACTATATGGAGGATGGAATGGCGAGTGATCATCTCGTCCCCATCCCATTTATAGCACGGAGAAAATTTTCCACCCTCATCCCGATATTTCAATGTGAAAAAATACAATAAATACATTATTATGTTTCTTTTAAGAAAGAAATTTCTCGTACCATTGTAAAAATAGAAACCTTATTTTCCACACATGTTGCCTGCATTAGAATTTTTCCTCAAAGACTCCACCTGCCAAAAGATAATTCCCTGGACATTAACACCAAAAGGAAGAATTATTGTCATAATGCTCCCTAAACTTTGTCAAATGTATATTTTAAATCTGAATTAAAAAATGAAACTTAGTCTCTCAAATTCTATTAAAAGTATTCTAGTACATGGTAGCATTGTTTAGAATTATTTTGATAGAAAAATATAAAGCAATGACTTTCGCACTTTCCTTTTTTACTTTAAAAAACTCTTTTTTTTTTGGCCTTTTTTAGATAATAAAATGGGAGGTTAAGTGTGAGAAACCAAAAGCTAAGTGCAAAAATCATGGCCAAAATAGAATTACACGAGGCTTATTTTGAACAGATTTTAATTTTTGTAAAAACTGATTCTTGAAAAGTTAAAAATCAATTACTTTTGATTTTAGTTTAAAAAATTCAAAAGCAGAGTAAAAAAAAAGTTAAGAAGATCAGCAAACAGATTTTTCAAAATCAAAAATAAAAAATAAGTAGAAAAATATTATGGAGAATAGTCTATAGTGTAACTACAATCAATGGTTGCACATATCACACATACACATAACAGCGAGGGGCAACAATGGAATGCTGCTCGAGTCATACCCAATTTTTTTCTTTTTTAAAAAGAATACATGGCTCCTATTAATCCTTGCACGCATGCCAAATAATATATGTACAAAATTTTTCATTTTATCGAGCTAACGTTTACAATAGTTAAATTAGTTTGTACAGGACTTGCACGACAGTGTACATTGTTACGTAACAGTTGTTAATATTAAAAATCATTCCAACTTCAAGTTCAATATTCACATATTCTCATGACTTGTTGGTACACAATAATTTATATTTTAAATATTACAAATTAGAATAAAATTTCCCAAAACTATTAAAGATAATTATTAGTAAAAAAAAAAAAAAACTAAATGTTCATTTCCCTATCAATGGGAACATACTACACATCTATAGCTTCTTTACCATAGTCATCCTCCCACTCCCTGTTATAGTCATCCTTGTGAGTACCCTTCCACTCCCTTGCCTTCCCTCCTCTCATATTATCCCCCTTTGGCTTTGGAGAGAAACAGAGTGAGTGACTGGTGTTTGTGAGAGAAATAGAGAGAAAGATGTCGGACGAAGAGCACCACTTTGAGTCTAAGGCTGATGCCGGAGCCTCCAAGACCTTCCCCCAGCAAGCTGGTACCATCCGCAAGAATGGCTACATCGTCATCAAGGGCAGGCCTTGCAAGGTCCTCTTATAGGCTATTTATATGTTCCCTCTTTTTTCTATATATATATATATAGTTCCGCGTGTAGCTTGGATTTTTGTTTCAATTTATGTGTTTTTCCTGAGCTTTTGTGTTGAATTTGAACTGGGTTTTTGTTTTTATATCCAGATCTTGATGGGGTTTAGCTCTGTTGAATCATGCATTAAATGTCTAATTTTTGCTGTCAAGGCTAGGAAATATGTTGCAACAGCTTAATTTTCATTTATATTTTTTAAAAGAGAATTTCTGTTTGATGCTTGTAGATCCAGTTGCTTATTTTTTGTTGTTGTTGTTGATGATAATTATTTTTGGAATTCGGCCTTTTTGATTATTAAATGGAAGTGTCTTATATTAAATCTTAACATGTGAAAATATGGAATTATAGTTTTTTATTTTTTAATGAGTGCTGATTGGATGTTATTGAAATTGGGAACTTATTCATTTCCAATTTAAGTCTTGCATTTCAGATTTAATAGCTATTTTTAAGCTGGTAGCTGCTTTGAGCTATACTTCTTTGCTTTTGTCTTGTGTTGTTAACATAGGCCCCTCGTTGGGCTTAGTTGATAAGATTTTGCTGCAAAAATCTTATTGATGGACAATCTTCAGTGCTTTTGATATAATTAATTTTAAATCCTGTATTACTTTTCATATGGAATACTTGTTGTCTAATTGCTCATACCATTTGGTCCTTTTGCAAAATCCTGTCTTTTACTAGGGAACCCGGGGTTGAGTTGCATATGATTGAGTCCCATTGTGAGAGCTTATTTCTATGAGGACATGTATTTCTTTTCCATGTTATGAATTTTGCCTTTTGTGGTTATGATTTTCCATCAGGTTGTTGAAGTCTCCACGTCAAAAACTGGCAAGCATGGACATGCAAAGTGCCACTTTGTGGGAATTGATATTTTCAGTGGCAAGAAGCTTGAAGATATTGTTCCTTCCTCTCACAACTGTGATGTAATGGAACTTATTTTTTTTTTTTTTTCATTTTTTATGTTCTATTACATTTGTCTGTCGTCTGCACCTTGGGTGAACTGTTGCTGTTGAAGTTTTGAATATCTTTCATTTGTGATATGTTGCAGGTGCCCCATGTTAACCGTAGCGATTATCAGCTTATTGATATCTCTGAAGATGGTTTTGTAAGATACCTTTTGCTCCTCAATGTGGAACTACACTGATTTCATTTTAAATAGAGGACATAAAGTGGCTAGAGATTATTTGAGAATAAATCTGTCACGGATGATTATTTTTTCATCTGGAGATCCTGCACATTGGCCAGTTATCTGTACAGCATGTAAAATTTGTGCCCAAACTTTTTTTTCCCCAAGTTTCCAATTTGTTTTCTTAAAAGATGGGTATTATTCCTTATTGATGGAACCCAATAGCAATTAATTACCACAATTTTTATCTCTGTGTAGTAAAAATTGTAAGGTTGCAGAAAAATGTCAATTGGGATTCCCCTTTTCTGACACCTTGCAATAATGGGATTCTCTATGTCACATTCTATTCCCTTTATCCCATTTTTATTTCTTTTTGATTGCCCCAAAAGAACTTTTCCACCTAAAAGATCTCAAGTAATTAGCTACCAAGCCTCTTACAATCCTTTAGATTCCAGGTTTTTTATACCATTGAAGGTAATAATTGAATCGTTAAACTAGACATGTTTGAATGTACTTTTGTAAAATTGCCGAGTCAATGAGAACATTGAATATGGCTGAGAGGAGGATATCAACTTAAACTGCTTTTGTAAAAGTCACTGGAAAATTTTAGTGGGAAATTGTTTCTACTGATGTTCTTAGTAGTATTGGTTTTGAATTTTGAAGCTACACTCTTTGAGGGTTTTCGCTTGTTTAACTGGACAAATACGGTTTAACATGGAAATCCATGCTATTTGCTCTATACACATTAGAAACTATGTATTGCAGGTGTCTCTTCTTACTGACAGTGGAGGTACCAAAGATGATCTGCGGCTTCCTACCGATGATACTCTGCTTGCCCAGGTAAAGAATATACGGTGTTGCGTTTTTTTCCATTTCCTTTATTCTGGACTTAGTAGAGTAAATGTGGTTTCCATTTGTATGTAGATTAAAGGTGGGTTTGAGGAAGGAAAAGATCTTGTGGTGAGTGTCATGTCTGCTATGGGAGAGGAGCAAATCTGTGCTGTGAAGGACATTGGTAAAAATTAATAATTGCTGTGGCATAGCCAGTAGCTACAGCAAAAGGCAATCCTGTTTGAACAGGGTATCTATACTCTTTGGATGTTCTTAAGAACTACTATTTAGATGGTCTTGAAACTGTGGGTTTGTAACAGGTATAACAGATGCAAGACAGATGCTCTGATCCTTTTAGGGAGGAAATTTTCCTCGTAGCTGGATTAAATCTATATAGTATTATTTGGTATTTTATGTTCCTTTAATTTTAAAATTTCTTAGGCCTGCACGAGGTAGTGGCTCTCTTTTAAATGGCGAGCATTACTTCAACAAGAGAGATTGTTTTGTCCTGAAAACTGGCTTTAGTTTCTGTGCCGCTAACATTGCACCCCTTTTTCAAGCTCAACTCGCTGTCTAGGAAAATAAATGAGTAGGAAAGAGTTGAAATATATGAGTTGAAATATGGTTAGTTTATGTGCCATTGAATTGACTGTCTAACACCCTTTGCTCAAGCGCAAATTATGGCTTAGTTTATGTGCCATTGACAGTCTAATACCCTTTGCTCAAGCTCAAACTCCCTGTTTCGTCCAGCGATTTTGGTGATTTGAACAAATGCAGAGATCAACTTGAATTATTCTCCTGGATTGTGGCTTCCAAATGCTCTGTATTTCCAACCAGTTAATGAAGTTTGTTCTGTTGCAGGTTTACTTTTCTTGGGTTTCTTTCTCGATCCCTTTCTGTTCTTTTGGGAGCAACTCGCTTTTTTGTCCCGTAGACTTAATTTATGTTATATCACCTTTTAACCAGCCGTTTCAGGAATATGATGAATTTACTTGTTTTTTAACATTCGGTTTTTTAACTTGACTAGGACCTGATATCTAGTTGATTCTCGGTCTGACTGGCTGCACCGACTAGTCCAGTCCGAATTTGAAAACATATCGTGAAAGATCAACCTAATTGACTTCCTACTTTAGGCATCAACAGTCCAGAAAGAAACTCTTCACTGTTATTTATTTTAGAGTACCACTCATTTGAAAGTACCAAAGCATGTTCACTCCATCCTATTGTATCGAGCTCAATTAAGCTTAGGGGTCAGTTAAGCTTAGGGTCAGAAGTCAATCGAGCTCAATTAAGCTTAGGGGTCAGTTAAGCTTAGGGTCAGAAATTAATGAGTTGGATTAGGGGCCTGACTTGGATGACTTCAAAAAAATGTCATATATACACATGCAACTGTAAGTTTTTCTTGTTTTTTGTTTCAACTTTAGTTGTTAGTCCAAAAAAAAAAAAAAAAAAATCAATGAGTTTAAAAAAATTATAATCAATCAAAAATATTAAAAATTTTGATTTTTTTCAGTGTTTTTACCAGGTTAGAACAAATTTTTAACATTCGGTTTTTTAACTTGACTAAGACCTGATATCTGATTAGTTCTAGGTCCAGCTGGTTCCACTGGCCAGTCCAGTCTGAATTTGAAAACATAGCGTGGAAGATCAACCAAATTAACTTCCTACTTTAGGCATCAATAGTCGAGAAAGAAACTCTTCACTGTCATTTATTTGAGAGTACCACTTATTTCAAAGTACCAAAGCATGTTCACTCTATCCTATTGTACAATACATTTTATGGCTCCGACATTAATAAGGTAAATTTTTATTGAATCTTTTGAAAGAAAACAATCATACGTAATCACTAGGCACATTCTATATATGTGCAAAACATGCTAATAGATCATGAAGGCTCTTTACTGACTGGACGATTCCCATAAATATAGCAAGCAAAACCCCAAAAGTTAACAATCACGGACAGGATCTTGAAACCGCTCATGGGATCCTTCAACAATATAACAGCTGCAATGCTTGTAATTGGCACTCTTATTGAATTCAGAACACCAGCTAGGACAGTGGATGCTAGAAATACAATAGCAGTGCCTCCCAAAATCCCCAGCTGAAAAGTAATTACACCCCAAATAAGAACCAAATAATATGAACTTCTTCCACCCTTGAAACTTTGTGCCTCGGATGCCATTGCTTGGAAGTCTTTGTTCACAACGCAACCAATTGTGGTGAAGATAAATCCAAACAGGGATACCATCACTTGTTGCTCCAAAACAACATGGAATGATCTTCTACCGAGAAACTTTATAAAAACCAACTCTGACAGAGCGAAAATAAGCCCATGAAGAGCAGATCCCAGAATATCCCATACAAAACCCATGGTGTACTGAGAATCAGTGACATAAGAGTACCTGTCCGAATCTGAATCCAATGCAATGATCACCATTGCAGCAGTAATTATCACAATGGAATTTATGATTGAAGCATTAATTTTGTTTTTCACAAGAAAATACCCAAAAAGAGTAGAAAACACAAGAGCAGTTGATGCCAATAGGGAAGCAGTTGATGCCGGCAGGTAGGCATAGGCATATGCATACATAAGGTTGTCAGCAGCAGTCAAGAAGCCGAGCAAAATATAAGATAGAGTAAGTTTTAGGTCCAAAGGAGTTGGATATACTCCTAAAATGTAGTATGTAGGGATTAAGATTAATGCTGGAATAGGCCAGCCTGCAACAGCCACCCATGAAATTATCCATTTGCTGTTGCCTCCGTTAGAATAATAAAGACGGGAAAGGAGACTAGAAGCAGGGAAGGCAACAAGCATTGCACCACTACTTAAAACTAGTAAAATCCAATATGAGATTGGTTTGCTTCTGTATGCTTCCCAAGCCATGGTCTTGTACGCAGAAATTTTATCCCTCAGTGATTTCGGAGGTATTTTTGGCGGTGCCTCTTCCATTCCTTCTGCTAGAAAGGGCCATTTAGGTTGATCACTAATTTTCTATAAGCAGAAATTTCTAGAGAAATAAACCAATGCATTGCAACTAGGAGCATGATCAGATCAATTAACAAAAGAAATGGAAAATATCAAATTCTGGTGCATATAATACATATCAAACATTTGCAAATTAAATGCAGTTCGAACTATACTGTATCTGTCACTAAGAATATCTCTAAGTATAAATATCTCTAAGTATATTCCAAATCCCTAATCCAATATCTCAAGCCACAAACATGGCGTTGCCTCAAACTCTGCTGGACAGCTTTTTAAGTTTCTTCTTTTTGGATATAGAAAATTGGAACTTGATTCTGCTTGGATTTTCCAAAATGAGTTTTACATGTAATCAAACATAAGATATGCAAAATTACACAACGGAAATAAATTCTCATTAAGATGATTTAAAGAACTAATAGCAATCAAAGCTGAAAAAGAACAAGATATCAATCGAAAAGCATCAAACTTGTAATTCTAACAAGAAGCAAGCTGAAAGATGACAAAAATTTCAATTTCCATTTTGTTTTCAGAATTACCTATCACAATGAACCCAATGAAGGTCAAACCTTCAAAAAAGGGTATTCCCCCTTTCGTTCAATCTTTTTCTGGCTTTAATCTTTCCTGCTTCGCAGTTAGGCCTCGTTGAAGTCAAAAGGTGCAAAGAAGAGGTAACGTATCGTGTACCAAATTTATGGATTTCCAAACTGGATGGACTATTGACAAGAACTACTAAAAGCACAAATCTTATGAGTGGTCACACAGCCGCAACTGATTCATTAACACAATTTATGGATAATTACATTACAGCTACTGAGATTTATTCAATTAGAACTTTTATCCCTCCTCTTCAAGAGAACCAACAGCCAGATCTATCCATTGACCAAATTCTAATTCCTTACGCCTAAGTATGACAAAAAGAAACACAAACCAATAAGGCAAAAGAAACAAACAATAATTCTTTCCAGTTGAAACGAAAGGCAACCCGCTCATAAAACTGGCCAAATTCGGCCATCAAATAGATTTCTTGAAAACTGGAGCATTAGAAATTAGAATCACAACCCACTCATCAAGTAATACAAATCAAGAACATCAAACAACATTTGCCAATCTAAGTACAAATGTGTATCTCAAACTGTCTCTGTGTAATATTGAGCTAACCTGGAGCAAGAAGTGGTTGCTGCATGAGCCCAACTCGTTTTTAATATTTATGAGAATTAAAAGATGAGAATGCTGGGATACAGTATGGGAACTGAGTGGCCACCACCAATACAATTTTCTGAAGAGAGAGCCGATTTGGTCTTAAGCGAGGCAGCAGTCGGGTGTGTGGTCCGATTCCTAAGGGCAATAATTCAATTGGAAAACGATGTATTTGCCCACGGGAACCTCATGTACTGTGGCAGATGGTCCTCCACAATTTTATATTATTGGAGTCACTAATTAAATTGGAAAACGATGTATTTGCCCATGAGAACCTCATGTAATGGAGTGAGTATTGCGTGCACTCTGCACGCCACGTGGTGCACTAGAGCTAATCATACAACGTCAAATAATATAAAATATGATTCATCATTATCATATCATATAAAAATAAATTATTAGTTCTAATATACCACGTGATAATGCACCTAATCTATTATATACTTTTCCCATTGGCATATGGTCCTCCACAATTTTATATTATTGGAGCGCAATCAGCTGAACAGACCAAATAATGAACACAGGATACGCACACGTCGGTTGACAACTTTTCCGTAGAAAAGATTTTTACTAATGTAATTGTTTATTGTTATTTCGGGCAATATTGACATTCTATTCTAGTTTTGTATTTTCGACGTTCTGTTCACTCTGATTTTATGATAAAAAATAAAATAAGTAAAATGATATAAAAAAAAAGATGGCACATCACTACCCACTGTTTTTGAGGAAAATTTGTTATAACACAAGTTTTAAGCTTTCATCTAACTTGTACTAATATCTCTCCAAATTTGGAAATAATTGCATTTAACTACATGATTCTCTTTTTTTTTTGTCATTGCTTTTCTTTTCTTTCAACTTAAAATTCTTAAATAAGAGAAAAATTTATTGTTCTCTTATCCCCCCCCCCCCCCCCCCCCCAAAAATAGCAGTCTTCCTCACTAGGTCAAATTGTTTGTTATCATGTTTTAGAATGCTAGTTTTATTTTCCTTTGTTTCACTTTGCGGGTGTTTTGTTTAGAAAAATCAAGGAGACAAATGGATAGGAGTAATAGTGACATTATTATTAATATTTGAAAAACAACCATCACTATCATTCAATCAGAATGAAAGTGATTAATAAGGGTTTCTATAATTCCTTCCAAAATACTACTTCATCACCCTTTTGGGGAGAATGATACTTATTTTATTACTAAACCAAACATGTTAAAGGGATCAACAAAATCCATGCTCATAGTAGGATTAATGATATACGTAGTAATAGTGATTGAGAAATTTAAACTAAATGTCTTTTTAATGATTTAAAAATTTTAAGAACAAAATAGAGGCTTGTTCTTAATAAATTTTGATTTTTGTAATAACTGATTTTATAAATGTTGAAAATCAATTACTCCTGACTTTAGCTTAAAGATCCAAAATCATGGTTAAAAAGACAAATAACAATATCACAAAACGTATTTTTCAAAATTAGAAGTAAAAAGAAGCTGTTGAAAACAAACTCTAACTTTGATGAGTTTTAAGGAATGCAATTTTCAATGTCTAATGTAATTGCAAACACTTTTAATTAGTTTAGCTTGCCTTAGTTTGATAATAATACAAATAAAATGCAATGATTAACTTAAGAAGTTAACTAGTTTTATGCAAGCAATATGTCAAGTAGATTTGACTCTCGTTACCTATCACAATTTGTAGCAGCTCAATTTTGCCTTCTTATTTGACTTGTGTTTGATTGTCTTAATAAAAGAAAACATAATTAGATAAACCCCGATAATATAATATTATAACACCATCTTAGAATAAGTTTTTGTAACATATCTTTTCCTTCTCAAATTTTTTCTTCCAGCTCTTACTTTCTAAAAAATGTGACAAAAAAAGTTTATTTAGACTTAAAACTGGTTTTATCAAATCAAATTACAGTTGGTTTTTATCAAATCAAATTAGAGTTGATTTTGATTCACCTAAATTCTCTGTGACTAATTTTAGGATTTGTATTTACTTCTTTTCATTTTCTTGCACATACTTGTTGATGTACATTAAGTCACTTTTATATGCGAATGTGAAGCAAAATAAAAAATTAAAGAAGATGTGTGTTTCGTTCCAAGGAATTGGGGTCATGGAATTGAAACTAGATACCCAGATTCCAATTATTCTATTTTGATAAGACATTTCTCAAATGAATTAGAATTAAGTTATACCGAATTTGATTATTGAATTTGTAATTCTGCCCGAAATTCCAATTTCAATTCTACAGCAAAATTCCCACCATCCCCCCAAACACACGCATTTAAAATGGGATGCTTTTTACATACCTCCCCTGAGGTTTGATATAATTACACTTACCTCCCCCAAGTTTTAAAAATTACACTTGTCCCCCCTATGTTTATATTTTTATAACAAAACAAACTCATTTTGATAATGCGTCCCAAAAATACCAACCAAACACCTTAAAATATTCTTAATTGCTTTTAAAAAATAAAAATAATTTTTTTTAAAAATTAATTAATTAGTCATAAAAAATGTCAAAAGGACTTGTGCTTTCACACCAAATTTTCAAATCTTCAATAGATTCCACTATCTAAAACTCAGTTACCTGACTAATCTAAATAAATCCACTTCATCTACCAAAATCTTACAAACAAATTATTAGTAAGAAAGAGATGACCAAATTTATTAAGCAAAAGTATCTGTAAATAGCTTGGGAGACCCAATTTGATGGGCAGAAAACTTTGGTTTTTGGGATCTTTTTACTTTTTTATTTATTACTTATTTTTAAAAGTAATTAAGGATATTTGAGGATATTTGGTTGGTATTTTAGGGATATATTATCAAAATTAGTTTGTTTTGTTATAAAAAATGTAAACACAGGAGCGTAAATGTAATTTTTAAAATATGAGCTGAAGTTCTTGCAATTACAACAAACCTTAGGGGATGTTTGTGAAATTATCCCATTTAAAATTAATCTCAACCACTAAGGAAAACCCAGTGGCCAAGGGAACTCCTACCAAGGTAGGGGGAACCCCAAACTCAGCAAATTCTCACCATCCACCAAAGTAGGGGTGTTATCGAGCCGAGTTGAGCTCCAGTAGCACCATGTTCGAGCTTGACTTGATTGCTTATTGGTGTTGCTCGAATTTGACTCGAGCTCGATCGAATTAAAAATTGTGAAGCTCGAGCTCAATCTCGATGCAGCGTTTGAATACTCGAACTCGACTTGAAACTCGTTTACACTCTTTTTTTTTGCACTTTGTCGCTCGAGCTCGAGTGCTCGATAATATTTTGTTAAATTTTATAATGTTTATACCTAAAATAGTAAATATATAATACATAAATATATAATTATTAAATAATTGTAAAGCTCGATTAGGCTCGACGAGCCTTCGAGTTTGAAAAATCAATATTCGAATTTGACTAGCTTGACTAATCGAGCTTCTCGATACTCGGCTCGAACTCGGTCAACTCGAGTTCGAGCCGAGCAGTTGACCGAGCCCTCGCGAGTCGGTTAGATTGAAGCCGTACACCGAAGCACACGCATTTAAAATCAATCTCAACCATTGCGCAAAACCTTGTGTCTAGGGGAACGCCTGCCAAGATTGGAGGGTCAAGTCCTGACTTAGACAGCTAGGAAAATAGGAGCAAAAAAAGGGAAGGGGAGATTAGGGATGTATAATGGGAGTTACACACTAAATTGCATGCGGAAAAATGTCTAAGAATCACCCCCAACATAAATTTGAGAGTTTCACTCTAATTGTGTGAAACAAATACATTATAATGAGAATTGTTGATCCAAAAAAAAAAAAAAAAAAATCCCCCCTCCCAATCAATCTTGCGCTTTCTGTGTCTTCGCTCTCTGCTCTCTTTACCCCCTATTCTCTCAATTATCACTCTTCACTCCTCTTTCCGCACCTCCACCTCCGCCTCCGCCTCCGCCTACATCTTTGCCTCTCATCGTCCTGTTGCTGTCACTCTTTTCCTCCAAACAAGACTCCACAAACTCTGCAAGATTAACTTATTTGAATAAATCTCGACATGAATCCTTCCCAAGAATAAGAAGATATTATGATGAAGCTTCATAAATATGGACAAACTTGTTTGGATGTACTTTTCCACTTGACATCGACAGTATTCATGTCGATATTCAAAATAAAAAAGCCAAAGATGATTTCTAGTCTAATTCATGTCTAAATAACAACAGACAAAAGTTACATTCAAACACACCTTGCTCGCTATGCGTTTTGGTCAAGTGAAGTTGATTTAGGATAAGATTTCCACAAATTTTGACGTTTGGAAACTAACCCAGAGCTATCCGTTTTCATACATTTTCTCAAATTGCATTGGTTATTATTGAACTATTTTGCTCGCGGAGTAAATTCATTTCATCAAGAAGAGCATATATAGGTGTATAATCTATGAAGTTAAGATCATAAATGCTATCCAAGATGGATTAAAGATGCATCAAATTACAAATCACGTGATATAATTTATTTTTCACTTGACAAAAAGCATCACTCGTTTTCGTAGGGTGCAGCACTAAAGCATTTCGGTTTTGATATAGTAGAACAAATATATCCATAACAGCACAAAATTAAGATGATACATTATTTGTCCTATAACCAGTTTTATTTTGTTCATTGTTGTTAGCATTAATGCCTAGACAATTTTTTTTTTCCTATCGTTCGAGAAAATCAAGATGTCGTATAACATGTGAACGTTGCATGTATGAAAAATATGGAACTTATATGACAAATTTAAACATAATAAAAAAAAATTAAAAGCAAACTCTTTTTGCAGAAAAGCCCTATGTACGAACGATAAACGCCTATCCCACAAGAAAAATCCACCTCACAATGTACTTTATGGAAATTTCCCTTGCGACTAACAAACCACGCACCATTCATTCATGACCTTAACTTTTCGTGCTAAAAGAAAACTTTATTGTCTGGTAGTCTCATCACTTTTGCTCAAAACAGGCTGATCCCAAAATGTGATATGTAGGATATTTAACACTCAAGTTTCAACCATCAAAGAGAAAAAAACAAAAAAAAAAAAAAAGGCAATGAGCAACAGTAAAGTCATGCATCATCAATGAAACACAGTATGCAAAACTTTATCTTTTGGTATGTTAATTCAAGGAAATAAAATGTAATACATGAACGTAACTTGTTAAAAAGAGATGTGTTATGATAATCTAAAAGATATTTAGTTGTAGATATTAAAAGGAAGAAAGTGTTAAACGGAGATTGTCGAAGTGATTATGCTTAAAACAAGATCCGATTATTCTGAGTTGTACAATAATTTTACTTCTATATGATCCCTTGACGTTAGAATCAACATCAAGGCTATTTGAACTCCTTTTCTTTCTTTTTTTCTAAACCAAATAACTTTGTAGAACAAAAATAATACATAGTCAAACTATGATTGGTACGTTTCTTAGAAATGAACTCAAGATCTTTTGTTCTCAAGGCATTGATTCACCTTAGTCATTTTTCCTACTAGACCAAAACAACATTTACAGCCTTGCTTCTTGAATTTTAGGTATCTATATCAAGAACGATTAGAGTGTAAAATACATAAACTAGAATAAATATTTATGTCACTTAAATTTCAAGATGGTAGTTAGAGTTAGTCAATGAATTGAGGGCCGATTGGAGGAAGGAATTGTTTTCGTGTTATGGACTTCTTCTTACTTTCATTAGCTAATTGACAAAAGTTTAATTGTAGTCCTAAAAGATTGGTATTGTTTTTAAAATAGAAAAGCCATTGTAGGAGAAGATAATGTTAGGATAGGAGCCTCTCACCTTTAAATTTTTTTTTTCTTCCATGCAATTTTAACTTAAGTTAGCTTATTTGATAATTTACCTGTAAATTGTTATTGACTTATCATACCATTTTCATAAACAAGAAGCTTTGCTCTAAACAGTTTACTTATTTCTCACAATATTGCTATAGAGTTTACAAATAATAATAAGATAAAAAATAAGTGGAGAAAATCTCAATCTTATAATGCTAAACTTGAAATTTGATGAAATTAGAAAAATTATTGATTGCTTCAATCAAATAAAAAAGATAAAAAGATGCATTATAATAAGAAAAAAAAAGGAGTAAGAATGAGAAGTAGTGAAAGCTAAACTCAAATATTTACTCCAACAAAGAGCAATCATCACCACTAATTAATCTGCACATTACACTTGAATGGTTATTAAAACACACTGCAAAAGCTTCTAACTTGTGTTATAATAGACCATATATTTACATTCTAAAGTTTTACATAAAAAAAAATTATTTACATCACAAAGAATAGTGCTTAATCTCTATACATTACTCATCAATTCATTAATGATCATAGTATGCTTTTATTATTTAGAAAAAAAAGTAAAATCTATTTTTAAGTGTCATTTAGATGGCCAAATTTTTTTCATAAAAAAGCCATCCGTTTTCCATTTCTTTACCAAAATACCGCCCGTTTATTCATTTATTTTGTAAATTAGCAATAAGCTACTTTTATAGAAAAGAAAAGCCAATATATAGAAAAACCAAATCGATTTATTGTCATGGAATTAATTTTTTACAAATTTAGTTGTCATTTAATTTAGGTACGGGATGCGTGTGGGACAAATGCTGAGTACAATTAAATAGAGACATAAATAAAAAAAAATGTTAAAATTACAAAAAAAATAATTCAATAAAAAAAAAAAATGGTGCACTAGGCGTCAAAACGTCAACGCTCTAGTCATCCAAAGTCCTGATTGAGCCACCCACTGACCCACCACCAACCTAACGGAAAACCAAACGGCGTTGAGAATATGCTGCTCCCATTACCTTACAAAAAGCACCTGAGTCAACACCCGTCAACAACCCCACACTTCTTTTAAGTTTTAATTCTCTTTTTCTCGGATTTCGGAGTGGAGATCCGATCCGGAACATTTGTCCGGTTTGTTATAATATTAGAAGCTTACGCCACCTTTTGTTCTCGCCACTCCCCTCATGTCTTTATCGTTTCTTGAATGACCATTGCACCCTCACGCCTTTTGTGTCAATTGCTAATAGAATTTTTACAATCGAATTTGTAAGATGTGGAAAGTAAAATTTGGGTAAATTATAATATTCGAGTTTTTTTCTTTTTTTGTGACTTTGGAATATGATGCAGACGAAAACATATATATGAGTTTGGATGTAAATTAAAAAAAATTTAGTATTTTATATATTATTCGATTTAAATGTTAATTCTAGCATTTGATAGTTAAAGGATTTGGATCTACTTTTTCTTGGAGTTCGAATCTTTCAAAAATTAATTAAAATCTTTAGTTTTACACTAAGAAAAAAACTATGAAAATAAAATATTTGATTTTATTAGCAATTGTGAATAATGAATGGTTGTATGATAACTTTTTAAGAATGTCATTTATATACTTGTAACTCTTTCACAAGTTTTTAAAAATGGTATCTTGAATTCTAAGTCACATAACAGACAAATCCTTACAACAACTGTTCAAGAAAAATCAAAGACAATGTTTTTTTTTTCAAATTGTGTGGGACAATATTCAAAATAGATGTTATATTTTTCTCTTATTTATTATATAATGTTTTACGATAATTATCAGATCTAGATAATGTAACCTTATTTCTATTTGCAAAAAAAAAAATATAATAATAGAAGACGAAGAGGAAAAAGAATACAGTATAATGCAGTGCTCGAAACTATTTTGGGCACATTTTTCCTTTTTAATAATTTACAGAGTTATTGAAATTCCCCCACTCCAGAATTAAATACTCGAGGCACAATGCGAGTGGTCAGTTTTACGATAGGCAAAATGGTAATTTCACGTGACGGCAAGGTGTGCCCCTAGTATAAAAACACAAATTCTGATCAAAATTTTACCGTAAAAAAATTAGAAAAGGGAAATTAAAAAAGGCCCTTTCCCTTCATTTTTCTCTCTCTATTACACGCACTAACTGCGTGCTGTTGCAATCAGGCATGGACGATGATGGGAAAGTGCAGAGCTCCGGTGAAGAAGAAGAAGCAGCAGCTCAGAATTCAAAATCAGCCGGAGAGTTTCACGAAAATTCTCAACCCGGCTGTGGTGATGGTGACGAGCAGCGGAAGAAGCAAGTGAAAAATACTAGTACCGTTGAGAACAGTTCAAGTTCAGTGGTACCAACAGAGAATAGAACTGCTACTGGAGCTCTGAAGCCACCTCAAACCCTAGCTACGCCGGCCCCCTCTAGCGATCCTCGCCGCAATTCTGGTAATTTTCTTCCTCTCAAAATTCTTGTGTTATTCTCTGTGCTCTAACTCTGTGTGTGTGTGTGTGTTTGTTTTTTTTTTAGTTTAATTTTCATGCTAATATATCGTGTTTGCTGGTTTTGAATTACGAAGAATCCAGTTTTGCTAGTCTGTCGCTAATGTGTGAGTTAGAGTGTGTATTTGTGTGTGAGTTTGCATGTACTAAGGTAAGTGAGTGTTCTAATTGTGAAGGAAGAATGATCTGTCTGCTTAGGTTGCGTTTTTTCGACGAGAGTGCATGTTAGATAATAAGGTGGTTGGAGAATGTGTTTCGGAATATTTCAATATTTTTTGGGGGAAAATATCGTATCCAAACAAACCTAATATGTTTAGTGAATGGTGAGACAGAGGTGCCGCTGGAGTATGGATTGCAATCAAGTGAATCGGCTGAAGAATTGAAGGTTAGGAAACCTTTTTCTAGTTTCCTCATCTTGTACTTAGCTTGTGCATCTTACATTGTTAGATGTGTAAACAATTTTCCTGAAATTGTCTTTGCTGAATTCTGTCTGTGTCATGCTGGTCCTCGTCATGATTGTTACTGGCAGAATTAGTTGGTTTTTACGTGGCATATTGGATGCAAGATGATTTCTTCGAACTTACCCATTTTTTAGGTGCTTTGTATTGCTCGAGCTGTCTGGAAGCATAAATTCCGGGCATAATCTAAGTTTCTAATCTAAATGAGTAAGCGGATACAAAACAATCAAATTGTATCCTTATCACTCGGTAAGAGAGTGAAATTAGCAACCTGAATGTCAAATTAGTAAGGAACAAAGTCTTGCTACAGGATTTTTTTTCTATATTCGGTGATCTTGGTAAATTAAAGCTTTGACTAAGGGCAAAGTTCTCTTAGGTTTCTGTAGAATATTGATCAAGTCCAAAAATAGAGATACATATCATCTTTCACCTGTAGTAAATTGGTGAAGGAGAAAAAATTAATACGGAAACATCAAAGAGGGAAGGGGTGGGGCAGGAAACTTTCAAAGTCATTAGTAGAATTCATTAAGTATCATATTTGAGGCTTGAAATTGCGGCAGACTGTCTCAAAGAAAAAAGTGGAGGAAAAGAAGTTGAAATGCTGAAGAAAACTTAAAGAAAAGAAGAGAAAACAAATATCTATTTCAAGTCAAGACATTAGAATCTCTGAATACACACTGACACACACACACTCCCTCTGCCCCTTTTTGTTTTTCTCTTTGACCAGCCACATACAGAAGTATAGTTAGCATATCTTGATTTGCAGTTTTGATTATTAATATTGTAGTTTGAGAAAATTTGGAATTTTGGAGTTTTAAATGAAGGGTATCTTGTGTAACTTGGTTGTTAATTTTGACTTTTGATTTGAACCATTTTTAATGTAGCTAACAAAATGGATGGATGGAGTAAAAGTTATTTCATCAAGCAAATTACTGAGAGGATATATCAAAATACATCACATTATATGGTCTTGGAGTTGTCCAATTTCCCTATTTAAAAACGAAGCTTTTGTGCTCCCGAGTGTAGTTTCATGCTATTCAAAATTATTTGATTAAGACAAGCCCAATAATAAGCTGAATTCACATTGTAAAAGCTCCTTTACGGGGAAATGTAAGTCAAGGCTCAAGATTTCTGTAAGTAATTCCATCTGAAAGATCTTAACTAGAAAAGTAATATAAGTGCTATACTTTGGAATCACTTGCTTCTGCCATGATCACTTCATTGTCCATTTCAATTTGAGTTTTCATACGTACCTCAAGCTTCTAAATGTGTTGCAGTCATATTGTGAGTGAACAAAATCCTTATTATGTATTTGTTAGTAGGTTGAGAACCATGAAATTTACCTTCTTGTTTTCTCTTTTTGTCAAACTAAATAACTTTGCATTTGGTGTTACATCCTGAATTCTGTAGCACTTAACTGATTTTCTTTCATTCTCAACTTTTTCAGGATCAAGTTGGCAAATCCAACCAAGAGGAGCCGAAAAGCTCTAGAGATCAAGCTGCTTCAGCTCAGACGCAGAATCAGCAAGAGCCACCTGATGGCCCACCTCCTCCATCTGAACCATCTCCAACTTCTGTTACGCAGTCCATTTCATCCATCCCGAGTCCAACTCTACCAGAAAAAAGATCGTTGCCAATAGATAACAGAAACACTTCTTGCATGTCAGAGATGGGCAAAACAAATTCATTTGACCAAAAAACTTTATCTGTTGTAACTGTTCAAAAAACACCTTGCCCTGATGGGTACAATTGGCGGAAGTACGGTCAAAAGCAAGTGAAAAGTCCTCAAGGCTCTCGTAGTTATTACAGATGCACGCACTCAGACTGCTGTGCCAAGAAGATTGAATGTTCTGATGACTCTAATCGTGTTATGGAAATTGTATATAGGAGTGGTCACAATCATGATCCTCCTCAGAAAGTAAATTGCATGAGAGGAAGCAGGAATACGTTGTCAGTTGCACCTGTAAATGGGAGTGACTCTTTTGTTGGTTCAATTGGAGCTCTTAGTGATTCAATTCCATCCGCTTCTCCAAAAGAATCTGTACAGGAAGCTGCTGCTGTACCAGATCTCATACAAAAGGAAGCCAGTGGTTCTGATGATAGTGCTGGGACTGATGTTAAGCAGGAGTATGCCGACGAACCTGAGCCCAAAAAAAGGTAACTGAAAATATGCAGATATTTGTCTGTGTTTCTTACATCTAGTGTTCTTTTTCCCCCCCACTTAGCTGATAGGGAACACATGTTAATGTATTTTAACTCTTGGGATTATCAGATTGAAGAAAACTGTTTCCAGCTGCTCATTGTCTCTTTCAAAACCTGGAAAGAAACCAAAGTATGTTGTCCATGCTGCTGGTGATGTGGGAATCTCAGGAGATGGCTACAGGTGGCGCAAGTATGGACAAAAGATGGTTAAGGGGAATCCTCATCCAAGGTGAAATCTCTTGTATTCTGATATGAGATCTTAAAGAAATTTTATTAATTTACTGTTCTTTTTTGGTCTTTTAGCTGAAATAAGTTGTAGAGAATTCTGCAGTACATTCTGAGTTGAATTTCTAATGTGCGAATCTTGATGTTGCCCTCTTTTGTGCATTTCATGGTTTACTCAATTATGACATCATGAAGCTCATATTCGTGCTGGAAAGATTTGGGCTACCTCACTCGTACACCTTGCTTTGATATTCTGTTTTCTTATGTCCTGTTAAATAAATTTTGCACTTTTCACATGCATGTAATCGGGTATAATGCCTTCCACCATCTTGTTACCTAACAACCGGAGGTATGATTTTCTGATGAATACAGTGGAAAAAAATGAATATAAAGGTCAGCATTCCATTGAAAAGATTTGCCAGACGGCAAGCAATAAACAATTACATGTTGTCTAATATGGGAGCATAGACTGAGTTGCTAATTGCTAAATAACTAAGCTTATACCTGTTTATCAGTTTAAGCTGGAACGTCAAAATTTCATTCTGAACAAAAAATGGCTCTTCGGTATGTTTTTCCAGGAATGAGGCACTAAAACTGTTCTAGGGAGTCAAAAGTGAAATTAGTCGCATGGTGGCCTGAAGTGGAGTGAAGATTTCCATTGACTAATTAAAGTGTTAAGCTAAGACAGCAAGAGAAATGGATAAGTTGCTCCTTGATATGATATCCTAGTACTTAATTGGATGGATGAGAGAAACCATTGGGGTTTCTCTTTTAGCGATAGAAGTGAACTGAGACATTGAGTGAAAGAGAGTTGAAGAAGCAACATGTGGATTATTGTTTGTTAACAGATATCAAGGACTTGATGTGGTGGATACACGTGAACAAATATATGTATTTGCATTACTGTGCACAAAATATTTGTAATGCACAACAGATGCACAACCACACACACATGTACTGTTGCCATGCATGATTATTGTAGCCTTTATTGTTTTTCAGGCTGATATTTGTAGAATAATAGGAAATGGTCATTTTTGTAGTAGTAAACTTTGCCTGTGATCGAATCTTAATTCATCTAGAGAGTATACTCTTGGATTAAATTATATACTGGCGGGATAACTCTTGGTGAATTCTGTATAGGATATCATATGTATCCTAAAAGTTAGAAGTCTAATTTATTGTCCAGTGAATTGGATGAAAGATCTTGTACTTGCCAATGCTGGGATTTACTTTCTTCTAGGTGCAGTATTTCAAAGTCTACTCATAGCCTTCCATTTTTTCCCTGTCAAATCGATGTGTATGCTTGATGGATGTGATTCATCTCTTGAATGAACTTCAGGAACTACTATAGGTGTACTTCAGCAGGATGTCCAGTTCGAAAGCACATTGAGAGGGCCAAAGATAACACAAATGCTGCCATAATAACGTACAAAGGTGTACACGATCATGACATGCCAGTACCTAAGAAACGTCACGGTCCACCTAACGCTCCCCTTGTTGCCGCTGCTGCATCTGCATCGATGAACACTATGCAGGTAGTAAAATCTGAAAAAATCCAGAATCAAGCATCTGATAACCAGTGGTCAGTGGACAAAGAAGGTGAATTGAAAGGTCAAACGTTGCAACATGGAGAGGAGAAGACAACAGAATCTACTAAAACTCTTTTAAGTATTGGTTTTGAAATCAAGCCTTGCTGAAATTTCAAACTCTGAGTCTGAGCAAAAACTGTAGGAAATCTGGAATGACATAAAGAAAAAGTAGCTTTCTTGACATAAGATGGTTTCTTTGTATCTTCAACTTTTTGCTTCGATTTTTCCTTGTATGTTTCTTTATTATAGATTTGCTTAATTTTTCTAGCAGTTTGTATGGCTATTTAATAGTTTAGACATATTCATACTGTTGGAGTAGTGTAGAACTGGCTGCTTGATCCTGTAAATTGTTGACTGATTAACCTAAATGGAACACAAAACAGAAAGAGCTTCTGGTGCTTGTTTATTTTCATTTTACTTTGATATGAGCATTGTAGCAACAGTTAAGGTCCAAATTGTCTTGCTATATATCGTAATTTGACAAATTTGTAGGTATTTGAGGACTCTTCAGGTTCGTGCAATAGCTGATCTTAATATAAATTTAACTAGATTATGTTCTGGCTTCCTCCGATCCTGTAGATGTGTGTATTGCAGATGGGCACTTTCACGGACAATGTACCTAATCTTGCAACGGGATTGCAGAGATTTATGCTCCAACATTTGTTTGCTAAGCATTTAGTTTGCATGAAAATGAAACCTCGTCGCTGGTTATGTTAGTTTTATTAGGCTTTCTTGTGAATTAGAGAGCATTTGGTTCCTGTTTCTCATTTTTTCCATTGAAGGCCATTCTGTTCATTCCTTGCTGGGCAGAGAATTGGCGACAGAATATTACTTAACATACGATATGACACATACACTGATTTCAGTTATCTGCCGTAATAATTTGCGTCATGCATCGTTAATATACAAGTGTCATGCTGGCTTCACATGTATCATTGTTTGCTGAGCATAACATATTGTTAGACTTCTAGTCATACCGGAAAAATGCAGTGAAAGGGTTTTGGATGGAAGGTCGCATGTATAAATTATATGTTTTCTTTTTCTTTTTCTATGAAGCAAAGAACTTTCCCTCTTGTTACTATTCTATGTCGTCTGCGAAATTCGAAAAAAGTTACCAATTATTGATTAGACCTCGAGTCTGGAGAGTCTCCACACGCACCAGGGCCAAAAATGCTGATCCGATTAATGACCTAGGCAGTTGGAATTATTGAAACTGGAATTGTTTGATGTAAATGAAATAAAGTTAGGTGCAGTGCTAGGGTATCTGAAATGAAGGTGCCACTGGGCCAGCAACTCGTGCCTGGTTATACTCAATGTTGCAGCCAGGCACAAGAGAATGAATTACTCGTTCGAGTCCACACATAAAGCTTCATATAGTCGATTGCGAAATGAGTTGGTCCGTATCCTTCAAGCTACTGGGGCCATAGCACCCTCTAGGTAGGACAGTCCTCAAATCACATTTATACCAGGCCAACAACTCCTACGACAAAGTTAACAGTCTATCATGGTCACATTACTTGAAAACAGAGTTGTCCGAGCAAGTTTGACAACTTTTCCATTAACAGCTTAACAAACATATGACCATGAAAATTTTCTCCTCCACAAAACTACACAGCTGGTGCCTGACAAAACCAGTGCCACCCCCGGACCAGCACATTTTTTAGCCGTTTTGGTCCATGTCAAAAAATGGCCCCTGTTTGCAATCCTGACTAGATAGATATCATTAAGACTGGACTCTTAACACGAGTTTTTTCCACTGCACATAAGTTTATGCATCTAAATTTCCTTTGACTGATTCTGGTCGCAAGTCAATACACTTCTGATCTAGGAATTTCTTCATGCATAGAGTTTTATATACATCCAAATTTGCAGCTAAGTTATATATGAAGTTGTAGCTGAAATGCAATTGATTCAGGAGTTACACATGAAATAGACATCAATATTCCCCGCCCAGAAGATAGATAACTAGGTCATTCTGATGAAATACTTAACTTGTCAATTGATAAACATATTTCTGATTCCATGACTTCCTTGACTTTCTTCTCATGATCAGTATCCCCAGTGGTAGCTCTATCTTTGGCTTCAGAAGCAGCCATGCAGTCATGGAATCTGAAGCAACTAACAAGATGGTCATTTGTTATACCAGCAACCTGCATAAATGAGTAGACAACCGTTGGCCCCACACCCCTAAATCCTCTTTTCACCAGTTCTTTGCTTATGAAATCAGCTTTTGGGGTCTTTGCTGGAATTTGGCGAGGATACCGGAATCTGCTAACCAAAGATTTGTGGTTCACAAAGCTCCAGATATACTTGCCAAAAGATCCGAATTCATCTATAATCTGCCATTGGCAAAAGCTGGAAAAAGTTAGTTGCAGTGACACTAGTAATTAGAGTCATGAATTGTAGTTCTTTTACTCCACCAACAAAGTTAGGTTAGGAGCAAGTAGCTAATTGTATTAAGACAGTAAGCTGTCATGGCCAACAACAGGGACAGTTAGGTTAAGTGATAATTTTAAATCTTTGAACTATCAAGATCAAACTGCATAAATTAACTTGCCATTTGTCAGTTCAAAACGGAAGGGAGAAAAACCATTTGTCCTACATATATCAAATAAACTGGAAATGTAAGGACCACCATTAAGTTACTTTCCACCTAATCTAACGGATCGAATCCTAAAGACCCATTTCTTGTTCAGAATCAAGTGACTACAAAAAATGTGGGTCCATAAACAGAATAGAATGACACGGCAATCACCATTTTGTGGAGTGGAAGACTAAAGACAATTACAACATACAACATCCATATCATTATCAAATTGCCATCAGATTACTATTAGCTAGTCATAATTTCTTCCGTGAAATGACAGCCTAGAATTAGTAGAAGGCCTCATCTAAGACCATTCAGCAGATACACATAATTACCATACAAGGTATATGATTAGAGCATCTACCTTGGATACTTGACGAGCATTCTCAATGATAGTTCGCAATCTAAGTTCTGATAATAATGAACTTGCGGTGCTTCCAGGAGCTATTAATTTCTTTTCATTCAGCTTTGCAACAACAGTGGGATCAAAGTCTGCAAAAACCTCCCTGCACAGACAAATTTATCATAACCAGAAGAACAGATCAAAATAGCTCAAGTAAAGATAAGATAGCAAGACCAGAAAACATGAAGGGTGTTCCTCTTTGCAAAACTACTGTAACCAGCAAAAG
Organism: Mitragyna speciosa; assembly: GCA_024721245.1. Lineage (NCBI taxonomy): Eukaryota > Viridiplantae > Streptophyta > Magnoliopsida > Gentianales > Rubiaceae > Mitragyna > Mitragyna speciosa. Next base: position 10,942,063 of record CM045553.1, on the reverse strand, counting down.
GAAGTCGGTGACATTAGTGTACTAAATTTTATGCTTTGCACTGAGAGATCAGGGATCCTTTAGAGATTAAAAGAAGACAAATACTACAGGAAGGTACCTAAATATGTTCCTCTTGCTAAGAATAGAAGGCCATGTAAGTTCAGACAAGGTTCCACAAAGAACAAGAAGCTCGAATAATTTCCTGGACAAAGTCAATATGAGAGCCAATAAATCGCCAGCTGATTCAAATTTAAAAACTTAAAATTACTGCAAGCATCATCTCAGTTGCTTACTTATCATCGTGAATTGGAACTCCCCATTCTTCATCATGAAAAGTAACATAGGCCATATCTGTTTTAAGCAATTGAAAAAAAAAAAAAACTAGTAAACAAACAGACAAGAGAAAATGGAAATAATCATCATGATCAGGCCAACTGTCTTGATAACAAAATAATGTACTCACTGATACTGAATAAGGGTATGCCGGGAAGAACCAGCTGCCCCCTCTTAAAGATTGAAATTCCACTTTCATAACGCATTAAAAATTTAAAACTATACATTCAAAGATTCGTTCATCATCATCAGAACTATCACTAACCCACACTACCATTCAGCATTAATCCCCAGAATCTGTCAAGTCAAAAAGCCTTTTAGCAATCAGAAGCCTAGTATTGCTTCACTTGTTAACAGACTTCACATTCTAACATAAACTCCATAAACCTCAATGTAAGAAATTAATTTAGTAAACAGAAACTATCCGATTCAAATTCCCTTTGTGAAGTACTGACTGCTGAAATTTTGAGATCTTCTGAAACTCACTAGCTTCACAAATCATGTGGTAAAAACTGTGAAGAAAGCCTAATGATGTTACTCAGGAACCTAGAACCTTCAAATTACTATTTCCTACAAGAGTGCAAACTCAAACATGAAACGAATGGAATGAAACATAAATTGCATTAAATATTCTTCTTTAATCATTCCAAAGTTTGAAAGAACACTAACCAGTAGTTGGTGTCACCCAGGCACATGTTTTCTTTGGTTGTTGACCATCAGATGATGATTCGGAAACACCAATGGAATCAACTATTTTTGCCTTTGAGGCCAATTGCTTTTTCCTATATGCAGTAATTCTTGTTCTATAAATCCTACCAGTTGATGCCCGACTGTGAAATGAATCTGTAGATGCATCAGAAGAACATGAAGCACTCAGTGATAGATTAGAGTGCAACAACGAACCCTGCCTGCGAAGTATTGAAGGAAAGCTTGTAGAATCCAATGGAGACGACAAATCAGTAACAGAAGTTGGGGATGAAAGGCCATTGCTATCTTCCACAAGCTCAACTTCCTCAGTTGACTTCTCTGCCTTTCCCCAAGGCTTAGACACAGGCTTTTTCCCCTTGAGCAACTTCTGTGCCTTGTTCCCGGCTGGTCCAAGGACTGACCTCACCTCAGAATCTCCTGCATTCATTAACCTCATCCCTGGAGCCCCTGACATTGAATTGATACCTCTTATTAACGTGAAACGACCTCAGCTGCAGCCCTTCAAGTTCCTTGAGATTTTCACTTGTACCTGTATTCCTGACCCCCCCCCCCCCCCCCCAGGTGCACCAAATTATAGGCTAAACACCACCCGCTACCACCACATTGCAAAAATCTCAACTCAACCAAACAAATGCCAAATGTGAAATCTGAAGAACCAAGAAACTAAACTACACCACATTGCTTTACAGGTATTGCTCTATTGGTTCAGAATTCCTCTATAACAACTACAATAGGGTCAATTATCAGCTTAAATTGACTCATTTCCAAACAACATTTCAACTTTTGAAACCCCTTCCCGTCCTCCACACCCAAAACAACAAAAACCCCAGAAGAATCCCACAAAGAACCAAACTTTTTACACCCAATGGGATGTAATTAACCCCTTAACACATAATCTAGTTTACACTCTTACCCACCATTTTCCTCCTTCAAAATTCAAACCCTGAAAGCCCTTCTTTTAAAGCTTAAAAACAAACCCCATATCCATATTCAAATAGGCAAAACATCATCACCTTTTGACCATTGCCTAGATTTGCTTACACAAAGATAAACATATGGTAATAAAATGCACTTATAAGTAGTAGTACTAATTTTATGTATAGCGGACAGCTGTCACATGGGTAGTTTTATAGTGAGCCAAGAAAGGTATTTTGGTATAATATGAGCCTTAAAAGAGAGAGAGATTCCACTGTTTATTTTCTTTTTCTTTTTTGAGTATTTTTTGCAGGGAATGAATTCAGAAGTTGTCTTTTTAGAGCTTTAGTATTTGTTCAAGAACAAAAGCTGACATTTTTTTTCTTTTCTTATTGCTAAGATGATAATGATGATGGGGTAAAAAAGAATTTTCATAGCTCTGACAATATTATATTCTGGGCTGTAATTTTTGGGAAAGTTGTGAATTTTCTTTTTTGGAGTGTGGAGAAGTTGAGACTTCAGAATGTGAAAGAATATGTTGGAAAGTGAAAGTGGGGGATTTGAAGATGGACTTTTACTCACCTCATGGAGTGAAGAGGAGAGGATGAATAGATGAGAGAGATGTGTGTGTGCTAGGAAGGAGGAGAGAGAGAGAGAGAGAGAGAGAGAGAGAGAGAGGAGGGAATGTGCCAAAGAGGAATGGAGTGATTGGAGAAGAGTTTGACTATTTCTGTACTGTCTTTTGGAGGAAGGGTCAGGACGGTTGCAACCATCCTTAACTATTCTTGAACATGATTTGGCAATGGAATCAGAATTTTGAAAGCTATGATTAGGCGTGATGTAAAACATTCGCATCCACCCACAGGAACTATTCATTGTTAGTCAACCCAAACGGTTCACTATGGTCGTGTTATAAAGTTTACAAAGTTTTACGAATTGTATATAATCATTTACAATTTGTTAAAAATGTCACATGTTGTTCAGAACAATTAGACTGATAATTGATTTTTATCCCTGAGTTAAAAAATAGATTTAATGTGATGGTTAAGCAAAAAAAAAAGCCTAAAATTTTAGACCTGTGGAGTAAATTATTTATTTATCCCCGTCTTTCTTACGTTTGTTGTTACTATTTTTGTGTAAACAGTAAAAGATAAAGAGATTTTCCTTGAACATATAATCAAAGTAATTGTACTGTGCACACATTGTTTACCATTGTTCATACAAAACACCTACTTGTAAGAATAACTCATCTAAAATTTTAGCTTTCCTACCAATCTTTTGAAGCACAGTTTAACCTTTAACTAAATGATCTACACATGAATTATTAGACATAAGCCTAGCTACTTGTTTATGAATCCTTGGATGCTTTGCTTGCAATATGGGACTTCTCTTAAATGTTACTACAAATTCAAACAAACGACAAAAGATTGAAATGGAAAGCAAGATTTACATAATCTAATCAATTTGTCTTAAAACGGGTTACATTTCTCTTCTCTAACAATTATTCATTTCTCAAGATTTGGTTTCAAACAATTTTGTCTCTTTAGGGATAATAAAGCCTTAACAATAGTGTCTCACATAATTAAAAATAGTTTGTCATGAATGATAATGATATGCTTAAACCTACTCAATTATCTCGAATCTTGTTAGCAGAAGTCATCACCTCACTAATAATATTACTTAAGGTTGCATGACAAGGAATCTCAACAAAGAAAATGCAAATTTTACACCTTACCCGACATAATTTAAATAAACAAGGATTCTATGTTCTATGAAACTTGAAGGATTCAACCAGTAGGTTTTTCCAAAAAAAAAAAAAAAAAAAAAAGGATTCAACCAGTACAATTATTCATATAGTAAGCTTACTTTTTTTTTTTTTTTTAATTTAGTAAGCTTACTTTAACTTTCTTATTTTGTCGTTTGTCTGTACAATTATGAAGAACTTCGTCGATTCTTTGAGTTTCTTGATTGTAATTTAATTTTCAATATAGCCAACTGTGTCTAAACACTTTTGTCTAGTATTTCACATCGTTTGGAGTGTTTTTTTTTTTTTTTTGATATTATTGTAACAGTTTTAAAAATTCTTTTTAGTAAATATGTATTTGAAATAAAAGTTGATTAAAAACGTATTTAGAGTTGTTTCAAAAACATATTCTTGAAAAATAATACCAAAAAAAAAAACCTTGGATATTAAAACCTAAAACAAAGAATCGAATATGAGGATTGAGATGCAATACAAAAGCTGAGAAGCTACCAAATGGCCTTTGGACCTTTGCTCTAATTAAGAAAAATTAAATTATATCAAGAATTCTTGTGACAATGACATAGCTGGCGTACTGTAGAGGAATTGAACCATTTCTTTCAGTTTAATTAATTTTATGATGAATCAAATCAATAATTGTCGATGGATGGACGCATTAACTGATTCACCTGACCATTGATGACCTATTGAGGATTAAGGATCAACACAATGTTGAAAAATTAAGCAGGCAAAGCTTTCTTTTGCACCACTTTTTGAGTGCATGGAAAATGAAATGACAAAAAGAATTGGCCCTTGACAGCAAAGTTGGGACTGGTTTGAACACTCAAATTGAATTCAAATATTTGTTATTGTGTTATTTTGGAAGAGTGTGATCACAAGTTCAATCAAACTAGTTAATAGAAGAGAGTAAGAATATGATCAATTTTGTTTTGGTATTCCATTTGGATTCAAAATATGGTCATTTTTGTTTTGGTATTCCATTTGGATTCAATTCTTATCATTAGGGAACGAATAAATGGTCGAGCGGTTAGAGCTCTATAATTTTACCTAAAGTTGGGGGTTCAAATCTCACCAAAGTCCAACTCTCCTTCCCCATCTAATAGTTAGGTTTGATTAAAAAAAAGCACTCTTATCACTACTTTAAAATAGTAATTTTTCCGAGTTAGACCTAAATTAATAATCAGTCAGCAAACCTTCCAAAGATTGTCCTTTTAACTCTTGAGATATAAAAACAAAAACAAAAAATTTGCATCAGGCATTGTAGAACACTATAAATTGTCGATGGCAAAATTTGAAAGTAGACCTATCAACAGGTCGGGTCCGGGCCAGAATTGGATATTCTGGACCTGGACCCGCTTGGAAGCAGATGTTCCGGACTCGGACCCTGACCCGTATACCTGACGGGTCTCACGAATTGGATTCGGATCCGAAACTGATCTGGTCCGAGTCCAGGTAGACCCATTCCAATGAACAGAAAACAAAAATCACCTTATCATCCCAAAGATCCATTATAAAGTTGGTCCTCTTTTTTTTTTAAGCCTAAGTTTCTTTCTTTTTCAAAGTCCACTTATTTTTTAATCAGTAAATTCCAAATTTAAAAACTATTCCCTTATTTATTTTAAAACCCACTTTATAATACATACAAACAAACCTTATTAGCCCAAAGGTCCATTATCAAATTTGTCTCCTTTTTATTTTAAACCCAAGTTTCTTTCTTTTTAAAGCTCACTTATTTTTTTAAACATTAGAGTCCAAATTTAAAAACTATTCCTTATTTATTTTAAAGCCCACTTTATATATATTATTTTATTTTATTTTATTAATGAGTCCGGGTCGGGGTTGGGGTTGGGTTGGAATTGATTATTCCGTACTCGACCCATTTTTTATTAGAAGAAACGAGTTTGGGTAAACGGAATTCTACCTCTACCCAGATCCGACAATATTTAACGGGTTCGGGTCGGGTCGGGTCCCAACCCATTGACAACCCTATTTGAAAGTACATCATTCTGAATGACATTTGCTAGTTCTAATCCAACAAAAACTTGGGATTCTTTTTGAATCATAGGTTTAATCATTAACGAATTGTAATAACTCTTTTATAGCCCTATCATTATCCTTTCTAGCTAAGTTGTTAATCCAGTCGTAATAATAAATGGAAGCATCATCCAAAGTTTGTTTTTTCCTTGTAAATTTATAGTCATTATTCAATTGCTCCCCCCCCCCCCCCCAACAAAAACAAAAGAAAACAAAAAAAATCCCCAAATTTCTCTTCTTTTTTTCTTTTTTTTTTGGTTTTGGGGTTACTTTTGGTGAGTAAAAAGCAAAAATGCAAGCTTCTCCTCATCTTCTGATCTGATCTTTGTGTTCATCATTATATCACTGATTTCATCTAGCATACCAATGCTGTGCCCTTGTACTAAGGAACATGTACAGATAAGTGCATATAATGTAGCTGTTATAGTTACTTTTTTGCTCTTGTATTTTGGATTAATGTGTAAAATGAATAATCAATTTTAAAAACTATTTTATTACACATTACAAATTAGCATTACCCAACAATAAGAAGATTCCTATTGTGAATTGAAACCAAAAATGTTCTTTTTTGTATTTGTAAAATTGGTTTTTAGATAGATACATAATATATATATATTTTTAAAAGTATTTACAGTGGAAATATATCTTTTTAACAGAAACTCTAATTTTGATTCACGAACTCAAATTTGCTTACCTGAGGCCAAAAAAACAAAAAAGCCTCAGTTTTCGTGTCCAGATGTACACATTAATCCAGGATATCCAAAAATAGAAATTTAAAACAAATGTATCGAATGAAAAATAAGCTGAAACCTCTGTAGAGTTAGAGATAGTGTGTCCTTAAACTGATGCAGCGTTTATTTTTTCGTTCTTTTACACTTGTAACCAAAATTAATCCGAGCCCATAAAAGAAGTGGACATTTTCCGTTTAGACATAAGTATTTTATGGGGATTAAAAAGACCTTTTCCTTAGTAGATATGAAGAATATGGGACTTCAATCAGATTCCACATATTTGCATCTCGTAGCAGTTATTTCTTTTGTGTACATAGGCATTTGGAACTTCTCAAATTTTATTTCTTTTTTTTTTTTAATTTCCCCTGCCCAAAAAATGCAAAAGAAACAGACTGCAACTACCTTTTTGAAGGCTGTTTTCGTTAAGAAATAAGACTATGTTGGACTATTTCTCTTCCCAGATCAAAGTCACACATGATGACAATACACAGGAGGCAACAGTACATTAATCTAGGACATATTAGACGTTTAAAGAGAGGAGACATAATACATTTGCATCTAAACTACTACTCCCATCTCATGTGATGATTCATTACTACTTTGATAACATGTATCATCATTTGATTTGGTGAGCTTCATTTATTAAATCTTTTGAAGTACATGACCATCTAAATGCCTGATTCTTTTACGACTATAATCTTAGTAACATAATTTTAACTTATGTCTGCTGCATAATTTATCTCAACTTTCTCGTTTCTATGTAAAAGTGAACCAAAGTTACGTGTGCATTATAGCCGCATTATCCAGGTTGATTGCTAGTAGATTAAGTTTGGATAGTAACCTAATAGGCTTGATTGCCAAAGCTCAAAAAAGTTGAACAACCAGCAAGAAGAAATTCCCTGCTAGCACACACGATGACACACAAAAGAGTCACTTGATCAATGGATAAAAATTTTACTTAGATTGTTTTTTGTGCATGCTTCACTTGTTTTTTATGCATGCTTCACCTAGCAATATTGACTTGAATCGAGTCACAAAAAATGTTCCCAACTCCTTCCACACCAGCATTATCCTGTTGCGTACTAAGGTGCAACCAATTATTTAAGCGACAACCAAATGTTATCATGCTGTTGACTTGGGAAACACCAAGCTGGTCCAAAGAAAGTCCATCTTTGTTTAAGGCTATTAGAGGGGCCTGTGTGGGAGAAGGGGAGTAAAATTTTATACCAACCTAATAATAACAAGGCAGTAGGTATGTGTTTAGTGATTGTGGCCAAGAAAATTTAGCCTTTGTCGTTGCCACTATGCATACTTATTCCCGAGCTGAAAGTCATGAGCTTACAACATTGTTACTAAAAAATATCGTCCAGAAGTCAAGAGTCAACTTAACCCAACCGCCCATTCTGCCATCTCTCATCATGCTACATCCTTTGGGTATGCCTTTTATTTTCATTAAGAACTTAGCTGATCCTTATCTCGTCTGATGTGCTAGTTAAGATGATGGAACTGAAAAATATTACAGAACTGCGATGAAATCAGACACTTTCAGTGCAAGAACTTTGAATTTTCTCTCTTTCGCTTTGAACATTTTTGTATTAAATCCATGATAAGACCAAACAGGTCTATAAATGGTTTAAACAAGTCCACAAGATTAAAAAAGAAAGTACATTTTGGATGTAAACAAATTAGACCCAAAAAACAACAAATAAGTTTCCTTTTCATGATAAAAATTTCCCATCTAACGATTACATAAATTTTTCCAGCAAGTCTGCAGAATCAACTGCCATCCACTATATGATCTGGAAATGGCATCTGCAAGAATCATCCAAAACCGAGAGTTAATGGCATGATCTAGTGATGTGAACAACACTGAGAAATCACAAGTAATAAGACAATAATAGTAGTAGTAAAACATGGATTTGCCCATTAATGCTTGCTCAATGAGGGGGGCTGCACTGAGAAATTTTAGAGGTTCAACTATATTATGAATGCAGTCAAGCCAGCGGCACTAATGCTAAGGTCCTTTTAAGAAGACAGCTACATCTTCACAATCTTGTGAACTTGTCAAAAATAGGAAGGTGTGGAAGGAAAGAAGAAGTGAGAAAAGGGTGGGACGAGGAAGAACAAAAATTTATTAGCACCTTGCACGTTACAGTATTACCAAGCTACAGAAATCTGTACTGTGTATCAAAAGGAATAGTTCCCCACTCTTCCACCCAAGTTTTTTCAGGAAAAGAGGAATTAAGGTGACGGCTGCAAGTGCTCAACCCACTTTAAATCAGTCTTATCCAGAATGTCCTGGAATCATATAAAGGTCATACAAATGGCAAAAATTGCCATTAAAAGGATTTCAGCAGTACATTTGACATAGGACAGAAGCCAACCAGAAAAGGGATGACTCCACAAATAAAAAACAAGAGGCATACGTAGAAAATAAAAGCTCGAGACAATGAAAACAATAGTGATGATATTCAAGGCAATAGGCAAGAGTGCCCAGATTAATTTTAAGAAATAAAGAATAAGTCAGAGAAATGAAAAATGTATTTAGCATACCCCAACAGGCCACGACCCTGCCATTCTCTTGGTGTTACTGTTAAGTTAATTCGAGCACCATGCCTCAAAACCACCATAGGTATTGCACACCCCTTATTTGTTTGCACTTCAGCAGCAAGTCTTTGCAATAAGTTCTCACCAAATTCCACATTTCCAAATTTCACAACTTGATCTCCAAGTTGCAAGCCATCTTCTGCAGCTGGAGATGCTTCAGTTATTTCATCAACCATTGCAAATGGCCTGCTTACAATTGCATCAACATCCATGGCACTAGATGTACCCCTCAAAGTAGAATTCCCAGAAGGGCCTAGATTATTAATTCCCACATCACCTGAAAAAGTGCAGAACAAGTTGTTTGCCGAGTAAGTAGCCAGCCATAGCAGAAATAGGAGCAACTACACAACATGAAAATGAAAAGGAACATAAATTAAGAATGACCACTATGATCCATAGATCCATGGATAACCTATCAAGGATCAATTCTCCGGTGATCACATTACATTAAAAAAATTTTACAACTGTCAAACTACTAGAGTTTCAAGCAAAAAGATTTACTAGCATCATTCCTTCAGAAAATTTTAATTTTGGATCAACAAACATGAAAATATCAAATTAAAGCTCGAAATAAAACATAAGACAATCAGTAAAAAGTGTTTGGAAGAACACTGAACACATAATCTTAGGACCATAAGAGTCCAATAAAATAATTCATCAAAAGAACAACAAATCATGTTTTGACTTTGTCCCAGAGAATACATCAATTTCAAATGATTACCTGTATCTTTAGTAGTTGCAGAAACAAGCCTCGCTGAGTGCAGAACTTGAATATTTTGATCAATTTTCTCAGTAATTTCTTTATGGTCATTACGTAACCCTGGAAAAAAAAAAAAAAAAAAAGCCAGAAATTCTCAGTAAGAAAATTACAATTGCACCATCAAGGTACTGTACCAGCAATTCAAAATACACCAATCTATTATTACAAGAAAGACACCAGCTTTTCTGTAACCAGTAAATCTTGACCAGATTGCTGCGTTCTGGATGAATACGATTCAGAGAAAACCAACTTGACAATGTAGTTCCTCCAAGAAAAAGTTATTTTGGTACAGAAAAACATTCAACTTTTCTTCTACAAGAAGGGACGTGAACAACTTAAACCCCAACATAAGGGCATGAAGAACTGAAAACAACCATGAAAATGTCCATAAACACACCATTTATTTGCATGTATAATAATCAATAGCCACAGGAAATGTTTCAACAGTGAAAATAAAGTTAAATAATTTATGGGAAAAAAAGGAAACATACCCATTTTTCACACGAGTTTCCACCTTCCCAAAGTTAAAACTATTGTTGTAAGAAGCCTTAGACTCCATGACTCCATCCATAGAAATAAATGAAGCAAGAACCTCATCTAACACTTATAAGATTAAACTGAACAATTTCATTGACATTACAGCTAAGCATACAGACACTTACATAAATGTCTCTCTTCACGAGAACTTGGTATGCCCTCTTCAAACCTAAGATTATAATCTACTAATTTCAAATTTAGTCTCAAGTTCAAAATTAAGCATAGTGATCAGACAATGGCCATGAAGATATGTTCAGATGCAAATGAGAATTTACTTAGGCTCTCAACGAACAACAACCTCCTCCAATTTTCTCTGCATTTCCTTCAAATCCAAACATCCGACAAAATTCTTAGTTCAAGAAACAATGTTGTCGGTATCAATGCAAAAGGGACGTTTACCAAGACTGCAACATGGTTGAAACAACAAAAAGGGTTGCAAACAACTGAGTGGAAAGTAAACAAGTAGCATTCAGATGCATTTTCACAGATTTTGGATTAACCATTTTCCAAATGCTGAATGTCATTGTCTAATGAATTAGTAATCCTTCAAGACATCACAAGCTCAGGATTAAATTTTGCTCTACTCATAAGAAATTCGCTTAGAGAAAAAAGTTAACTTCCCCACAATAAAAGAGGGGGCATACTGATGCAAGACACTTACCAGCAAGCCTATGACGATCAGCTCTCACAGCAGGAATGTCAATATCAGCCCTTGGGAAGCCCTGCATAAGTTTAAAATCGTCGTTAGATTTCCTCAACAATTCCACCCAAATATCTCCAAAGTCCTTGCACGTTATTGCAAACCCAACTCCTACAAACTAGTGTGTAAACAATCATAATTGAGCTCAACCATGCGGTGTTCAAGCTTGGTTTGATAACAATCTTAATTAATCTGTTTGAACAGCCGTTGTTTGGGAATAATATTTGAGAATATTTATTAAACACCTTCTCCAACCACTTCTTTATATTTCAACCACAAATTAATCTCACATACATAGCATGTCCAAAACTGTTGCAGTAATATTTTCCAAAACATAACTTAAAAAACACAATCCAAATGCAGCCCACTTAACTTGATTATTATCAAGCTGAGATGAGCTTTTGTCGAGCAAGCGAAGCGCAAGTAGTTTTATTTACTTAGTTATATATAGACTTTAAGTTTTTACGCTTTACAAGCCGAGCTTAATAAATTAACAAATATGAAATTTTGCTCGAGCTTAGTTTAATTAATTGACGAACCAATCTTAAATCGAGCCAACTTAATTCGACTATGACTGAAATGCTTATCTTTAAGCCCTTGCCCAAAACCAACTAAACCCAACTAAAATCTTCAAATTATCTCTCCTATCAAAGTCCACATCACCTGAATATTATCAGTTTTAACAATCACCATTCAGTTTTGTATCAAGTTTTTTTATCTCGAATACTATTTCATGTAAATTAAACAACAAATCCCACCTCGAAAATCAATTCGACCAATTTCAATTAGTTATGCACAACCACAACGTTAATAGCCCAGAAGATTTAACTTTTGAGTACTACAAAAATAAAAAGAGAAGCATACCTCAGAATCAAGAAGGTTGCCGGAAAGACCGGGCCCACGGGGGCCGGAGAGACGTTCGATGATGACGTTCATTTCGGCCTCCATTCCACTTCTTTGCTCCATCAGCTTCATTGTTTCTGCTTTCAAATTGGTTCCCACCATTTTTTTTTTTAGGTGGGATTAATTTCTTCAATTGATGAATATTAAATCGCCTAGGCTCCGCCGATTTAGGATTAGGGTTTGAGAAAGAGAAGAGATATATATAACTGAAGAAGAACAACTCCTGAGTTGTCGTGACTTGGGAAAGATGACGATTGGTAATTATTCTCCTCTCTCTCTCTCTCTCTCTCTCTCCTTTCAATTAAGCGGTGCTTCAAAACTGAAACGGAAACCCCTTTTGATTAAAAAATTAGCGAGGTATGAAATCAAAATGCAATTAGCACCCTTCATTTTATTATTATTATTATTTTTTTACCCTTTTGTGTGATGGAGACCCCCTTGGCATACGTTTTCAAAATATTATTATAATAATGGTACTAATATTTTTAGGACGAGACAAAAAATAACTAAAAGATAAAAATTAATTAAGAATATGTTAAAAAACATATTTTTTGAATAATTTTCTGAAAATTTGTTTTGGCCAACCCAAGCTTTCTATTGTACTAATGTATCTATTTGGGGATAATTATGAAAACGCCCCCTAAATTTTAGCATAATTGCACGAATATCCCCTCAAGTTCTAATAATCACACTTACCTCCCTTCATTATATAAAATGACTATAATATTTTCTCCCAAAAAAAAAAGTTTAAGACCAAAAAAAAAAAAAATCTACCTCTCCTCTAGGGTAATGGAACAACCAAACCATCCTCTAAAGCCATTATCAATTTTTCTTCTCTCACCTCTAAATAGAGGCGTTATTCGAGCCAAGTAGAGTCGAGATGAGTATTTAGTTTTCGAACTCGAGCTCATTTAATAAATGAGTAAGCTCGGCTCAGCTCGTTTATTAAACGAGCTAAATTTTTTTATTCAAACTCAGCTCGTTAAAAGAACAAGAAGTTTGAGCTCGGCTCGATTAACATTAACGCAAACTGAGCTCAAATGAGTTCGTATGAGCTCGACTCGTTTAACGCAAACTAAAAAAGAGCGTTCGCGAATACAAACTTGCTCGTTTAGTCAATTAAGGTATTAAGGTATGAAGAAGATGAGTAAAAAGACATTATTGCCCCTTGTTCGTGAATACAAACGAGCGTTCGCAAACAAGGCTCGTGTTCGCTCATTTAATAACAAGTTCAATTTCTTGTTCGAACTCAACTCGTTTAGCTATATGAACGAGCCAGATTCGAGCTTTCACGAGCCGAACTGAGCTATGTTCACAAATAGCTCGGTTCAAATAATAGCCCTATCCCTAATCCTATTATCCTTTTTTCCACTATTTTCTACCCTCTTATCTCTCCTGTCACCTAATACCTAATTGTATGTCTCCTCAAAATGCATGTCCTAAAATCTTCTCAAAAACTATCACCCCTTCTTCCTCAAACTATCACCTTTATCTCCACCATTACCATCAGTAACATTGAAACAAACATTGTCGAGAAATCTAATATACAACTACGAAATCAGTTTCACAAGCCACAACTTGTTTCTCTTTCCTTCTTACCCTATGCTCCTTTGAACAATACCCAGTTAAGACTTCTACTTCCTATTCCTACAAGGCACAAATATGATTAACAGCTAAAGATTAGTTAAAACACACACACACACACATCTATGTTTTTCATTTTAATTGTTGATTTTTTTTATAAATATAATAATTTTTTTGTTTTGTGAAATTTGTGGTTAATTGTCCTTAATTCTAGATCAATATTATGATTTAGGTTTGTTTATTGATTGTAATGTTTATGCTTTTAAGTCTAAATTTCCTGTGTGATACTTTGAGAAAGGATGGTGAATTTACTCTGGTTTTCTGTGTTTGTGTTGATTGTTTGAAAGGTCTAGGTGTCTTTATCTTTTTATAGGTAATTTTATAGTGACTATTGGAAAGGCTTGGCCTCAATGCTTGGTGAGGAGGGAAAGACAGGTGGGTTTGGAGTAGGCAGTTGGAAAGGCTTATAGCACATGAATAAATTGTGGGCTTTAACGGATGATAACTTTAATGTTTTTTATTGCAAAAGATTAACATCAAACATGAGAATTAGGGCGTAAAAAAAAACTTTAATGTTTTTGGGGATTGTTGTGTTGGAAAGAAGGAAGTTTGGTAGACAATGATGTTTTGAGTTTTGTTCGAGTAAAGAAGAAAGTGAATGTAAAAATACTTTTTATTTAATTCACATTTTAGGATAATAAAAGATTATTGATATCATATTTTTGTGTGTGTTTTGTTGAACTAAGTGTAATTATCTAACCTGATGGGAGCTTCATAAATTATGCTAAACATAGGGTTGTATGCGTAATTATCCTATCTATTTATTGCCACTAATTACATTCTAAATAAGAGATTGGAATTGAACTATTGTTGAGTTGGAAAAATCCTTAACTCCACTGCATAAGTTTTATAAAGTAGAGTATCGTTATTTATTTCTGGTGATCCCCCATGTTCTTTTTCACACTTGCCACGCATTCAAGAATAATGAGAACTCTTTGAAATAGAATAATAAAAAGAACAAGGTTTGTATTGTAATCATATTTGTACATGATCTATACAATTATTTTTGCATTATGGAATTTTATATGAAAGTTACATCATGAATTCTTTTCAGTATATTCAAGTAGTCTTGATTTGTAAGTTACACAAATCAATTATGTGGGATAATACTTTGTTAAGCACACAATGTGGTTTTTATTTAATAGCGGGAAATGCACATTCCATCTATGTACAAATTTAAAAAATAAAGAATGAAATAATAAGAAGTTATTATGAGTTCATAATATATCTCGTTAGATTTGTTATTAACAATGTAATAAGAGAAAAAAAAACAAAAATGACTCAAAAAGTAATACAAAGCCTCATTCTACTTTATAGTTGGATATTGCAGGTGATAATTGGCAATGTTGTTGCCGTAAGGAGAAAAAATTGAAAACTATAAGGTTGTATTAGTTAATGAAAAATAGATTAAATTATATGTTTGATATGTGGGATAGCGCAATGTAGAACGATCCTTTTATCCATAATATCTTTTCACTCAGACCGAATAAGAGAAAATTTGCCGCTCCACAGTGGGTTACTCAAATTAAAATAGAACGTTTATTCTTTTTTTACTATTTAATATAATCATATTTAGATATGAGAATGAAAGAAAATCTACACTAATTTGAATTAATTGCCTGAGTTCTTTTATACTAGAATATTAAATATTATTTATTTATTTATTTATGCTGTGTACTAGTTGTTTGCCTACAAAAAAAATTAACATTTTTTGCTTTAAAAATGGTTTGTACACTTGTTAGAAACAAATTACATGTATTATTTAACTAATTATGAATTTTTATAATCATTAGCAACATGAAAAAAATTAAAAGTAAAACCATACATTTATGTTCTATATTTATTGTGTTTTCATTTCATTGGTATGAAATTCAAATAAGTTCATAAACATTTGCATTAAAGTTAAAAATAGTATCTTAAAATTTTTTGATAGCAAAAAGATTAAAAAATAAACACATATAGAATTATATATGACTTAAAAATCAAGAACATTTATTAATTGAAGTTACAAAAAAATTGAAATTTTCCATAGCAATTGCTAAAAGTTAAAAAAAAATTAATACACCATGAGTAAAGAGTAGTAATTGATGAGGGCCTAGACAAGTGAGTAAATTTGAATAATTATTTTGACATTTTTAGGTCGTGTTGGAAAGCATTTTTCTTAGATTTTCTTTAGGAATTGAGAATGGATTGGATAAGTCGAAAAAGTCTTTCCAATTTAAGACCATTTTACATGTTAAACATAATATAAGTCATTGACATATTTTAATCTTCAACATTTTCATAGTTTGCTTCTATCATTTAGGCTGTGAATTACTCCCTATCAATATTTGAGCCTATCATTTCAACTAAAGAAAGCATGACCAACTCATGTAGTTACTAACTTTAGGGGCATGCAATTATCCCATTGATGTATTAATACAATATATTTTTTTTTCTAATTTTCAAAAAATGTTTAAGCTTTAGTTTTTGTCCATGAACTAATAAATATATTGAGGCAAACAAGTAACTGGCTGTGTGGCTAGAGCCATGGAGGTGTAGGAAACCCTAACCCTAAAATTTATCTATATATAAGATGCTCCTACACGAGACATATAGGAATTCTTTGTAGGTAGCAAAGGATAACGTCTTAAAGTTCTTTATCAAGTCCACTCAAGTTTTTCAAGTCATCAAATCCTTAAACTCTCCTCAAGTTTTTCAAGTGATTAAGCTCCATTTGGATGGTTGTTTTTTGGGATATTTTTAAAAAAATATTATTATAGCAATTTTAGAGATTTTTATTGATGAATGTGCTTTTAAAATATAAAATTTAGTTAGAAAACGTGTTTAAAGTTTTTAAAAAACATGTTTCTAAAAAACAAAACTAAACAAATGAACACATCATCAAATCCCTGACATTCTTTGTTCTATAGTTTTTTAAGTCATCAAATACCCGAAATAAGTCAATAAATCTCTGAAATTCTTCATTAAGTCTCCTTATGATTTTCAAGTCATGAAATCTCTTTATGTGTTTCAAGTCATTAAATCCCTAAAATTCTTCAAGTCATCAAATCTTCGAAATTCTTCGTAGATCTCAAGTCATCAAATCCTCAAGTTCTTCAAGCCATCAAAACCCTAAAAATTTTTCGTAAATCTCAAGTTATCAAGTTTTTCCTGTCATCAAATCTTCGAACTTTTTTATGGATCTCAAGTCATTAAATCCTCTAGTTCTTTATGTCATCAGAACTCAAAAATTCTTCATATCTCAAGTTATCAAGTCTTCAATATACTTGATAAATTTCAAGTCATTAAGTCTCATTTTTGCAAGTAATCAAGTCCCCAACGTCCTTGTAGATCTCAAGTCAAGTCACCAAGTCTCTAAATTCTTTGAGTATATTTTGAATTTTTGAGTTCTTCAAGTCACCAATTCCCTAAAATTCTTGAAGTTCTATAAGTAGTTTGCATTCTTCAAACTTCAAATCCTCATATTCACGCTGATTAAGTCAAGGATTCAAGTATTTAAATATCCAAACCCTTCATAGATTAATATACATTTTTCTTAGTAGATCAAGAGACATATTTCCTCAATATCTATTCAAGTGTTCCATTTGAAAATTGTGACAATCTTCACTCAATTGCCAAATTATTGCTAGAGGATTTATTGTCTGTTTTGATTTTTTTTCTAGATCTACATGTAAAAGAAGAGCAAAAGAGTATTTTTTGTGTTAAAAAAAGCAATTTTAGAGTTGTTTACTTTTAAAATTAAAATCAAAATTAGAATTAATAGAATTGATATTTTAATTATTTTTCTTGATTTTTAGTATTGTTTTCATATCCTAAATTTGTGTGAACAAATTTTATATGAATGTTGAGGGTTTAATTATTTATTCAAAGTATCAGGGACTAAAATGGTAGTTTTAAATTTTTTTTTTTTGGACAATGGGCACTTTATCTAGACATCTAAGAGAGCCAAGAAAATTAGTCTAGACGTTCAAGAGAGGCAAGAAAAGTAGGCAAGAAAATTAGTTTATGGATTTCTTAAGTCCGTCAGCTGTATAGCAAGAGGATCAATCACCAAGCATGGGGGCTGTGATAACGCACAAAAAAGAAAAGAAGATAATTTTATGAACCTCTAACTCTATAATAAAAAAATTAATAGGTTAACAATAAATTTGTTAAATTCTAGATGGGAAAAGAAATTGAGATTTCTTTACAGAATTTTCATTCAAAAAAATCTCACATGTTTGCCCTCAAGTCTCTCGTTTACATCTCTCTTTGCGCATCCGAGATATTTAGACATATTCTCATATATGCATTTATTTTTTCCGATTCAAGGACTTGAGATCTCAAATTTAATATATCATGTTACTTAGTTAATATCTCTATATATCAGCTAACATAAGTCTTGAAGACTCTTATATGCATTTATATGCAAAACTTGTGAAAAAGCTTTCACAAATTTGTTATCAGCATCAATAATTGGCCACTAGCTTGATTTAATTGATTCTTATCTATTTCACTCGTTTTTGATAAGGTGTACCTTTTTTAACCCCTTGGGTGGTATTTAGAAGGGTTACACAATCATATGCTATTTTTTTTTTGTGTAAACATTTGATTTTTCACTCATGTATGTTATTATGATAAGCCCCCTTGAATTCAAATTTTGCAAAACTAGTTTAAAAAATTATGTGTTTTGAATTGGCATTGAAGGGGCTTAACCTCTTTTGTATATATGTGTGTAAAAGATAATCATGTTTGTGACAAATTTATGGCCAAAGAAATTAAAATGCACCCCCAAGATTCGAAAGAACAATCAACAAACAAAATATTAAAAAAAGGACAGTCCAGCAAAGAGCTCTACCAACTGGATAAGTTAAAGAAAATCAAACAATCCGAAAAGATAACAAAACAAAAATGGAACATAGTTTAAAATCAAAGTTGATGTGGGAAAGGCAGGGATTATGCCTCTGTTTATACACCATGTACTTGATTAATACTTTATTTAAAATTTTACCCTATCTATTATAAAATTTACATTAAAAAGAAAATGTCAACCAAATTTTATCACTATGGCTGTCAATGAATCAAGCAATTCACGAGTAACTTGCAAGTAACCTGTTCAAAAGCTCGACTAAAGTTTGAAATTGGCTTAACTCGTACCAAGTTTGAGCATCTTGACTTGATTATTGAGTTAATTTGAATCATATAAGTACTAGTTCGAAAGCCCATCAAACTATTCGAGTATTTATACATTTTTTATGTTTTAAATATCTGTAAAATTACTAAAATATTTATACTCCTTAGACAAATTGTATTTTTCACATATCTTAATTTTGGATAGAAAAAGGTAATTTTCTCATTCTATTAATTTTTAAAAAAAATAAATATTGGTAAAAAACTCGATGTCAAACTTAAGTCGTGTTTGGATTTTAAAATTACATGTTTACACACTTTAAACTTGAACTCAAATATATCTATCTAATAATTGCATCGACCTCCAATAGAATAATATTTGGTCTAGGCTTCTTTGCACCTAACCTCATTCCTAATTCTTGATTTGATAACCACTAAGCCCCGATAAAAAACTGCTGGTGTTGAGGTAAACAAGCATCGGTGATTGAGCCCAGCAAGCAAAGGTATCTCACATGCACTCATACAGTCACACTCTCATTTGCACACTCAAACAGTAGAACCATCAGTTCGATAAGAATGAGACTACTCATTTTCTCATACGTCATTGATAGTATTTGTGGAGTCCTATAAATAGATTAGACCACACACTTTACAATGGCCGCCATTAGAGCATCATCCTCCTTAACCTCTTCTTCTGTTACTTTTCTTGCATCAACTTCTTATCGTTGTTCTTCCTCCTATTTTTGTTATTCTTCGGTTTTCACGAAATTTAGATCTAATCCCATCTGGGGTTTCTCGTTATCTGTTGCACCGTTGTGTTCAAGAAGAGCTAAGCGGATGGCCCATTCCATTGCTAAGGCCACTCTTGGCCTTACTCGGCCCAATCAAGTTGAACCCCCCAAGGTTTACAGACCCCAACTCAAGGATTCTTGCTTTTGTTTGCTTTCATGAGTTCTTGAATTTGTGCTCCCTGTTTTTTCTGTTCTTTTATGCATTTGGAATTCTCATCGAAGAATTTTGGTTGGTTTATTTGATTTTAGTCTCATTTGTTGTTGTTAAAAGGAAATTTCTGAGCAGTACTTTAATCGAGTAGTTGTTGGTTGAGGTGTCTCTTGAACTTATTGTACTTTTTTGCTTGCTTGTTTGGACTGGTTTTATATTTGGGATTTTGATTCACTTGTTTGAGATTAATTTATTATGCTATTTGGGAATTTGTAATTGGGTTCTTGGTCTCTTGTGATGCATTAAGTTTGAATCATGTTCAAAGTTTACTTATTTTCATACCAACTTTGTATTATTGTGATGATCTTACTAGCCTAAAACTTCGGTATTTATAGATTATTTTGGTGATTAGTGGAATTACCAAAAGAATTATTTTTGGGACCCAGAAATGCATATGTGCATAGTAGTAGTCCTATTGTTGTTTCTGGTTATTGAATCTAGGACTTAGATGCTTCTTTGGCTTGTCTCTCTTTGAATCTGTAAATGTAAACGTATGTGTCACTCGTACATGTGTACGGTTAGTGTCATTTGGTGGGTTTACTGGTGAATAAACTAATAAATTTATTATTTATCTCTTGACGGAATTCTTGAAAAATCTCTTTTGCGGCAAAAGAGATTGATTTGGTGGAATGGAAAGGAGACATACTTGCTATAGGTGTTACAGAGAAAGATGCGGCCAAAGATGAGAATTTAAAGTTCCAAAATTCAATCTTGCAAAAGTTAGATTCCCAGTTAGGTGGTTTGTTGTATGAAGCATCTTCTGAGGAGGATTTCACTGGAAAGGCAGGGCAGTCAACAGTTCTTAGAGTTCCTGGCCTGGGCTCTTGTCGCGTCCAAAAATTATAAAAGTAAAAAGTGTGCTAGTGGGGTCGCTGCCTGTCGCGTCCTGAAAAGACGGTTCGATTCGAGACCCTTTTTTAACAAAGCAAGTTTTGGAAAAAACCGTGCGCGTGTGTGAAAAATCAAATTTTAGTAAAAAAAGTGTATTTAAAAAAAATGATATTTTAAAAGAAAACAAGGCCGGGACTAAAGTGCGACAGGTTTGGCCAAATAATTTTTGAAAAAGGGTTTTATTTTTAAAGAAATGGAGTCGCCACTTGGTACTGAGTTAGGGTGTACCAAGTCACCCGAAAAATCGTTTAACAAAACAAAAATAAAAAAATTTTAGAAAAATCTTTTAAAACCCTTTTTCGACTCCGGTCTACAAAAAACGAGAGAAAAGGGTTCGGGAGTCACATTTGAAGAAAGGGAAGGCAAAGGCTTTCGCCTAAGGCACCCTTTCAACCTAGCCGAAGCTAGTTGCGAGGTTTAATCAAATTTTCCTACATTAACCCTAAATTCTATCGGGTTTTAGATGTATCTAAATGAATGCAAATCTTAAGTCTAAATGTGAGTATCGGGAGGGTCGGAATGTTCCGTCGAGGCTTGATCGGAATTATCGCATTAATTGCGAAACTCGAGTCGAGACCTCGAGGGAGTCACGAGTTTATGCAAAATGTGATGCAAAAAGAAAGAAAATAATAATATACAGTAAGTGAAGAAAGAAAGTGGGTATGCAACATGACGGGTACGGGGGACTAATAACTCGTGACTGAATGTTTCTACTCACGGAGAGGGGAACGACCTGTACGCCACTACTTCCCACGTGAGTAGACGACTATTTCTAGTCGAATCACGCAAATGTCCTAATTTCTAAGTGAAGTGCAACTTAGATGTCATGCATTTTAAAACGTGTCAAAACAATAATAATAATAATGGTAGTAAATAGCAATCATAAAATCATACCAAATGGAAAGAAAAACTAAAAGTGTGTGAAATGTAAAATGCATACGAATGCACCTAACACTAAAATGTCCTAAGGGTCTAGCGTTGGACTAGCCCTTTCTAAAGGATTCTCACTATCTTTGGACTAACGGGGAAATGATAAGCCACAACTAGCGTTGAACTAGTGTGGTGACGGAATAGCCATAAATCATGAATTAAATAATAAATCAAGGAATTAAAGGTAAATTAAATCATATAAAGACATATAAAGCCAAGTAGGAGCACATAACACATAGACATAATATCTAAATGCAAAATCCTAATGAAAGCGGTAAAACATATAAGCACTACAAGCACACAAAAGCGAATAAACCCTAACTATTACACCGGGGGGCTTGATTTA
This sequence comes from Mitragyna speciosa, assembly GCA_024721245.1. Lineage (NCBI taxonomy): Eukaryota > Viridiplantae > Streptophyta > Magnoliopsida > Gentianales > Rubiaceae > Mitragyna > Mitragyna speciosa. The sequence continues at coordinate 10,920,169 of CM045553.1, read as the reverse complement.
CAATTTAGGGGAGAAATTAGAAATACCCTATCTATTACACTTTCTATCTAATTACACAAATTTTTGCTAAAATATGAGAAAAATAATCTAACTATTACATTGACTAGCTAAATACAAGAATATTACATTTCTCAAAATAATAATGAACATTCAAAATTAAATAAATCAAATACGTAAATACGCAAAAGGTATGCAAAATAAAAATAAAAAAATAAACAAATAATAATGCGTAAAATCACATTGGAGCATATTAGAGCACTTAAAGAAAAATAACAAGAAGTCGGGATACCTCTTTGAAGACCCGGTACGAGTGCTTAAGAAAATGAACACACATGTCAAAGTACCACTATTTAAGGAAATAAAGCATAAAATACAAAATACTAACACATTAGAAGAACGTAAATTATAGCAAATTAGAGGAGGGAAAATAAAAGTAGAGTAAATTGGGGTCAAATAGTAAATTTAAACTAATTGGGACCAAAATTGAAAATCTACACAAGTCTAGGAACAAAAATATAAATTAACGCATATTGGGGGGCAAATAGTAAATTCTAACAAAAGTGGAGCACAAAATCGATATTAAAACAACTACCGGAGTTTAAATTGAATTTTCTAACAACTTTAATAGTCTAATTTGAAATTTTCAGCAATATATGGACTGATAATATGCACAAATAAGGACAAATCCAAAAGGAGTTAAGAGTTAGAGGGGTTAACGGCGTAATGTATAAATTCCAGAACAATGGATAAAAAAATGAACTTTTGAAACAAAACTGTGTTAATGAACTAAATGAACTTAATTAGAATAAATAATTAACTAAATTAGTTATTAAGGCTGAAACAAACCTAAAAATAAAAAACTGATCAAAAATTAATTAAACTAAAAAAATGCAGTAGGAACGCACAATATCAGATTAACCCCAATTCGTTCTCAATGGGTTTCATTTTCTGTTTCTTTATTTTTTTTCCGCTTCTTTATCTTTCTTTCTGCGGCAAATGATTTCTCTCTCTCACTCACCTTCTCTAATCTTTTTCTTCTTCCCAGTCATTCTCTTCTCTGGTGTCTCTGTTTTCCTTCTCTCTCGCGTGCCTTCTTCTTCCAGTCTCTCTTTGGCTGACTCTTCTCTCTCGGTCTCTATTCTCACCATCTCTCTTTCTCCTCCCTTCCCCCCTTCTTTCCGGCTCTCTCTCCTTTCCCTCTCTATTTCTTTTTCTCTCTCCTGATTCCATTTTCTCTCTTCCTTTGCTGCTCTTCTTCTTCCTCTTATTCTCTTCAGTTTCTGATTTCTCACTAGCTCTACCCTCTCGGCTCTTTCTATTTCTCTATGCTCCAGCCCTCTCCCTCTTCCTAGTTCTCTCTCGGTTCCCCCCTCATCTCACTCTCTTTCACCTCCGGTTCTTCACTTTCCCCTGTGTTTTGTCCGATTCCCTTCTATCTGGTCTCTCCCATCTCTTTTCTTTTTATGATTTTCTCCTTTTTACCCTTTTCCTCTGATTTTATTTTGTTCTCCTTCCGTCTCACCCCATCTATTCTCAGTTTCTTTTTCTTTTCTCTCACAATTCGTCTCCTCCTTTATTTCCTCCGATTTCTATCTCGTTCTAGCCCTCCTCTGTCTCACTCTCGTCCCTCTTTCTTTCTGATTCCTTACTCTCTTCAATTTCAATTTTTTTTTCAATCATTCTTTCCCAGAAACATTTCAACAAATTTCCCCAAATCTAGAATCAACTTCGTGAATTGACTAACAATCATAGGAATTAAAAGGAAAGGGCTGAAATTAACTTGGTTTAAACGTTGGTGGTTTAGCTGCGGTGGTGAAAGGCGACTGATGGAGGGGTTTTGTGGTGGCGATGGTCGGTGGTTATGGACTGTTGGTGACTGTTTTTGGTGGTCTTTGATCGGTTGTATGTGTTGGGCAGGGGAAGTGTACTGGAGGACTGATTGTGGGCTTCTATTTGTTCTGCAAATTGCGATGGGTAGTGGTTGCTCCAGTGAATGCAAACAGCAACTGTGGTTTTAGTGAGTTTGGTTCGAGACAGTTTGAGGGTAATGAATTGATGCTGATGATGGAGGCTGTGGCAGCGCAGATTTACAGTCCACTGGTGCTGCTGATGGACTGGTTGTGCTTGTGTTGTGATGCGTGGAATGTGTGTGTGCAATTGTGTGATTTTCTGCGTGTATGAAATGTGTGTTTATGGCTGTTTCTTGCTTTCTTGCAGGTTGGGGGTTTGGTGGGGGTGATGACAGAGAGAGATTTTGCAGGGTTCATCTACTGATTTGGTGATGAATTGAATTAGTTTTGGGTGGATTTCAGTTATGGTGTTGGATTGAGTGTGTGTTTGGTGAAGGTTGTCGGAGGTGAACTTGTTGGATAGAAATTGCTGGTAGCCGGGTTGATTTTGTTTCTGTTTTTGGATTGCTGTGAATATGCAGGGCTGGACTGGCACAGGGGATGTGAGTCATTGACAAAATAGGGGCAATGGATTTGTGATGTTTTTGTGACTGTTCTGAAGTCGATTGGGGGCTGTTGGTGGGCTAACTGGTGCTGGTCGCCAGTGGTGGTGCGAATTGGTGGAGCTGGCAAGGAAATTGGGCTGTGATTTGGAGGTGAATCTAGGTTGGTTTGATGTAGGTTGGTGACTGCAAAATGATGAAGTGGTGGAGTTTGGAAGGATTAATGAGGATTTGTTTGTTGATTTTGGCGTTCGTTGGTGAGAGAGAAGAAAAAGAATAGCGTGACTGGAGTTAATTTGATGGCTGAGGTCTAGAGAGATTTATGTCGAATCTTGCAAGTTTTGTCAAAGAGCTGGGTTTTTGATGAACGTTTTGAAGGTTCTGTCTGAAGGGGGCTTCTTGCAGGTGGTGGTGGAGTGGTCGACTTGGTGGTGGAACTGAGATTGAACGGTGGTGATAGGTGGAGGCGGCAAATTGTTTTTGGGTTGAGAAATGAGATACCAACGGCAAAATGAATCGAAAAAAAATAAAACCAGAAACAATAATAGGAAGAAAGATTCAAAAACTCAATTGAAATCCCAAACACAATCACAATGAATCTATTTCACATAGAAATGGAAGGAAAAAAATGAAAAATATAAATCAGAACAAAGAAAAGAACTCACCTTTTGAATGCTTGAAAATGTTCTGATGATGAACAATTGATTTAAATTGAAGCTGATGATGAACAGTGCCCAGTACGATGAACAGTAATCGGGAATTGAAAATGGCGGATTTAGTGTGTGTTTTTAGGTGTAATAGTGTGTGTGTTTGATCCCTTTGGATAAAAATCAAAATGTGTTTTTAGGGTTTCTTTTTTTTCACTTTTTGTTGCTGATTAAAAGGGTATTTATAGGCCCTTGTCTTGTTGGCCAAGAATGGTATAAAATGACGAAAACGGCCCCCGGTATTAAAAATGTTAATTTTATTAAAAAATATTTTTTAACCTCAAAAATTAAAATTAATGCAAAGAATCTGACAGAAATCTCTAATTTTTCAAAAAGAGTTCACAGTAGATTTCAAAAATAAAAACTGAGGGCTCAAAACTGATAAAAACGCGCTCGGGGTGTAAAATGACGGTTTTGCCCCTGAATGATGAAAATTTGTAGAAAAATAGCCATTGACCTCAAAAAAAATTATCAAAAATTACAAATAAGCTTAAAACACTAGAAAAGGCATTTACGACTCAAAATTTGACAAAAAATGAACTTAGATTGTAAAATGACGATTTTACCCTTGGGCAATGAAAAATCACAGAAAAATAGTTATTGTCCTCAGAAAATTATCAAAAATTACGAATAAGCTTAAAACACTAGAAAAGGCATTTACGACTCAAAATTTGACCAAAATTGAACTTAGATTGTAAAATGATGATTTTGCCCTTAGCTGGTACAAAAATAAAAAATACCAATTAAATCCAAAAAAATCATAAGAAATTAACAAATTCACATAAAAGTAAAAATATGAATTTAAAAACCCCCAAAAGTTGATAGAAAAATATTTACAAATAAAAATACTATTTTGCCCTCCCAAATTATTGAAGAATTAAAAATTAAAATTTGTACCAAAAAGTGCAAACATACCCCCCCAGTGTTTGAAAATAAATGGTGTGTCAAAATTTGGTATTTACAGCTCTAAAAGGGTTGGCTTGGTAGGGCTTGGATCAGCAGCATCAACTACTGCCACTTTGCGAACTCTAGGTGAGACCATAGCTGCTGCAGCTAAGTCTGCTCAGGCAAGTAATGTTGCCATTACACTTGCTTCTACTGAAGGGCTCTCTGCAGATCTGAAGCTGAAAACTGTTTCAGCCATAGCATCTGGTATATTTATTGGCCTAATTCACTTGCTTTTATTTTTACTGAATTTGAGGAGTTATCAACTTGGTGATATATCACTTGATGGTATTTGTTGTTCTCCATTAGGAACTGTGCTGGGGACTTATGAAGATAGTAGGTTCAAGTCTGAGTCAAAGAAATTAACTCTTAAAAATGTGGACATTCTCGGTTTTGGAACTGGACCTGAGATAGGAAAGAAACTCAAATATGCAGAATTTGTTTCTTCGGCAGTTATTTTTGGCAAAAACCTTGTTAATGCACCAGCCAATATAGTAACCCCTGGTTGGTAATCTTTCCTTGTACTTTCTATTTCATTCCTTTTCTTTTGATTACTTTGTGTGTTTCTGAAGGCGAAATTTCCTCTTATAATTGACCTTTGTCTCTTGTACTTCAGCGGTACTAGCTGAAGAGGCCAAAAGGATTGCATCGCTATATAGCGATGTTCTAACCACAAAAATCTTGGACATAGAGCAGTGCAAAGAGTTAAAAATGGGATCCTATCTAGGTGTTGCTGTAGCTTCTGCAAATCCTCCACATTTTATTCATATATGCTACAAGCCCCCTGGTAGATCAGTCAAATCTAAGTTGGCTTTAGTTGGAAAGAGATTGACATTTGACAGGTATATAAATTGGCATGAAAAATAAATCTCAATGTTTCAGTTGCCATAGGCAGGCTTTCTAGCATGCATAATGATCTTTTGGTTTCTTGTGGGCCATTATTCAAGAGATATTTTTGTTCTGTGTCCCTCTCAGTGGCGGTTATAATATTAAGACCGGACCGGGATGTTCAATTGAGTTTATGAAATTTGATATGGGAGGGTCAGCAGCTGTGCTTGGTGCAGCGAAGGCACTTGGTCAAATCAAGCCTGCTGGAGTAGAGGTAAATTTGGTTGCCTAGCTGTTCTTGGCAAGCTGATAGATCTTATTTCCTTGCATGAGTTATTTGAACCTTAACCAACTGTCATCACCTCTTGTGGCAAGTATAGTAAGTAACCTCTTATGCCTAGAGAACTTTGTAAGGTATGCTAAGGACTAAGAAAAAGTTCTGTGCTTGTAGGTTCATTTTATTGTTGCTGCTTGTGAGAATATGATTAGTGGTACAGGTATGAGACCTGGAGATATTGTCACAGTCTCAAATGGAAAGACTATTGAGGTAATTGCCTTCTGTTTGTCACCTATCTAATGGGACCACAAATTGACTTCTCTCCTTTCTTTCTAGCTGCCTTTGTTCATATTATTGTTTTTCAGACATCACGCTTTTAGCACAAATTAGTCTTTGTTGTACTTATTATACTTCCTTTTTTGTTCCAAAAATTTAGTCCTTTTGTCTAATTTTTTTAATTTGCACATACTGAGATCACCAGACAATGAATTGGAGTTCTACTGACATTTTTTCATATGCTTATCTAACGTAAAGCATTCAACTTGTATATGGAACCATACAGAAACTAAACTAAAGCATTAAAATTTTGACCTGCAGCATTCAACTTATATATGGAACCAGTCTTTTTCTACTTCTGTCAGACTTCATTGGATTTGATAAAATCCAAAAATTGTCCAGCAAAAGATCATTTTTTTCATTTTCCCTCATGGTTGACTCTTGTTACTTATAAATGATCCTTATTGTCAATTATGTTTCAGAGTTTTAACATTTACTTTTGTGAAGTCATTGGCTTTTTGATACATTGGAAGTATAGAGAAAATTTTGTAGTTTAGCCTTTCTGATCAATTCTCTAGCTAGTGTGTTCTGTGTCTATTCTTCTTGTCAATGGATTTATGGTGATTGCTTTCTATTGTACATGTTCACTGCAGGTTAATAATACTGATGCTGAGGGGAGACTTACCTTTGCAGATGCTCTGGTATATGCTTGTAACCAAGGTGTAGAAAAGATATCAGTCAGATGCTGCGTATGATTGTAAACATATATTGTTAGAGAGAGTTTATTAATGTTAATTGTTGGGTGTACTTCTCCAATCCAAAATCAACAAACACCACACATGAAATGTAAAAGAAAATGGGAAAGGGAATAAAGAAACTATATTATCTTTTCGCGACTTAATTACATCAATATGTATGATGGCTGGATCCGATAGGCTATCTAAAAGACTGATTGAAAAATAAGATACAACTACAACCTAGCTTTTTCAATCAGTCTTATGTACAAAATTGGCTAGTCTTGTTGGATTGTGTGGCACTCTTTTCAGGTGCAAGGTACTGGTATTGAGATCTTCACAAACGATTTTTTGATTTTTTAAAAGTTTGGTACATGGGAAAATGCACTTCTGACCGGTTTCCTGAATATTTAATGGTAGAAACCTCACAATTTTGGTTTTTGCTAATTATAATATGCAGAGTTCTCTTTCTCAATGTTCAGATGTGCAAAGATCAGTTTAATTACACACCCGAACTTTGAATGTTCAGTATCGTAGCTTTTTCAACAAGAGCAGATATTGTTTCAGAATCCCCCTTTGCATTTGTTGGTATCATGGTGACAAGTTCCATCGTTGTGCAGATAATTGATCTGGCTACATTGACTGGAGCATGTGTAGTAGCTCTTGGGCCCTCAATTGCAGGTCTGCATTTATTTATTTATCTATCATATTATTAAGACATGATACATGTGTATGGAAATCAGAAGTTTCTGAATCTTTTCTTAGATTGATGCATAAAACTACTGTGGATATTATAACAAACCAAGTATGACTGCAAATTTAAGAAATTGAAAAGGAAGTTGCTATATTTCTTGACGGCTTACTTTCTGAATTACTGGCATTTGCCTTAAAATAGTAGCAAAACAATCTTGTGAGTGCAATTGTACTTAATTTGGAAACGTAATGCAGGTCTTTTCACACCCAGTGATGACCTGGCAAAGGATGTGTTTGACGCTTCAGAAGTTGCTGGAGAAAAACTCTGGAGATTGCCTTTAGAGGAAAGTTATTGGGAGTCCATGAAATCAGGGGTGGCTGATATGGTGAATACTGGTGGTCGTCCTGGTGGTTCTATTACTGCAGCTCTATTCCTGAAGCAGGTACTACTTTTGATGTTTTGCTTTACCTAGATGGCCATCTCATTATAGAAAATTCTTAAATCCAGTGCACAAGACCATAAATGGAGAACAAACAAAAAGGATTGATTTGATGCAATGTTGTTAATGAATAGCATAAGTAATCCATCCTAACTGCCGAGAGACACTATAAGGTCGATCTGTGACTGTTGTTTACATTGCACCAAAAAAAAAAAAAAAAAGTGGATGAAGATGAACACTTTTGTGAGACACTATTTCAATAGTCCCCCCATGGCCCCAATATAACCTATTTTTACCTCTTTTGAACACCCTAAGAGAGAGAGAAGGCTCTGGGTTGGTGGAGAGAGAAGAAATTGTTCAAAGAAGGGACATAATTGACAGTTGCTGTGTGCGACATTGGTCCTTGATATTTTGTTTTTTTTTTTTCACCAGAAACGCCTTGGCACATTCAGGTTTTTAGTCGCTAAAACAATTATGGTCTGTGTCAATTTTACGCCTGTTTTTCACTAGACATTTGGACAAGTTTGAGACTACTGGAAAACGACCTACACATAGTTTCTCTTGATAAAAAAAAAGCAAGATTGCATGCTTTATTTCTTTCTTCTATCTTTTCGTGACTTTGTTATGTTTGCTTCTTTTGCAGTTTGTCGATGAGAAGGTACCATGGATGCATATTGACATGGTTGGTCCTGTTTGGAGTGATAAGAAGAAATCTACAACTGGATTTGGCATTTCAACTCTGGTGGAATGGGTGGTGAAACATTCTTCTTAGTTGCAATTTTAGTTGTTGTATCTGGAGAGAAAGGGAGGGGTTTATGCTCATAGTTGACCAAATGAAAGTTGTGAAGTGGTAGTCTAGTTGGATTGTTGGATGCTTGGAAGAACTAAGGTTGCACTAAAATAAGTTTATCTACAAAGAAACAAAAGAAATTTACATAAACATTTGACGTTTTCCTTTAGAAAAGATGAAAGGTCTTAAAACCCTTGCCTCGTCATTGCAAGCTCTCATGTATTCTACTGCATTTGTAGTACATGTCTGTTTGGTTATGCAACTTTTTGCAATAATTATCTTTTAGACACTCCTATCTTTTTATTTTGTAAACAAGCTTATCCAAAAAAAAGAAAAAAAGTTACACATAGTAATAATATCTTCTATAAAAATCACCTCAAAGACATTCGTTCATCTTTTAGAGAGCTTGGTCTGAGTGAATCATTTATATATTCTTTTATACTCTTCAAGCTGTCGCAGCATCTATATATTGGTGTGACCTGGAGACCGAAAGCACGACTGTGTTGTTCTGCCTCTTTGTATAAATGTTGGATTGATGAAATGAGCAAGGTTGAAGATCAATATGTCTCCTTAGCTTCGCTCGTCGTTCCTTGATAGTGGTCATTGATGAACATTTTCATTTCGGTTGCAAAGTGGAATTTAAATAACAATGGCTGTGTAGCAAGCCCATTATTCAGGAAATTGCGGTGAAATTTTTAAACATATTTTTCAACTACCAATTTAGGTTTTTAATAATCTCTTTATTTCATAGGCATTATGTTGCAGTCAGAATTCGTGTAAAAGTGGTTTACTAATAATGGATCAATAAGGATAGCTCAATTCCAGTCATTGTGAACTTACAAGACAAAAAAGACTTAGAAGCTCAGGGAGTTTTACCTCAATTGGCCTTTGATACTTAATTCAGAGGGAACTCGGATAAAACTTATAGTGTAAAAAGAATAGAGTTTGAAGTCTTATAGGCCTCCCATGCTTTCTCCTTCCAAGAGTATTTATAGCCGAAAAAGGGAGGTAGGAGGCGTTGAGACTCACATTATTACACTTGGAGATTTGATGTTTGTAGCCTTTTACATAAGGTGGTTGTGTCAGCTATATGTGTATTTGAGTGTTTTTTAGGTGACAGTGGTTGAGAGTTTTGAGATTTTAGTCATGTCATGTCATGTCATGTCAGATAATCCTTTACTTGCATTAATAGTTCTTGTCTTAGGCAATTTAACAAGTTCTATTGCATTCCTATCGGGCTTTGCCGGGTAGGGCTCTTTTAGGTAGAGGTGGTTTTGGTTGGCTCTTGTCACCCGTGATAATTATGGTGGTAACATGGCTGAAGTCAAACTCTTTAATAAAACTGAGTAATTCGATTAACATGGCAGCTAAGTTTGTGTCTTGGGCCTATTGGGCCAGCTCTTAACATGTAGGCCTTTTTTAGTTATGATATAGAGTTAATTGGGTCCTCATATTTGGGCCATTAGGGCAAAATGCATCTAATGATGGAACAATATTAGGCCTTTAATTCAGCATCTACACATTACATTCTAAAAATTGATAAATTATTATTCTTCTAATAATATCTTTTAAAAATAATCCAAACCAAAATAATAAATTTTCACGTGTTTTGGCATAGCTGCAGCTGTATTTTCGACATGAAATGCGATTCCTATGTGGAGATGCAGTACCATTTGCGAGACACTTATGGCCATGTATTCCACAAAAATCTTCTTTGCCTTTTGGCTTCTACTCGAAAAGATCATGTTGAGTGAATACTTCTTTGCCTTTTGGTTTCTACTTGAAAAGGCCATGTCGGGTGGAGAAGCTTTACCTCGAGCAATTTGGATCTTCGATGTCACTTGTCAATGTCACTTAGGAAGAGTTATTACTTTGTGTTTACACTTATATAAATCAGATAATTATTAATGTGATAATTACTAAGGTGTGAACGTGAGAGGAATTGTCACCTTACATTTATACTTATACAAATCAAATAATTATTAATCAAATAATTATTAACGTATGAATACAATGGCAACTCTTCATCAGTGGCGCTGACTAGATAATTATTAACATATGAATACAATAGCAACTCTTCTTCATCAGTAGCGATGACTAGATAATTATTAATGTATGAATACAATAGCAACTCTTCATCATCAATGGCAATGACTAGATAATTATTAATGTGTGAATGCAATAGCCTAAACATGTGAATGCAATGACAACTCTTCATCAGTGGCACTGACCGGAGAAGTGACACCACCTTGAGACCCATACTTCATTAGCAAATAGCAAGGGCCAAATTTCTTTTTTAAATTTTATATTTTGTATGACCCATCTTAACTAACCGCACTTGGCATGAGTGATTTCTCAAATGGGGGTGGTTTTGAAATTCATTTTGACAAGGGAGTTGTTTTGCATTGGTGTTCCGATCTAAGGGTTCGCGCATTTGGTGAATGGGCTATTACTTTGTGCGCATTCACCGAATGCACTTGTTTACTTTTGTTTTTTTAAAAAAAAAAGCACACCCACTCCCCAATAGGCCACGCGCATTGCGTGAGGCCTGGTTTGACCAAATAAATGTGCATTCAGCAAATGCGCATTTATTCAAGCAACCATCTACGCAATGCGCGGACGCCTGCATTTATTAAGTAGCCATCCGCGCTGCCTTTTTAAACGCGTAGTCACTGAATGCGCATTTATTGAAGCAGCCCTCCGGGCAATGTGTGGAGTTCTGCTTTTTAAATGCGCATTCAATGAATGCGCATTTGGTATAAAAGTAGACCTCCATGCATGGTGCGGACATTTACTTTTTAACAAATGCGCGTTCTGAATGTGCATTATTTTTCTTGAATTGGATTGTCAGGCCTATGGCTTAACTTACGGACAATTCAGCCTATGACTTGACTTAACTTGCAGAAATTTTGGCCAAGACTGTTCACTAACGTGATTTTGCACCCTTAGACTGGCAAGCCAGCCTTTGACTAACTTTAAGAGAAAATGCATGCATTATTTTGACGATAAATACTCCCACTTCAACACATATTCCTCCCATCCTTGCCTTCATTTTTAGTTTCAAAACTCCTCACCAGTCTTTCATTTTCATTTCCTCACTTTCCAAACTTCTAACCGAACTCTTTCCTTCAAATTCTTCTCCTCAAAATCAAGTTAGTTTTCTAATTTTATCTTACTAATTTTTTTTGTTTTTCACTACAATGCAATTTTATTTTTGTCAAAATGTTTATTGTTGTTAAATTGTTGTTGTTGGTTTTATATTGTTAATTTAGCATTACATAATTTTGATTTAGTTATATATTGGTAGTTTAGAATTATATAATTTTGTTTTCAGTTTTATGTTGTTAGTTTAGTATTATAAATTTTAGTTTAGTTTTATGTTGTTAGTTTATGTTGTTAAAAAAAATTTTAACTTTCCCACTAAACAAACACAGTCAAAGAAAAATTAACCAACTTTTCTTTACTTCTCCATACTTAAAATTGAGAAATATGTGACTTTTCTAAAATAGAAAAAATATAGTTGTGTTTTTGAATTTTTAAATTATAAAATGTCAACCTAACTTTTAAAACACAAAACTGAGAGATATTTAACTGTCTTAACTTTCCACTTTAGATTTTAAAACCAAAATTGAGAGATATTTAGTTGTTCCATCCTAAATTATAAAACCAACATTGTGCGATCTAATAACATCATCAATGCCAAATTCTTTAAGGTTTGAAGCAAAAGCCAATATCTTTAATTTTTCCATTAACTATATACTATATACTTCCACTAGTAACATATAAAACAAGCATCCATAAGCTGCTCAACCGTGTGAATATGCATAGAAGTATGATTTAATTTTTATTACAAGACTCTATAGTTGTCCTTAATTCAACAATCCAACAAGACCACAAGAACAAACACCAGAATCTAAATAATCAATGAAGTAATTAGACGACTAAAATAGTAATGATCACAAAATTAGGGGCTCACAAATTAGTCAAATTATGGATTAGAGACTTCTACTTTTATCTATTTTCGGTTTTTGGCAAAAACTTTGATACAAGTTAATTTTGGCAACATTCTAGTACATATTTATAGCATGACCCTCTCAACATTTATAAATTTACATTTTGATAGTAAAATTGTGAATATTTACAAAATGACCCCTAAAAATGTGCAAATTTACATTTTCGCCCTTAAATTTTGCATATTTACAAAAAGACCCCTAAAATTTTTAAATTTACAGCCTCAAAATTTGCATATTTGCCAAATTTTATAAATTTACATTTTGGCCCTTCAAATTTAAATTTACATTTTCGGCCTTCAAATTTTATAAATTTACAAAATGATCCCTCAACTTTGAAAATTTACATTTTGGCTTCTAAAATTTTGCATATTTACCAAATGACCCTCAACTCATGAATATTTACATGTTGGCCCTTAAAATTTTATAAATTTACAAAATGACCTCCTCAACTTTTGAAAATTTACATTTTGGCTTCTTAAATTTTGCATATTTACAAAATGATTTCTCAACTTTTGCAAATTTACATTTAGGCCCCAAAAATTTTGCATATTTACAAAATGACCCTCAACTTTTACAAAATTTACAATTTAGCCCTTCAAATTTTAAATATTTACAAAATGTCCCCTTAACTTTTATAAATTTATATTTTGGCCACTTAAATTTTGCATATTTACATTTTGGACCGAGTACTTTTGCATATTTAAATTGTGGCACTAAACTTATGTATATTTATAAAATGGCCCTTAAAATTTTATAATTTGGCCCTTTAAACTCCTATATATTTGCATTTTACTCCTAAAAATTGTGCATATTGAAAATTGGCACCTAATATTTTGCATATTTATATTTTTATCCCTCAGCTTTATACATATTTACATTAGGTTTAGAGTTGTATTATACCAAGTTGATTGATTTTCTATTACAAAAATAAAAAAAATTAATTATTAAATCCTTAAAAATTAGGCTTAGTTATTAAAATAATGGGTAAACGATTGAAATTATAGTTGGTTAGAAGAATGATAAACAATTTTTGTTTGACAACCCACGTCGGTCAGGACTCATAAAACAGGAATATGGCTTTACCCAGTCCTCTTGATGTTTTACTATACTGGGGTGGGCAAATAATATACGAGGGAGGATTGTACTACGAGCCACAACGACCTAATGCTGTGTTCATGCTTAGCGATTGAATTGGGTACGAACAATTGGCAGACAGAATTTACAATTACATGGGGCTGGATAGGAATCATTTCAGGTTGAATATTATCTTTAAATGTCCATGTCCTCCGACAATGACACATGTTCCATGGTTGGTAACGAGTGATGACAGTATGGAAATCATTTATAATTTGAACAACAATTACCCAGTGTATATTGCTTAATTTTACATCGACAAAGAGCAAATTATTCAAGCACCTCCTACTCAAGGCGTTGAAGAGATGTGGGATAGTAGACCGATTATGTCTTTCCTGAACCCTTTTTTGTACCCACACAATCCATCATATGTGCCATATCCCCTCCAGTATCACAGTCCCACAATGTTGTATGGTATGTCTAGCCCAGAGATATCAATGCCAAATGTTGAATAATGGAGCCCTTATTTGGAGGCAGATTTGGTACATCTGACATGCACTAATACAGTGCCCCCACCACACTAGAGAAAACTAGCGTGGTGGGGGATGTCAACGCTGTGTTAGATCACCAGAGCCCCTAGAGTCGAGTATATTTCATGGATCTCATTGGCGGTAAGGGCACATCACATGTTCCCGATGAGGGCATATCGCACGATCCCAGTGAAGGCACATCGCACGATCCCAGTGAAGGCACATCATATCATGTTGTCCAGTCGTCACCATTCACCTCGGCTATTACTGTTCCGTTTCCTAGTTCGGCTACCATTTTTCCATCTTTCGATCAGCCCTACAATATTCCAATTGTTACATCATTCATCTCGGCATTGCCTGTTTATTTTCCTGACCTTAATTCACAGGCCGAAGATAATACTCAAGTTGGATTGCGACGTACTAATAGAGTTCGTAAGGCTCGAGGGTGTGGCACTCATGGCAGATTGGGGGAACATTAGTGGTATATTATTTGTAATTACTCAAACTTTTTTGTACATATATAATTTATCTAAATTTTAATAATATTATTTCCCTTATATATTTCTTTGTATTGTATTTAACATATCTAATATAATGTACGCTTATATAACCTAAGTCCTAAACCCTAATCCATGCCCTCTAATACATCATAAATGTCTAACATTATAATATCTAAAAACTTAAACTAAACCTTGCACTTTATCATATTAACAAAAAACAAAAAGAAAAAAAACTTTAGGGTAAAATTAAAAAAAAAGGCTAGGGTTTTAGGGGAACACACTTAGGGCAACAAAGAAAATGGCTAGGGTTTTGGGAAAATTGCTAAAGTTTTGGGGGAAAAAGAGTGACGTTAAAAAAACTTAAACTAAATCCACATAAATCGTATTCAGCGAATGCGCATTTTTAATATTATTATTTCTCATATATATTAACTTTTATTGTATTTAATATATCCAATATAATTTATAATAATATAACCTTAGTCCTAATCCCTAATCCATAACCCCTAATACATCATAAAAGCGTAACATTTTAATATCTAAAAGCTCAACAAAAAAAAATAAAAAACTAAGCTTTGAACTTTAACATATTAATAAAAAAAAGAAAAAAAATGTTGGTAATATATTACCAACCCCATACCCCACCCTCACCCTGTATTCTATATTCCAATTATACTAAATTTTTATATTACAAAACTAATGAAACAAAAAATAAAACAAAATCAAACGAAGCAAATAAATAAAAATTAAGTAAATAACAAAACTGAGAAGCAAAATTTAAAGTTAAATTAAAAAAAGGGCTAGGATTTTGGGGGAACACACATACGGTTACAAAGAAAATGGCTAGGGCTTTAGAAAAATTGGCTAGGGTTTTGAAGAAAAAAAGGTTATGTTAAGAAAACTTAAACTAAATCCACATAAATTATATTCAGCTAATGCACATTTTTAATATTATTATTTTTCATATATATTAATTTTTATTGTATTTAATATATCTAATACAATTCATGATAATATAACCTATGTCCTAAACCCTAATCCATACCCCGTAATACATCATAAAAGCGTAACATTTTAATATTTAAAAACTCAACAAAAAAAAATTAAACCTTGAACTTTAACATATTAATAAAAAAAGAAAAAAAAAGTTGGTAACATATTACCAACCCCATACCCCACCCTCACCCTGTATTCTATATTCTAATTATACTAAATTTTTATATTACAAAACTAATCAAACAAAAAATAAAACAAAATCAAATGAAGCAAATAAATAAAAATTAAGTAAATAACAAAACTGAGAAGCAAAATTTTAAGTTAAATTAAAAAAAGGGCTAGTGTTTTGGGGAGACACACATATGGTTACAAAGAAAATGGCTAGGGCTTTGAAAAAATTGGCTAGGGTTTTAAACTAAATCCACATATATTGTATTCAGCAAATGCGCATTTTTAATATTATTATTTTTCATATATATTAATTTATATTGTATTTAATATATCTAATACAATTCATGATAATATAACCTATGTCCTAAACCCTAATCCATACACCGTAATACATAATAAAAGCGTAACATTTTAATATTTAAAAACTCAACAAAAAATAAAAAACTAAACCTTGAACTTTAACATATTAATAAAAAAAAAGAAAAAAAAAGTTGGTAACATATTACCAACCCCAAACCCCACTCTCCCCCTGTATTCTAGTTATACTAAATTCTTATATTCAAAAACTAATCAAACAAAAAATAAAAAAGCAAACGAAGCAAATAAATAAAAATTAAATAAATAACAAAATTGAAAGCTAAATTTATACTTTAATTAAAAAAAGGGCTAAGGTTTTGGGGGGAACATATATAGGGTTACAAAGACAATGACTAGGGTTTTGGAAAAATTGGCTAGCGCTTTGGGCAGGCAAAAGTGTTATGTTAAACGAAAGAAAAAAAAAAGGAAAATCACCATAAATTGCACTTACCAAATGTGCAGAAGGAACAAACGTCCACGCATGGCGTGGCGAGTATTTTAAAAAATAAATGCGCATTCAGCAAATGCGCATTTAGAAGCGTCCGCGCTTGAATAAATGCGCATTTATTTGGTCAGAGCAGGCCTCGCGCAATGCGTGTGGCCTATCGGGGACAAAAAAATATAGCACACTCGCACATTAAGCAGGCGTACTTATTTAAAAAAAAAAAAAAAAGTAAAGAAGCTCATTCGGTGAATGCGCACAAAATAAAAGTGCATTCACCGAATGCGCGAACCCCTAGATCAGAACTCCAATCCAAAACAACCCCTTTGTCAGAATGAATTTCAAAAGCACTCCCATTGAAGGAATCACTCCACTTGGCAAGGACTACGAGTCAATATTTTCTTAGGCTAGCATTATTGACAGGCTATTATTTTCTTGTCAAAGCATTTTCTCATTAAATTTTAAATCTATCCTTTTGTTAGTCAAACAATTAATTTTAGTCTTAAATAGCAATTAATCTCTCTTCATCTTCAATTTATAGAATCCTCCAACTATAGTCGCCCCACCCTTTATCAACTATATCAGATTTGTACCCAAATATTAGGTCGACTGGACCTTCAGGGATTCCGAAAGAAGTATAGCAATTGTATTAAAAGAATCTGCAGTGCATGAATAGGAATCGTGAGAAAAAGAAAAGCCAAGAAATACCAAAGCTGATCATTCTAATAGGCGTAAAGATTTCTGGGATGCATTGCTTCAAATAATTTAATTGATGATCAGATTAAATACTTCTTGCTGGTGTGCTATTGCTGTCTATCTTATCCTGTCAATTCCTTACTCTCTTAAACTACATTGCTTTGTTAAATCTATCACATTTAAAATGTTTTGGGACAGGAATTATTTTCTGCAGGGTTGGATACTAATGTTTCTATAATTGAATGGGCAATGGTAGAATTGTTTAAGAACCCAAAAAATTTTGACAAGATTCGCCCAAGAACTTGAGAGGGAGATAAAAAGAAATGTGATGATGGAGTCAGACTTGCCAAAGCTTTCTTACTTGCAAGCATTCGTGAAGAAACCTTGAGATCATGGTACAAAGAGATTTAGTTAGTGATGAATTGTATTGTTTTGGGCTGATTTTATTTTGAATTTCAGACCAAATTTACATAAAAACATTTTTATGAAATTTCTTATTTCTTATTTCTTATCTAAATAATAGAAGAAAAGAGAGAAGACTTCGAATTCTTAGCCTATAATGAGATCTAAAGTGAGAAGGAATCTGAGAAAATTATGCTAATAATGACATTTAGGGTGAGAAGGAATCTGAGGGAGACAAAGTCAAACTTGAGGATTGGAAGATCTGGTAAAATTCTCAAAAGCACTGGCAAGAATTTTTTGACTTGGACGAGGATAAACTCGAAATTTAGGGAGATTTTGCTCTGGTAGAAAAATTAAAATTTTGGCAATAACGCTGGCCATTTTCTTAACTTTTAAGATATAGTTGTTAATTCAAGCTTATGACTTTAAAATATAGTTGTTCATTCAAGCTTATGACGTGCCAGATTGAGTAAACAATATATTATTCAACATAAAAGTTCAATATACTTGTAATATTTATATTAGTGGGCCAAGTAAAATTGGTTTAAAATGAACTCTTCTACTGCTATCCCTTGAGCAAATCTTGAAATTCTACGAGATGGATTTATGCATACAAAGTTAGCTAAACTTGTATAAAGGGTCATGTGTTGTTTGGTTATTTAATTTTTTTCAAAAATAAATTTTCAGATAACGTTCTTTAACTATTTTTTTTTTCATTTTGTGCGGACGTATTATAAAAAAATAATACAATAATATTTTTAAAAAAATCATCCGTATGGAGACGTGTTTTATAATCAATATGAAATTTTTGGTAGTCAGAACAATAATATAATAATATCATGGTAAATGCATAAAAAATAAGTTTGCACATGATTGATTTTCTTAGCATTTGAACCATGCAGGTCAGATGGGGGACTATCACCTGCAAATCATGTGTTAGATTAGTGAAATCTTCTCATCTCTGACTCTTATTAGTCTATTTATATTGAAAAATGATTTGAACTAAAATATAAACAGTTAAGCACACTAAACAAGCAATGGCAATCAGGGTTGCCTTACATAGGGTCAATATAAAAATATAAAAATTCAAAATATATAAAAATTGGGGTCAATCATGAGGCTGGGAAGAATTTTGAGTAATAGGTTGACAAGAATTTTGAGCAAGTAAAATATGTTATGTTGCTATTCTGCAAAGATTTTGAGTTTGGCTTAATTACATTCGATGTCGAAAAATTTTAGTCGTAATTTATTCAAGTTTCACTCTACTTTGAAATTCTAGTTCTAGTCTACACCAATTTGTTACGCACAAACAATAATAAGTGATCTCGTCTCTGGGTAAATCTCTTTATTGGCTTAAATAGAATCTCGTGGAAATTCTGGAAATATATTGCTGAAAAAAAGAAAGCAACTAAAATTGAATTTCCTAGTTGAGCTTGGCCAAAAAATATACCACCAAATCAAACTGTTCGAAGCTTCAATTTTCAGCTCAAATTGAATAACATTATTCAATTCAAGCTTGTCCACATGTGTTGTTAACGTTCAAGTTTACTAGATTAATTAAGACCCTGAGTCTGAGATGCTACAAACATATTCCTTAGAACACAATTTTCATTTAATAAATTCACAATGAATCCTTGTTTAAATTTATTAGCATAAATAAAATGCTGCTAATTGAAACCATACAAAATTTAAAATCTAAAGTATTCGAGAAAAAAAAAATAGATATAAAAAAGGATTTACCGGTCTATATATCTAAAATTTTCTATTATTCGACGACTAACTATAACCTCCAATTGTATGTGTATTTAACAAAACAAGGTTCTCTTGGAAAGAAACAGAAAGGCAACATTCTTTCGGTTCCAACCTAATTTGTTTACAGTGGGATTCATCAAAGATTGCATACGATCAACTCATAAGCAGTTATTTTTTATGAATAAAAAGAAGATTCAGGAGAAGAGGCGTAATTAATATATAATATGGAATTCAACTTTGACATAAAAGTTTTAATTACTAATAAGTCTCGAACCCTTATAGGAATAAGGAACAAGACTATACTACTTATGAATCTAACATTTTCGAATGACCAATCAAAGGAGTTTATCGAATCCAAATTTTGAGAGATCTTTTTTTTTTTTTTTTTTGGGGGGGGGGGGGGGGGGGCGTGTTTCGAGGGAAGTGGTCAGCTAAGATCTATGGGGGAGTATATTAACAAATAAAAGGTAGGAGAAAATACGCAACAAGTGGTTGGTCAAATCTTGATTAGATCAAAATCAGTTGCTAATAAGCAAGCTCGAGGTTTTGTAACTTCCTGTGGATTTGATTTGCTTTGACTTTCACTGAAAGGAAATACTAATTGCTTGTTATGGACGTTTACATTAAATTCCTCAACCTTAACGAATAAGTACTACTAACTGCCACCCTCAAAAAAAAAAAAAAGTACTACTAACTGCCATTCACATCTCTCAATTCTGGAAATTTATGGTTCCTAATGAAATGCATGCGCCAGAAATACTAACGAATTTGAAGGGCTCCACAATTGTTAGTTATTGGGAATAGACTATATCGGTCAGTATTAGGTACACCATTTTGACATCCATTTTAAATCTAGTTCAACAAAAATAATTCTAATTAATTAGTACAATTTGGGCTAAGAAAACTACTAGTTTTGATTGAACCAGATTACAATCAGTTTTATCATAGTCAGGTTTTCTTCATCATATATGACTTATTCTCTATCTTTTTTCTACTCAGAGTCAGTCTGTCATTAATTATGTTATATATCTATCCTATAATTAGCCACATGTAAATAGTTAACGTAAGACTTTTACCAATTCAAAACAAACTGTATAGGACAAACTTAGGTTGGGACAAACTTTGGTTTGGAATAGAAGAATAGAGCTAGTTTTTCCCTATGATCAAGTCCTGTCCCATTGGCTTATTATTTAAATCTTCTCTACAGTCGGAGTAAGTCAAAGTCAAGGACCATATTAAATTGTAGACTTTAATTTCAGATTGTAACAGAGTAATCTTGAAGGCAGGGTTTGACTGAATCAAGATGCTTTATTTAATGAGTTGCACAAAACGTGGGGTTTGAACTGTAATTTGACAATTTAAAGGTGGCTGAACTCTTGATCATTAAAGAAGTTAAAAAAGCTTAGAGATTTATTGCACCAAATCCATCACAAACTATTTTTGTGCAATCATATATAAAGCCATAGTTTTGCTTGTTCCTTATTTGGAACCATTATCATGTCTGGCTTGATAATGAAAAGAACAATTGTAGTGACAAATTACCTGATGAATTTTGTATCTTATATACTGTTTATGCTTTGTAATTGATTGGACCAAATCCATCACAAATTGCAACAATTTGTCACAAACCGTACAATTATGTATTTTACCTATTGTTTAAAAAGGTAAAATATGATTGCACAAATTTATTACTCAATTTACTGATACTTTTGTGCAATCATTTGGATAACCAGAGTTTTTGCTTGTGTCTTATTAGTACCATAATTGTGTCTTGCTTCATAAAGTAGTGAAAAGATGCAAGTGTAGTGACATATTGCCTGATAAATTATGTATCTTCCCCATTTTTAGGCTTTGTATGGATTGGATCAGTCCATCACAAATTGCACCAGTTTGTCACAAACCATACAATCCATCTTCCCTATTGTTTAAAAAGCTAAGAAGTTATTGCACCAATCCATCACAAACCATACCACTACTTTTGGGCATTCATATATAAAACTATAGTTTTGCTTGTGTCTAGCAGTGAACCATAATTATGTCTTGCTTGATAAACTAATTAAAAGATGGGAAGTGTAGGGACAAATTGCCTGATGACTCGAGTGTATTCCTATCGTTTAGGCCTTTTTTTTTTTAAATTCAAACCTACACTGTTACAATGGGGAAAGGAGAATTGGTGTTATGGGATTCAAACTCCTGACTTTTAAGATAGAGTTATAAATTTCTAACTACTCGAACCTCTATTCGTTCTCGTTTACACTTTGTAATGACTAGCAAGATTGCATTCTCCCTCCCTCCCTCAAGAATCAAAGGTATCATTCACCGAACATGTTTGGTTTAGTAATAAAATATGTATCATTTTCACTCAAAAAGATAAATAGATTTGATAAAATAGTATTTTGAAGGGTACCAGTTGAATGATAGTAGAGAGGTACCAATTAATCATCTGATTACATTACCAAAAAAGAAAAGGGCAAATCAAATGGGGACCAAAATCCAAATTCAGAAACAAATGAACTCTAGATCCTGCTAAATTAGTCAATTAGACTATTATTCCTAACCAGAAAAATTCCCCCTCCCCTCTAAGCGACCCCATTTTCTTCAGATCCAATCCCTACCGTTCATCCCACCACTTTCCCCCCTCAATCCAGCGGTCCTCATAATGCCATGGCATCCAATTTCAACTAATTGTTGTTTAACAATCCATCAGTCCAGCGCCCTCTTCCCCTGGTTCTCTCTCTCTTCCCCCAGTTGATTTTCCACAAAATCCAGAGCACGCAGGCCGGATCGCTCTTCCTCCCGGTGATTCTCTTTCTCTCTCACACACGAAATTTACATCTATACATATATACAGGGCTTAACCTCCACGTGGATTTAGGTGTTAATACATATACAGGAGTGCGTGTTGGTGTGCGTGAAGGTGGATCTAGATCTTAGTGTGAGATTCTGAATTAGTCAGAGAAAGAGTAGAGAGAGAAAGAGAGAGAACGATGGAGGTCGCGAGGCCTCACCTAAATCACCGATGGATCTCGGTTTCGGTCCTGATCGTCGGTTTCTTCTTCGCCACCGCTCACTGTTTCTACCTCCCCGGAGTTGCTCCGCAAGATTTCCTCAAG
Source organism: Mitragyna speciosa (assembly GCA_024721245.1). Classification (NCBI taxonomy): domain Eukaryota; kingdom Viridiplantae; phylum Streptophyta; class Magnoliopsida; order Gentianales; family Rubiaceae; genus Mitragyna; species Mitragyna speciosa. The sequence continues at coordinate 10,897,981 of CM045553.1, read as the reverse complement.
GTAATAGTTTCTTCTCAATTTGATTTTTAATTCGGTTATAGATCTTGTTGATATTTTAATTCGTTTTTTTTTTTTTACCTTTTTTGGTTACTAAGATTGTTCAATTTGATTTTGTGATTTGAATTCATTTTATTCATGTGATTCTGGTTGATTAATTTGTTTAATCGATTGTTGATCTCAGATCTGTGTTAGTCACGGTTAACTTTTACTTAATTGTGCGGTGTATCAGAATTGTTTTGCTTTCTAATTGAGCTCATGGTCTTACTATTTAGGAAGTGATGTATAATTAGTTTTGTGGAAGATATGAAATTTCTTGTTATAGAATGGTAGATTGTCGTTTTGGGAATGATATTGTTTTAGAAGCTGTTAAGTTTTGTGTCAAGAAGTAAAATCATATTTGTGTTATGATGAAGTTGTAAATAATATAAATGAAAAGATCCTGGTTAAAACTTGACAAGAGGATGCAATGTTGCGAACAGTATGAAGCAAAATTTTGTGTTTTTCTGTTAATGAGATTGTTGTTTTGTTTTGTTGGAGTCGAGGATCATAAGACACGAGTATCAATGCTGCCTCTTGGATTACTTATTTCAGTTATTCTAATGGAAAAAACAGCATCTGAAGAAATTTTACCTAGGTTTGCATCATAGCTATGTGAATGATCCTTGTAAATATCACTTTTTTGGGATATTTCTAGATCTGAACTGTTTGAAATCTTTTGAACGTGTATCTGCTAATTGTTTGAGCTGCTATTTCTGTAGTATGTGTCTTTGGCCTTCAGCAATTTAAGAATGCAGGGAATTAGAGTTGTTTGAATTTAGGGTTATGATTTAATATTAAGGTGCATTGTACTAGGATAGTGTGGTAAAAATATTAATTGAGAAAACAATAATGCATGCCAAGTTCTGGGTTAGATTTGGCTATACCCTGACTGGTCAATGGGATAGAGCCGGTGTTGGAAGATGCTTATTTGCTAGTATCTAGTGGACTGATCAAAAGAAAATTCACAATCATGTTTACTCTTTTAGTATCTGTTTTATTGGAAGTGTCCATCTTATTACTCATTCTTTTGTTGTTGGTGTGTTATTGTTGCTAGCATACACTAGCATCGGGTAGATGATGATAATCTTATGAGGTCATGCTTCTGCCTCTGTTCAATCATTTGGGGTGTGTTACTTCTGATACTATATGTAATGGTTTGCATGGTTTTAGGAGGTTCTCTACGTATGCTAAATGTTTTCATTATTGGCAGCTTGTGTATTTTGGCCTTGGGAAATGTGTTCATACCATTAACTCTTGGATTCTTGTTTAGCGACTGAGTTGACTATGTGAATTTAGTAGTTCTACTTGTTAGGCCCTTTCCTTCTTTAGTCCTCGAGTTCAGTTGCATTGGTCTTGGAATGCAGGATTAATACTTTTATTTCAACAAGATTTAAACAGAACTTTTACCCTGTGAATGGGAGTTTGGGGCCCCTCTCTCCCTGCCTGCCCTTTTCTGTTTTGTAGAATATTGAATAGGATGGACATTAGAGAGGATCCACTATTTTGTCATTTCATTGTGGCTGCAGTACTCGATATGGATACCCAAAATGCCGCAACTTGTCCATTTCATATTTACTTAATTTGTTTATTTGGTATCTTGTTTCAGGGAGATGAACTGAAAGTCAAAGTGAACAAACTGACCTCCACAAAGACGCAGCTTCCTTACTCATACTATTCCCTTCCCTATTGTAAACCAAAAACAATTGTGGACAGTGCAGAGAATCTTGGAGAAGTACTTCGCGGTGATCGTATTGAGAACTCCCGTTATGTGGTTAGTTTCTTGGCTGTCATCTTACTTTTCTTTGTTCCTTCTTCCTTTTGGAGGCCCTCGTTTGTGCACTAGTTGTGTACTTTTTTGTTCTTGGAACTAATCTGTAGATGACATTTTTGTAGTTCAAAATGAGGCAACCACAGATGTGCAATATTGCGTGTCATGTTGTACTTAACGCAAAAACTGCCAAAGAATTCAAGGAGAAGATTGAGGATGAGTATCATGTGAACATGTGAGACAAGTTTTTCAATAATGTTCTTCCGTTTCCTTTCTTTTGTTTGTTTTTTCTTTTTTCTTTTGGTGTCTGTTTTCTATGAGATATGTTGTCCTCTTTACATATGATTTATTTCTCATTTCTGCTATATTGCGCAGGATCTTAGATAATCTACCTCTTGTTATGCCCATAAAAAGGCCCGAGCTGGGAACTACAGTGTATCAGCACGGTTTCCTTGTTGGTCTTAAAGGGATGTATGCTGGAGTAAGTAGGAGGCTATTTCAAGTTGATTTTGCACTGACAAGATTATGTATCTGTTGGCTGAAGTGAGTTTTAACCTTTTGCTTCTTCTCTAATTCATGGCAGGGCAAAGAGGAAAAGCATTTTATCAACAACCATTTATCGTTCATTGTAAAGTATCACAAGGATTTACAAAGTGAAGCTGCAAGGATTGTGGGATTTGAAGTCAAACCCTATAGGTAATAGAGTATGTTTGACATAAAAATTGAATAAGATATTGTTGCATTGCCTGTTATTAATTTTGCTACTCTTTGTTGATCAGTGTAAAACATGAATATGATGGTGCATATAGTGATAGTGTTCGATTAACAACCTGTGATCCCCATGCAAAACGTACTGTTTCTAGCTCAGACCCCCCTCAAGAAGTTGAAGATAAGAAGGAAATTATTTTCACGTATGATGTTGAGTTCCAGGTAAGGATAGACAAGTCTGCAATAAAAAATTTTGGTCGTTGAAGTTAACTTCTGATTATATTTTGTTCATTCATTCAACCTACAGGAGAGTGATGTGAAGTGGGCATCTAGATGGGACACTTATCTTTTAATGGCTGATGATCAAATTCATTGGTTCTCCATAGTTAATTCTTTGATGATTGTTCTGTTCCTATCAGGCATGGTTGCCATGATTATGCTGCGGACTCTTTACCGTGACATCTCAAAGTATAACCAGCTTGAGACTCAGGAAGAAGCGCAGGAGAGAACAGGTTGGAAACTGGTTCATGGGGATGTTTTCAGACCTCCCACAAACTCAGATTATGCTGTGTATTTATGTTGGGACCTGGAGTTCAGTTCTTTGGGAATGACATTAGTTACCATGATTTTTGCATTACTTGGGTTCCTCTCCCCTTCAAACCGGGGAGGTTTGATGACAGCTTTGCTTCTTCTCTGGGTCTTCATGGGCCTCTTTGCTGGATATGCTTCTACCCGTCTTTACAAGATGTTCAAAGGAACAGAGTGGAAGAGGAATTGCTCTTCGTACCTCATTCATGTTCCCTGGAATTAGTCTTTCGTCATTTTCTTTGTCTTGAATGCATTAATTTGGGGCGAGAAATCCTCTGGGGCAGTGCCATTTGGAACCATGTTTGCTTTGGTAGTCTTGTGGTTTGGCATCTCAGTTCCACTTGTCTTCATGGGCAGTTATGTAGGGTTTAAGAAACCAGCTATTGAGGATCCAGTGAAGACAAACTAAGATCCCAAGGCAAATTCCTGAGCAGGCTTGGTACATGAACCCTGTATTCTCCATCTTGATCGGAGGCATTCTTCCATTTGGGGCTGTATTCATTGAGCTCTTTTTCATCCTCACCTCAATCTGGTTGCATCAATTTTACTATATCTTTGGCTTTCTCTTCCTTGTGTTCATCATCCTAATCGTCACCTGCGCTGAGATTACAATTGTGCTGTGCTATTTCCAGCTGTGTAGTGAGGATTATCTTTGGTGGTGGAGATCATACCTGACTTCAGGGTCATCGGCCTTCTACCTTTTCCTTTATGCAGCATTCTACTTCTTCACTAAGCTGGATATCACAAAGCCTGTGTCCTGGCATTCTGTACTTTGGGTACATGCTAATTGCCTCATATGCCTTCTTTGTGTTGACTGGTACAATTGGCTTCTATGCATGTTTCTGGTTCACAAGGCTTATCTACTCATCTGTGAAGATCGATTAGGTAGTATCAAAGAAAATGGTTTATACACCTTCAATCAAGTGTGAATTGTCGGACTGTAGCAAATTGCTCCCACGGTTATTGGTTTATTTGAATTTCAAATCCTTAATTATAGAAATGTCGTTTATAGCTGCAATACTGGTCACTTCGAGTTTGACCATCTTTTTTGTTCTTCTGATTTTAGTTTTCTATTCAGCTATTGCAAGGAAACATTATGAAAAGATTCTGGAGGGATTTCCACCCAGAATGCTGCAAGTTTTGAGAAATCGATGACCTCCTTTCTTGTATGACAACGCTTTATGAATAATATTACTCGTAAGGTAGGTAGTTGATCCTAATTTCGCTGCGTCTGATTTTACAAGTTATTGCCTGTTTTGGTACTTCTCGACTGTTCTATTTATGTGTGAGCAGGAGGACTTGATATTAGCCTTCTGCCTGGTGCTTATGCTATATGGATTGTTTGGTTCTTAGTTTAATCAAATTAATGTGTGACAAAAGTTACACTAGCGCAATTGTGTTTACCGACCTGAATGTTGAACGGAGGGGAAATGAGAGAAGCTGTGTTTGTAGCGAGTTGTGCATCTTTTACTACATGATAGCTCATTGTCTAGAGAGGAATGCTGTAGTCTCAGATAATTCCAGTAGCACGAGGAGCCGTTGGGACCTTTCGTCACTAGATTTCTTCAGAGTGCTGTACGCACGCTTGGAAATGTGAATTTCCTCGTTTGGAGTGGTTGAAATTAAAAGCATTATCGGGGACACTTAATTTTGTGATATTTAGGAATTCTCCTTCCTGCGTCACTTCTTCTGGTTTTGAAAGCTATAATTTGGGAGAAAGGGCTGGAGCAGCCATTACGTAGTTTAACCTTAACCTAAATTACGACGAGATATTTGGGGCAGAAGGTTGTTTTTGGCAAGAATTATCAATGGAGTCAAGCGTGTGTTTGACAACTTCACGTACGAGTCTTTCTTTGCCACTAAATTACCTTTAACCCATTTACAGTGTCTTCTTCACTCCTTTTTTTCGAAATTACATCTGCAGCAAGACTTATAGTTTTTGGTGTTATTCTATGTTGCCATGTATCCAAATACAATACACTGCAAATATAATCTGAGACAAATAGAAATTACCCACTAGTGGCAGTCGGACAGCCAAGCAGGTACTGATCCAAGCAATAAAGTTGGCAGCCCCACATAATATGCAAAAATTGGACTATTGCCACTGTCGCTAAAACATTCTATTCTTTATGCAAATGGAGTGCTTAATCCAGTCTTTTTTTTTTTTTTTGATAAAATAGAATTGCATTAAACTGAACTAGCAGAAGCATCTGCTAAAAGCATTGGTACAATGAAATCGGGAGGCTCTGATAGCCATATAGCATCATCAGTGCTTTGTTTTGCAATAAAGCCAAATGATGAGCAACCACATTTTGCTTTCTACTTGTCCAGAGTACCTCTACTGCAGGTAATGTACTTAACTCCTTTCTTATCTGATCGACTAAATTACCTACACCTGATAAATCAAGCTGGATAGACTTTACTTTGTTAATAATGGCCAAAGCGTCACTTTCAATTAGAGCAGCCTCTATATTCAAACTTCTGTACAAGTTGATAGCCTGTCTAAGTGCTAGAAGCTCAGCATGTTGAGGATCCACCACACCAGAAAATACTCTCGTGCATGCACTAAGAAAATGTCCCTCTGAGTTACGTGCGATGATACCAACCCCCACTTGTCTGGATGTAGTTGAAACAACGGCATCAAAATTGAGCTTAACCTGGTGCTCGGGAGAAGGAGACCACTGCCCATCTGACTTCATTCTATCTAACTGAACTGCCCCTGCTGTGGTTGAGCGATACTCTTCCAGAAATGAATAAGCCCTTGTTACCAATGACAAAGGGTCTGCACTAATTTGTTCGTGGATTTTTGCATTTCTAGAATTCCAAATAAACCAGCAAAGCACTGCAAAAAGTTCGCATTCATGTTGTTCCCAGTGATGCATAATATTCCAAATCCATTCTATAGGGTTAGCATGATAACGACCCTCAATCCTACTTGTGAAAAAGCTTAGAGCCCAAACCTGAGTAGCTACTGGACAATGAAAGAACAAATGGAGCAAATCCTCTTGAAAGTACCCACAAAATGAACATTCTGTATCAACTGGTATTTTCCTGTTGTGCAGATTGCTCATAGTAGGTAAGAAATTCTTCAATAAACGCCACAAGAACTGCTTAACTTTGTTTGGTATGGAGAGGTTCCAAACTAGCTTCCAACTATCCCGTTGATTACCTCCTGAAGTTGAAGCTGCCCTGTGGCCGCCGTTGATGAAACCAGCTTCCATAATGGCTTTATTAGCACTCCTAACAGTATATACTCCGTGCTGTGTAAAGTGCCAAATCCATACATCTTTGCTATTCAGAATCTCTCCAAGCGGGATAGCTTTAATCAGCTCAGCTTCCTCCGGCCAAAAGGCACTGTCTATCAAAGCCGAATTCCAAGCAGAAGACTCTGGAAGGATTAGCTCGCATACTTTTGCATCCAGAGAAAGGATTTGCTGTGGTGATAAAACTTTGAACGTGTGTGCTCTCGGAATCCAAGGGCTATTCCAAACAGAAATATCTCTACCCGAACCTACCCTTATTCTGCAACCCAATTGGAGCACTCTTATTGCTTCATGAATGCCTCTCCAAGTCAAAGATGGATGGTACCCCAATTGAGCATTGAACAAGTCTCCATTTGAGAAGTATCTTGCTTTAAAAACTCTTGCCAAGGTAGAGTCCGGGTTGGTAAGAATCCTCCAAGCTTGCTTACCAAGCAAAGCTAGGTTGAAAGCCCTCAACTTCCTAAAACCCATGCCCCCAGCTGATTTTGCTGAACATAAAGTCTCCCATCTGTCCCAGTGTATAGACCGCCCATTTTTTTTGTTACTCCACCAGAAAGTTGCCATCAAAGATTCCAAACTATGAAGAAACTGGTTGGGCAGTTTGAAACAAGACATAGCACAGGAAGGGATAGCTTGAATTACTGCCTTCAAGAGAACTTCCTTACCAGCTCGAGAAAGTCGTTGTTCCTTCCAGCCATTCAATTTTGCTTTAATCCTATCACGAATTGAAGCAAAAACCTCTGCCTTTGATCTCCCCACTACCAACGGTAGCCCCAAATATTTGTCATGAGACTTCGCAATGGATATATTCAAAGTTGATGCTATATCCTCCTGAATTTGCCCCTGGGTGTTTTTACTGAAGACTATTGCAGACTTCTCAACATTTATTTATCCAGTCTTCTTGATCCACTGGCTTTGTAGCAAATCCAATCCATTGCACATAATCACTCTAAACTACATGCTTGATTACTAAAACTAGAAAAATTTTCTGGCGAACTTTTGTTGTTTTGCTGTGTTTTTTTTTTTTTTTTTTTGTGGTGGTTTTTTGTTGTTGCTTTTTTTTTTTGGTTGTTTTTTTTTTGGGGGGGGGGGGGGGGGGGGGGGGGGGGGGGGGGGGGGAGAGGAAATGATTGAGTGGAAAGCAGGTGTGCTTGAGGATTAGGAAGTAATCGGTGAAAAGCTGGAATACTTTAATTGAAAGTACGTTATTTTTCTTCAGAAATTAATATAACCCCATGGTCAAGAACACTATTTTCTGATCTTAGAGCATTGGTTTAATTTCAGTTCTCCATTCGCAGTCTCTCTTCTGCTAATTAAGTTCATTTTTCCTTTAAAAATACGAGGGTTCAGCCTTTTTCCTGAAATTCCAGAAAGTTTAGATTTGCTTTGAACAAATCACAGTGTCTTGGTTGATGCAAAAAATTGCCCTGCCTTCTACATCCTTTGGCAGCAAAGAAACAAAAGAGATTTTTATCGTTATACCGGTATTACACAAGCTGTTCACAAGGAGAAACCAACTCCAGGATAGTATACTGAAGTGCAAACGAAATTTTAGGACTCCCACTGTTGGCTTAAAATCAAGTGGGCGCTTACTGATTAGTAGCTTGGCGTGTAAGTGCAAAAATAATGTCCTGTTCAACAGGGCTCTTTCATCCTCCACCCCCCCCCCCCCCCCCCCCTAAAAAAAATTAAAAAACAACCCCCCAAAAAAAAACCAAAAACAATAAATAAATAGAGGAAGGTATGGCTTCCATATAAGTTTTCATCAATAGAGCTGCAAAAAACGGTCGAGGAAGCACAGGCCTAAGATGAGCATTACTTTCTCATTTCTCAAAGGTCAAGGAATGGTCGAGGAAGCACAAGCCTAAGATGAGCATTACTTTCTCATTTCTCAAAGGTCAAGAGGAACAAATTAAAGCCTATAATAAACACGTAATACAACCGATGCAAGCATACCCTAAATACGGAAAAAAGTTGCAATATGCCCCATACTTTGTGATATTTGCATATTATACACTTTTAGCCCTAACAATCAGTCAGGACTTACAAATTAATCTACATCAGCAGTGAAATCAGGCTCTGGAGGTTTCTGTAATTTCACCAATTCCCTCGCACTCTTAAGGTTCCGGTTCCGATGAACACCACGGAGTGCATTAGCTGCGAATCTAGATGCCAAAAGGGTTGCACCAAGGCTATATGAGCCTCCAGCAGCGTTATTGCTTACCCCAGCTGCTGCTGCTACCGCTGCTGCTTCTTCTTCTTCCTCCTTTCTTCGAAGTTCCATAAGCTTCCTTTTGCAGTGCCGGCGCCAAGCTGCTTGAATAAAGCAAGCAGCCCAAGTCCTCCACTGCTGCGAGTAAAATCGGAAAGTGTGTTGAACCTGTCTACTGTGAAGCCTCCTAAACTGACCAGCCACAAATTTCAACTCATCAGCTGTTTGGGCAAAAGCCTCCACCTCCGTCAGTGCTTTTACTGTTCGGGTGGAAGATGGCAGGTTAGAACCAGATTTTGGGTCCAGTGCCCACGTCAGAAGCTCCTCACCACAAAAATCTCCTTCTTTCAACAAACCGCGGTTGAAAAATCCACTTCTTCCACCATCAGTTGTCACGCTTTCAAGGCGACCACGTATTATAAAGAGCATTTCATCAACTGGATCTCCCTCTCGAACAATGTATGTATTTTCAGTGTACAAGCAGGGCTTCAGCCGTTCACAAATAGCATCAAGCAACCTCTCATCCATATTTTCAAACAGAGGAACCTGTGAAAAATTTGGCAAGAGATATTCGAGCAAATAGCAGTCTCAGCATCCATTTCAGAACACAGCAACGAAAAAGTCCTAAAATGGCCTATCCATTTCAGAATACAGCAATGTAAAAGTCCTAAAATGGTGTATAAGAATTAAGGACCGTAAGTGGTAGCAAAGATGATCACTCTACACTGGTGAGAAATATAATCTTTTAAAAACTTTTCGCAGCTCCCCCTCCAATGGCACACTGGGGCATTGGGAGAGGAGGGAATTGGATGGAATTTTTTAGGAGAAATTTTACAACATTAGCTGATCATGTCCAACAGAAAATTTGAATCATCTCCGGTTTTCTCTTCAGCAGTGACTCATAGGAAATTGATCTAGAGTAACAGCAAAAGCATTAGATATGCGTATGTTTTTGTTTCTGAGTGCTTTTATACACAAGAATAGATTCTTGAAACATAACATTGCAAAAATGGCCGTGAGCAAATCTCTCTCTCTCTCTAGGTAAATTTTTTTTTCCCCTTTTTTTTTGGGGGGGTGGGGGGTGGGGGATGATTGGGGAGATTGCAGTAAAATGCCTAAATATATTTTATTAATTCCTTTCCTAATTCCACTTTTCTAATCAACTTCACTCTTTAGTTCTCTTGCTAAATTTCTATGGCTTCGCTTAAGATTTGAAGACACGTGATATGAAACCTAAGAATGCTGAGATTCTTATAACAGGGGAACAGTTCCTGAAACATGTCAAGGATCTGTCTCAAACAAATCATAAATTCTGTTTGATTTTGAAAAGCTGGATGAAAAACAAATCAATAGGTACTTCAGCAATCAAATAAGTGGAATAGCAAAATATAATTAATTACCCTCTTCACCAAAGCCAGACAGAGATGGCGCTTTATGTCTCTTCTGAGATCTTTTGGTAAAGTCTGAACCAAACTCTCTTCATCCACTCCACGAGTTTCTAACCATTTGTATTGATCATAGCGTCTAACCCGATCCCGAAGATCCTGTGGGAGCAAGCGATGATGCATCCACTGTTCTGAGTCACGCCTTTTAACTCTCATCTCTTCAAGTCGAATGGTAAGAGATTGAAGATAGGTCTGCAAATGTACAACACAAAATTTTAGAACTGATAGACTGCTAATCTGCACGTGCTTCATATTGATTAATCACTCTCTAATCAAACTACAGAAGAATAACATTTTCACCATTATTGTCCCCATCATTATACAATGAATCACTTTACTTTTTAAAGAGGTAGCTTACAGTTCTATTTTACCATTTGTCCCTTCAGAGAAAGAGTCTGGAGAAATTTTGATAGATGATGCTAATCACGAGTGATTTCAATAAATGGAGAACATATGATCAAACGAGGGAAAAAAGGAAGCAAAACAGATGAAAAAGAAGAACCTGAAACAGACAAAATACTGATATCAACATCTAAAACCCAACCCCAACACTCTAAAATCAAAATTACAAGTTAATGCCTCTTCAACAATCAAGAATTCAAATCCATGGATCTCTTTCAATTGTGAAGGACTCTTGGAGCCCCTCTTGACAAATAGTCGCCGCATTTAAGACTCTGAACAGCTGTAGTCTTCTGAATACGTCAACCAGAAAAACTTATTTCCTAAATTATTCGGTATCGAGGTTCAGATGTGCAAAGGAGCACAGAAGCTACCATATTGACTGTCTCTCTTTTCCTAGAGGCATGTCCAAGTTTGTTCTAATTTCTAATTCTCTAAGACACACCAAAATCATTCTGAAAGGTCAGCTTTGGGAGTCTTATCTTTCCCTTGAAAATCACCAATTGCCAAAAATAGCATAGTTTGGAACATAGCATGAAGTAGGTTATTCAAAAAAAAAAAAAAAGTCTTCAGAGGTTATTTATCTATTACAATTGGATATCGTAGTGTCAGCTGTAGCTGACATGTAATATTGTAGCTCTAACTTATTTGGGGTTTTGATGGTGGAGACATATCAAAACTTTGTTGTCCTAAAGAATGATCAATCAGGCATCAAGCACAAGAAATATGAGACCAGAGTTCATGGGAGAATTACTACTGTTTCTTGCGGCAGCAATTGCATACTGCAAAGTCTAGGTGGTACTTAATGTCTACTACCATTGAAGTAAAAAACTATGCACAACTCAAGCCAAGAAAGAAAGGTGAAATGAAATAAAAGAACAAACATCATGTGCAGAAGGACGCAAACATCATGCAAATCCTTCTGTTGATATTTAAAAGTTACCTGCATGTTGCCAATCAATAATGCAAAGAGAATAAGGCCAAATATGGCCAGTGCAATAGAGAACAAAGACTCTCCTGGATATGTACTTGTTTGAAGTCCCTGCCCAAGCGTGCTGCATGAAAATAGCTCAGAAAATGTTTGAACTGCTGATTATCTAACTAAAATTTAAAGTAAACTGAAATGATTCAATCAGGGAACGAAATTTAAACTGTAAAAAAAATTGCAATCAGGGATGCTCAAGAATCTAAGACATTCTTAATTGCGCGCATGTGTGCATGCATAAAGGAGTTATCATTTTCTATGTTATTAAATTCAGCAACAGCATTGCTTCAGCACCCACTTGCCAAAAAGATTAATCTATTGTCCAGGATGCCTTCACCACCAGGGAAAAGTAGTTTTAACAGAATATAACTAATAGTAAGTGGGAAGTGAGTGAATGAATGCAGGGGTGCTATGAAGTAAAGACAATGCACACAGCTTCATCCACAGTCAATTAAAAGCAAACCGAGCATGATAAAAACACTCTAGACAAGACACTAAAACTTAAATCATATTATTTTAACTTAAGCGTAATATTCATTCACCTCAAATTCTGCAAACCCCACCAAAGACAGTAACAGTATTTAGATACGAATTTTTTTGAATAAATAATTCCTGATGACAAGGCCTGCTCAAATATTCCAAAAGCGAACTGCGGATTATCAACATTTACCCCACAAGCCGAGTTTAAAACTGAATCACTGATATTGCTCCAAGAACTGAAACCTTCCATATACTGATTCCCACAGTACAAGAAATTAGTAATGCATTTTCCGCTATGTTTACATGCTTTCTGCCAGCAGTAGTCATTGCGTTCTACAGACAGTAAGTACCAAAGTGCTCCAACAATCTGCATGGCAAGCCCAGTAGGAACAACAAAACATTTGTTCTTAGTAAGGCCAGTATGGCTAATGACTCCAAACCCAAACAGAAAATTGGCACTTCAATAGCAACTTATAAAAGAGGGTACATATGAGAACTGCAGAGGCTCACATGACTGGCGAGCATGTATAACAACAAATAATACACAGCACCAGCCCAAGCAGTTTGTGCAAAGACACCAGTCGTCCGTTTCAACTCTGCAGTGAGGGGTGAAAGTCGGACAATTCTAGGAATGTACTGAAGCAAGATAATGATAAGCAGTGCTTGCTTTGTAGCGAATACATCTGAACCTTTTGAATTGTGGAGAAATCTCCACACAACAATCTGCACAGATAAAAAAGAGTAACAAGAAACTAAAGAATAGTAATAAGATGAAATTTTTTTTCCGAGCATTAACTGACAATTAGTACTGCTTCTCAATTCCTATCAACTCATACTGAGGACCTGATCACATATTTAAAAGATATAGGCTCCATACCTTCATTCTGAAGGAAGCAAGTTTGTTGCAGAAAAACTTTAAAGTAACTCAACCTTTTTTTCAAGTAAACATGTAGTTCTTAAACCGTTTCATACACAAATGTAGAGAGTGATATCCCAAAATCAGAAAACAGAAGAAACTAAGAGTCTAAGACAGAGGAGGACCCAAAGAACGAGCAATTGACATAAACATATCAAAATGTTCAGTATTCGTTAGTAAATAAGATGCTTACAACAAATAACAAATAAGATGGTGGAAACTAGATTTACTAGCTGCAACTTGTATATGGTCAACCACTCCAGTGAGGTGGAATACTTTTGATTCGCACAACAGTCAACCTCCCCCCCCCCCCCCCCCCCCCCCAAAAAAAAAAAAAAAAAAAGAAAAGAATTATCATTAACATGCATTGAAAGGGGGGAAAAAGCATTTAGAAACTCTTTCTTTAAATGCCTTTATTACATTCTGCCAGAGTTACCACATGACTGAACAAAACACATAACATACAAGGAAGCTGACACTTAAAAAGAAAGTTCTAGTTTTCTATTTTTTTATTAGTGGTTCAGGATCGTTTTATCTTAGGATAAGTTCCTTTTTTTTTTTCAATTCTTTTCATTCTTCAAAAGAATGTACTCTAAGCTAAGATTGCTCAGAACCAATAATAATTAAAAAAATTTACTCTGAACCTGAGGTAGGGGAAGCACAGCAAGAAAATCAATTATGAAATAACGCCGCAGATATCTCTTTGCTATTTGAGCTGGATCTATCACAAGTTCCCCTCGTCCAAAAACCCGCGATGAAGGGGCAATATAAGCTGTCCGGAACTGAAGAGCCATGTAAATTAGATAGAACACATCAATTATTGTACGCAATGTAGTAGCCGTGATAGCTAATGATTGATGTATGCCGAGGCAGTTTGACGTTCTATCAAAAACTGGAAGATAGAAAAAAAGTGGATCCACAGACACTGCCAGAATACATGATATGACAAAAAATCTATTCCACTGGAGAAGGAACTTGTCTTGGGGATCAAAGATCTTCTTCTCTGAAACTTTTAGGTCTTCCGGAAACACTGCTCGTGAAACTCCAAATCCAAAAGATCGACCAATTGATTTAAGCCCTTCAGATCCTTTTTTCATTCCTCTCTTAAATGATTTGGAATTAGTAGTCGTTGAAGGTCCAGCTCTCCCTCTACCATCAATGCTGAAGCCACATTTATTTGCTGCAACCGAGGCTGATGGTGATGACAGTGTTGGGTCCCAACCATCCAGTCTATACACCAAAAGACCAAGCTCATTTAAATGTCAGAGAAAAGCAAAAGAATAACTATGGGATAAATCAATATTCAATGCTTCAACAACAAATGAAGGACCGGATGAACAATTTTCTCTATGGAACCTAACTTATTTGCAAATAAAAACCACATACTCAAAATTGATGATAATATTTGTAAAAGAAGCATCTCCCTAAGGATAAGCTATCAAATCAGAGAATTATGATTTGGGAAAAGCATCTCGCAAGTTGACAAATTTTCTTTTAAGAATATGGAGAGAAGAATATATTCTAACATCAAAATATAAAAGAATTAAAAAGCTTTTTCGAAGTAAGGCATTCAGCAATCCACAACGTGCATTTTCCAACCCAGCCTCCCACCCAGCCTCCCACCCAGAAGGAACATTGCCTCAGTCATGCATAACAGAAGAGGCTAATGAGAAAAGGCACCTAAGCAAAGGTTCAATCCAACTTCATTTTTCTTGACCTCTTGCAAAATTTTCAAGAAGAAATTCATGAGAATCAAGATAAAAAGAAATTTGATTTTAGAGACCTTTAACCAATACTTGTAAGCACATAAGCCTGACTCTTAGATTAGTTAATCATCTTTTCAGAATCTTTCTAAAATCTCTTAAATGAGAGTGTCTGAAGCATATTCCAACCAAATACCCTAGCCATAATTATTCTTAATCACGTGAGTGATCAATAGAGGTCACCAGTTACCTCACAAACTTCTCTCGCTGTCCACCTATGTAGTGTGACTTGGCGTGATCGAACATTTTAAATTACCAAATGCATTAATGTGATCTGCAAGGATAAAAAGAATAAAGTAAAAGACTATTCCAATGAAAACAAATCAAAAGGAACACCAATCTTTTTCAGTATTGATCCCAAAATATCAGGAAGATAAAAAAAAACTATAATGAGACCAGACAAGCAGCCTTACTTGCCTAATTTACACTCAGTAACGATTAGACGTGATAACAATCAACTAAATTTCCTGAGTCCTATTACTAAGTTGCTGATTGCCCGAACAAATGAAATCAGTTGGAAATTTTCTTCCCTATTGACATCTATAGATAAGGCTCTTGCAGGACAACATATTTGGAGCTTATAACATCAAATTTCTTTTACCCCTTTTTACTCAAGGACAAGGTTGGATCTACCCCTATTGCATTTCACTTTAGAATGTCATCTATGTCAATGTGCAGATGGTTAAGTAATCTTCTTTTCCAATCTACTGCGTCCATTACTTAATGAATCTTATAAATGCCATATTCTCTGTGCACCTGAACCCAGAAATGAACACCATGATCCATGATATTTAGTAAATCCTAAATATAACATCACCATCATCTGATAACCAAAGAAGTATATGAAATTACAGAGCTGCCTCCATACAACTGCTCCCTAATGAACTAAGAAAAAATTATAGAGCTGCCAGCTGCTCCCTAACGAACTTAGGCATCAAACAAAGTAGCTGCTTGGGCCAATGAAAGGACCATACCAAATGTCAATTTGCCATAAAGTAGTTCAATCTCAAAAGCAGATAGCCATTTGTCCCAGTTCTGCCCAATTACTTATATGCAAAAAGCCTTTATCTAATCCATCAAACTAATGACCCACAAAACTTTCACCAACCCAATTGATGTCCTCCAACAATTTGAAATACCACAACAAAACCAACTAAAAATAATCATCAGAGAAAAACAAAACAAAACAAAAAAGGGTACCAAACTTAAGCCAGGATCTTAACTTGTCCTCGAAACATATTTAAGTTCCCCACACTTGAACCTTTTTCTTCGAATTATTTCTTTTCTTTTTCTGTCCCATTAATCTCATCAGTGGCTGATTATCAGAAATTAAAAAAATTCTCAGCCCACCAAAACAGACATCAACTGTATGAATTCCAGCATCCAATTGAACTTTCTGTAAATCACTCACATCAAGAATTGCCTAGAAACTGAAGCCTCAGCAAACCAAATTCTCATATTACAAGTAAAAATGCGGCTAAGAACCACAACTCCCACAAATATTCAACCAAGGAAAAGAAACAGCAAGCATCATCAGAACTAGACCATAAATTTCTTTAAGAAAAATCCCAACTTTATCATTATAATCCCACATCCCAAATCACAGCAACACAAAAATACGTGAAATCAAAAAAAAAAATCATATTTAGATTCAGAAAGGAAAAATAGATCAGAAAAAGAGATTTGCACTACAAAGTCTGGAGATTACTTCATAAAATCGAAGCAAGAATTCAAGTGGAGCCTGTACTTGGGAATAGCTGAGAGGATGATGAAGTCAAATCGTTTGCGGGATTTACTGCTAAATATCTTCCCTTTTACTTGTACTACTAATACCAAGCAAGAAAATGCTGACAATATGGTGAAGCGTCCGGTGAAATTTTGGTCAAGATGGAAAATGACTGCACTTATCTTTTCCCTTTCTTTTTTTCCTGTTTCTTTTGTGCGTAAACTTTCCTTTTTTCTGTTTTTGTTTTTAACTTTTGTTTCAGATGACGAAAAATTAAAGAAAATAAACTGCAGCAGTTATTTAACTTATTTTTACCGGTTATTGGCCCACACTTTATATATATATATATATATACATATTGGGAAATGACTCTTTTTGTTTGATTATATTTTTTAAAAACATATTTTTTAAAAAAACTTCACACATTTATTGAGAATAATATTTAAAATTGTTACATTAATATTTTTTAAAAAATATTTCAAAAAACAACTATCCAAACAAAGTTGCCTCAAACGGATTTTTGCTAAATGTGCTGAAAAAGTGAATATGGCTCAACTTGATCTGGGTTGTTCACTTTAAAAAAAAAAATTTGTGCGTGTTAGGTCGCCACTATATTAGTAGCATTATATTTAGGCTACTAAGCGATTTTTTCCATTATACTTTTAACTACTAAAAGTTAAATCAAGCTATTCAATACGCTAATTAAGTTCAACCTTACAAGAGGTCATTTGAGTTTGTTTCATCAACGAATCAAACTAATTTTGAACTATATTTAATGTTCGTTAATTTTGTGTATTTTGCTCGAATTTGATTCACTAACTATAAAAATATAAAATTTATATATAAAATGTTTAAGTTATTTGAGCTCTGTTTGAACTTGATTTGATAGAAACTCGCTTGAGTTCGCCTCAAAAAATTATTTTCCTTGAGGGCATCTTCAAACTCATTAAAATAATCAAACAAATGTAAACATTAGAGTGTTTACCTTGTTTAAACTTGTTTACATACGTAAATGACAGTTTTTACATTCTACCGAGTGTTTGCTACGTAAAGTTCACCAAAACAGTCTTCAACAGCATAGGGCGTCAACAGGTACTGTATCGTACAATTTGGATGGGTGAAAGGTTAGAATAAAATAGTCATTTTTGTTAAATATCAAAATATTAACAAAACATTAGAATAAAATAGTCAATTTTTTTTTAAATATCAAAATATTAATAGAACACTTCTTTTAGGAGGATAATCTAGATTTTGTTAGGATTTTTTTTTCAGCCATGTTTCAAAATTATCTTGAGTAATTATGGACCGGATTTAAAAACATAAAATTAAAAACACTTTTAATATGTGTGTGTAACGGGCTACTTATTACAATAGATTTTTTTTTTCTCATATCATAATAAATTAGAATCTGACGGAAAAAGTAAATAAAAAAAATCCCAATAGCTTTTAACTCTAAAAAAATCAAAATCAACCAATTTATGCCACATAAAAGAAATTATTATACAATATATTGTCTAAAAGTCTCTTCTAAACGTATTAAGCAGTTGCCAAAAGTTATATGATGACAATATTGCTTTTTTTTTTTAAAGAGATTATATTTCTTTCATTTCTTTTCGTGTAAATCACATTGAGCTATGAAAGTAATCATTTCATTTTTGTTTATCACTTTGTTATTTTTAATGTTATATTTATTTTTGAACTAATTGATACAGTAAATTCTGCGCCCTTTTTTGAATAACAGTAAATTCTGCTTTTAGGAATCCTCTTTTCTTGTACATCTCTTTTTACGACTCATTTGCCTTTGATATTGAAACTTCCATAATATTTCTTGGACAAAGTAAACAAGTGACCCTAGTTTGTTTCCAAAGAACCATTCCGCTAGGAGGCAAGCCCACCAAAACCAACCCCCCCACTCCCCCCCCGGCGCCAAGCTTCCGCAGATCTTGCTCATCCGAGATGGCATGAATCACCGAACCTGCACTCAAGAATTGTAATGCTTTGAAAAAAGGCGTGATTCAATTCCCTTAACCCTTAATCCCTTGAAAGCAAATAAAAAAGGGATAATTTTATATACCTCCCCTAAGGTTTACCATAATTACACTAATCTCCCCTCAAGTTTTAAAAATTATACTTACACCCATTCTATTTATATTTAACAAAACAAGTCCATTTTGATAATATAACTCAAAAACACCAATCAAACACCTTAAAATATGCTTAATTGATTTTAAAAAAAGATAAATAAATCTTAAAAAATTAATTAATTAGTCATAAAAATATCAAAAATACTTATATTCTTACATCAAATTTTTAATCTCCACCAAATATTAATTCTTCAAAACTCAATTATCTGACTAATCTGAATGACTTGACTTTGTCTGTTAAAATTTTACAAACAAATATATTAATAATAAAGAGATGACCAATTTAAAAGTAATTAAGCATATTTTAAGATGTTTGGTTAGTGTTTTTGGGTTACATTATCAAAATAGACTTGTTTTGTTATGAAAAATATAAACACAAGGGGTGTAAGTGTAATTTTCAAAACTTGAGGGGAGGTGAGTGTAATATGACAAACCTCAAGGGAGGTATGTGAAATTTTCCCATAAAAAAACATTGTTGAAAACATGTCCTAAAAGTCACAAAGGTTTTTCTTTTTTTATGGTTATTTAAACCTCTGTTATAGTTCTTTTTTGTTGTGTAGCCACAATAACGAGTAAACTTAAGTGGAATGTTTTGGACAGTTTAGGTACAATCTGTCCAAAATTGACACTTCAACAATTAGAATTAAATGAATGTTGCACGCACGCGTTTAAGTTCCGTTTAGTTTGGTTGAATCTATCAACAGTTAGACTTAAATGGGCTGTTTTGGACATTTGAGGGTACAATCTGTTTAAAATTAAAATTTATGGTGCAACAGAAGAATCTTGTATAAGTTTGAGAGTGCAATGTGGATTTTGACCGTGCCAAGAAACATTATCTGATGTAGTAGAAAGAACTAAAGAAAATTAAAATCTTGATTAGTTAAAACCTAATTGACAATTGTCACAAGATTGGACAAGCTTAAATAGTCAGATTATCAACTATAGAAGACATGATCGCAGTACCATTTGTTTTTTTTTTTTTTTGGTAAACCTACACTGTTACATGGGGAAGGGTATATGGCGTTGGTAGACTTTGAATTCCCGACCTCTGGGATGGAGTCATAGAGTTTTAACCGCTCGACCCTCTATTCGTTTCCCAGTACTACTTGTTGCAGGACGAATATAATTTGGATTGGGCAAAAGCGTGTAAGAAATAGATCCAAGGAATGAAAATATGCAAAAAAGTAAAATGACAGCAACAATCCAAAATAAACAGAAAGTCGAGCAGTTAGAAATCTACGACTCCACCCCAAAGGTCGAGAGTTCGAATCCCACCATTACCATTCCCCTACCCAATGTGATAGTATAGATTTGATAAAAAAAAAAAATTAATGCCTTATTATGTTTCAAGAAACCAATGGTGTAATCGGGCCAGGTCTTTTTCTAATTTTTGGCGTTTTTAATTTGGTCCCCGGCTGTTTTATAATCATTCAATTAGGCCTAAAAATTTAATTGGAAGTCATTCATTAAACTTTATAATTTTGATTTGAACTCGAAAACTTTTCTGAGTTCTGCAATCAACTCCTTTTCTTTTATTGAATATTTTGATAGCATTAGTATCTTAATTAGTCTAGCTTGTTATTATGAAAATTTTAGTTATTTTTTCGCCTCAATTAGTGTAATATCGAGCCCTGCATTAGCTGAGTTGGAAATAAACTTTCAGGATCTTAGCCATTGAATTTAGCATGATTTTTGGTAATAGTAAATCTTAGGGGAATGTATTTTTTATAACAATTTGGCCTCTCATTCATAATTTCCTACAATTAGACATTTGCACTTGTTTATAACCTGCCATTTTGGATTTAACATATGACAAATTTGGCATTTTAATTACTAACGATTCATTTTAGGTCCAGATACCATGATCATAAATTATATATTCAAAGTCTAATGCCCTGTTCACCTTTCTTTATGATCTTGATTTCTTGAGTGGCATATATATGTGTAATTGTGATTTTTATTTGTTTATAGAGTTTGACAGACTCGAGCGCAGGCACACTCATGGTTGGCTGAACGATTATGGAATAGGTGGAAAGAAGAGGCCATGGTTGCCCAAGAAGGGCACGAGAAAAAGGGGAGTATATGTGTGGATACCTTCAACCTTGTTTAAATCTTCAATATTACCCCGGAAAGAAAAGCCAGTTTTCCTGTAAACGACTTTGCAGTTCGGTCGTTGAGAGAAATACAAAGGAAAGGAAGAAGGAGAAATTAGCATGAAATAGCTGCCAATCAAGGTAGAAGACACGCTATACAACAAAATGATGGTATAACTTGCAAGATTTGTTTATTTGGCTGTCTAAAGAACAGATTTAAATATCATCATCAAACTCTATCTGTGTTTGTATGGTAACTGACTTGTTACACATAGAATTAAAGACACTGTTACGATAAAAAATTTTGATGTTAAAGGGACAATATCCCAAATTGATTTATCAAAACTAATTTCTTCTTTGCAAGTTATTTGCCAAAGATATAAACTGTTTACAAGAATAGCCACCAGTTCTCAACAACGTTATATAGCACATTTCCATTTTCTTAAATAAGCACAGCAATAGATCTCCCCCCCCCCCCCCCCCCCCCTTGTCTCCCCTGTTCTCTTTGGTTGGAGCAACAATGAGATACATGAACTAAGAACAGCAGTTGAATACAACCAAAATGAAGCCCTGAAAATTGAAAGGTGCTTTTCATTATTCTTGTTTAATTTTGGTTGATTGAATAACGGGTAACGCGGGTGAGATCTTCGTATCTCTCAGGCGGGTGTGTCCTGTCCCTAGCTCTTAGTTGAGTGTACTCTTCCAACATAAATCCTCTGTACCTAGGCAATTTTCCAATCTTTTCGGTGAAATGGGGAAATGGCTCCACCCATTTGTCTCCCGTCAAGGTGTGGAAAAATGCAAATGAGTAACGATCTTTTCCTTTCTTTCTCGTAACCTTGTGAGTTGCACTTTTTAACGTGTCGTTGCTTAGTACCTTTTTCACATGCATGACAATAATAACCAGAGTGAATATTTTTTGAAGAATAATTGTAAACAGCTTTTTAACAAGTATGCATGTTTAGCTATGAAGGAGGGAGTAATTAATCCACATGGTCAAAATTATTATCCTTCCCAAAAATTTACCTTCTTTCTTGGAACAAAAAACTTACCCGAAGTGCGTCACCTATGTTGATGATTAGTGTGCCTTCTTTGGGTGGCACTGGGATCCACTCCCCATTTATGCAAATTTGAAGGCCTCCAACATCGTCCTGATACAGAAAGGTCATAAAATTTGTATCTTCATGTGCTGATTTTCCCATATTTTCGGTTTCGGTGGCTGGAAAATAATGCAGCCCGATCAGGAAATCGTGGATCCTATCATTGTTGTATTCTTTAAGGAAATTAGGAGGAAGACCCAATGATTGATTGATTATGTCCTCAGTTATCGAAGCTAATTTGACGAAGCAGGGATATATCTCCTCCACCACTTGCCTAACATAATTTATTTGTCAAAAACACAAGTTGTAACATATAATATCATGTCATTTTCTCCTACCAAATATACAAAATTCATTAGTCAAAAACACAATTAGTAATATATAATATCATGTATTGTCTCCAACGAAATGTACATTATCTTTAAGATTCAAGGTGACAATTTTTAATGCAGTGAAAGCAACATGACTTTCACCTACTCGTAAGCCAGCTAAAATTTGTGTACTGTGTCTAAATGTATTTAATTCTGCATGCATGTGCTAGCACAGAAAAGGTTGCTCAACCATTACACATAACAAGAACTATTGTATGATACGATTGGTGAATTATATCAAAATTAAAAATAGAATAGATGGTATAGATTAAATACCATGATAAACTGTATTTAAAACGATATGTATTCTTGCAGTTTGCTCACATCTATTAAATTAATATACACACTTATTTCATTGGTGTGGCTAGATACCGTTAGTTGCCTCCAACAATTGTGTATTATTTAGCCTAGCATCCATGATAAAAACTAAGGTCTTGTCCTAGCTCTATTCTACTAAGTTTGATTTTACTTTTTCCAATGTAAAAACTATTTTGAACGTTATCTATATCTCTTGCTAATTTTAGCTTATTTTATACTCTTCCAGCGAAAAAAAAATGATTCACTCACCATTCTTAGACATGTATTTTTGCAATTTCTTTTATTTTAATGTAATATGTTTATTGGATCTTTTTGTCCCTGGCTAATTTTAGCTTGTTTTGTACACCACCAAGAAAAGAAAACAATTCAGACAAGAATTGTTAAACGTTCATTTTGCAATATCATTTGCTTTTAGAAAAAATTAGTAAAGGAAAAGATTCAAAAAAGTAATGTCAGAGAGAATGAGAGTTGACTTAAGCATTTAGTCTTCTTCAAGCAAAATGCTAGTGTCCAACTGTAATCCCTGCTAATACAACACATTTCTTCTTCTGATAGGATGCATCTTAAAAAAAGAAACAACGAAACAAAGAAACAAAGAAAGAAAATGCAATATTAGATGTGCATAATTCTTAATATGATTTGTTTTTTAGATTCTTGAAACTAAACGATCCCACTTGAGTTTGTAATTGCTTTTCAAAAAAGATTTCTTACAAGAAACTTCAGAAAAACTGAAAGCAAAGGAGATCAATTTTAACTTGTGCTAATCATCAGAGAGTATAGTCTAACCAAAATATAATGGATTTGTGAACTGCTTCAAGATATAAAATTGGTAAGAAAACATACTTGAATTCAGGGAGACTTTTGGGGTACTGATTCAAGCCCAAGCTTGGAGTACTGATCAAGAAATGCTCGTTCCCTTCCTTAGAGAGATCTGGACTTTTGAAAAAACCAGCAGGTGGCTTCACAGCAGGCTTGGGAATGTACTTGAGTTTCTCCTCATCGGAACATTGGAAAAAACCCCTGTAGACCTCTATTGTCTGTTTCATCAATTCCACTGGAATCCCATGATTGACAGCTTGAAAGAAACCACATTCTGAACATGCTTTGCTGATTTCCTCCACGACCCTTTTCTTGCCAACTTCATCCCCCTCTGTAAAGAGAGGAGTGAAATCTATAATTGGAAGAACGCTCGAGCTAACCATGTCAACTCGTTAATTGATGCTAATCTTTCAGTCCATCAATCTGACTATCCTCGCATGCATTTTATACAGAAAGCCATCAGAGTGGAATCAATCAATCTAGTTGTCTGCTGATCCCAACAAAATAAATGAATAAATTAATAAATAATCAACCCTGCTGTCTACATACAAATCATCTAGTCTTATTTTACAAGCTTTAGATGTGATTTCACGACTTAGGTGCCGTTTGGGTAAAACTAAAGTTTAAAGTCTGAAATCTGAAATCTGAAATTTAAGTACTGAAAATATGAAATTGTTGAATTGATAAAGTTATACCTATTTGGTAATTAACTGAATTTATATATTGAATTCAAATATTTTATCTTATTAATATAATTATTTTATTTTAAAAAGTTGAAATAATTTATTAATAAAATGCATGACAAAAGAAGATATTATTTGTTTGTGACAGATAAATGACAAGTGTATTTGTGTGTGATAGAAAGTATGTGTATATGTGTAAAAGTGTAGAAGTGTAAAAATGTATATGTATGATAGTGTGTGCAAGTGTGTGAGAGAGAAAATATATGTGTGGAAGTGAGAAAAAAATAATATACTTATGTATGTATATGTATATATGTGTGTGTGTGTGAGAGAGAGAGAGAGAGACAGATAGAAATTGCTTATGGAGGGAAGTATATGTATGCATGTTTGCGTGGTGTATGTTTGTGTGTGTGTGAGAGGGAGCGAATGTGAGTATTTGTGTGAAAGTGTGTGTATGCATGTGTGAGAGAGAGAATGTACGCGTAAGGAGTGTGTGTATGTGATAAAAAGAAAGTTTATGTTGTTGCATGTGTGCTAAAAAAAATATCTATGTGTGTATTTCCAATGGTGATTGTATATGTTTGTGTGTGTGTGCAAAAATGTGTGTGAAAGAATTAGAGCTGTTATTCGAATCGAGCTGTTCGCAAACACAGCTCGATTTGGCTCGTGAAAGCTCGAGTTCGGCTCGTTCGTTTAGTTAAACGAGCCGAACTCGAACAAGAAATTGAGCTCGTTTATCAAACAAGCGAACACGAGCCTTGTTCGCGAACGCTCGTTTGTGTTCGCGAACAAGGGGTAATAATGTCTTTTCACTCCTATTTTTCATACTTTAATTGACTAAACGAACTCGTTTGTGTTCGCGAACGCTCTTTTCACTTCTTGTGTTAAACAAGCTGAGCTCATACGAACTCGTTCGAGCTCAGTTTGTTGGTGTTAAACGAACCGAGTTTATTCGAGCTCATTCGAGCTTGGCTCTTTAGTATTAATCGAGCCGATCTCGAGTTCGAGCTCGAACTTCCTATTTTTTTAACGAGCCGAGCTTGAACAGAAAATTTGGCTCGTTTATTAAATGAGCCGAGCCGAGCCTGTTCGTTTATTAAACGAGTTCGAGTTCGAACACCAAATACTCAGCTCGGCTCGACTCAAATAACACCTCTAGAAAGAATATGTTTGTATATGTGTGTGCATCAGTGAGTGTGTGTGCAAAGGAGAGAGAGAATACTACATGTATCTAAAATTTAGCAAATTAAGTGAAAAATTTTCACTTAAAATTTTGTGTACAAATTAAATAAGTACTTAATGTATTAAGTGATAAAGAAATTTTATTATCAAACACATTGACTTTAAAAAACTCTTAATGTATTAATTTTCAGCATTAAATGATACTATCAAATATCTCCTTAATGGCATTAATTAATTTGAGAATTCCTGTGTATCTATACTCATCATAATTACATAGAATCATTAATTATAGAATTTGAAGGTAGGTCGATATGATCATTTCATCCATAATCATCTCATTCAAACACAATGATTACATATTTCCTTAAAACATTTTGTCAAAAAATTCCTTAAATTATGGAAAGAAGAGGGTAGGACGCATGCCAAGCATTAAACGTCATGATATTTTAACAGTGAGGCGGCTTTTGTGACTCAAAAACAACAGTACGTGGCTGCAGGAAATCATTTCTATGTTATCAGTAATTGTACTTAAAAGTCAGCTTGCTAAAGCATACAACGTCATTGATTTGAGAATGATGGCATTTTGATGTTGATGGCTCTCTCAGCTCAGCCTTGCTATCCCTATCAACTATAATTTTTTATCCCATTTATTATCAATAATAAATTGAATAATGAAAATTACTTTGATTGGATATTGAATACTAAAATGTTTTAATCAGATTTGATAATAATTTGGTTTCATCAATAAATATATCATGTGACTGTGCTGCCAAAATAGAGACTAGACGCAAGCACCATATGGGATGATGGACAATTTTGAAAGCAATAAAGTGGTTTAGAAAATGTATAACAATTGAGGAAGACATTTGCCTCACGGTTAATAGTAACATGGCAATGTCCTGAAATGAAAATACCTTTAACATTATCTATCTATGGTATTCTCATGTTGGTAAATGGTAGGACCTTCCAAATTGGATGTCATTTTCTCTATGAAATTAAGAATAGCCATTCTATATTTTTTAAGAAAAGTCGATTCCTTTACAGAACCTAAGAAAATCTTTTTCTACCTTCAATCCAGAAAGGTTAAAATAATAGGGAACAAATTTGTCCTTGTACTTCTCTTTACTACATCATCAACCACTCTTATTGCCTCAGGGTCTATCATATATACATTTTTTTTTTGTTACTTTATCATCCACTTTGAAATTTTTTATACTACTTGTAAATTTATCTATAATTATTTGCGATTTTTAAATCATAAACAATTCTGTATATGTTTAGTCTAAGTTTTCTTTAGCTTTCTGAAAATGTATAAGAAATTATTTGAGTTTAGTATAAATTAAATAAAAGCACAATAAACAGAGAAATAAATGTTTTCTTTCGTTACCAATTTTTTTTTATTTTGCCAATCATCTTGCTAATGATTATAAAAATTTAGAATTAATTATATATTATTTCTAACAACAATACAAATAACTCTTAAAAAAAAATGCAACAACAGCATCTCAAGTCTGCTCGTCCCAGCAGCAGGTCTTCTCATATTGTATGCATATATTATACATTTCCAAGTCAATTCGAAGCATGGTGCGGGCTTCATTGCTAGAGATCGTAACGTGTGTTTTATTGCTGGGGTGTCGAGTAAGGCCACAGATTTGGGTTCCCGGGTATGGTCGAAATGAAGGCACTAGGCAGCTGTTGGAGGCAACGGAGTTCTATTTTAGGGAAAAAAGGAGGATTGCATCTTGGAAGGCGATTTAATTAATATTGTCAAAGCTTCAGTAAGCAAAGAGGGGGATTTGTGCTTTGTGGATTCTTTTAGCTGGTGAATTGGTACCAAAGGTGCTCAATTTCACTTGCAGATTTCTCAATTCTCATGTAGTTTGGGTCTGAACGATCTTTTGGGGTACGGGCCTTGCAAGTTAATCGATATCAGTTCAAACATGTTAAAAGCAACATAAATGAGCAGTGAAAATATACAACTAGTTGGTGAAAATTTACAACAATTTTTCACTTCAAAACAATATTTTTTTTTTACTTCAAATTTGACCAGCATAACCAAATATCAATGGTTCATTATTGGCCATTAATCTAAACCGTAAACTTATTACAAATAAAAATTGTGAAGCCCTATAACCGATCTTTTGATACTGATAGGGCAGCTCATGAGCTTGCAAGCAGGCCAAAATTTTCTCATTCTACTACTTTAATCCCTAATTCTTTTTGAGAGTATAATTTACTTTTAGTAATGTGTGGAACAAATCAAGCTTAGGTTAGACAAACACATTGTTAGCTTTATATGATCTCCACAAGGGTCAAAATTGGTCCACGCTGATTAAAATTAAAGATTTTCAAAATAACAGAGGCGTATGAAAACTTGTAGCCAAAACTTGTTGCAGAACTCAAAAAGACCAAAGCAACGGTTTTTCCTCCTAAAATTCTCTCAATCTTTTACATAATCTAAAATTTTCGGGCACCAATTTCAGGGAAGGAAAACAATTTTATATGCACATTTACTAAAAGAATCTACCATCTTAACTGCAAGTAAAAACAGATAGTATGATTAGAAGTTAAAGGGCACTCGCCATGACATGCCAGTCGCCACTGGAATTGCCGGGCATCACAAAATTCACCAAAAATGTAACTCAATATGGAGGCCTACCGGCTCTCTTAAAAGCAATATTAGCACTGTAAGCATTTGTTGGAAGTAAGAATTTTACCGGCCAACCCCAACTAAAAGTATAGATGCATATTGTTCCTCCAGGTTGGTCAAAGAGTAGAAGTTCAATATAATCTGCACAAGCAAATGAAAGTGCAAAAATTAGATGACAAATATAATTAGGCAAGTGAAGGCAGTACAAAGAATAATTAAAAGCAATAATGAGACTTCTTTTCCATTTAAGTAAGAACATTTTCTTTATATGTTTGCACGGTCAATGCACTAGATAATATCACGGTGTGGAGATAGCATCAGACTAAAGCGGTGGCCAAGTCCACTAACATGCTACCATACTTCATGGGACGTGCATTGTTACAATAGGTTGTGCATTAAAACATTTCTATACACCAAATAGACTTCAATGAAGAGATTGACCATACAAGTCAAGTTCCAGTTGAATCAATCAAAAATCTGAATATCAGAATGAACTATACTACTCATTCAATTACAGGTTTCATTTCTTTTTCTACAGCTTTCTTAAATTAAAGAAACGAAGTAGATAGATGCCATGTTATGAAGGGAGCCAGCAATTCTTGAACTCTTGCATAGAGTCGCAGGTAAACTATTTCTCTGTTAAGGTCCACCAGCTAAGGAGAATGAGCACATGGCAAAACTACATTGACAGAACGGCATTGAAAAAATAACAATTGCAACAGCTAAATTTGAAGATCAACACCCCAGCATCCCGGAAGCATATAAAGAAAAAAGTAAAGAAAGATATGAATAATTATGATTGAATTGATTATGTATAATATCATCAACAAGGAATACAACTTTAAAAATTCAGAATCAAGATGCACACTGAAGGAAACAAGTGCAGCATCTGCAATTACTATTTTTGGAATTCTTTCTGAGGCAGGAGGAGAGGAGCATGGGATAGGAGAGAAAGACAGCGAGGACATTAATTTCCTAGCACTCCAACCAACTACTGAATTAGGACTGAGTATGTTCACATTGCTATCAGATTAATTATCTAATGTCACGGTATTCATAGTATTCACTTTAAAATTGACATTCTCATTAGAGTTGTTCTGGTCTTACAATCACTGCAAAGCTTCTATTCGTTTATCATATCTTAACAAATGATCATCTCCTTCGGCCCCCTGCAAGATGGGTGGTTGGGAAATATACTGACATGCATATTCTAAAAAAGTAATTTCCTAAGAGAAATTAAAACATGGTTGGAAATAATTGCAACTTGTAACTTGTGCTAGTTAAATCAAAATAAATTATGAATCAAGAGAGAAAACAGATCAAGAATTTCATACCTCTGAGCTAGTATGCCTCTCTCCAAAAGAGATATTTCACTACTTGAACATCCATACAAAAATGTTGCTGCACTAAGTTTTGTAGCCTTCACCTATCAGCACATCTGCTATCATGTTTCTAGCCTCACTGCACAAGAAGTTGGCATCCTTCCCTTTGATTGGCCGGTGAATAACAACCTTAATTCTTCCTGGATTTAGTTGACCCTCCATTCCTGCAGGCATTATCTTGCCAGTTCCAATAAGTGTGATAGGAACTACAGGCACTCCAGTTTTTGCAGCAACACTGAATGCACCTTTCTGAAAAACACAAGAAAAATAATGGTCCGAAAGTTTGCACTGCCTAGTACACTACAGTATTTAATGTAAAATTGAAAGAAATGAGGAAAACAGGGATTGAAACCAAGTGTCTTTCTGCTAGGAAAGACTGAAAAGCATTTAAATTCTTAAATAAGGAAAACAGAGACTGAAACCAAATGTCTTTTTCTGCTAGAAAGGATTGAAAAGCATTTAAATTCTTTCTATAATCCTCCTAGTTACTAAATTGAACCAGCAAAATAGCTAATCTATCTAAATGCAAAATATATCATCATTTGAACTACATGATCAAAATTTCCAAAATGGATGTTTGCCTTCTTGTACTTTTGTTTAGAATAAACAAGAAATTCTACCATATAGCTCACCTTAAATGCACCTAGTTTCCTGTCTTTACTCCGAGTTCCCTCAGGGAAGAAGAAAACAGATGCTCCCTTCTTAACAATATCCATGCATCTCTTAAGACAGTCCTAAGAGTTCACAAAACCAATAACAGATCAGTTCCAAAGTGGGACAAGTACGAGGAATTTTACTGGCAAGAAAAAGGGTAAGAATTATATAATTTCAGAACCAGGAGTGACACCCTATAATTCAATTAAAATAGCTGAGTTAAAACGTGTTGATTTCTAGCTGAAGAAAAAAAAACCCACCAATTGACTTCTGCTGTCCAAGCGCTTCAAAGGAATAGTGCCCAGGAAATACATTGCCCATCCAATTATGGGAAAGAGAAAAATTGAAGTTTTGCTTATAAATTTATAGCTTCTCCCAAGAGTAAGAAGAGTGTATATGTCTAAAAAGCTCTGATGGTTGGATACATATACAGCGGGAGCATCTCCAGCAGGAAGATTATCCAAACCTTCAAACTAAATCTTCAGAAATGGTGAAATAGTCAGGAAAGCCCAAACTTTGGCAATAAAATGATGTGCTTTTCTACGGTAATGATCGAGTAAGAGCACAAAAGGATGTGCAACCAGCATCAGCACAAACAAAATTATGGCAACAACAGAGGTAACAGCGTAAAAGCATATTCCTCTAAGTTTTGAGCCCAATTGAAATTCTGCAATCAAGAGGAAAAGAATGACTATTGTAAGATTTCAGAAGGAATCAGAACAAGCAAAAGACTATCAAAATGTACCTGGTAATTGATAGGCAGCACCAGCAGACCCAGTGACAGAAAGTTTAGATCTAACAATGTATCTTGACAATTTACACGTTCTATCCAGACTACATTCATCATTCATTCTATAAAACTTTTCTACCAGTTGAAAAGGGTGCCAAGATGCATGAGCATGCCACCTTTTACTATAAATATCATCTAGGGAAAGCATACATAAAAACAAATTAAGGGATGTCCAACTTCCAAAAGGTCATTTTTACCATGAAAAAGGATCCAAAAGAAACTACAAACAAGAATGAATAGATGATATTAATGGATTCAGATAAAAAAATAAACAAAGGATATTAGCAGACATACAGACACACTGACACAGCTATGCACGCATATCTTGAGGATAATAAGTCAGACAGTTTGTGCATTCTCTAGAACGGCGAGAACATAAAAGAAGCACACACTAGAGAGACAGAAGTAGACAGGACACAAAAAAGTTGAACAAGACAAAGAGGCGCATGACCTATCTCAAGATGCAAAAGTTGGGAAGAAGAATCCACCATTACACCCAAAAGAAGCGTAATGAAAGCATGAAAGTAGACAACAAACAAAAAATCACAAAGTTAGCATGAAACAAAAATATCCACTCCCATTCAATTTTCCACATATTTTTTACACTTCACTTTATGAAGGAGGACAAAGCAGGAAAAAATTATTTACTGATTTTCGGATTCTCTAAAAATGTCAAAACATCACAGGTTAAAAGCAAACTTATCCTGACTCTTCAACCACCCCAATAAAAAGATAATCATGCAAACAGAGACAGACAATTGTCTGCTTGCAGAAAATATTCAAGATTACACTTGATTATGCAGCTTATAAAAATAGTCTTTTATATGAGGATTGCAATTACTCTTCACCAAAAGTCCCAATTCTTACTTTTAGTTGCTCATGACTGATGCCATAAAGAATATAACTTTCAGAGGAAAACCTTCTCAGTATTTTACACAATAATAAAAATTTCATGTGGCTGAACATGGGAAAAGTGACAGTACATCACCAGCAACAGTAAGTAGACAAACTTTCCAAATGAAAATCAAATTATGGGCAAAAATCACTTCTCTAAAGGTTTTGCTTTTTCCCGGTTTCCCATCCAAACTTGTGATTTTTTTACAATCAGAATCTAAATTACAAAACCTTGACTCAATTTCCTATCAAACCAATATTGTGAGTTTAGTTCATAACTTTGTAGCACTTATGGAACTATTAACTATCAAATTCTCTATAATTTGCAAATTATATTCCTATTAAACACAAAGTATAACTGCTAAGAAAGTATGGTAAATCCATAATTTTACCCAAGTTGGATAGAAAATCAAAACATATTACCACAGTCTGATGAATAATACAAATTTATTCAACAGTTATAGGTAATTTCATGAAATATGGATTCCAAAGGCAAAATGAATCAATTTTGTAATAATTTATGCCAATTGAAACCAATGATGAGTTTAGATGGGAAATGAGAAATATGCTTTTTGCCACAAATTATAATGAAGATGTTACATGGTTTATAGAAGAACGATAACAAGAACAGTAAAACCCAAGACAACTAGCACTCTCCACTAAAATATTTTGAATTAGCAAAGGAAAAAGGTCACTGGGAGTTTGGAGGCTTTGTCAATACTGTGTATAGAAGAAAATCTTTGAGCCGACACAGACATCACAAAATGGGTAAAGCACGCCACTATACTCATTAAGGTTATCCTAGGGAGCAGAAACACAGTTTTGTATTTTTTGGTCCCTTTTTGATAAATAAACAGGAACACAGTTTGCTCTAATGTCAATCAAGAAAATGCAGGGTTAGACAACCGGAAAGCAGAACGTAATCAATGTTAAACAATCATATAATAAAGATCCTACTTACATATGTTTGAACTACTCCAAGTTGAATGTTGGAGAGGAAAAAGACTGAAGCAGAATCTATTATGAGCATTTGACTGCTGGAGATGAATGTAATTATCAGGGCCAAGAATCTCATAGACGCCAATTAGAGTCGTGTGAAAAGAAATTGAGCGCCTAAATAGCGTTAACGACTTGTAATATTCATAAAAATTAAAAATTACACATTTATGATTTGAATATATAATAGACATTCTGTTTGTGAACAAAATGTACAAGAATAAAATGGATCTAAAAATTTTTCATTAACAAAGACTTTATCAAGCATTAAACTTCACAAAATTTTTCCCTCTGTTCCAGATTCACATATTCAAAACCTCTCTGTCCTCTTCCTGGCAGTAGACAAGAAGAGATGACAAAAAAAGAAAGGAAGCAAGAACTTGTGTATTTTTTGTGAAGAGGTGAAATCTGAGTGTGCTTTTACAATCTTGAGTACATGCTGTATATTGACAGATAAAATCAACTAAATCATTAGTCTCCATCTTACCATGTCTGGGTTCTATAAATGGAGACAACAGGTCTGAAACATTACAAAGGGACAGCAATACAAGGAGGAAGTGCAGAAAAGAAAATAACAGAGAAGGAAAGACTGTCAATTGGGGGTGAATCTAGGTACCTCTTTTGTTCAATTGTAGAATTTTTCAAATATACGTGGACCATATGCAGGGCCTACACATCTGAGAGGTTAAAATGGCCATTCATTAAGACAGCATAAAAAGGTTATGCAGTACACAGCCCAAGTTCCTCTGATCCCCTTTGAGAATATATCCACTAACCATAAAGGTGCCATGACATGTACCAGAGGCAATCTATCAGGGAAGCGTACAGGTATAATTCCATTAATGATCACCAAAATGGCGCTGGCCTACAGCTTCAACACAATTTACAATCTTATTACCCAAAAAGAGAACCGAGTCAGAAACTATGGAATGTCAACTCCAAAATATAACTATGAGTTGGAACCTTTCCCCCCAGTTCCACGCCAATCATCTTCCTGAAATGCCTAGGGGAGGTGTATCTCTGGAGGTAGCCTATCTAACCAAATGGCTCAGTTAGTGGGAACACCAAGTCACGTGCATATATAATATGCTCCCTAAACATAAGTTTTGCAGACAGGCCAGTCGAACAGAACTTGATATAAATTTTGCAAGTTTAAGCTCTGTAGGAAGAGGCACCCTACTTACCATGCTTACGCAATCTCCTCGGTGACTAGAAGAACAACCATTTATTAACAGTTTGTTAACATACATGATCGAAGTGAGACCCCCAACAACCCAATGCACAATTCCTTTTAGTTCCTAGTTGATACTGACATCCAAGAAAGCCAAACAAGACGACTGCTACATGAAACGTGGAAGTCTTCTAAAGAAAACCATGTGGGCCAATAGGAAAACTCAATAACAATCTTACTGTATGTAAAGCCTAAAAGCGAGTGGATGTAATGTCAAATTTCTGATTTTCCCAAACTACCTTTTAATGGTAGTCATGTTACTATATTAGTTTTCTTCCAACTCCTAATTTAACAACTACCCTTTCACTCTCCTCCTTTCTAGCTGTACAGTAATAATCTTAATGCATATCGATGTCCAAATTGTACAACTTTGGTATGATGTCCTTCCCACTTGGATTCGCATAGAACATCACCCCACCACATGAACATGGTATATAGGATAGTTACAAGGCCCAAATTGCCAAATTAAGAGGGCCCCTTAGTTCACATCATGTAACATATTTAGGCTAGCCAGTGCATTCTCCAAGAGGAAAGGAGGTAGCAAACATGTTGCCTTGATTCAACATTTACAAACAAATTTAACAATTTGATGAATGCGCATATCTACAGTCTGCCATCACATGTATAGGCTCAACATATAGTCACCATATAAGCCAGCTCAAAATTCAAAAAAGAGCAAATACAGATATTCTTGCACTCCTTTCCTCTCATCTCTTTCTTCCATCTTTCCTTCCACATTCTCCAAAGAAGAACACATCATAGATAAAGCCCCAAGGGTAAATTACTACTGATCCATCCATAAACTCAGCAAGCACTAGAATTTCTACATTTAATTTCAGAAGTCAGAAACTATTTCTAAGCTATGATAAAAGAAAGAAATTTACTTTGAGTTCCTGAAAACATCAAACTTCATATTAAATTTGTTAAAATTAAATAGAATTTTGTCACCTTGACCTCAGAGGTCCCAATCTCAATTCAGCCAAATGCATGTCCCAACAAATTGCAACTACTATCTCACATTTATGACTACATGGCAGTGCATTTACTTCGAGTCTTGTAAGTTAATAAATAAAATGCTAAATCAAACCTTATTCTAAACAACACCATCAATTACTAAAATCTAATGCTTTGCATTGAACAGAACATCCAATTCACAAGAAAACTTCGACATTAATAGGAATCTATCTCCAAATCTCATTCGAAATACACAACCCCAAGCTGCCAAAAAGTTGGAACGGCATTTGACATTAGCATTTTAAAACAATCCCGTACTAGAACAGTAATTATTCAGGCTTTTAAAAATCATATTTTACATCTCTCTCACATAATTAATTGTAAAAAATTCTAAGTCACAACCTTAACATTTCTATTAACAGTTTAAAACAGTCCCCTACTAGAATAGTAATTATTCAGTCTTTTAAAAATTATATTTTACATGTCTCTCACATAATTAATTGCAAAAAATTCTAAGTCACAACCTTAACATTT
The DNA here is from genome assembly GCA_024721245.1 of Mitragyna speciosa. Taxonomy (NCBI): domain Eukaryota; kingdom Viridiplantae; phylum Streptophyta; class Magnoliopsida; order Gentianales; family Rubiaceae; genus Mitragyna; species Mitragyna speciosa. Next base: position 10,862,894 of record CM045553.1, on the reverse strand, counting down.
CTTTACACAAGTTTACTTTTTCTTGTGCACCTAATCAATTACGGAGACAAATTCATAAGCCTTAAAACCTCATATGCTCACACACACACAAACACAGAGGAAATTGAGGAGTGAGGAATTACTGGGCGAAAGGAGGAGCAAAGGAAAAACCTCCGTGCTTTCTGACCTGCAAGCAGAACAAAAGGAACAAATAAATACAAGAAGATCAAAATAGAAATTGCACATAAAAATATATTCACAAAATATAGACAGCAATAATTGGAATGAGGTGGGGCTTACGGAAATGGCGGAGAGAAGGGGAAAAATGGAACCCAAAATCAGTGAAATTTGATGACTGATAGGAGACTACCATTGCTCTCACACACAATCACACGGTAAAATGGACAATCTCTGCAGAGCTTTGGACTATGGACTTTTTGTTTGTGCTGATGTTTTCTATAAAAAGGATATGATGCTGGTAATGCAGCGTTGGATTGGAATGGGCTTTGGGACTTGGGAAGTTGAGTGAAATGACAGACCACACTAGCAGCGAGCTACTGACTTTTAGCAATCAACTAATAAATAAAAATAATCTATTGTGGGATACTAATAAATATAAAAAGCTAATAAATAAAAATAGAGAGAAAATAGACGAGAGAGATTCTTTAATTACTCAAATGTGTTCTGTGTGTTTGATACAAGGGGGTTGACCCCTATTTATAAGAGAGTATAGGAGAGTTTAGATTACATCAAATAACTATGAGATAATGATAAGATTTCATCAGTAACTAAAAGATAATGATAAACTATTATCCAACTGAAAGATAACGATAAAGTTTTATCTCTTAAAGGTTTGAGATAATGATAAACATCCATCATCATTATCTAATTATCTCATAACACTCCCCCTTGGATGTCTATTACATAAAGAATATGCCTCGTTAAAACCTTACTAGGAAAAAACCCAGTGGAAAAAAAAAATCCTAGTGAAGGAAAAAGAGTACACTATTCTTGTATCTAATTTCTCCCCCTGATTCAATCATCACTTGAGATCTTTCTATCGACGCATTCCGATATTCTTCACTAATTTCTCGAACATTGCAGTCGGCAATGCTTTGGTAAATAAATTTGCCAAATTATTGCTTGAGTGGATTTGTTGTACATCAATTTCACCATTCTTTTGCAGATCATGAGTAAAGAAAAATTTTGGTGAAATGTGTTTCGTCCTATCTCCTTTGATATATCCTCCCTTTAATTGAACTATGCAGGCTGCATTATCTTCATACAATATAGTTGGAGGATTTTCCTCTTCAGGGGACAACCCACAATTCTTCCGGATATAATGGAACATTGACCTTAGCCAAACACATTCTCGACTGGTTTCATGAATTGCTATTATTTCAACATGATTTGACAAAGTGGCAGTTATTGTTTGTTTCGTAGACCGTCATGAAATAGTTGTATCACCATTTGTAAATAGATAACCAATTTGAGACCTTGCTTTATGTGGGTCTGATAAATACCCAACATCAGCATAACTAAGTAATTCATGTCGAGAATTATATGAATAATATAAACCAAAGTCAATTGTTCTTTGGAGATAGCAAAAAATATGTTTTATACCATTCCAATGTCGTTTAGCAGGAGAGGAACTAAATCTTGCTAATAAATTCACAGCAAATGATATATCTAGTCTTGTACAATTAGCAAGATACATTAGTGCACCAATTGCACTGAGATATGTTACTTCAAGACTAAGTATCTCTTCATCTTCCTCTCGTGGTCTAAAAGGGTCTTTAACAAGATCAAGTGATCGAATGACCATTGAGGTATTCAATGGATGTGCTTTATCCATGTAAAACCGCTTTAATACCTTCTGGGTATAAGCAGTTTGGTGGATGAAAATTTCACCTTCTAGATGTTCAATTTGTAAACCAAGGCAGAATTTAGTTTTCTCAAAATCTTTGATCTCAAATTCTTTCTTTAAATATTCAACTGCCTTTTGGAGCTCTTTGGGAGTTCCAATCAGATTGAGATCATCAACATAAACAGTAATAATGACAAATTTTGACCCATTGTTCTTTATGAAAACACATGAGCATATTGGGTTATTGATATAACCTTCTTTAATCAAACATTCACTTAAACGGTTATACCACATTCGTCCAGATTGCTTGAGCCCATACAAAGACCTTTGTAACTTAATAGAATAAAAATTTCTAGCATTTGATTTACATGCTTCTGGCATGTTGAATCCTTCAGGAATTCTCATATAAATATCATTATCAAGATTCCCATATAAATAAGCAGTGACTACGTCTATTAGACGCATATCTAATTTTTCATGTACTACTAAACTCACAAGGTATCTCAAGGTGATCGCATCCACTATAGGTGAATACGTTTCATCATAATCAAATCCAAATCTTTGTGAAAATTTCAGAGCTACAAGTCTTGTTTTATATCTCATAATTTCATTTTTCTCATTTCTTTTTCTCACAAATACCCATTTATATCCCACTGGCTTTACACCTTCTGGTGTTTGGACTACAGGTTCAAAAACTTTTCTTTTAGCCAGGGAGTCCAATTCAGATTGGATTGCATCTTTCCATTGTGGTCAATCATTTCTTCACCAACATTCATCAACCGTTCTAGGTTCTTGATTCTCGTCATCTTCTATTATATCAAGTGCTACATTATATGCAAAAATATTATCAATAATTATTTCTTTTCGATTTCAATCTTTTCTCGTAGTGACAAAATTTATTGAAGTTTCTAAATTGTTATTTTCTTCAAGTGTATGCTCTTCAGGAGCTAACTCTTTAGGAACAATCTCTTCAGGAAGTTGAATTTTGTCACTAGGATTTTTATCTTTGGAACCGATTGGTCTACCACGCTTCAGGCGTGCATTAGATTCATTAACACTTGTAATTTGTCCTTCTGGGATAATGATTTTAGCAAAGACATTCTCAACTAGAATATATGATTTAGTAACTCTTCTGAAATCACTAAATGCGTCTGGTAATTGATTTGCAATCTTTTGCAAATATATAATTTTTGAACTTCTAGTTCAGATTGTTGTGTACGAGGATCAAGGAAATTTAATTTAATTTTTCAATTGATTTCCTTTTTCGGTTGATCTTTTCCTCCCCCTAATGTCGGAAAATGTGATTCATCAAAATGACAATCTGCAAATTTTGCAGTAAATAAATCACCTGTTAATGGTTCAATATATTTAATAATCGAAGGTGATTCATACCCAACATATATCCCTAATCTTCTTTGGGGCCCATTTTAGTACGTTGGGGCGGTGCAATGGGTACATAAACTGCACATTCAAAAATTCTCAAATGAGAAATATTAGGCTCATGACCAAATGCTAATTGAATGGGGGAATAGTCATACTAATTAGTCGGCCTTATTCTTACTAGTGTTGCAACATGTAAAATTGCATGTCTCCAAACAGATAAAGGAAGTTTAGACCTCATTAATAATAGTTTAGAAATTAATTGTAATCTTTTAATAAATGATTCTGCTAGTCCATTTTGTGTATGAACATGAGCTACAAGATGTTCAACGGTTATTCCAATAGACATACAGTAATCATTAAATGCATGTGATGTATATTCATCAGCATTATCTAAACGAATTTTCTTAATTGGATAATCAGGGAATTGTGCTCGCAATTTAATTATTTGAGCAAGTAATCTTGCAAACGCCTGGTTGCGAGTATACAATAAACATACATGCGACCATCTAGTTGATGCATCAATTAGTACCATAAAATATTTAAATGGTTCACTTGGTGGATCTACAAGCCCACATATGTCTCCCTAAATCCGTTCTAAAAATTTAGGAGATTCAACTCCCACTTTGACTGGTGATGGTCTAATAATTAGTTTCCCTTGGAAGCAAGCAACACATAAGAATTCATTTGTTTTTAACACTTTCTGACCTTTTAATGAATATCTATGTAAATTTCTCAATTATTCGCCTCATCATTGTACAACTAAGGTGTCCGAGGCGATCATGCCAAACCATAAATTCATTGGAATCAGTAAACTTCTGGTCTACTAGGTGATTAATTTCAACTGCACTTATTTTTGTATAATATAAACCAGAAGAGAGTAAAGGCAGCTTTTTTAATACACATTTCTTTCCAGAAATTGTACTTGTGATTAATAAATATTCTCAATTTATCTCATTCATTGTCTTGATATGATATCCATTTCGGCGGATATCTTTAAAACTTAATAAATTTCGTCGAGACTTGGGAGAAAGTAGTGCATTATTTATGACAAATTTGCTTCCATTAGGAAGGAATATAGTGGCTCTTCCGGAGCCTACTATTAATTTAGCACTACCACTTATCGTAGTTTACATTTGTTTCTCCCAGTTCTAAATTGGAGAAGTACTCTTTACTTTTCAAGATAGTGTGAGTAGTAGCACTATCAATGAGACAAAGGTTACCATTATTTGATCTCAAATGTTTGGCACTAATTTCTTCAGGAAATGATAGAAAAATAACAAATAAAACATATATCAATAAATTGAATAAACTTTTATTATTCATAAATGAAGATTACATGAAAAATGAAGAAATAAAAATTAAAATAATAGAGTATTGAATTAAATTGCATCATTAAAGAAGTCAGCTACATCGAGGTGTGGATCAAGTGTCATATTAGCATCATTGTCGTCGTAGACATTATTTTGATCAATAATATTTGTCTCGACAACTTTGTCTTTCTTTTTGAGTGATGCTTGATAGAGGTCAGCGAGGTGTTTCGCCATATGATAGGTACGAGACCAATGACCTCCCATGCCACACCTGTAGCATTTTTCTTCATAATTTTTCTTGTGATCTGGCTTCTAGGGATCATTTTGTTTCTTGCCACAATTTTTATCGTTGTGGTAAGGTGCATGTCTGCCACGACCGCGTCCACGACCACGGCCACGTCCATTGGCTCTTCCACGACCACTTCCACGATCACTTCTAGAATTTGAAGATTGAATCACATTCGCTTCAGGGAATGGACTAGTACCAGTTGGTCGGGACTCATGATTTTTGAGTAATAATTCATTATTTTGTTCAGCCAGTAAAAGACATGCAATAAGCTCGGAATATTTTGTGAATCCTTTCTCTCGATATTGCTGCTGCAGGAGCACGTTCGAGACATGAAAGGTAGAAAATGTCTTTTCTAACATATCCTCATCAGTTATATTTTCACCACATAATTTCAACTGTGAGGTGATTTTAAACATGGCTGAATTATATTCGCCAATAGTTTTAAAATCTTGTAGTCGTAGATGGAGTCAATCATACCTGGTTTTTAGAAGGACAACCAACTTCAGGTGGTCGAACCTTTCTTTCAAATTAATCCAGAGCTCAAGTGAATTCTTGACCGTAAGGTATTTAGATTTTAATCCTTCATCAAGATGATGACGGAGAAAAATCATGGCTTTGACACGGTCTTGGCTTGTTGCATCATTGTCTTTGGCTATAGTCTTGCCAAGACCCATGGATTCGAGGTGAATTTCCATATCCATTGTCCATGATAAGTAGTTTTTGCCAGAAATATCAAGAGGCATGAATTCTTGTTTTGTAAGATTAACCATAAAGAATATGAAAATGAATTAAGAGAGAAATTACCTCAAAATTTTGACAAGAATTTCCAAGTAGAGTCTAGTGATTGATCCAACACTGGCAGAAGTCTCGTGCTGATAATGTGTTATAAAACTGATGCTAATATAATATTGGATCTATTGTGGACACTATGCTAATAAATATAAGAAACTAATAAATAAAAGCAGAGAGAAAGTAGACGAGAGAGATTCTTTAATTACTCAAATGAGTTCTGTGTGTTTGATACAAGAGGGGGTTGACCCCTATTTATAGGAGAGTACAGGAGAGTTTAGGTTACATCAAATAACTATGAGATAATGATAAGATCTCATCAGTAACTAAAAGATAATGATAAACTATTATCCAACTAAAAGATAACGATAGAGTTTTATCTCTTAAAGGTTTGAGATAATGATAGACATCCACCATCATTATCTAATTATCTCATAACAATCGAGACCATATCATTATTCGTGCTATTTTCAAGTCAGCAACCGTTATTGCTTGTCCCAATCTCTTCTTTATATATACCCTTATTTATCTATTTCATGGTATAATAATGAAAATGATAACATTTTCTATACTTGAAATATTTAAATTTATATTTTCCCCTTGTGCAGTATTTAGTCCTCCTATCAAAGTTTATAATTTATATAGTGAAGTTCAGAATATATTATCACACGTACAATAAGATAAATTGAATGAAAAAAAATTCAATTAATAAACATAATTAAGTATGTGCTTTATATTTATAATCAACAATAGTTGATTTTATGAGTTAATTTATTCTTAATTATGGATCATATCGATGATCTTGACTCAATAGTTTAATAAAGAACAAATAATCGTAATTGGACATTTATATTTATCACATGTCATATATACTTTATCTCACCTTAGTCCTATTTAAAAATTTTATCATTACTTTTTCTTCGTTTGAGTAACGAATAGATAGAATCAATCTGAAACAATAGCACCAAAACATTTATCTCGTGCAACATGTACTTTATCTCATCTTAGCCCTATTACAAATTTTATCATCACTTTTTCTGTTTGACTAACGAATAAATAGAATCAGTCAATTTGACCATTAGGCAACAGCACTAAATGACTAAAATAACTTTAAATGTTTAGTTAAGAGACTATTTTGCTATTTTGAAGCTAAGAAAATCTTATTGTATTACTACTCTTCTATTTGAGATAAAATTGATAGGTTGTGGTATATAATTTGAAGGCTAAATCACAAATTACCCCCTATAATGTCATAATAGTAGCCAATTGCCCCCTGTATTCATGAAATACACAAATTGCCACCCTGAATGGGTAAAGACATTTCTGCCCTTCTTAAAAAGATGATTTGACAATTTTACCAAAAACCTAAAATTTTATGCCAAAATTTATCCAAATCTGAAATTAGTTAAAAGGTTTTTAACCCCTCCTCTTTTTCACTTTATTATCCTCGTCGAATTCAGATGTGATTGAAAGAAGTGGGACTCGAAGGTGGAGAAGGAGAACAAAGACCCAATCTTTTTTCCACAAATTCAACAAGCAAAGTTGATGCTTTACATTCAATGGATGTTTCTTGCTACAATCCTACATTTCAAGGTATTAATTTATCTTCCAATCTTGAATAATCAACAATAATGTTGAAGCAAAATGAAAGTACTTAGACAACTGAAATTTTTTCATATAAAACTTCCAAACTCCACAATTGTTTATTAGAAGCTATAAAATGGACTATGCCACTGAAAGTCAAGATAGGAAGCATAAAATCCAATTACAATTATTGGCAGTGAATTGATACCTAGGTATAGCATAAATGTCAACCGTGTCAAAGATATTATTTGTAGATACCAACCTTTGGTAAAAATATGTGTGTTACTTTATTTTAGGGGGTATTTTTCATTTTTTTGGGGGTCGACTACAATTTTCGCGTATTATATTTAATTCGTCGTATCAGGGGCAAAATAGTAATTTCACCATGTAAATATTAGTTTATTTTATTTTATTTTTTCTAAATACATAATTTTACTATTTTTATTATTATTTATGATTTTAATGATTTTCGGGAGTCATTTATTATTTATTTAAAATTCTAGTATTTTAAATTCAACGGCACGTTTTCCAATGCATTATTTTTACGAGAATTTTCAAGTGAAAATTTTATGTATGCATTTTGTGTGTTCATAAATTTTCTGCAAAAATTTCATAATTTTTAGAGGTCATTTAGTATTTATTTAATTTTGTCTTTTTATTTATTAAGGGCACATTTTCCAAGAATCCGTTAATCTTAAGAATTTTTGAGTGAAAACTTCAGTATATGTGTTTCGTGGGATAATATATTTTGTGTAAAATTTTTGTGATTTTTAAGAGTCATTTAGTATTTTTGTGATTTTTATAATTTTTGTCATATTATGTCATGTTTTTCAATACACCTTTATTTAAGAATTTTTTGTGTATTAAATATTTTATATGTGCATTTAATATTTATAAATTTTATGTAAAAAATATTTAATAATTTTTGAAAACTATTTAGTACTTATTTCAAATTATGTCTTTTTTTTTCGTCTATGACATTTTAATGGTGAATTAATTTTTGAAATTTTAATTTTATTTATGTTATTATTATTTGAATTTTTCTTTTCCAGTAATGATAAATTTTAATTTTATTTCTATTTAATCTTATTTTATTTTTTCCTAAGGAATCCATATTTTTATCTTATTTTATTCTATTTGTTTTTCTTTATGTCACTTGCAAATTTCTTCTTTTTAAAAAAAAAAAAAAAAAAGGGGACTCAAACAGCAGCAACGTTGGTTGCTGCTATTTGTTTTTTGGCATGACTGATGACAGCCATACTGGTTCTCATCACCAACACCAACTCCACCTATATCTCAATTCAATTCACTCACGCCACCCTCTCTCACTGGCATACCGCCAGATTTTTTTGGGATTTTTTTTATCAGATTTTTCTCCCTTATCCTCCTCACCAAAAACAGACACTTGCAGACAACTTCACTTCCCCTCTCAATCCCTTCCATCCTCCTCCCTCTCTCGGCCCCCTCTCTGCACTATCTCAACCCCACTGCCCCTCCATTCACAAACACAGAAACTCACTAGGCACACACTCTCAACTCTCCCCTCTCTGTTTTCCCCTCATTTCACTTGCCCAAACACACCAGAAAACAAACCATCCTGCACAATACAAACACACATACACACACTCGTTTGCACACATTCTCATACCTGCACAAGCACATTTTCACATCCACGGCCCAAACACACAGTCACACAAACACGCATTAACACATGCACACACAGATTCAGACACACACAATGCACACACAAACCCAGATTCACAAACATGCACATTCACACACTGTCAAACCCAGACACACACAATCACAGCCTCACCTCATTTGCACTACACACTCATAGCCCTCACTCTACCAGCTCCATTCACACATCTTCTCAGTTTTCTTTCCCTCGGCACACACCACACTCACAAAGACATACACCTGCACATTCAAACCACAAAAGCACACAATCACAGCCTCCTTCACCTTACATTTCCCCTGCAAAACACACAGGCACATTTCACTCCTATCTGACAATACACACACCCCTGCATACACAATTGGACACAAGCACACCTGCACATTTACACACTCCACAAACACCCACATTACACACAAACACACACATACAAACACTCACAACACAGCAGCACACAACTCTCCTCCCTCTCGGTCCTTTTCCCTGCAAATTCATCACACAAGCCACACAATCCTCACACAGGCACTCACAAAACACACACCAGTTCACTCAAATCATCCTGCAAAAACAAATTCACACATACACACATACATTCAAGCACACACACTTCGCACCTGCATCACAAACACACACTGCACATCCTGCAAAACACACAGGCATACACAAAACACGCATTCAAACACACACCATCCACCAACACTTGCATACGCAATCAGACACATAGAACACACACATTACACTACACACCTGCATAACGCATAATCGAACCTGCACAAAATCAGCCAAAAAAAAAAAAAAAGAAAAACAGCAAACAACAACAGCAGCAACGACACCCCCTGGTTCTCCTCCACCAGTAGCCACCGCCAACTCACCGCCACTGACACTCGGACCGCCGCCATCAGCAACGCCCTCCCCTGCTTACCATCAACAGCCCGTGCCCACTACTTAATCTCCTGTTGAATCCAGGTATAATTTATTTCTCCATCTTTCAAATTTCGCTCATTAAATTTAGATAAATGTAGGTTTGTGGATTTAGAGTTTGATTTAGGGGATTTTGGCATGATTTGGGGGGGATCAATTCGAGAGAGAGAGGAATAGGACGAGAGGTCCGAGGGAGTGGGAAGAACCATGGAAAAAAAGAAAAAGAGAGAGAGAGAGAGAGAGAGAGAGAGAGAGAGAGAGAGAGAGGGACCGAGAGGAGAGAGAGAGAGAGAGAGTTCGACGGAAAGAGATCCGGCGAAGAGAGAGAGGTAGCAGAGGAAATCGGAGAAGAGAGAAGAAAAAAAAGAAAAGAGAGAAGAAGGAAAAAGAAAGAAAGAAAGAAAGAAGAAGAAAAAAGAGAGAAAAAAAAAAGAAAAATCTGGAAAAAGTAAAAAAAAAAAAAAAGAAAAGAAGAAAGGAAAACGGGATAAAAAATTAAAAAAAAAAGAAAGAGTTTTAGTGAAACTACGTCGTTTTGACGTAGTTTCACTCAAAACTACGTCGTTTTGATTAGTTAGTTTTTTTAATTTATTTTTAATTAATAATAGGTATTTATTTTATAATCCTTATACTTTTATTAATGCTACTGTGGCCCTAGACATTTTTTATTTGTGCATTTAAATTTCTGTTTATTGTAGATTGACCCCCATAATTTAATTTTCTTTGCAATTAGGTCCCAATTAATTGCATTTAGGTCCCTCAACTTTTAGATAATTATAATTTTGGCCCCTACGTTTTTCAATTTTCTATTTTGACCCCCTATATTTTAATAAAAATTATATTATGACCCCTATACTTTTTTTAAATTACATTTTTACCCTTAAATATTTCTAAAAATTTTGTTTTACCCCCTTTTATCGTTGGATATTACAAATTAGTGTTTAATGTGGCTATAATTTACAAATTGAACCTTGAATGTTGCTTAAAATTGCAATTTGGTTTTAAAAAATTGTTGGAAATTGTATTTTGCATATTTGAACTTGCTGGAATTTTATTTTGTACCTCAACATTGCTGGAAATTCTATTTTGCCTTAGAATACTTGCTGGAATTTCATTTTTATCCCTCCCAACCTTGCTGGAATTTTATTTGAGTTATTATACTTGCTGAAAATTATATTTTATCCTTTAAATTTGTTGTAAACTATGTCATTAACTTAATTAGGGTTAAAAATTATAATTTTACCCTTTTGCTTGTTGCAAATTACATTTTTTTTACTCTAGAATATTGCTCAAATTTTCATTTTTTAATCCAAACCTTATAATATTTTATTTTTGCCAAAAAAAAAGGAGACTTAATTAAGTCCTCAAAGTTTTTAATTATTTCTTTCCACATTTTATTTTATTTTTTTATTTTTATTTTTATTTTTATTTTTATCAAATCTATAATTAATATTCTAAAATTGGGTCTTGTTAGTCTAATTAATGTTCAAATTAGTTTCTTTATTTTCCTTTTAGTCATTTTAATAATTCTTATTTGGGGCGTTAAAAGTTTAATTATGTATTGTTGTATTTTATCTTCTATTATTATTATTTCTTTGTTTTTGTTGTTTTGCTTTATTTATTTATTTACTTATTTATTTTTACTTAAACAATTTTCATTTTCCTCCTAAATGATTAATTATTATTATCATTAATTTTCTTTCTCTTATTTTGTTTATTATTGCTATAATTGTTTGAATTATCGTAGCATGTCATAGCGATTGGTATGAAATTATTTAATTAAGTGGTTTATTTATTAAATAGTGATATTTTTGACATGTTTGTTCATTTAGTAGCAATTTGTACTGAGTTTACGAACGGGAGGTACCTCGATTACCCTTTTAATTTCTTTTATGTGCTCCTCCGTGTTCCTATGCGTTTTTCTATGTGTTTTCATGTATCTTTGTGCTTATAATTTTTATCCATGTATGAGTGTTTATTTATTTATGTCATATTATTTGCTCGAATTTAATTTTTGATTATTCAAAGAAATGTAATAGGTAGGTAATATTCTGTTTAGCAAAATTTTTGTATTTAGATAGTTAATGTAATAGATAGTTTATGTGTTATTTATTCAACAAAAATCTTATTTATTTTAGATAGAAAATGTAATAGTTAGGGCTTTTGTGTGCTATGTGTGTTATGTGCTTATGTGTTTTATTTGCTTTCTTTAGGACTTTGCATTTAGAATATCATGCTTATGTGTTATGTGCTCCTCTATGCTATTATGTGCTTTTATGTGATTATTGCTTCAATCTATGTTTTATTCATTTACCTGCTTTATTATTATATATGTGTATCGTCGTCACACTAGTCCAACGCTAGTTGTGATTAATTTCGGTTTCTTCGCTAGTCCAACGCTAGCGGAGAATTTTTAGAAAATAGGCTAGTCCAATGTTAGGCCTTTAGGTCATTTTAGTATTAGAATCATTTCTCGCGTGTTCATTCCATGCCATTTCACACACATTTTTTGTTTTAGGCTTTGTCCATTTTGTATGATTTTTATATATATACTCTATCATTTATTATCTATTTTAAAAAATATATATATGTTTAGTGCATAACATTTAGATTCCACTACACATAGAATTTTAGGTCATTTGTGTGATTTTTGGCTAAGAAACAGTCATCTACTCACGTGGGAAGCGATGGCGTACATGTCGTTCCCCCCTCCGTGAGTAGAAACATCTAGTCACGAGTCTGTTAGTCCCCCGTACCTGTTATGTTTGCATTCCCACTTTCTTTGTTCACTTACTATCTATATTACTATTTTTCTTTTCCTTTTGTATTTCATTTTGCATCTATACTCGTGACTCCATCGAGGTCTAGACTCGGGTTTCGCAATTAATGCGGTAATTCCGACCAAACCTCAATGGAATATTTTGTCCCTTAACGATACCCATTTTTAGGACTAGATTTGCATTCATATAGTTGCATCCAAATGCGATAAAATCTTAGGGTTACATTAGGAAAATTTAGACTAAATCTCGCAACTAGTTTCAGCTAGGTTGAAATTGTGCCTTAGGCACAAGCCTTTGCCTTCCCTTTCTTCAACTGTGACTCCCGAATCTTTTTCTCTTGTTTTTCAAAGACTTGGAGTCGTCTAAAAGGGTTTTCTTGTTTTTCTTATGTTTTTTCAAAAAATCATTTCTTTAAATAAATCATCCTTAATTTTCTTACCTTTTATAAAATATTTTCGGGTGATTTGGTACACCAAAACTCAATACCAACTGGCGACTCCTGTTTTCACTAAAAACCCTTTTTAGACTCTATTTTCGGGCCCAAAAACCGTCGCATTTTCAAAGTCCCATTTTAGGCCCTTTTTCTTTTGTTTTCAAAATAAAGTATTTGTTTGTCACATTTTATCGAATTATCTTTTACAAAGTATGTTCAAAAAATTATTTTTACAAAAACATACACCTTTTTTTCAATATAAATAAATTTACATTAATTCTTCCTTTTCCTTTTTCTCGACTTACCACACTTCACCTACCACTCATTTATTTTCCCTTTCGAAAAATGGAGCGCGACAGTATTATAATCTTAAGTTGCCCAAGAACACGGAGCTAATTCTAGGCTTGTCCAAGAATTGCAAATGGTAAATCAAATAGTATTGCAGCCAAAAGTGCCTTGTGGGTACATTTTTTCCATTCGATGATGTCGCAACAAACAAATTGATTTTTTTCTTCAACATTTTGGACAGGCGAATTGGTCAATTGTTGCTAAAGTAGTTTAGGAAATTAATCATTTGGTCCTCCTTTCTTGTGAAAGTGTTGAATTTTGATGCCATATAGTATTATTAACTTGATTGGAAAGTTACTGATAATTTGTCTTTTAATGTATCCAAACATCAATTTAACACAAAATTTGTCCAAAATTTGTGTCTGAAATATAAATTTTTACACATTTTGTTTCTACTCTAAATTGTTTTCTAGATAGAGTTTTAGGTTGTCGGTTCATGTGTATGGAAGCTTTTAAGAATTGGTGGTCATATAACCCCAAAATTTTTTTAACATTTTTAAAAGATTATGGTCATACATGACATTTTTTAGAAGGTCTTTTAGAAAAATGTTATTGTATAATAACCAAATACACATTGTAATTTGGTATAGAATGAGGAATTTATATACTTTCACATGCACTGAATAAGAAATTGATAGCAGGGGATGGTGATGGAAATGATGTCAATGGTAATGAGTCTGATAGTTCTTATGTTGTTGAAAATGATGAATCAATAGATGCAGGACCTGATTTGGAATTTTTTTTGGACGGCGATAGACTTAGTGACATATGTGATCCAATTAAAAATGACTTAGTTGATGGAATTAATCCCTACATTGACCTTGTGGATTATGCTGATTATACCAAATTAATTAGTGATGATTTCACTGAATTCATGAACAAAAAAAATGCTGAAAGAATTACTAAATTTGATAATATTTTTTATGATGACATTCTTGAAGAAGCAGCTAACTCGTCTGATGAGGAAAATCCCATAAGTTATCCAAAATTTAATGAGGAAAGAGACATGGAAAATCCTAAAATATTTGTAGGACTATTGTTTGCTAATGTTGAGCTAAATAGGAAGGCATTTAGGCAGTTCTTAATTAAGCAGGGATTTGAGATAAAATGGACAAAAATGAGAGTCATAAGGTGACTGCAAGCTTGCAAAAGGAACTGTGGGTGGAGGATACATGCAAGCTATTTCAGGGGTTCCAAAACAATCTTTCAAGTGAAGACAATTAAGGGAATTCCACATAGATGTCCTCGGTCCTATAAAAATAAGAATGCAAGTGCAAAATGGCTGTCAAAATAGTTTATAAATGAGATAGGAGATTGTCCAATATTGGAATATTCAAGGGTTTAAAAAGCTATAGGAAGGAAGCTTTAATCTTCATGTTACAAAATCTCAAGCATACAGAGCAAAAAGTGAAGCACAGAAGATAATTCATAGTGAGCAAAAAGACCAATATTTGAGACTTAGAGACTATTGTGCTACAATAATGGATAGAAATCCAGGGTCCTTGGCTTTTCTTGTTATAGATAGATTGCCATCAAGGCAAAATCCAGTCTTCAAGAGAATGTTCCTTATATTTGGAGCTCAAAAAGAAGAATTCTTAAATGGTTGCAGACCAGTTATTGGATTAGACGGTTGTCACCTTAGAGGAGCATTTGGAGGGATCTTATTGCATGCTGTTGCCATGGATGAAAACAATCAAATGTATCCATTGGCCATGGCAGTTGTGGAATCTGAATGTAAAGATAGTCGGGCATGGTTCTTGGCTGCATTGACCTCTCATATTGGTAATCCCAGTAGAAAAAGGGTTTGTTTTCATATCAGATAGATAGAAGGTATGTTACTTATATAAATTTCTTTTAAATAACTAAATCTTGTATCTTATTCCCTTAATTTGATACAACTGCAGGGTCTTGTAAACAATGGAGACAATATTTCCAGGTGTAGAACATAGGTTCTGTGTTCGACATTTGTATGCTAATTTCAAGTTTAGATTCAAAGATAAAGGTTTGAGAGACATATTATGGGTTGCATCAAGGTCTTATGTGACTGATGGGTTCAACCATAATTTGGCATTGATGTAATCAGTTGATAGGAATGCATATAAGTGGTTGACTGACTATACCAGCACATCTTTGGGCTAGATGTTACTTTGATTGTAAATCAAAATGTGACTTACTAAGTAACAATATCAGCGAATGTTTCAACAAAGTACATAAGTGATGCAAGAAATGAACCAATTCTAATCATGTTTGAAATGATAAGGAGAATGATTATGTGTAGATACCAAGAAATGAGAGAATGGATCTCTAATGTAAAAGGAAAACTTTGTCCTAAGATACATGATAAGGTGGAAGAAAATATGAAGAAATCAGTTGACTTTGATACACATAGAGCTTCAAATGATGTGTGAGAGGTCACAAGGACATAACAGTAAGCACTTTGTTGTTGATATGGCTAATAGGATGTGCACATGTAGGGAATGGAATTTAACTGAAATACCATGTGTCCTATGCGTATGCTGTTATCATGCAATTTAGGCTTAGAAGCAGATAATTATGTACATCACTATTATAGTGTTAGGGACATATAAGAATGCTTATGCACCTGTGATAATTCCAGTTCGAATGAAGCTGGTTAGGGTGTCTACGTCAGGAGATCCAACTGATCCCCCTTTCATAAGAAGAATCCTGGAAGACCAAAGAAAATGAGAAGGAAAAGTGCTGATGAACAAAGAGAGGAGCTAGAAAATGCTACTAGAGTGACTAGAAAGGGACATTCCTACACATGTAGCAACTGCTTGCAAACTGGCCACAATGTCAAATCATGCAAAAATCCAAATCATACAGTTGAGAAGAACAAAAGATCTTGCTACTCAACTAGTAATCTATTTCTTACATAAAAAGTTTGCCAATGTAAATGGTATTCTTTTGAGTTTCAATTGCAGTTATTCTTTTTTTCAGGCAAGTAGGGGACTGCAAACTACCAATCCTGGGCTCAAGTCAAGCTGCTACTACAGGAGATAGGATCACAAGTGGAAGACGAGGAAAAGGCACAATCAATGGAAGAGGGGCAAGAGAAAAAGGAAGAGCAGTTAGTGCTACTGAAGACCATGGTGTAGCAAGGGAAGTTATCGGTTTTGGTAAAGGAACTGGTAGAGATGAAACATCATCTATCAGAGATTGTCAAAACAAAAACAAAGCAAAAAAGGTTGGTTCAAGTAGGGGTAGAGTTAAGGATTACGGACCTTATTCTAGGTATTGGTTTGTGGAATGGTGTAGGTATTTCCACCATGTCTCAGTTTATACCTCATGTTCAGGTTGTCCAGTAAGCTATTCTGATTATCTATATTCAGTTTTTAAATTTTCTATGACTTACCTGATCTTTTTCTCTTTAAATATATTGCAGAGTGGTATTACACCTGTTCAGCCCTACTTACTTGGTATATGTATCTCTCAATTAATTATTTTAGTATTCTTTTTTAGAATTTTTACTAAGTTTGTAGTATTATGATTGAATAGTGGGCTAAAAGTTCTCAAGGTGAGAGTACTGCTAGAAACACATCCTTCATTCATACACTAGTTGTCTACATGTGCAGGTAAATTTAATTCCACCATCATCTAGTGGGTCTTTTTATTTTTTTTGTTCCTTTTTTCCATTTTGAAGACTTTTTCACTTGAAAACTAAACTTGGATAGGTTGAGAAGCATCGAACTTCTTTTGGTGATGTCTTATTCTCCTAGTCAAGCTTCAAGAGTTGGAGTCCATGTGGAAACGGTCGACACACAAGAAATCGAGAACATGCAACTTAATCACGAATTTTAGTAGTTTGTTTTTTTAGACAAGTTGAATGGTTTTGATATGATAGTAGTAGTATTTTGACGAGCCTAAAACAAGTTGAATGCTTTTGATATGATAGTAGTAGTGTTTTAACGAGCCTCTGACTTAAAGATATTTTGCTCATATTTGCATTACATTACTGTGTCTTTTATTATTGTACTCTCCATTCCCTTTAGATACTCAATCTATGGTCTCATGGAAGTATTTACAACATTTCTTTGCCTAAAGTTGTTTCTGGAGTTTGCAACCTTTTACTTGAATCGAATATGGATGGTTTAAAAGTATTACTTCTCAAAAGAAATGCATGTAATATATGATTCAAGATTCAAGACGTTCTTCATCGGAGTACTGGGCATCACAATTTTAAGATGTATCCAGTTGACACAAGTTAACATCCAAGATTGAAACTTGGATACAGATGGCTCAGATCAAGCCAACAAAGACATTGAGGAAGACGATGTCGTTTTATGGCAAAGAAAAAGAAAATGAAAAATGGACCAAAAAAAGAAAACGGTGTTAGGAAATTGTCAACTATACTGCCTAAATACAAAATCAAAAATCCTAAAAAACCAACACCAAACTGAAGCACGAAAGATTAAAGTGAAATCTTGGAGAAGGAGAAGCAATTTCTTGAAACCCAAAACTATAGCATCAGGCATCGAGATGGGGAAGATGTAGGAAGTGAAATTGTATTTAGGGGTTGGGTTTATTACTTTCACGCAATCAACAAAGCGGACATCCAATCTAGCATCCGGATCATCTATGGATGCAAGCAGATGAAAATTAATATTATAGATAGCGGGCGTGCAATTGGGACAAGTTGTAGGTGTGTGTGAACAAAATGTAAATTTTTAGTGAACAAATATAACTTTTTAGTGAACAAATATAACGAGTGACTTTAGCTATGCGGACGCCCCTCAAAAGGCAGCGGATGAAGGAATGGACGTTCACTTAGAGTCAATAGCGGGCATCTGGTTAGGTGTTTGAACAAAATGTAAATTTTTAGTGAACAAATGTAACTTTTCAGTGAACGAATGTAACTTTTTAGTGAACAAATGTAACGAGTGACTTTAGCCATATGGACACCCCTCAAAAGGAAGCGGACATCTAGTTAGGACAAGTTAGAGGTATGTGAATAAAATATAAATTTTTAGTGAACAAATGTAACTTTTCAGTGAACGAATGTAACTCTCTAGTGAACAAATGTAACGAGTGATTTTGGCCATGCGTACGTCCCTCAAAAGGAAGCGGACATCCGGTTGGAATAAGTTGGAGGTATGTGAACAAAATATAAATTTTCAGTAAGCAAATGCAACTTTTTAGTGAACAAATGCAACTTTCTAGTGAACAAATGTAATGAGTGACCTTTGCCATGTGGACGTCCCTCAAAAGGAAGCGGACGCCCGGTTAAGATACGAAATTGCCACAAATGGCAATTAGCATGGCCTCGACTTTGATTGATCATTTTCAAACTTGAAAATCTCTGTTCTAATTGTGAGATAATAAGCTTGCAAAAGTCAAGACCATGAACACCAAAATTGATATTCTAATGCTATAGTTAAAATTAGAAGGGGCAAATTTGTTTTTCAAACTTTAGTAGTAAAAGTCTAGGGGCAAAGCCGTCAATTCAAATATTAATTGTACATGGGGGGTAATTTGCTACTAAAATAGGGGGTGATTTGTGTATTTTGCAAACACAGGGGGCAATTTGCTAATACTATTACATTACAGGGGGTCATTTGTGATTTAGCCTAATTTGAAAAAAAAAAAAAGCCATAATCTCAAAATGCATCTCTGTAATGTTGGGTAAGTAGCAAATTACCTCTTGTGTTTAGAAAATACATAAGTTGCCCCCTACTTTAGTTACAAATTACCCCTCATGTACATTTCACCTTTATAAGGACAAATTTGCCCTCATAATTTTTTAATATTACTATTTTTGTTAATTTGTTATATGGAAACAAAATAAGGTTAATATTACAAATTAATATTGTTGTTGGAGTCTTATATAAAAAAGCAAAACCATGAGTCCAAAATTGTAAAAAATTTCGTCACAAACTATTCATATTATTTGTAAAAAATAAGAAAAAAACTTGAATAATTTATTTTTGTCATAATGTATAATGAGCAGCTTGCAAAGTGAATATAAATTTGTAATTTCTGTCAAATATATATTGAAATAAAGTATGAAGAAATGCTAGTAATATCATTTCTGTTAGAGACAACAACAAAAAATATAGCAATACATAATACCCACTTCATCTAATAACAAAAGTAGTAAAACTATATATATATATATGTATATATATATATGTATATATATAGTTAATATATTTGAGACTTCTTTCTCCTTTATTATTTTGTTCTACCCGCTCAAGAATGGTATAAATATTTTAGGTTTTAGTACAAAAAAGAGAAAATTGTCAAACCATTGTGTATAGAAGGGCACAAATGTCTTTTAACAATCCAAGGGGGTAATTTGTGTATTTCCTAAATATAGGGGGTAATTTGCTATTTATGCAACAATATACGGGGCATTTTATGATTTAGCTAAAAAAAATAGTTTGTAGTATGAAAAGAAAAAAACTTAAAATGAAAGGGGGAAAAAATGGCCCTAGCATAAATGGGTAAAAGTCTAAAGCATAGTTTGTGCATTGATGGATTTGTGCTTTAAAATATGTAAGATAGTAAAGTTTTTAATTTCAACTCAGTATTTTGGTCTTTTCTTTCTTGTTTCTTTTTTGGATCAAACCTATGCTATGACAACGGGGGGAAGGGGAATGTTGCTTGGTAGAATTCGAATTTCCAAGCTCTATTTTGGTCTTTTTAGTTCGACTAGTTTAGCAAAGTTGGGTCATTAGTTTTTGGTTTTTAAAGAACTGAATTCAAAAAAAATAATCATATATTTTAAATAATAAGGTGTGAAAGTAAGAATACAAGACAAAATATTTAGCATAATAAAATATAAATCTAATACGAAGCTGGTTACAAACTAAATTGATGATCAATTTTCAATTCAATTAGTTGAATTGAGTGATGCATAAAATTAAAAGTAATTATAAAATATTAAATAGCATAAATAACATTGTATATTTGCATAAAATTTTTATCTCAATTTTAAAAATTTGGCAGCAAAATAATGATAAAAAAATTATAATCCATTCTTGTATTTAAGGATTAGAGGATTTTCTATTTATTCAATTTTTTTTTCCTTTTGCACAAAATACTAAACCTTTTTTTCTATTTTGTATATCACGAGTAGATTATTCTTTCCTTTGATAGAAGGGCAGTAATGAAATATGAACACAAATTAAAAAGAATAATAAATAGTCATATCAAATAAAAGCTAGCTGGTATTTTAATCAGTTGCCATTTTTACTAATAAACAAGGTAACTATTCCTTTTGACAGTTGGTAAAGGAGGCAAAATGATGATAAAATTTTTATAAGGGAGCAAAGTGAGACAAAATTCTACATGGACAAAGTATAATTATTTGTTGATTTTTTTTAGCGGGAAATTCTAGGTTATAATGGTAGTCAATACCAACATCTTGATCACTCGTTACCATCAAACGAAATTATGTACAAGGAATTTACATGATTCAAATCATTTTTTCATTTGAATGAGTTATTATAATTCAAATAAGAACTTTTTTGTTAAGTTAGGGTAAATATTGTGAATCCTTTAATTTTATTAATGCACACTCAAAAAATTAAATAAATAGAAATTGTATACTTGCATGTAATTGTTCTTTTTTGTTAGGGATAATTTCACTTACTTCCCCTGAGGTTTACAATAATTACACCTAGGTCCCCTAAAATTTCAAATATTACATTTACTTAGTAACTCAAAAACCCATGTTGCTGATGTCATAAAAAAATAACTAAATATACTAAAATGCCACCAGAAATTTTTTTATTAAAATAAGAAAATATTTCTTTAAAAATAACAAATTTATTAATTCAGCATAAAGTAAAAAACTAGTCATAATATTGTCCACATAATTCTCAACTAATTATGTACTCCAGTGCCACTCTCCCATTTGGTGCTCTATTTTCTATATGTTTATCAACTTTATCTTTATCCAAAATATTTCATAAACAAACAAGACAACTATTTAAAAAAAAAGAGGTCATCATAACAATTTGAAAATTCTGTGCATACATGAACTTACACTGTCAAGAACAAATTAAAATAACTGTTTAACTTTTTTCCGATTCATTTTCCCCGTTTATTTCTTTTTTCCTTTCTATCTTCCTATAATTTTTCCTTAAGTAATTATAGTCACATTCAAGGGTATTTTAGTAATGCTAAGTAACCAAAGGAAGTAAGTGTAATTTTTTAAAATTGAGGGGAGCTAGGTGTAATTACGATTATCATCAAGAGAAGAATGTGAATTATCCCTTTTTGTTATATAATATAATAGGTAGATTGAATGTGCTCAAAATTTTGCCAATAAAAGGTATATAAAAAGACAATTATGGTCGTAATAATTTACCAAAATTTACATATTGAAAACACTATGTGGTAGTTAGGAAATTCCAAATTTTGTCTATCGTGCAAATTATAAAAAAAAGAAGGCAAATACACTTTACCTATATTTTGGGGTTAGTCACACATCACCACGCTAAACAATTAACAAGGTATGCTTTGATATCTGTCATAACACCATAGTGTTATTTAATAAAGAGACAATGCATATTCTTGTGATAAAAAAGTACCCTAGGGACAAAGTACATAATTTCTACATTCAAAGTAGCATAGTGTTAAAACTTTCAAAACACAGAAGAATTTAGTGTAATTAACCTCTGTTTTTTTTTTTTTTTTGTACTGAAGAGTTTGTGCTTTCGTTTTAAATATATCTATACTAGTTATGAAGCTACAATATAATTCCATAAAATATAGTTTATTCTAAACTTATTGATAGAATTTTCAAG
Organism: Mitragyna speciosa; assembly: GCA_024721245.1. Classification (NCBI taxonomy): domain Eukaryota; kingdom Viridiplantae; phylum Streptophyta; class Magnoliopsida; order Gentianales; family Rubiaceae; genus Mitragyna; species Mitragyna speciosa. Next base: position 10,840,762 of record CM045553.1, on the reverse strand, counting down.
CATTTTAGTTTTGTTTTATTTTACATTTTCTTTTCAAGATAGAGCTAACCCTTTTTTCTGGCGCAACATACTATTAAAACCTTATTTACTTTAAAATGTTTTGAACTTAATGTACAAAGTTGAAAGAGATTTATTTTACAAATTCAGTTAAATATAGACAAAATATACAGCTCATTCGATTGTAAAATTGTAGACACCAAAATTTTGACACACATTTTATAAAAAAAATATGCGTATTACTTTATTTAGGGGTTATTGTGATTTTCAGAGGCTAATTATAATTTTTGTGTATATTACGTCTAATTTGTCGTGTCAGGGGCAAAATGGTAATTTCACTATGTAAATATTAGTTTATTTTATTTTATTTCCTAAATACATGATTTTACTATTTTTATCATTATTTATAATTTTAATAATTTTTAGGAGTCATCTAATATTTATTTAAAATTTTAGCATTTTAAGTCTATTGGCACGTTTTCCAATGTGCTATTTTTATGAGAATTTTCAAGTGAAAAATTTTTATATATGCATTTTGAATACTCATAAATTTTCTGTAAAAATCTCATAATTTTTAGAGGTCGTTTAGTATTTATTTAATTTTTATCTTTTTGTTTATTAATGGCACGTTTCCCAATGCATTCCTTTTATGAGAATTTTTTCAAGTGAATTTATTTATGCATAGCTCATATATTCATGAATTTCCCGTATAAATTTCATGATTTATAGAAATTTTTAATATTTATTTTAATACTTTGTTATTATTATTTGTTATTTTTATTTTTATTTTTCTATTAATCGCACATTTTAATGATATGTTAATTTTTAAATTTTTGTAGTAAATTTTATTTATCCGTTTTATAACTATAAATTCCAGTATCTTTCTTGGTAATTTTAGAGACTCTAATATTTTTATTTTTATTTTTATTCTATTTCATTTTTTGTTTTCCTTCATTTTCCTCCTCAAAAAAAAAAAAAAAAAAAAAAAAAAAAAAAAAAGAGAGAGCAGGCTGCGTTTGCAGCCTGCTGCTACTGTAGCAGCATGGGGGCTGCTATCAGAGCAGCCCCATGCCATCATCACAATTCTCTCCAACTCCCCTGCATTTCAGCAGATTTGAGGGGATTTGGAGAGATTGATTTTCTTCCCAATTCCTACACCTGCATTTCTTTCCCCTCCCCTTCCCCTGGGCATCACAGAAACACAACGCACACACCTCACTTCCTTCTCTCGACCCCTCCCCTGCAAAACACACACAACACACACCTGCACTCTCAGCTCTCACATACACAGAACACACACAAGCCTCACAAACTCACGGCACACACCATTCACTCACAAACAAGCACAAACACACAGATACAAGAACACACAACACACTCACTTCCTTCTCTCGACCCCTCCCCTGCAGAGACACCACCAAGAACACACCTGCACTTCTCAAAACATACACAAGAACACACCTGCAGATTAAAACACAAACACACGCACAACACACTTGCACTCTTGGTTCTCACAATTCACACACATTACACAATCCCCTGCATTCACAAAAACGCACACTCACACACCCCTGCACCCAAACACACACAAGAAACACACACCTGCACACACAGAACACACACACAGAACACACACACAGAACACACGCACAGGCATACTCACCTGCATTCACAAAAACACACACTCACACACCCCTGCACCCAAACACACACAAGAAACACACACCTGCACACACAGAACACACACACAGAACACACGCACAGGCATACTCACCTGCATTCACAAAAACACACACTCACACACCCCTGCACCCAAACACACACTCACAGACACACAAACATTCAAGCACACCTGCACAGAACACACGCACAACACATACACTTCATCAGTTCAAACACACACCCACACACAGAACTCACACACACAGAATTCACACACCTGCACACAACATACAATTCACAAACGCACACACACACACCTGCAAGAAGAGGGAACCGAAAAAAAAAAAATCAATCAAGCAACAAACAACAACAACAGCAACAACAATAGCATCAATACCAGGTAAATCTCCTACTTTTACTTTCAAATTTTTTTTTTGCTTTGTTTTCTGTTTTTTGTATTAAAAAAAAAAAAAAAAAAAAAAAAAAGAAAACTGAAAAACGTCCGGCCGAGAGAGAGAGAGAGAGAGAGAGAGAGAGAGAGAGAGAGAGAGAGAGACCTGTGAGAGAGAGAAACGACAGCGAGGAAAGAAAAGAAAAAAAAAAGAAGAAAAGAAAAAGGGGGAGAGCAGATCGGGGGGAGGGAAAAAGAAAAGGGAAGAAAAGAAGAAAAAGAAAAGGGAAGAAAGGAAGAAGAGAAGAAAGGAGGAAGAAGAAGAGAAGAGCAGAAGGAAATCGGGGGGGGGGGGGAAGCAGAAGGGAATCGGGGAAGAAGAAGGGAGAAAAAGAAAAGAGGGAAAAGAAAGAAAAGGAAAGAAGAAAAGAGAGAAAAGAAAAAGAGAGAAAAGAAAAAGAGAGAGAAAAAGGAAAGAAAAAAAATAATAAAAGGAAATCTGAAAAAAAAAAAAAAAAAAAAAAAAAAACCGAAATCAGCCGAAAAAAAAAAAAAAAAAAAAAATGTTTTGGTGAAACTACGTCGTTTTGACGTAGTTTCACTCAAAACTACGTCGTTTTGATTAGTTTAGTTTTTTAATTTATTTTTAATTAATAATAGTTATTTATTTTATAGTCCTTGTACTTTCATTAATGCTACTGTGGCCCCGATAATTTTTATTTGTGCATTTAAATTTATGTTTATTGTAGATTGGCCCCCATAATTTAATTTTCTTTGCAATTAGGTCCCGATTAATTGCATTTAGGTCCCTCAACTTTTAGATAATTATAATTTTGGCCCCTGCGTTTTTTTAATTTCCATTTTTGACCCTATATTTTTCGGTAATTACATTTTAACCCCTATAATTTTTCTGGAATTGCAATTTTACCCTCTGATATTTATGAAAATTACAATTTTGCCTCCCAAGCTTGCTATTATTATATTTTAGGCTTTAAATGTGGCTGGAATTTGCAATTTGGTCCCTCACATTGCTGGAATTTTTGCATTTTTTGTCCCCAAACTTGCTGGAATTTTATTTTTGGCCCCTTATTGTTGCTGGAATTTATATTTTTGGTCCTTTATGTTGCTGGAATTTGTTTTAAGACCTCCATTAATTGTTAGAATTATGTTTTAGCCTTTATTTGTTGCTGGAATTTGTATTTTATACTTGTAGTTGCTGGAATTTTTATTTTTGGCCCTTTTATATAGCTGAAAATTATAATTTGACCCTAGACATTGCTGTAAATTAGGTATTGTTTAATGACTTTGCTGAAATTATATTCTTGGACTTAAGTATTGCTGGAATTTTTTATTTTTGGGCATTATACTCGCTGAAAATTATATTTTGGCCTTTAAATTCATTGTAAACTATGTCATTACCTTAATTGGGGTTTGAAATTATAATTTTATCCTTTTGTTCCTCATAAATTACATTTTTTACTTTAGAATATTGCCTAAATTTCCACTTTTAATCCAAATCCTATAATATTTTATTTTTGCCAAAAAAAAAAAAAAGAAAAGTATTAATTAGAATTAATTAAGTCCTCAAAGCTTTAAATTATCTCTTTTTACATTTTTTTTATTTATTTTATCAAACTTATAATTAATATTCTAAAATTGGGTCTTGTTAGTCTAATTAATGTTCAAATTAGTTTCTCTATTTTCTTCTAGTTATTTTAACAATTATTATTTGAGGTGTTAAAATTTCAATGTATGTATTATTATGTTTTATCTTCTATTATTATTATTATTATTATTATTATTTATTTTATTTTTATTTTTATGTTATTTTTGTTGTTCTACTTTATTTATTTATCTACTTACTTATCTTTACTTAAATAATTTTCCTTTTTCTTCCTAAATAATTAATTATTATTATCATTATTTTTTTTCTATTTTTGTTTATCATTGCTACAATTGTTTGAATTATCATTAGCATGTTTATAGTGATTGCTCTAGAATAATTTAATTAATGGTTTATTTATTTAAATAATGATACCTTGATTAAGTTTGTTCATTTTAGTAGCCATTTATACCGGGTTTACGAATGAGAGGTACCTCGATTACCCTTCCAATATTTCTTTTTATGTGCTCCTACGTGCTCCTATGTGTTTTTTCTACGTGCTTTTGTGCTTATAATTTTATCCATGTGAGAGTGTTTATTTATTTATGTCATATTATTTACTCGAATTTAATTGTTGATTATTCAAAAAAAATGTAATAGATAGGTAATATTCCATTCAGTAAATTCTTTGTATTTAGATAGTTAATGTAATAGATAGTTTATATTTCATCTATTTAATTAAAACCTATGTATTTTAGATAGAAAGTGTAATAGATAGGTTAGATAGGATATCTTTTATTCTTTTTTTCTATTTTTAGATTGTAATTAGGTTATTCTCCGGTGTAACAGTTAGGGCTCTGTGTGCTATGTGTGTTATGTGCTTGTGTGTTTTATTCGCTTTTCCTAGGAACTTGCATCTAGAATACCATGCTTATGTGCTATGTGCTCCTACTTGCTATTACTTGCTTTTATGTGATTTATTGCTTTAATACATGCTTTATTTATTTACTTGCTTTAATTATATATGTGTATCGTCGCCACACTAGTCCAAAGCTAGTTGTGGTTAATTTTGTTTTCTTCGCTAGTCCAATGCTAGCGGAGAATTTTTAGAAAATAGGCTAGTCCAATGCTAGGCCTTTAGGTCATTTTAGTATTAGGATCATTTCTCGCGTGTTCATGATATTTCACACACATTTTATCTTTTAGGCTTTTTCCATTTCTATGTATAATTTTTTATATATACTTTATACATTTATTATCTATTTTTAACATCTACCTTAGTGCATACATTTTAGATTCCACTACACATAGAATTTTAGGTCATTTGTGTGATTTAGACTAGAAATAGTCAATCTACTCACGTGGGAAGCGATGGCGTACATGTCGTTCCCCCCTCCGTGAGTAGAAACAGTTAGTCACGAGTTTATTAGTTCCCCGTACCCGTTATGTTGCATTCCTACTCTCTTTGATCATTTACTACCTATATTACTATTTTCCTTTTCTTTTGCATTTCATTTTGCATCTATACTCGTGACTCCATCGAGGTCTAGACTCGAGTTTCGCAATCAATGCGATAACTCCGACCAAACCTCAGTGGAACATTTCGTCCCTTATCGACATCATTTTTAGGATTAGATTTGCATTCATATAGTTGCATCCAAATGTGATAAAATCTTAGGGTTATATTAGGAAAATTTAGACTAAACCTCGCAACTAGTTTCGGCTAGGTTGAAAGGGTGCCTTAGGCAGCGAGCCTTTGCCTTCCCTTTCTTCAACTGTGACTCCCGAACCTTTTTCTCTTGTTTTCAAAAGACCTGGAGTCGTCTAAAAGGGTTTTTCTTGTTTTTCTTATATTTTTCCAAAAAATCATTTCTTTAAATAAATAATTTCCAAATTTTTTACCTTTCACAAAATATTTTCGGGTGACTTGGTACACCAAAACTCAATACCAAGTGGCGACTCCTTTTTCACTAAAAACCCTTTTTAGACTCTATTTTCGGGCCCAAAAATCGTCGCATTTCAAAAGTCCCATTTTAGGCCCTTTTTCTTTTATTTTTTAAAGTAAAGCATTTGTTTTGTCACATTTTTATCGAATCATCTTTTACAAAGCATTTTCAAAAAATTAGTTTTTACAAAAAATTTACACGCTTTTTTTTAATAACCACAACACTACATTTAATACTTCCTTTTCCCTTTTCCCGACATCTTCTTTACACCTTCTATTTATTTTCGAAAAATGGGGCGCGACAGCTGGCGACTCCACTGGGGATCACTAGTGAGTCCGAGCACTAGGTTTAGTCATTTTATTCTTTTTCTAACCCTTTCATTTTATTGCATTTGGATGCTTAGGATTGCATTTCTATTTTTCTAGGTTTTTAGGTTTTTCTTTTGCATCTTGCACTTCCCGTCTCTCGGCTACTTATGTGATGTATGTATGATTTATTCACTTGTTACTGCTTTACTCGACCGCGCTTGCATTTGGGGAAGGGGTCAATCACCCTTAGAGCCCACGCGTGTTAATATTACATTCCTTCCTCTCATAAGGAGCACTTCATACGTGCATTCGATGTTTTTACCGTTTCTATCTTTTGGTGGTTGTCACCCACTCGTCCCTTTAGGAATTAGGATTGATCTACTTAGACATGTGACCGTGGCACGACGTGCACGTAACATTGTCTAGGAGATCACCCAAACTCTTGGCTTGAGTCCACAAGTCTAGAGATTTGGGCTTTAAAAATCGATTCGCTTGGACATGTGGCCGTGGCCCGACGTGCGCGTAGCAGTGTCCAGGGGATCACTCGAGCCACCGACCAAGGGTTTTGGGATTGATGACCCTTACCCTTAGGTCTGAAGGCTTGGGAGCCAACAGCTTAATCGAGTTTAGATGCATTAGTGAGCCCAACCTCATGCATCCATGTAGAATAACTTAGGGTAGAGTCAGCCTTTCCCTATCAGGTACACCAGGCACGAGAGGAGGGAACCAACCTCCTTTACTTTCCTTATTATGTCATTTATTGTTATCTATGTGTATTATTTGTTCTTGCCAATGTGTTATGTGAATAAACTAACGCAATTTCTTTCCTTCTTATTTTTGATTGCATTCACAACCATAGAACAAAGAGCCCTGGCATGGTGCTCTCATAAGAAACAACCCTCTTTTGGCACGTTTAAATTTCATTTTGATAATTAATGTCTTCGAGAAAGATGGAAATAGAATTTCATAAATTTTCTGCAAATTGCATTTTGTTATAAATACCCAAGAGATCAATCATTGTGAATTTCTTAAAAATCCTAAAAATTTGATTTTTTCGTCTTGTATATTCTTGAATAAAAATTTTAGTTTTTAAATCCTTAGTTTTTAAATCCTTTTCAAAGTTTACTCATTTTTGTTGTACTTGTCAATTTTACTCGAACTAATTTTTTAGTTAATAACTGCACTCAGATGGTCAAATTTTTGCACAACTTGTATTTACCCTTTTTCAAAAATTAACATGTCGTTTTTGCCGCATCCCCCACCCACCCATCCCACATTACACAAAAAGTGATTTTAGTACATATTTCATTTGACTTTAATAAACTGGCATTTTGACTTGTGTATTTCTTGAAAAAAAAATCATCATGACTTTTTCTTTCAACATTGTGTCTCGTAACCTCTTGGAGGTTTAATTTTTCAATCAAATATTTTTGGAATCAATAATTTCTTTTGTACAGTTTATGGTCCATCTTTCTCAAAAAAAAAAAAAAAAAAAAAATTTGCATCATTATTAGATAAAAAAAAAAAAATCTTTAGGACATTTTCTTAAATTTGACAATTTTGCATATTTTAACTTGTTTTTAATAAACTGGCATCATGCATAAACCCTAGAGGGAATGCCATTTTGGGAATCCCATGATAAGAAAGCCATCCTTTTGTCTTGGGTACTTAACCCTGAAAGACATGCACGTTTATATTTCTAGTAAATCCTGGCGGGTAAGACCCTAGGTAAGGTAATACGAGCAGAATGGAGGCATCTCTTCCCGGCAGATCTGGTGTATCCTCGTTAAAAGGGGGGTCTCACCCTAAAGGATTGCATTTCATGCTAGGCCTACCCTTGGCACAATAAGGGCTCCCTCCTAGGGCATGCATCCGTTTTTGTTTTCATTTATACTAATTTCAATTATTTTTCATTTTTTACAGGGTCTCTAGGGAGGCAACAAATTAGGAAACACGTTGGATATATATTTGATTCAAACATTTTAAATCATAATTTTACTTCAATAAAGCATCATGCACTTGACACTTATAATGCCAGTGCTCTTTTCAAACTATAATAAGGATCGGGGGAATCTAATTTTTAACATTGAGAGTGCTAAGGGCCAGATTGATGAGTTTGACTTGAATGATCAGTGTGAAAGATGAAATTGTAGTTAGATAATGGTTAATTTAGTTGTCATAAGAATGGGAATAACTTAGTCACTAATAATGGTTTTCTTTTTGTAAATTTAAGATTGCCTCGTGTTCAAAATTTTTTCTCAGATGAAGTGTAAAATAAGTTGCTTTCTTAAATTTGTTTGGAGCATGAGATTTTCCCTTCATATTTTTGTTTTTAGTTTTGAAAATGATTTGTTTCGATTTTTTTTTTGTTATATTGAGCAAATAATTCTTTGATGAGGTCTCAAAATAAATCACGTTTTTCTCAAAATCTAATGATGGATTTGTATAATTGTGAGGTTTTCTCTTTTGATGAGTCAATGAGTTCAAAATTGAATAAAAAATATTTCCTTGAATGTTTTGATGGTGAAAATAAATTGTCCATGGTTTTTGGATGATATCTTATTGGAAGCTGATGATTGCATTTTCAATATCCCTCTGGACTCCGAGATAATACAAAAAAAAAGGGGGGGAATTTAAGATTCCATGTTAAGTATGCTGAACGATGAAAAAAAAAAAAAAAAAAAAAAAAAAAAGGGGAACCCATGCTTAACTCAAAAGAGACAGAATGTCAACAGTGGTATTGAGGCAAAATGGCAGATCTATCTCTTAGATTCCCACCTTTGAACATCCAAGTTTTTAAGATAGAGGGTTGCGATAGATTATCAAACAAGTTTCCAAAGCATATTTGGCAGATTCAAGCACGACAAAAGGGACAAACATGTCAGGGATATGACTTCAACTCATTCACCAGGGGAGTTCATTGTTTCACATCCTAACTATTCTCATTTTCATATGGAGTGTATTGTATAAGTCATTTAGGAGGTTAAAATAAAATCGTGTCACATATTTGTGAGTTGTAGTTAGTAATTTTGATTTCGTCTAATTCTCTACTTGTTGAAATTACTTTATGTGGGTCGACAAATGTTTTCTCTAGGCAATAATAAATTATTATTATGTGTTTTGGAATTTTGTTCCTATAGAAAGTATATCTTGTAAAGTGGTTGGAATTATGTCTAAATTTTGTATGTTTGATGAAAATTTCTCTTCTTTACTTAATTTCACATATTAAATGCTGATTATGGTCAATTAGCGCACTCATGTGGTTTAACGCCTATTATGAGGGGTTTTTATACCAAAAAAAAAAAAAAAAAAAAAAAAGAAGAAGAAGAAAAGAGGCAAAGAAAGAAAAAAGAATAATGTAGCCTTTTCCTACTCCAATGGTTCTTGTGCTTAGTAACCGGGAGTCTTCATCTATAAATGTCGACTTTCGCGTCAAACAGCATTTGAATTATGAGTAATGATGCGTAAATTTGAGTAAGTAAATTGTTGAGTAACCAGGGGTCTTCATTTAACCAATGTCGATTCTTGCGTAAAAAGGCGATTGTACTTCTCAAATACAGTTTTTGCTACTCGCCTAAGGGTTGAGGTGTTGAGTAACCGGGAACCTTCATAACCAATGTCGGTTTTCGCGTCAAAAGACATTCTCGTATCTTGAGTGATTTGTTTACTATAAAAGAAATTCCCCTCAAGTGAAAAATAAAATTGATCATAGACATATGATGCGCTTTGATTGATCATATGATTTATTTGTTTGTGAAATTCAGTAAAACGAATAAATTAAGTTGAGCTAACTTAATTGTGATATAATTCCTTCTCCTTTACTTGATATTATGAGTATTAAAGACAAGACAATAAATTACATAATAATTTTTTACTCGACCTTGAGGAAATGCATTTTAGAACACACATGTGTGATTTCAATGTTTGAATCGTTAGTTGATCTCACATTTTTCAAATCGTTTGAGGTCAAATAATGATTCAAGGGTGGGAGAATTAACAAAGGTCAAAATAATGCATTTTTTGTATGTTTGTTGACTCAAAATTGAGAATTTTCTTTAAAAAAAAAAATGATGATTTTGAGTAGATTGACATACCAGTTTTTGTAATTTTTTGCAGGATAATGACGTTTGATTAAAGTTCAAGTCAGTTGGTGCATGATTGCTCTCATCAAAAAAAAAAAAAAAAAAAAAAAGCATTACCCGAGTGAAACTGTATTCCAGCAGCAGTGAATGGTCGGATCTTTTCCCAGATTATTAATTCAGATGCCACAAAAGACTTTCTCTTCTGATTTAGTTCCATCTTTCTTTTCAAAAAAAAAAAAAAAAAAAAAAAACCTTTTCTTCTCCAGTTTACCCTTAGAGCCTCCAGAATAGGTGATTGTCATTTGACAGCCCACTTGAAGGTCGAACCCCTTCCACACTGAGACAGTTTTGTGATATTTCATCCCATATTAAGGTCAATTTTATTTTGACTTGCGTTTCAAAAAAAAAAAAAAAAAAAAAAAAAAAAAAAAAGAGACAAAAGGAGAACCCCAAAGAAAGTGATAATTGGGGCAAATGTTCTTTTTAGAAAAGAGAAAGGAAAAGAAAAATCCCAAAAGTCAATGGCAAAATTGGGATATGAAAATTTTGAAAAAAGAAAAAAAAAAAAAAAAAAGAGTACAAAAAGGAGAACCCCAAAGAAAGTGATAAATTGGGGCAAATGTTCTTTTTAGAAAAGAGAAAGGAAAAGAAAAATCCCAAAAGTCAATGGCAAAATTGGGATATGAAAATTTTGAAAAAAAAGAAAGAAAAAAAAGAGAAAAAGGAAAGAAAAGGTGAAAACTGTCAAAACTGGGGCAATTTCCTTTGCAAATACGACCTCAAGTTGTTTAAACCCCTTTATAGTTTCTGCTTTCCAGCCTTAATATTTTCAGCACACTACCCGACCCCATTTCAAAAGCCAAGAAGGTCACCGGCTTCCGTCTATCTTTTGCAATGATTTTGAAAGAAAACTTACAAATCAAAATGGCATATGATGTTAATATATTTATCCCGAATCATCAAGGGAAGATTGTCTTACTGATGCCAAATTTTTTGAATACTATTCTGTTTTAATGATAAGGGGAAGGATTGCCCAGAACTTGAATGTTGTTTGTTCTCATCCTACTCTACAAAGGCGAAAACCCGAAAGGGCGCCTCCAAAAAAAAAAAAAAAAAAAAAAAAAAAAAAAAAAAAAAAAAAGAGAAAAAGGGTGGGGGACACCACAGTGAAAACCCGAAAGGGCGCTGTGGTTGGGAGTTGCAGTTAAAGACTAGCAGGCGAAGAAGTCAGGATACAGGCATTGGATTTGAGTTTGTTGAAAGCTGGTAACTATAGTTACTTGAGATTTTTCTTCGGCATTGATCGTCTGGTGACTTTCAGAGTTCGAACAAGACGACATCTAAAGGATCATAATGGCAGTTGTTTCAGGGCTGTTCCCTGAAAATTCATTTCTCCAACCAAGCGTAACGGTTTCTATTTAGTATCTATTTATTTATTTTCTGTAGTTAAAAAATTTTTTGCATGTACTTTATTTATAAATAAAAAAAAAAAAAAAAAAAGTTCGTACATTACTGCATTTGAAATATTTTAACAAATTCATGTTTTGAAATTTTGACGTTTGATTTATGGAATAAAAGACAATGGCAATCCTAAAGTTATCGAAAATCAGAAGTATACACCGATTGAGCAATTATTCGGGGCACTGGAGCTAAGCCGCGAATCAGAATTCATTGAATGCGGAGAACTCGCGGGACATGAAAGCAAGAAGTCGTATCAAAGATTCAAAAGGGCAATACTCATGTTTATATGTACCAGTTGTCTGAAGGGATTGTCAGGTGGTGGCATTGTTTTTTTTGACAATTATATCTGCTTTCTCTATTTTGCAGATGAAGTTACATCACCGTCATTGAGGGTCTTTATTGAAAATTTAAACTGGGGCAAATTTTTTGAGAAAAAATTTGATTTTTCATTGATTATGATGCTTTGAGTTTAAAGCAAAATGTTGCGAAAGATTGATTACACTGGGGCAAATTTTTTTGAGAAAAATTTGATTTTCGAAGTTGATTATGATGTTCGAGTTTAAGACAAAATTAATTTACATTGGGACAAGTTCAAAAGAAGACAATGAATTGATTTCATTTGATTTATATTGAGACAAATTTTTCTAAAAAAAAAAAAAAAAAAAAAAAGAAAGGATTGATTGCAAGTGGATTTTCACGTTGCACAAGTCTCAAGTTTGAAAGGCATGATTTTGAAATCATTTGATTCCATACACTGGGGCAAAAAAAAATTTTAGAAAAATTTTTGACAATTTTATCAATTTGGACGTTACATTTAAGAATTGTTTTAAGTTTTATTATGTCATTCATCAACCTTGGCAGCCCAAGGTCATGCATCCGTCCAGCAGCCTGGTCGGCATCTTTTATTTATGTTTCAAGTCTGGCAGCCCAGACATTGCATTTATGACTCCTGGCAGCCCAGGATCATTTATTTACTTTCTCAAGTTTGGCAGCCCAAACTTTGCATTCATCAACCTTGGCAGCCCAAGGTCATGCATCCGTCCAGCAGCCTGGTCGGCATCTTTTATTTATGTTTCCAAGTCTGGCAGCCCAGACCTTGCATTTGATGACTCCTGGCAGCCCAGGATCATTTATTTACTTTCTCAAGTTGGCAGCCCAACTTTGCATTCATCGACCTTGGCAGCCCAAGGTCATGCATCCGTCCAGCAGCCTGGTCGGCATCTTTTATTTATGTTTCAAGTCTGGCAGCCCAGACATTGCATTTATGACTCCTGGCAGCCCAGGATCATTTATTTACTTTCTCAAGTTGGCAGCCCAACTTTGCATTCATCAACCCTGGCAGCCCAGGATCATTTTTTTACTTTCTCAAGTTGGCAGCCCAACTTTGCATTCATCAACCTTGGCAGCCCAAGGTCATGCATCCGTCCAGCAGCCTGGTCGGCATCTTTTATTTATGTTTCAAGTCTGGCAGCCCAGACCTTGCATTTGATGATTCCTGGCAGCCCAGGATCATTATTTCCGTTTCAAGTTTGGCAGCCCAAACTTTGCATTCATCAACCTTGGCAGCCCAAGGTCATGCATCCGTCCAGCAACCTGGTCGGCATCTTTTATTTATGTTTCGAGTCTGGCAGCCCAGACATTGCATTTATGATTCCTGGCAGCCCAGGATCATTTATTTACTTTCTCAAGTTGGCAGCCCAACTTTGCATTCATCAACCTTGGCAGCCCAAGGTCATGCATCCGTCCAGCAGCCTGGTCGGCATCTTTTATTTATGTTTCAAGTCTGGCAGCCCAGACCTTGCATTTTATGACTCCTGGCAGCCCAGGATCATTTATTTACTTTCTCAAGTTGGCAGCCCAACTTTGCATTCATCAACCTTGGCAGCCCAAGGTCATGCATCCGTCCAGCAGCCTGGTCGGCATCTTTTATTTATGTTTCAAGTCTGGCAGCCCAGACCTTGCATTTGATGACTCCTGGCAGCCCAGGATCATTATTTCCGTTTCAAGTTTGGCAGCCCAAACTTTGCATTCATCAACCTTGGCAGCCCAAGGTCATGCATCCGTCCAGCAACCTGGTCGGCATCTTTTATTTATGTTTCGAGTCTGGCAGCCCAGACATTGCATTTATGATTCCTGGCAGCCCAGGATCATTTATTTACTTTCTCAAGTTGGCAGCCCGACTTTGCATTCATCAACCTTGGCAACCCAAGGTCATGCATCCGTCCAGCAGCCTGGTCGGCATCTGTTTACATTTCAAGTCTGATAGTCCAAACATGGCATCTAACTCATCAATGTTTATTTTGTCCAGCAGCCTGGACTCTTTTCTTATCTATTAGTTTAGGCATTTTATTACGTCTTGCAGTCTTTATGTTATCCTTATCCAGCAGTTCGAACATGGCGTTTTCTTCTCCATTTGTAAAAAAAAAAAAAAAAAAAAAAAAAAAAGAGAGAGAGATTTTGAATGCTTGTGTTACCAATTGCAATCATGTTATCATTCCCATCAACAGTTTACCTGCATTCGAACTACGTTTTGACCTGATTCCCTCATGTGGGATACGTAGGCAGCTCCTAGGGAGCCCGGTCATTCTTTCTGCATTTCTTACATTTATCTTTACGGGAGTCAAGGTATTTGTATTTCATTCATAGGTGAGTCAAAATTTGGTTTCGTCTACGTCTTTGTCTGGAACCTCTTTGAGCTTCCGACAAAGAGGGGCAAGCTGTAGACACCAAATTTTGACACACATTTTATAAAAAATATGCGTATTACTTTATTTAGGGGTTATTGTGATTTTCAGAGGCTAATTATAATTTTTGTGTATATTACGTCTAATTTGTCCGTGTCAGGGGCAAAATGGTAATTTCACTATGTAAATATTAGTTTATTTTATTTTATTTCCTAAATACATGATTTTACTATTTTTATTCATTATTTATAATTTTAATAATTTTTAGGAGTCATCTAATATTTATTTAAAATTTTAGCATTTTAAGTCTATTGGCACGTTTTCCAATGTGCTATTTTTATGAGAATTTTCAAGTGAAAAATTTTTATATATGCATTTTGAATACTCATAAATTTTCTGTAAAAATCTCATAATTTTTAGAGGTCGTTTAGTATTTATTTAATTTTTATCTTTTTGTTTATTAATGGCACGTTTCCCAATGCATTCCTTTTATGAGAATTTTTTCAAGTGAATTTATTTATGCATAGCTCATATATTCATGAATTTCCCGTATAAATTTCATGATTTATAGAAATTTTTAATATTTATTTTAATACTTTGTTATTATTATTTGTTATTTTTATTTTTTATTTTTCTATTAATCGCACATTTTAATGATATGTTAATTTTTAAATTTTTGTAGTAAATTTTATTTATCCGTTTTATAACTATAAATTCCAGTATCTTTCTTGGTAATTTTAGAGACTCTAATATTTTTATTTTTATTTTTATTCTATTTCATTTTTTGTTTTCCTTCATTTTCCTCCTCAAAAAAAAAAAAAAAAAAAAAAAAAAAAAAAAAAAAAGAGAGAGCAGGCTGCGTTTGCAGCCTGCTGCTACTGTAGCAGCATGGGGGCTGCCATCAGAGCAGCCCCATGCCATCATCACAATTCTCTCCAACTCCCCTGCATTTCAGCAGATTTGAGGGGATTTGGAGAGATTGATTTTCTTCCCAATTCCTACACCTGCATTTCTTTCCCCTCCCCTTCCCCTGGGCATCACAGAAACACAACGCACACACCTCACTTCCTTCTCTCGACCCCTCCCCTGCAAAACACACACAACACACACCTGCACTCTCAGCTCTCACATACACAGAACACACACAAGCCTCACAAACTCACGGCACACACCATTCACTCACAAACAAGCACAAACACACAGATACAAGAACACACAACACACTCACTTCCTTCTCTCGACCCCTCCCCTGCAGAGACACCACCAAGAACACACCTGCACTTCTCAAAACATACACAAGAACACACCTGCAGATTAAAACACAAACACACGCACAACACACTTGCACTCTTGGTTCTCACAATTCACACACATTACACAATCCCCTGCATTCACAAAAACGCACACTCACACACCCCTGCACCCAAACACACACAAGAAACACACACCTGCACACACAGAACACACACACAGAACACTCACACAGAACACACGCACAGGCATACTCACCTGCATTCACAAAAACACACACTCACACACCCCTGCACCCAAACACACACAAGAAACACACACCTGCACACACAGAACACACACACAGAACACACGCACAGGCATACTCACCTGCATTCACAAAAACACACACTCACACACCCCTGCACCCAAACACACACTCACAGACACACAAACATTCAAGCACACCTGCACAGAACACACGCACAACACATACACTTCATCAGTTCAAACACACACCCACACACAGAACTCACACACACAGAATTCACACACCTGCACACAACATACAATTCACAAACGCACACACACACACCTGCAAGAAGAGGGAACCGAAAAAAAAAAAATCAATCAAGCAACAAACAACAACAACAGCAACAACAATAGCATCAATACCAGGTAAATCTCCTACTTTTACTTTCAAATTTTTTTTTTGCTTTGTTTTCTGTTTTTTGTATTAAAAAAAAAAAAAAAAAAAAAAAAGAAAACTGAAAAACGTCCGGTCGAGAGAGAGAGAGAGAGAGAGAGAGAGAGAGAGAGAGAGACCTGTGAGAGAGAGAAACGACGGCGAGGAAAGAAAAAAAAAAAAAAAAGAAAAGAAAAGGGGGAGAGCAGATCGGGGGGAGGGAAAAAGAAAAGGGAAGAAAAGAAGAAGAAGAAAAGGGAAGAAGAGAAGAAAGGAAGAAGAGAAGAAAGGAGGAAGAAGAAGAGAAGATCAGAAGGGAAATCGGGGGGGGGGGAAGCAGAAGGGAAATCGGGGAAGAAGAAGAGAGAAAAAGAAAAGAGGGAAAAGAAAGAAAAGGAAAGAAGAAAAGAGAGAAAAGAAAAAGAGAGAAAAGAAAATAGAGAGAGAAAAAGGAAAGAAAAAAAATAATAAAGGAAATCTGAAAAAAAAAAAAAAAAAAAAAATCGAAATCAGCCGAAAAAAAAAAAAAAAAAAATGTTTTGGTGAAACTACGTCGTTTTGACGTAGTTTCACTCAAAACTACGTCGTTTTGATTAGTTTAGTTTTTTTAATTTATTTTTAATTAATAATAGTTATTTAGTTTTATAGTCCTTGTACTTTCATTAATGCTACTGTGGCCCCGATAATTTTTATTTGTGCATTTAAATTTATGTTTATTGTAGATTGGCCCCCATAATTTAATTTTCTTTGCAATTAGGTCCCGATTAATTGCATTTAGGTCCCTCAACTTTTAGATAATTATAATTTTGGCCCCTGCGTTTTTTAATTTCCATTTTGACCCTATATTTTTCGGTAATTACATTTTGAACCCCTATAATTTTTCTGGAATTGCAATTTTACCCTCTGATATTTATGAAAATTACAATTTTAGCCTCCCAAGCTTGCTATTATTAGCTTAATTTTAGGCTTTAGTCTAATGTGGCTGGAATTTGCAATTTGGTCCCTCACATTGCTGGAATTTTTGCATTTTTGTCCCCAAACTTGCTGGAATTTTATTTTTGGCCCCTTATTGTTGCTGGAATTTATATTTTTGGTCCTTTATGTTGCTGGAATTTGTTTTAAGACCTCCATTAATTGTTAGAATTATGTTTTAGCCTTTATTTGTTGCTGGAATTTGTATTTTATACTTGTAGTTGCTGGAATTTTTATTTTTGGCCCTTTTATATAGCTGAAAATTATAATTTGACCCTAGACATTGCTGTAAATTAGGTATTGTTTAATGACTTTGCTGAAATTATATTCTTGGACTTAAGTATTGCTGGAATTTTTTATTTTTGGGCATTATACTCGCTGAAAATTATATTTTGGCCTTTAAATTCATTGTAAACTATGTCATTACCTTAATTGGGGTTTGAAATTATAATTTTATCCTTTTGTTCCTCATAAATTACATTTTTTACTTTAGAATATTGCCTAAATTTCCACTTTTAATCCAAATCCTATAATATTTTATTTTTGCCAAAAAAAAAAAAAAAAAGAAAAAGTATTAATTAGAATTAATTAAGTCCTCAAAGCTTTAAATTATCTCTTTTTACATTTTTTTTATTTATTTTATCAAACTTATAATTAATATTCTAAAATTGGGTCTTGTTAGTCTAATTAATGTTCAAATTAGTCTCTCTATTTCCCTTTTAGTTATTTTAATAATTCTTATTTGAGGTGTTAAAATTTCAATGTATGTATTATTGTATTTTATCTTCTATTATTATTATTAGTATTATTATTAGTTTTATTTTATTTTATCTTTGTTGTTTTGCTTTATTTATTTATTTATTTACTAATTTATTTTTACTTAAACAATTTTCATTTTTCTCCTAAATGATTAATTATTGTTATCATTATTTTTCTTTCTCTTATTTTGTTTATTATTGCTATAATTGTTTGAATTATCATAGCATGTTCATAGTGATCGGTAGAAAATTATTCAATTAGTGATTGATTTATTAAATAGTGATAATTTTGACATGTTTGTTCATTTTAGTAGCCATTTATACCGGGTTTACGAATGAGAGGTACCTCGATTACCCTTCCAATATTTCTTTTTATGTGCTCCTACGTGCTCCTATGTGTTTTTAATGTATTTTGTGCTTATAATTTTTATCCATGTGAGAGTGTTTATTTATTTATGTCATATTATTTACTCGAATTTAATTGTTGATTATTCAAAAAAAATGTAATAGATAGGTAATATTCTATTTAGTAAAAATTTTTGTACTTAGATAGTTAATGTAATAGATAGTTTATGTGTTATCTATTTAAAAAAAAAAAAAAATCAAAGCCTATGTATTTAGATAGAAAATGTAATAGATAGGTTAGATAGGTTATTTTAGACTGCAATTAGGTTATTCTCCGGTGTAATAGTTAGGGCTTATGTGTGCTACGTGTGTTACATGCTTATGTGTTTTATTCGCTTTTCCTTAGGAATTTGCATCTAGAATATCATGCTTATGTGTTATGTGCTCCTACTTGCTATTATTTGCTTTTATGTGATTTATTGCTTTAATACATGCTTTATTTATTTACTTGCTTTAATTATATATGTGTATCGTCGCCACACTAGTCCAAAGCTAGTTGTGGTTAATTCCGATTTCTTCTCTAGTCCAACGCTAGCGGAGAACTTATAGAAAATAGGCTAGTCCAATGCTAAGCCTTTAGGTCATTTTAGCATTAGGAATATTTTTTGTATGCATTTCATGACATTTCACACACATTTTATCTTTTTAGGCTTTTCCCATTTTCTATGAGTTTTTTTTTATATATACTTTATAACTTGTTACTTATTTTAACATCTATTTGGTGCATAATTTTTAGATTCCACTACACATAGAATTTTAGGCCATTTGCATGATTTAGACTAAGAAATAGTCATCTACTCACGTGGGAAGCGATGGCGTACATGTCGTTCCCCCCTCCGTGAGTAGAAACAGTTAGTCACGAGTTTATTAGTTCCCCGTACCCGTTATGTTGCATTCCTACTCTCTTTGATCATTTACTACCTATATTACTATTTTCCTTTTCTTTTGCATTTCATTTTGCATCTATACTCGTGACTCCATCGAGGTCTAGACTCGAGTTTCGCAATTAATGCGATAATCCCGACCAAACCTCAATGGAATATTTCGTCCCTTATCGATATCCATTTTTTAGGATTAGATTTGCATTCATATAGTTGCATCCAAATGTGATAAAATCTTAGGGTTATATTAGGAAAATTTAGACTAAACCTCGCAACTAGTTTCGGCTAGGTTGAAAGGGTGCCTTAGGCACGAGCCTTTGCCTTCCCTTTCTTCAACTGTGACTCCCGAACCTTTTTCTCTTGTTTTCAAAGACCTGGAGTCGTCTAAAAGGGTTTTTCTTGTTTTTCCTATATTTTGCCAAAAATCATTTCTTTAAATGAATCATTCTTAATTTTCTTACCTTTTATAAAATATTTTCGGGTGACTTGGTACACCAAAACTCAATACCAAGTGGCGACTCCTTTTTCACTAAAAAACCCTTTTTAGACTCTATTTTCGGGCCCAAAAATCGTCGCATTTCAAAAGTCCCATTTTAGGCCCTTTTTCTTTTATTTTTTAAAGTAAAGCATTTGTTTTGTCACATTTTTATCGAATCATCTTTTACAAAGCATTTTCAAAAAATTAGTTTTTACAAAAAATTTACACGCTTTTTTTTAATAACCACAACACTACATTTAATACTTCCTTTTCCCTTTTCCCGACATCTTCTTTACACCTTCTATTTATTTTCGAAAAATGGGGCGCGACAAAAATGAGATAATAATCTTCAGCAATTAATGAAATATATATAAATAAGAAATAAATAAGTTATGTAAGAAATCAACAAATTTGGGATTAATGTTTTTTCTAACAAATTTTGTCAAAAAATCTTTTGAACAAATTTTAACAGTTATATGTTATGTGATTTTGATTGAAGTGATATACATAGGTGTCATGGGATTTATTATTCAAAAGATTTAAAAAAAAAATACTTGCCTTCACAAAATTTTAGATGCAATATCACAAAAAATAGATGTAAATTTTTGCGTCTTGTCGTGGTCATTAGCTACAATAAGAAAGTGTGTGTTTTGCTTGTTCACGTGTGGCCACCTCTAAACACAAGAAAGTTTAATGTAATTAACCTTTGCAATATGTTACAGCTGGGACATGAGTCTATGAGAGGAAGAAGAAGAAAAGGGGACACATTTCCATTACCAAAAATCAATTAAAAACATTTATTGCCATGATCAATCCTATGCCGTACAAACAAATTAAAGAACATACAAAAAAAATCCAAATAACTTTTCTTATGAAACAAAAATCGAACAAGAATTGTTGGAAATAAATAAAATTACAAGGCAAAATGTATGTGACTATGGAGATTTTTTCAGGTACGAGGACGTGTGTTTCCAGGGCCTGCAGTTCCAGTAGTAACTCTAGCAACGTCAAGGGCAGTTGCTTCGGGTTTCTTGTGGGAAAACAAGGTAAAATAAGCCAACGTAGCTACACATACGAAGCCACCAATAGCCAATTTGAATGGACTATGAGGCAGCTTTCGAGTCTGATGGAGCACCTCTGAACTATGCTGTCCTGCAGGTATTTTTGGTGATGCCTGGCTTGCCTCCCCCACGGTCCCAGCAGTGGCCTGCCCCAATATCGGCGGAGCCACCCCGGCCGCCTTCATGGCTTGTTGGCCCGGTGGAGGAGGTGCTTGGAAAGCTGATTGCTTAAGATTTCCTGGTTTTTGTGGCATTTTGTCACGGACTTTATGGTTGTTTCTCTCGCTATTTGGCTCTAGCAGTATGGCCTGTGTTTTTGAGTCTTGGATAAAAGTAAAAGGGGGATGCCAAGGTGTAAGGATAAATAGATGGTAAAAGAGAATTATCTTTTTGACATTTGGCAGTCTTATGTGACTGTTACATGGCGTGACTTTTTCTTACTAAAGCGATAGAATAGTTCTCCTAACTAATAACTACACTCTTTATCTAATATTATTCACACAAGACTATATTTGAGGTAACATTACACGTATCTACTAACATATATCTTATATTGTCCGCGCAAGACTACATTTGAGATAACTTTACGCATATCTCCTAACATTGTCACTCATGTATATTCTCCACAACCCTTCCTATAAATGTTGGCCTTACCCGCATTCTAATGCTTCCCTTCCGATGGACTACATTGATGCAAGGAATCAGTTAATAATAGAACTTTCAGAAGTGATCATCATCCAACAAGGTCTTGGAAATTGCTTTTTAAGGCTGTATTCTTTTCAAAAATGGTATTCAATTGAAAGTTAAGGTTTATTGCATTATTAGAAATTGTGCTGTTTATTCGAAATAGCTCTCTAAACTATGAATCCTCTGCGTTAGAAAGAACAACAAAAGCAAATGCTGACATTTTATTTGAAATATAAAATTAGACAAACATACTTCTCAGTACTTTTTAAGTCCATAATTGTAGTACTTTTGTATTAGAACGCTACATGTACACCTTGTATAGTTTATGAATGCAAAATGAAGCAATTGCAAATCTATAAAGCACCTCAACGGTTGTTACCTCATTTATAATAGCTAAGCAAGCTCTTGTTGTGGCCAAATTTTTGGGACATCCACATGAAAGCTAATTAAATAGCATCGTTAAGAGGCTATGGGAGTTTCTCAATCAAGCAAATCCTTCAGTTACATAGAAATTGTACAGGAGGGACATACAGAAGTCTTTCGTTCCTAAAAAATGATAGCAAGGCAACGGATGAATCTTATCCAGTGGTGCCTCCTGCTCTGACATTGCAAAAATGCCTTGACTACTGAAATGTTGTAAACAAAGTTTATGTACATTTGCACACTAGATAGTGATATCAAAGGGATATGATTTCCTTCTCATTTTTTGAGATGTGAATTACTGAAGTATATTTCTGAAATGGATATAATGAAAAGATCAAACAACCATCTCCGCTTCTTTAGCATCTCTGGGAATTCCAATATCCAACCTCATAGTAGGCCTATACTGCTCAGGCACTGCAGCACCCGCCTGTATGCATATTTCTACAACAGCAGGGGCTTGACCATAAAATTTTCTAAGTTCTCCTGCGAGAGGCAAATTGACATCAGGAACATGCCATACATATCTTGGAGGTATCAAGTCATCAAGAACAGCTGTCTGCCATCCATGTTGCCCATTACGTTGCTGGTGCTTGTAAGCTCCACAAACTTGTGCCTTGTGTCCACTATGGCCAACATGGATTTCTGGACAATATCCACAAACCCTCACAGGATACATCTTCATCAGCCTCTTGGCTCCTCCCCTCATTTTTTCCCACGCTTGAAGTGTTTCCTCGGCCAGGACTGCTATTTCTTCTGCAGTAGAGGGGGGAATTATTTCTGCATCAGGTATTTCAGTTGACAGTGGTGGCTTCAGAGCTTCTGGGTCAGGGTCTGGCAATTCACTCTCATCTGCATCAATGAACTCGCTTTTGCTGATTCTTATAATTGGTTTTCTTCTTCGCTTAGTAGGATATTCAGGTAAATCAACCCCTGCTTGAATACAGAGCTCCACTAGTGCAGGGATTCTGGGGATAGAAAATCTCTCCTCATGGGTAATACGCCTTTGTAGACGATCATAGAGGTGGTATGCTTCAACTGGCACCAGTATATCTTCAAGTACTGCATTTCCCCATTCATGTTCTCCCTTGCGAATTGAGGATGTTGGTCCTTTACATGATTTGAACGGATGACCAACATGTCCCACATGGATTTCATTACACCACCTGCATTAGTTTGACACATTCTAATCCAAAATCATTTCTAAAAAAAAAAAAGTTTGAAGTTCCAATATGCGGGGATATAATTTTCCAAAACATCTTAACTCAAAAGACTCATTTTCAAGAACTGCTGACAGCAAATTATACATGCTAAATATGAATGAAACACAAAAAATATAGGATCAAATTCAAACAGAACAGAAATATTTGAAGCAAGTAAAATGAAAGCTTCAGACAATTTACATCCAAATTACCAAGGATTTAGCAGCTCTCACAAGGTCCCTAACATGGTAGAGGACAAAAATGAATAAAATGAATAAGTGGTAACTGGATAGAACATTACTTGCAACCCAGAACAGGAACCACTTTCAAGAGCTTTTTGAGATTGTTAATCAGCATTATCCTTGCATTGAAGACTCTATAAGCAACTGGAATTAGACTCTTAATGACCAAGCCGTTTTTGGAAGGAGGGACTGGTCTTTCCTGGCCTTTTCTGTTCTTGAACCTCTCCCTTGCAGCTCTTCTCAACTCAATTATAGGTACTGGGAAGGGCTTCTTCTCCTTCTTTGAGTAATGACGAGGGAAATCTGCATTTTGAGAATAATTGCATCTGATAACCATGGCATTCAACTGGCCCAAATTCTGTGATGGAATCTTGATTCGTAACTGAAGTGCACCCAGACTGCAGTCAAACTGCAGGTAGAGCAGAAGCCCACTTTTTAATGCATTGCCTCAAGGTATGGAAGCTTAAATTAAAACATGTAAGTGCTGCAATCTTCTACAGGAATTTCATTGATTCTTAAAAGAGGGTAAAGACAGAAATATGCTCAGTGCTGGCCATGTGAAGAAGATATTCGAAACTTTTAATTATTGATTACCACCTATGCTTTATAAGTTTGTAAAGATTGCCTAGGACATATTAACTTGCTGTTAAGAAAGGCATTGTTCCTTGCCCAATTTATAATGCACTCTAGGAAATATAACTTTCATAAAACGTTGACCATACAAAGTGGACAGTAATTTGGAAAATATCTCTTAAGAAGCACAGACCAACAAAAATTTGATGTAAAGATTAAAATTCAGTGTAACAACTGCCAGAACTACAATTTTTATGTCATCTTGAGCATAAGCATTTTGATTGGAACTTGTTTCACATAGGATGTCATCCATGCTCTAAAATTTTCATAACAATTCATGCGACAAGAGAGAAAAAAGAAGAGATTTAAGAATATATGTAAGTTAGGGCAGACCTCCTTTGCAATAACTACATGGATCAAGGACTAAATTCTGCTATGCTTTTTCTTCTTCTTCAGTTTCCAATTACTATGGATCTAGGACTAAATTCTGCTACATATATTCTTCTTCAGTTCCCAATTGATAAAGAAAGTACGTTTTTCTCTTGCTTCATAATACTTTTAACTTCTAAGTCAGATGCAGAAGTTTAATATTTTTGTAGAGGAATAGACTTGGAACTATCTAAAGTTTCAAGGTGTTGCATTATACATTTTTACATATAAATTTCACCAGATGCTACACATTATATCAAAATGCATTCATTAACTCATGCATTTACTTTCCATAAACTGTAAAAGAAGACTGAAGCATGTATTCGCTCCACATACCAAGTATTAGCCTAATCTCATTTTTGTGAAAAGGATGCTAAGCCAAGCTAACTACTTGCTGAACACCCTAAAATGAAAGAAAATAAATGCAATATATCCTCCTAATTTCTGCACAAGTGTAAGCATTTGATTAGTAGAACTATTTTTAAGATAATCTTTTAAAAAAATTCCTGAAAATAGTGAGATTCCATTCTCATATCTGATTTGTCAAGAACTAGAAATGCAGTTTCAAGAACATAACTGAGGAAGGTGAAAATCTCAGACAGCAAAATTCATTCTCCAATATGTAAAACAATAATGTGAAGGGCAGGTCCAAAAACCTCTAAAATTGATTAATATCCCAACTAATTCATCAGCCTGTTCAAGCCAGATTCCAAATTGACCTTCAAAATGTCTTTCTTAAACACACACACACACACAAACACCCCCCCCCCCCCGGCCCAAAAAAAAAAAAAAACACAAAAGGCCTTCTTAAGCAACTGAATTCCCTCACTTTTCTTCCTTTCTTGGGATACAAAGCAAAGGGTCTGTAACTAACAGTATTTTACCTTTAATGAGTGAAGTGAACTAAGATTCCGCATTTGCTGCTGGCAATTCCATTTCAAGCTGGGAGAAAAATTCTTCCCCTTAGTCTGCCATAAAACTGCAGTTCCCAACTGTGAATTCAAGCTCCCACAAGCCATTCCCGATATCATATGATTTTTATCATCTAAACTGAAAAAAAAATATTAACAGTTGAAAAGAAAACAATCTTTACAAAAAGTTCACCAAACTCTTTGGAGCCAAGAATTTTCTTTTCAGTTCTTCATACAAAAATAGGCCCACAAACATGAGCAATAATGCAAACAAGAAGAAGGGCTGTTGCTACTTACCGCTGTGAGTGAAGATGAAGGTAAGAAATTTTGAGCTGCAATTGCAGACTGTTATCAGTTGTCAGGGGGAGTGGAAACAGGATAGCACGAGGGCAATATATCCGTTTAGATATTTGGAGTATTATTAAAACGGGTTCGGGTTAAGGTTATGGTTCCTTTAGAAGTCCAGATCCGGGAGTCCAGATCTTTTGACAGGTCGAATTTACAATTTGGTTCCAAAACCGCAAGTATCTTAGGAAAATTCTTAAATGGACTTGTCACATCCCTATCAGTGGATTTTCTGGTTTAAAACAAAGTTACATAAGTATTATTATATCATTTTTTTACATTAATATGTATCACTTTACTTACTTAATGCTTTTTTAAACAGTAAAATCTACAAGTGAAACTGTGACCCCAATCTACCTAAGAATCTCCCAATATCCTAAGACCATTAACCTCGGTTTAGATGGTTGTTTTTGGTAATATTATTAGAAAAGAATCATACTTAGAGTAGTTTTAAAAATATTTTTGAACAGATTTTATGCGAGATAAAAATATAATTAAAAAGAGTATTTAGATTAGTATTTTAATATAAATGTATGTTTGAGATAAAAGTATAATTAAAAAATGTATTTGAAATCTTATAAAATTATACGTTTAGAAAACATTTATAATTAAACATACTATTAAGTATCGTAAGAATTGCCCACCGCTCAATTCTCAAGACGACCACAAAATTTACAAATAGGAGATTCTTATATAGATTAATTTCATAATCCCACTTTTAGACCTTGTGGTTTAATAGAAAACCACTTACATATAGAGATGCGTGTTGTCAGAAATAATGTAAGAATGCCTGTACGATTCTCTCTTAAATTACAAGGTTCACATAATAAGGCGTTAGCCTAAATTTTTTCCAAACAAAATACCTCCATTTTTCTGAAACCGCATGAAGAATTTGTTCTCTATATATTGCATTTTTTTTATAATATTATCTAAACAATAATATTGCAACAATTTTGAGAATGTGATGTCCAATTCCCCCATTTAAGTTTGACCAATTGAAGAAAATGGCACTGAATTATTTCGGATAGAATAGCAGTTGAAGCCCAATTTGCTTTAGTCGGTCAATAACATTTTCTGTGTTCTTCTCAGAAACAAGGCAATAATGTTTTACCAAAAACCAAATCTCATGGTAAGTTTTTTCCCTTTTTCATGGTCTGGAGGGGCACTCACCGTTGTGAGAATCCGGATTTAATACAACATGTTAAATGTGCACCGGTCTATTATTTCACAAAATATAAATGGGCTCAGATCCACTTGGATCATAATCTCTTGCGAGAGTTATTCAACCCCTCGATAGTCGAAAGCCTACATGAGTGTTGTATTGTAACTTGTTCTTGGAGCTGATAACAGAAGCCAATGCTCTCATGCATGTAGTTGTCCAAGTCCGCCGTCAAAGACAAACCATGATTGCTACTAACATGGACATTTTAGAATTTGGAAAATAAAAATTAATACATTTATCCTTTCTTTCTTCCTATTTTGTTATCTAAATCAATGGCGGTGGTGGAGATAAAATAAAAAATTAATTAAATAGATAAAAAAAAAAGTAAAGAGAAAAAAATGTGTCTTTTTCCTAACTGGGTAACCATGGTCCCATATAGTCATTGGGCTCTTACGGGCAGTAATAGACAATCTCATCTACCAGATGGTTGCCTATTTTAAATCATATACAAAATGACAAGCTCCTCTGCACTTATTTTGTTAACCTAAAAACCCAACCAAAATTCGCCCAACTTCGCCCATTTGCCACCCTTCATTCCACCACGAGAATGAATCATCGACTTGTTTAACGCTACTTTAATTTAATACCCAAGGGTACAAATAATCATAAAAATCAAGTACAAATTTCAAATTATAGTAGTCATTCTATTTTTTAAATTGAGTATTTACATTTAACATCGAGGAAAATTGTACATTCATGATAGCGAAAAAGAAATTAAAATTATCATGTGTAATATTTTCCTCATCATGCCCACTAATGCAGGGATCAGGCGTCACAAGTTCTAGTTCCGCAAGTTCACAAGTTCACTGCCGGGATTTAAAAGTCAAAAATTAATAGACGAGATTGAACTACACTAAATTTGGATTTCAAAACGATGTCATTTCGCGTTAAAAATAGTTAAACTACATTTCTACTGAGTTACACCACAATACTAGGTAGTTATACCATGATATTAAGCAGTTACACTGCATTCGACTTGCGGAAACCGGATAGAGGGCAAATTGTGAGGCATGGATCCACTAATGCAAGTTCTAGATTTACACCTTACCTTATCATAGCCCAAAGCGCAAATCATTTTCTAGTTGTTGCTACTAAATTATTTCTAGTAGTTCTCTACATTTTGTTACCAAATCAAAAAGTTTTCTTTTTTTCCATTTATGTATAGCTTCATATATATAGGAATTAGGACATATAGTTGTGATACGCGCGGAAGTAGTGAATGTCAAGAAAGTCTTGAAAATTTTAGATTGAACAACTCGAATGCTTGACTCCTTTGAAAACCCGTTCAAAGACTTCAAAAATCACGAATTAGTTGCTTTGATTCTATCCAACTTCGTTGAATGTTCACCTTTTAGAATTTTTTTTAGACTCCTAACCAACTTATGGTGTAGATTCCTAAGTAGACAAATCTAAAAGACTAACAACAAACCGATTCAATAAACTCTAAGCGAGAACTTGAACTTAGCAAAATCTCTTCATTAAGAACAAAGGTAGTTCTTAATCACCAAAGAACTAAGAAGATCTCTTCACGAGTAAAAAACACACAAAGTGCTGAAAATTGTCAATAATCATAACATATTCTCGGAGAATAGTAACTCCCCTTTATAAAATGGTCAAAACATCATAATAAGAAAATAATTCTAATTGGAAACTAATTAAACTTCCTACTTAACATAAACTCTACTCTATCTAGCAAGTCTTACAACTTGGAGACTAAGGAGTGTTTGATAACATGACTTAATACTGAAAATTAATAAATTAAATATTTTTTGAATTCAGTGTGTTTGATAACAAAATTCCTTTACCACTTAACACATTAAGCACTTATTTAATTTGTATACAAAATTTTAAGTGAAAATTTTTCACTTAATTTGCTGAATTTTGATACTTTCCCCTCCCCTCATTACACACACACATACACACACTCACCCATGCACACACACTCTCTCTCACACATACATACACCTTCTTTCACACAAATACACATATTCTCTCTCCTTCTCTCTCTCACACATGCACATACACGCACTCTCTCTCTCTCTCTCTCTCCTCCCACACACAGTTACTCTTACTTACATACTTTCTTGCCCATACACTTTTACACACACACACACACATACTTTCACATATAATTTTTTATCTCTCATATACACGTGCACATATTTTAATTTTTTTCCTCTTACATGCTTACGTTTTTCCATATATACTACATACTTTCTCTCTCAAACACTTTCTCATACATAAATACACTTATTCTCTATCTCTCACAAACAAACAATATCTTTCTTTCTCATATACATTATTAATAAATTATTTTAAATTTTTAAGATAAAATAATTATATTTATGAAAGGAGATATTTAAATTCAGTGCATATATTTAGTTAATTATCAAACAGGTAAAACTTTTTCAATTCAGCAACTTAATACTTTCAGCACTTAAATTTCAGATTTCAAACTTCAGATTTCAGATTTCAGTTTTACCAAATGGCATCTAAGAAAACTACTAAAATAAAATTAAAATAAAACAAAAATGTAGGTATTCGATCCAAGCTCTATTTTCAGCCCGCTGGACTCTCTAAGCTCAAGTAGCAAATCTGGCCCAATGATCTTTTGGACAACTTGAACTAATCCCCTTGAACCTTCTTTATAATTGGACTTGATCCATAGCTAATGTTCCACACCTTGGTCTAATGTACTAGCATACTCAATGTAAACTTCAAGCTTGAAATCAAGCCAATAATCATGGAAGTCCCTACACTAGTAGCGATGTTGATTCATCCAAGCCATGCACACTGTTGCTTTAAGTCCTTCATGTGGAGGTGCTCTTTGGTTCATATCAAGTTGTCTAACTTATCTCAATTTATCTAAAATATAAAAGAGTGGCTATCCATATACTTCTAAATTCAGTAGTACATAAATGCACTCGATAGCTCATCGTTTAAATTAGCAGGCTACAGCAATTTTCCAATTTCTAAACTGAACAACTAAAGTTCGTTCACCCCAGAAAATAAAAAACTAAAACTCAAACACAGTAACAGCAGTTATGAAAGGAGTAGATAAGGCCATATTCAGAGATAAATATAATCTACACAACCATAATTAGACCATGTTTTTCCTTCAATTTAACCTCCTTTCATTATCATTTCTTATGATCATCAGTCCTTTAATAACTACACCAATGCAAAACCAACCAACCCTCCCACCAACAAAGCAATCCAACTAAGGGTCTCAAGCTTCAAATCACGACCACCATTAGCCGGGGCAGGTGCCGGAGCATAATAACCAGCAGGTGAAGGGGCCAGAGAAGGGGCGGGGCCAGGGCCCGGAGAAGGGCTTCTTGCGCCATGCTTAGCAGAGAGGACTCGTACAACCAGCTTCTCTCCTTTCTCACAGTGGTCTTCAGCCCCACTGATGAAGTAGAACGGCCCTGATCGATCAAGCTGAATCTTGGTTTTCCCATCATGGTATGCTTTAATAGGGTTGTTTTTGTTACAGCTGTTGTAATCTGCCTCCACCACTTCCAGCACAGAATCGCTATTTGCATCATACTCCATGACTGTGTACAATGAATATATCCGTGGTTTTAGAGTTACAAAACCGAGACATTTACCCACGAAAAAGAAATAAAGGAAGCGCTACGAATTCACAAGTTTAGTTAACATTTTAATGATATACGAATTGTCAATAAAACTTTCACCACTTCTTCGTTTTGCGATGTGTTTGACAAAACCTAGAAGGTGAAAAAATGGAGCTATTAAAAGCAATATTGGAACATGAAGAAGGAGTTACAAGTTGACAACGTAATAAATGTGAAAGGTGAAAAAAATGACAAATGTGTACCCAAAATAACATGGTCGGCGCAGAAAAAACAATATAGGAAATGACAAAACAAAAAAAGATGAAGACCAAGAAATGAACAGATCCAAATGCTCAACTATGTAACCGTCAGAATACCTTTGTTTTATCTTGTGGAGCTGAGAGAAATCCAAAAAGGGAAAAAAAAAAAAAGGATGATATACTTTTCATGTCTAGAAATAACGAAATGAATGTAAGAAAATGGCGGAGAATGGTGGGAGAAAATTAATGTATGAATCTACAGAAAATTATTGAGTGCAATTGTGCAATCTTGACAATTGTCATAGATGCAATAAAAGGAAACCTAACTATGTATGTTATAAAAAAAGGTGGCAAATAAATATTGATCATAACGAAAATGAGGGAGAAAATGAAAAATAAGTTGGAAAAAGAGATTGAAACGTATACTAAAATAAGCCAAATTACCAAGATAATCTCCAATTTTGAAACGATTTTTTGCAGCCCAATTGTTGTATTCATCAGGAGACGATGGAATTTTCCAAGAACTCCCTTTGCCACCAACAAGAAACTCTCTTGCATCAGACAAAGAAAAGAGCATGAACACAAGGGCCAAACATGCAAAGAGAGTTTTCAGTGGAGCCATTTAAGGAATCAGTAGAGAAGAGACGCTTCTGAAAAATGTTAACAAAGCAGTAGCAGTGAGATTGAGAAGCAAGAAACCAGCTTGGATATGGCATGGTGGGCTGTTTCCTTAGTGCCAGCTTAATATATGAATCAGATTTGGTTTGGAAATTGCTTCGGAGAATCCGAAGTTATTGAGAGTTGGCACGTGAGTAACACATGTCTTCAGAGTGGATGCCAGCCTCGAACAAACAAATTAAGAATTTGTTCTTAGCAAACATTAGAATGTGGGACGATCAACTATTCCTTCCTTAACTTCCTTTCTTAACTTGGATAGATAATACGTATTAGAATTTTGGTGGGTTTAGCCCCAAAAAAAAAAAAAAAAAAAAGAATTTTGGTCGGTCGGGACAATAAATGATAAGTTCAACCAAATTCGAAAATAAAGCAATTTTCTTTTGTGGTGCTATTTGCTAGGGATTTGTGACATAAACAATATTTTAGATCTAAAAATTGCACTAAAAATTTTATGGATTTAAGAAAAACTTTATACTCCATCCTAGAAGCCGGATTTCGAATTTTACCAACACCAATTCCCCTTCTCATTGTCATAATCCCCTTCCTATTGTCATAGTGCAGGTTTGATAAAAAAAAAAAAAAAAAAACTTTAGTGACCTAAATTTAAAGAGTACCACTGAAAAAACATCTATACAGCTATTCAGTAATTGTTATTATTCCAAGAAAGGAAAAGAAAATTTTCATAAATTTCTAAAGATCAAATGAAAATCATCTATATATAACTGTTCAGTGATTGATATTAATCCAAGAAAGGAATTTGAAACTAACACCCTAATAAAACCGTGGACCTCTTACCAATGCATTTGCATTTTGCTGTGGTAAATGCGAACAAGCTATCTTGATTATAGCAAAATTGACGGTCAATTGGCAGTTAAGATGCATTCCCAGTTCTAGCCGTTTAAACTTCATACGCCAAAGGTAAACCCTTCAAATTTGTGAAGTTGCTGTGTGTTGGAACTGGGAATATTAGGGAGGAAAAATAAAGCTCCCTATTTTTGGTTAATCGTATTCCATCCTTTCCACAAATTGTACAAATAGATGTTAATGTTTTAGGATGATGCAAAATTAAGTAAAGCAGTTGAAAAAATGTAATTTTTTTTCAAAAAAATAGTAATTATTAATTAAATTTCACCAACGTCTTGAGAGAACTTATCTAACTCTATATCACCACAGTATCTTATCTTATGTTAGTAAGATCAATTAGAGGCGGGGTGTTTTGTTAGCTATCTCAATTAGAGGCAAATTGTACCAAGACATCATGTACATGGAAATAATAAACACTTACATTATTAATAGTTTAGATTATCTTGTATATAACATTAAAATTCTTAACACACCATTTGTTGATAATTATTTATACTTTGTGGTCTGCAGGAGATGTTCTCTTCTTCTTCTTCTTCTTTCTTTCCCTCGACTTCCTACCGTTTTTCACTCAACCTGAATTGTGGTAGCCTGTAGCATTGGTAGCATAGCCTTGCGTTGGATATAGTGAGACAAAATGGTGAACCTAGCCCTTCTAGTTTTGCTTTTCATTTAGACATCCTTGATATGTTAGGGAAAAGAATGGGAAATAAAACAGGAATGAAAAAGTATTTTGCAAAAGTATAAAGGAAATTGACTAGAGGTACAAAACACTGGATTAATTGCTTGAATCATAAACCCAACACCTGATCCCGGCATAAGTTTCACGTAATCGCAACAGTTCTAACTGCGGTCTTTTTTTTTTAGTTTTTATTTTTTATTTTTTATTTATTAAAACTTGCTAGTGTATAGCCCTCATGGTCAATTTTGGTTATCTCCAATAGCCTTTCTTTTTTTTTTTTTTTTTTTTTTTTGACAATTGGGGACCAATAGCCTTTCTTTAGTATTTATTTTTAATTTTTTATATCTTAAAACTTGCCAATGTATAGCCCTCATGGTCAATTTTGGTTATCTCCAGTAGCCTCCGAGCACTGCCTTGGAATGGGGTGCCATCCATATATGATGTAATCCATTAACGAGTCTCAAAAGAGTGAATTTAATAAATTTATGATGTAACATATATTACACGTTTTAGAGTACAATCCATTATGAATGCCCTTGTGCATGTAATAAATATGATAAGTGGAGAAAAATTGAAACTCCCACAATAATAGTCGGTTTAATATATGTATGTAATAGAAGGTATTACACCCCCCCCCCCCCCCCCCATTACACCCTATTATGGATGGTCTATGAAAATCTATATTATTTTAGCACATTGCCCAAATTTTTTTGTTCCTTAAAGTAACCCAGATATATGATAACTGCAATAAAAGGCCTCTAATATAATTTTGGTAAATATTATTGTTACCGTTTTTATATGTATCTAGTTTTTCAGTCATCACACAGACACCACAAAAAATCAGAAGGCAATAAGAGACAGCATTAAAGAACACTTACTTAATTGACCTCCAACGTCAAAGATACAAAACAGTGAGATCACAGAGTGGGCAGAATAACAGAACAAGCTGTGGCAAGAAAATCGAACGTTCAAAGGTGGAGGGAAACCATATAATAAGATATCAAACGTACATAGCAAAGAACAAACACACTTAAATCACTTAAGTAGTGTCTTCACTATGGACTTGACGTTAAGTTTCTTCAAATCTGTATATGATTGCCCACATCCAACGAACATGACAGGTGCTCCAGATATATAAACCATGGAGAGTGCAGCTCCCACCTACACCATTGACAAATAATCATATGAACGTGAAATGAAAAGGGCGG
Source organism: Mitragyna speciosa (assembly GCA_024721245.1). Taxonomy (NCBI): domain Eukaryota; kingdom Viridiplantae; phylum Streptophyta; class Magnoliopsida; order Gentianales; family Rubiaceae; genus Mitragyna; species Mitragyna speciosa. The sequence continues at coordinate 10,806,860 of CM045553.1, read as the reverse complement.
AGGGAAATATGAAACACAGAAAAAAGTAAAAAATCAAACCTACAGTTTTCTAATTAAGAACTATTAAAACTAGGTACCTTGTCATCAATGGTATCAAACTTGGTGAGTAGAATTCCATCAATCAAACGGGGATTTGGAGAAGGTGAAAGGTCAGCAAGTTTCTGCAATGCGAAGATAAATTAAGAAAATGTACAATAGAAATCTTTGCACAAATTTCCTCGTATATTTTTAATCTTAAGGTAACCAAAAGGTTTCCATCTGAAGTAGAAAAGACAAACCTGATTAAACTTTGATAATTGATCAACAGCATCATTTCCCACTAGTGCCTCGCCAACAAACAACACCAGATCAGGATTGTTAACATAAATAAGCTTTGAGAGTGCTCGCATCAGTGGTTCATTATCCTGTAAAACATGACATGTATCATTTGCCACATTCCCAATAACCAAAATACTATACATATAGGCAGTAACAGTCCCTGTCACACAGTAACAATTTAGGCCATAACACAACAAAAAGCCTGACCATAGGGTATAGATACAGGACATCATCACATCCCTCTCTCTCTCTCTCTCTCTCTCTCTCTCTCTGAGTTCTAAATAAGTATGATGCTTTATGAGAACAAAGAAGTGAAATTAACTTCCCTGAAGACCAAACAGCCTATTTCCTGGTACAAAAAAATACAATTGCAAATAATTGCTCCTTTTAAGCACCTCCTTAAGATTAAAAGTAACAATCATGCTACTGACAATTGTTTCCAATATATATATATATATATATATATATATATATATATATGTATCACATATTCTTATCCTGAAGTTGAAAGACTTCCACAAAGCTACTGCTACTAAACATAAATATATGCTTTTCTTTTCCATAGTTTTCCTTATGATCTACACAAAGCTTTTGAAGTGGAAGAGATGAAAATTATTGCAAAGGCTTGTTTGATGCTGCACTTGAGATAGAAGTCAACAGGTAACCATGGGGTGTTAACAATTTATCACATAATACTGCTTTACCTGCATTCGACCAGCAGTATCGACAAGAACCACATCTGAGCCATTTCGAGTTGCCTCTTGTATTGCTTCCTTTGCCACAATTGCAGGATCTTTCTCATAGCCTTTCTCAAATATGGGGATCTGATAAAGAAGTTGGATAGAAATCAGTACTGATTTTGAAAATTTTCATTGAGGTACAGGTAATGACAATTGAAACCCAATTACAGTAATTTAAAAAAAAAAAAAAGCAGCCCTTATTATACACCTGGAGTCTACGGGCATGCGTCCGGAGTTGCTCAACTGCTCCTGAACGGAATGTGTCGCATGCTGCCATCATCACATTCACCTTGTGCTGCAGAAGCCAGTAGGCCACCTGCAAAAGAAGATAAAAGCCATGTCCAGCAAACCAGTTGAAAAGGCCATACACCTATCAAAAGCAGGGTAATAACTAAATTCACCTTAGCAAGATTAGTTGATTTTCCTACTCCATTGACTCCGACAAAAACAACCACATAAGGTTTCCCTTGATCCTTGGCAGCATGAACATCCCTCATAATGTCAATAGAGCGTCTGGGAGTTAAAATGCGAACAAGAGCCTCTTCCATTGCAGCCTATTTCAACAGTTGTAATCAATGATATTAATTTCTTCACAAAAATAAATTGTAAGAAACGAGAATTAAGGCCTTCTTATTTTTCTTCTGTGTATATTAGCAAGTACTCTCATTTTCTATTCCTCCCCAAATTTCCTTTTTCCCCATTTTTTGGTTCAGATGGGGGTTATTTCCCTATATATCTTACGGCACAATTAGAATCAAGCTCACCATACCTGCACGGTTGAGGAAATTCTTGTAAAAGATGCAAGCTTTTTACCCTCAAGACTTGCCGAAACTGATTCACAGAGTTTCTCGGCTATTTCCTCAGCCTGTACATAAAACCCATCATAAGCATGATTCAGTGGAATTGAGAAGAGATAAACTCATCAAATAGGCGATCACATCAAAGAGAACGAATCTAACAGTAATGAAAGTCTAAGTTAAAAGAGTAACAGGTGTAAAATCCCTGCATACCACATTCTTGGTCATAAGCCTATCCTTTAGAGCCTTCAAAGCAGGTTCAAGGTCTGCCTTGTCCAAACTGGCCTTCCCAGCGATACTGAGTGCAAAATTGTAATGAAGTTAATTTGGATGTCCCAAAGCTCATTAAGTTAATAAAAAATTTGTAACAAAGCTACAATTGTAACATTCTCTACATGTAAATGGACATGCTCCACAAATCAGTATGACAAGTTATTTCATTATATCTACTTCTCTCTTTCCTAAGTTGTGTTTTTCCTTTCTTCTTTACTCTCCTTAAATTCACCATATCTCAGTTGAACAATAAAAAATGCAAATATAATTTGTAAAGAAATTCACATCGTGAGTAGTAATTAAATTAGAGAAAATCAATCTAGCAAGAATTAGAAATTACCTATTGAACATGGATGAGAACCAGCCTTTCTTCTTTGCGTCAACCTTAGCACCATTCCCCAGTTCTTCCTCTTCACTTTCACTTTCACTACTAATAATCTCCTCTCTGTCCATCATACTATCCCCATGATCCATTGCCACAACTGCTATATTATCAGCCCCATTCTCACTCACTGGATCAGTAAAATCCAGCTTTGCCTCTACAGGTGAATCATCCCAAACTCTTGGCTTTTTCTTTGGTTCCTCCTTGGGACCCTTAGTAACTACAGTACTAGCTTTTTTCCCACCTTTACCCCCACGCATCTTCTTCAGCTTATCTTTATCAAAAGCCCCAGTGTTGGAACTCCTATTTTCTTTCCCATTAGCACCACCCACTGCAGTCACTTCCCCATTTACAACAAGTTCACCATTAGAATGCCCGTTTTCATACACGTAGCTTTTCGCTTTATTACCATCCTTGCCACCATTCCCGTCATCACCAGTCTTTTTTTTATTACCTCCATCCACACCGCCCTTTTGTCCAAGCCCCTGCTTCTTACCGACATTAGCATTAACAGCATTCACAGGTTGCTTCGATTTTTTCATTCTCTCCGCAAGATCCTCAGCCTCCTTCTTAAGCTGCCGAAACGTGTCATCAAAATCATTGTACACCATCCTCGTAGGTTCATAAATTTTCGAGAACTCATCCTTAACCATTTCGAGCAACTCATCAACATACAAAAGATGGAGAATACGCTGATACACCGCAACGAACACAAGCCCGAGTTCGTTATGGAACGTCCATTTAAGCGTGTATGCAGCACCAGGTGCATCGTAATTGTACGAAGCAGCACCCGATCGCTCCTCCAAAAGGCAAGACCTGATCAGGGTATCAATCGGCGAGCCCTTAAGAGCATTTCCAAGCTCTCTACACGTCCAGAGGATCAACCCCCCTCTAGTAAATATTAACAACTGCTCCAACATCCTGAATTACTAATATTCTACTAATCCTGCAATTAAATTAACAAAAAATAAACATTCCTGTCAATAAATTAAAAACCTTTAAATAATCTACAAAACATAATTCAACAAACAATAAATTAGGATTCATACTGATCGCATTTTCCCAACCCAGAATTTTTTGGCCAAAATTGCAACATAAAAAAAAAAACCACCAAACAAATTATTAGAAAAAAAACCCGGATGCCCAATTTCCTGATCCCATATTGAATTCCAATGTTACCCCTAATCCTAACTACAGCTATGTGGAAAAGAAAAAGGTCAAAATTTATATTTCCTAATTTTCTTGGGGATGATGGCGGAGGATATATCCGATTCGGTCAATTAGCGATCTGGGTTGGGTCGCTCGGGAGAAGAAATCAAGGACTAGATCGAACCTTAATTAAATCAATCTCCCAAATAATTCAACGAAAATGGAAAAACAAGACGTAGGATCCGGGGAGCAAAGGAGTACAGGCAAGAAATCTAACCCTTTCTATACAAAAAATGAAGTATTTACATATCTGAAAAAAAAAGGGGGGGGGGGGGGGGAATAGATCGATTGAAAATTACAAAAAAAAAAAAAATGGGGAGGACGAATTGGGAAGAACTGAAACAAAAGGAAAGAAAAAGAAAGAAAATAAAATACCTGGTTTAATTTGGGAAGCGTCTGCGGTGAAACCAAACAGAAACAGAAGGAAAAAGGCCAAAAATGGGACGACGAAAGGAAAATGAGCGTCTGGAGTATTTAAATACGCCGCCTACCAAGGCGGGTTCTGTCATACGCTGAAGAAAAACGTGGCGAGTCCAAGTGGATGGGTGTTTTGTTTTTTTGAAACAGTGGATGGGTGTTCACTAATCGTATACGTCACCCGACAGAGTAATTTTTACCAACATACCTAAATTATTCCTTTTAGATCAACTTGTTTAAATTTAACACGGACCAATTTTTTCTCCCTCTCCTTGCCTCTCCTATCTCCCGTCCTCTATCATTACATTACAGTTGAGATTTTCGATGACATGACTTCAGTGCCAAATACAGTGTAAATAATAAGACATTGTTACGTTATATTTTCACTTATCAAATCTTAAGTATATTTTGAACTTTTAAATAATTTCTCAGTACCTTATTATTGACAATGGTTTTGATACTAGACCCATTGCAATGAGGATTCCAACTACTTTTATCAAACACCAAAGCCCAACTATTCAGGCCATCACAACTACACAACTGCAGTATTTTATTTCCTAAACTGAAATCAAACTAAAAATTGTTTCTCCTATTATAGCATGAAAACTTAGAATTTGGACCGACTTAACTTTTGTTTATTTAAGATGCCTAATAATTTCTTGATTCAATTAGGAATAGAGCTATTAAATAACAGACTATATAACCATTGTGACTTCTCAGTGGAGTTTTCAAATGTGTTTGAAGAGTAAAGCCCTTGCAAATTTTGGATTTTCAGTCATTTGGATGTTTGTACACAAAATCGGCAGCAAAATGCTCTCTTTGGTCGATGGTTTAATGATTGGTATTTACGGGTGCACCACTAGATTAGCACGGAGAATGCGATGTTGAATCAATGAGTATAATTGAAAGGGTGCATTGATTTTAACCTGACTTCTAGATGGACTATTGTTCGTCCAAACTTAGACAGCTCCAAGAACTTAAAAAACTAAGCCTTTCGCTATTGACAACTACAAAAATTGAAACTAAAAGTTAAAGTAAATCGACAAAGAAATAAACTTGAGTTAGAGAGAGAGAGAGTTGTGGAATGTTGAATTGCATTAAACTGAAACATATTTACTTCGACTGAAAGCTGGAAATACATCGATCGGAAATGTGAAGTGCATTGACTAGAAACTAAAGTGCTAAACTGAATGGGAATTGATAGAAATTAACTGAAATTACTGAAACACTAAATGAAGCCTTTTGCTAAATGAAACCAAAGGATTTTGGAATTGAATGCATTTTGACGTATGATGTTAGAGCGTTTCTTCTCCGTCTTCTCTCCAATGCTCTTTGAAAGTATGGCCACGACCGACTGTTTCTCTGTTCTATCCGACCACTTAGCCATTTTCCTCACTTTCTGAAACATGTGTAACCACCCACTCTTAAAGGTGAGAATCGGTTGGTAATTCGGTAATTTGAAATCGGTCAAATTCGATATTTTTTTTTCAAATTTACCGGTCGAATTCGATTTTCAATTCACTTAATACCGAACTGAATTCGATTTCAAATTCAATTCGATAAATCGGTATATTAATTTGGTAACCAAATTCAAAAAAAATGAAAAATTAAAAATTGAAAATTAAAAAATTAAAAAATAATGGGCTTAAGGAAATAATGGCCCAACCCAAAAATCAAATAATCTAGCCCACTATCAAATTGCTAGCCCAATTAATGATAAATTCGGTAATTTGAACTCAGTATATATATACCGAATTCGAATTATCGAATTGAATTTGATATATTTGATATTACCAAATTAGAATTTTATTTTCGAATACTGACCTAATTTGATTTCAATTTTTTTCAAATTTTTTGAATTTCCAAGTTATCGAATTGGTGAATTTGATTCGAATTCGATCAGTAATTCGGTATTTACTGAATTTGCTTACCCTTACCTACTTTTCTCACTCGTGACCTCATCTCCAAGTTGGTTTTACATGGCCCATTCTTCTAGAATCTTTTTTCCAGATATTTCGTCCATTTGTATTGGTAGAATTATATCGGCTGCAATGTGTGCTGGTTGATTGTTCTATCCGTCTACACCTATCAATGGGTCGGGTTTGGACCCGGACCCGACCCAAACCCACTATTTTTTCTCAGGTATGGGTATTTACCAACCGTCAGTCCAAATAAGAATTATTTTACACCAATAAACATTTTTCATGTCACAACCCTTAACCATGATAAAAGATGTTCTAGAACAACAAAGGAAAAATAGAAATCCAAATGCTGAGAAGTCACAAATAGTAATCTTTAATGCCAATCATCTTCTTCATTATCGACGAAAAAGTTCCTATGCGTTGAAATGTTTCTAAATCAACGTATTCAGCTCCATCTTCATTATCTTAAAAAATCAACACATTTAATTAATCTCACATTGAAAATTACATACAATATTAATTTCATTATCAACTGTTATCTAATATTATAAATAAAGTACAGTTTCAACTTTTACTAATACATCAAACTAACCTTCAAGTTGTTCAAAATTTGAGCATTCACCGTGAACTGGAAGTTCTTCAAATTCTTCCTCCAACTCATCATAATCAAGTTCCTCTTCTTGTTCTTCTTCAACAACCTAAAATTATTTTTTATTAATGGACTCATAATCCACAAGATCATACAACATTTTTTGTTTATCATGCATACAACATATATATTAAGTAGTAAAATACCTTAAAAGGAATGAAATGTGAAATGTGAAATGTGAAATGTGAAATGTGAAAAGAAACCATTTACATGTACCTATATTGGAAACACAAATTGTAATGAATATATACAAGATCCTTGAGCCTTTGATGCTCTAACCTATTTCTTTTCTTAGTGTAAATTCGCTCAAAAACACTCCAACTGTGTTCACATCTTGAAGAAGAAGTTGTTTGACTAAGAACTCGAATTGGAAGTTTTTGCAAATTTGGAACATCACAACCAAAGAGTTTCCACCAATTCTTTGTCATAATCAAAATTAGAAAATTTGCCAAATATTCATAAATTAAAAATATTTTTAATAAGATTCAAGTACTAGAAAAAAAAGTAAATATTACCTGGTCTGTTTTTCTTGCTAGAAAGAATAGCAAGTTTTCTGCCAACATTCCCCTCTTGCTTTGGATATATTTCAAGCTCTTTTGTCAAAATTTTCACACTACACCAATCCATCTTTGATTCTATGTAATCAAACAAGGCATTTGTAATTTCTGGATGCGTAGAGAATACGAAAGTGTTACACTGAAAAGTAGGATTTAGAAAATATGTTATAGTATGCAAATTTTTCCTCAACATCCTATTCCATCGGTCATTGATAATATTAATGTAATTTCATCAATGTTACAAACTTTTTACAATTGAATAAGAGGACCCATTATTCTCACCGAAATCAAACAATTATTCTAAAATTTATCATCCAAAACAATTTGTTTGACCTCTTTTCCCTTGCTAATTTTCAGGAACTTTCTATAATCTCCACTAGGGATTAAACCTTGTAAACCATCTTTGTGATCATGGAAACTCTTAAGTGCAATAAAAGTAGTAGCAAATCGAGTTTCTCCAAGACGAATAATCTCCTTTCACCCTTTACTTTTTCTCAACCAATTCAAAGTAAATTTATGATTATGCACAAAAACAATTACTATGGAAGCAAGAGTTACTAGAGATTTAACATTACTCATTTCACCAATATCCTTCGAAATTAAATTACACCGAGACCAACAAATAGTTGGATATCTTTCATTTAAAAAAGTTCTAGCAGTCTTATAATTGCTAGCATTATCAGTTACTAAATGCACCACATTTTTTAAACCAACTGTTTCAACAATTTTAGCAAATAGATTGCACAAGTATTTTGCATTAGTTACAACGTCTGATGCATTTACAAATTGAATGAAAGATGGACCCGTGGGACAATAAACTAGAGCATTGATAAATGGTCTTTGTCTACTATCTTTCCACCCATTACCCATTATGGTGAATCCAGTTTCAGCCCAAGTATTTTTAAATGAATCAACAACTAATTGCACATCTTTTTGAGCATCTCATAACAAATTGCTTCACAAAGAATGATAAGATGGAACTTTATAACCATGACCCATTGATGTTATTTGATCGATAGCTTTTTGAAAAAATGGAGAACTAACAGCATTAACAGTAATGTATGCATCATAGAACCAAAGAGCAATGGTCATATCAGTATTTTGCCATCTTTCCTTCATATCAGTGTTTTGCCATCTTTCCTTACTTTGCAAACATGCCTTAATACTAGGTTGAGAATTATCTTGTCCACATGCATGAATACCTGTAGGAGCAGTGGCTTTTCTCTTTCCTATATCAGATGATGCACAAACTTTGTTAATTGGAATTCCCTTTACTCGAGGAGAAGGAATCTTTTGTACTTCATCACCATCAAATTCGTCTGTTGCTCGACCAAAAGGTTTTTCCACAAAGTCTCATCTCTTTTCTTTAGATTTTTTTTTCATTCTCTTGCAAAGATGCTAACATTGCAATTCTCAGAGCGAGATCAACTTTTGGACATGAACTTACATTACCTAAAACTCCTGCTAAGTGTTGTTTCATACAATGGATACCACCTCCAAAAAATACTTTAAAACATTGAATACATATCATGATTTTTCTTCTTTGTGCATTTCTGCCCTCAGAAACATATCCTCATGCTATGTCCGTCTTTTGCCTATGAGCATAACGTTGACTTGCAAATTCTTTACTATTAAATGCTCCTGCGGTGAAGATTGTGAATTACTGCCACTACTCACATCCATTTTCCTAAAAATACATATATTCAAATATAATTAGTCTTGTAAATTAATACTCAAAGGTTGAACTTGACATAAAGAATAAGTCAAACAAGAAGGAGGTGTACAAATAAAAAATTTGAAGGATTTGCATTCGAAAGTAAAAATTTCTTTGATAAATTAGTACAGAAGATTAGGAAGACATAAGTGAGCTTCCAAAGTACTTTATAAACCCACCAAAAACAAAAAATCTGGAATTAACAAAGTGGAAGCATTAATATCACATCCTAATTATATTTTTTAAACCATTCCAGATTCAATTTAAAGATAGTAACTTGAGGTGAGCCGCAAAATAGTAAAACTTAGCATCCGTCACCAATAAAACAACAAAATAATCATATCAAATTTTTTTTTAAAAATAGCATTTTATGTTTCCGCAATTTAGAACAAGTATAAGATATCAAGATTAAGCGTGTAACTAATTTTAATTTGAGGTGAGCCCTCAACATGATTTAATCCAAAGTGAAAGGAGTTCCAATGACTAGCATGATTTTAATTTTCACAATGCCCTAACTCAAAAGAAAGTAAGTGCAATTATCCATGTGTAAAGTTCCTTCAAAGTTATATAATAATTCCATGTCCATGAAAACTTACAGTGGTAGTAAAATTAAAAACTAACAGTCTAACAACATCTAATAAAAACACTGAGGTAAGGTAGTAATTATTTCAACAAACAAGAAATCCAAGAATTCCTATTAGCTCAATCATACTACTATACCCTCAAAATAGTAAAACACAAAAAATTTAAAAAAAAGTAATATCAACTATAAAAATAAAGTTTGAATGAGTTATCTGAGTTTAATCCTAGAGGTCTAGGAATTCGACAAGTCAACCAACGACTGTGAAGATGCAAAAGTTACCTAACAAATCTCCAATATTCTTAGAAATGGCAGCAATCGAGAAGGTGGGGGTTTAAGACTATGTGAAATTATGAGACAAATCACAAACCATAATCAAATTTTCTAGCTAAGAAGCTTAAGAAGATTGTAAATTTAGAAAATAAAAAAAGAAAAGATTTATTTAAGAAGAAGAAACGTGAGAACTGAGAAGTTGAGGACTAGAGGGGCAGTATGTTTGAGTAATTATTGATATTAGATTAAGGTTAATAAGTGTTTTTTTTTAATTCGACAAAAATTAAAAAATCGTGGTTTATACAATTCAATGTTTTATATGGTTCATACGATTTTTTATGATTTTTAAGGTTAGTCAAACTTGTTAGTGAACTAGACTGGAGCCTTGGCCCATTCATGGTCTGACCAGTCGAACAGACCGATCTGCTCCGGTCCGATTCTTAAAACATTAGTCACCACCTTTTCATACAAAGCTCATTGTCATTCATACTGACAAAAATGCATACACACACACACAAATAATTATCCATTGCCTTAGCCACCCCTTATTGGCAACCAAATTCTAGCTTCTTTTCCAAAATTAATAGCAGTCCCAACTTGCTCACCACCTACAACCGCACCAAATTTTTATGCCATTTTATTCACCACAGTCACAGACATCTATATGTGTAAGTGACAATGATTGTGTTTGGATGGTGATTTGTTAGAAAAAATAAAATAAATTTTGAAAATGCTTGTGTGAATGGGGGAAAACTATTGCAAAAAATAATTTTGAAAATTATTCTATGCCCCCCTCCCATATTGCATCTCCCCCCTCTCTATGGCTCCTCCCACTCTTCTACTTTGTCCCCTCTGCTTCTTCTCATCTTTCTTATCCTCCTCAGCCCCATCTTGCTCTTCTTCTCCTTCTTTTTTGATATTTCCTTATCTTCTCCTCCTCCCTCTCTCTGCCCCTACATCTTCTTCTCCATCTTTGCCTCATTCCCCTTCTTTCTCTTCTCGTTCTCCTTCTCTTTGCTCTCTTTTCCCTCCTTCTTATCTTCTTCTCTCTCACCCCGACTTCCTCCTCTCTTCTCCTCTCTTCTTCTCCTGATTTTTCTCCTACTAGTTTTCTTCTCTTGTCAAGTTCCTGTCTGTCTCCATTTACTCTCTCACCATCTCTTACTCCGAAACTGTTGTATTTGCGAGCATGTTTGCATATTTAAACTCTTATTTTCATTTGTCATTTTTGATAATAAGGATAGATTCATGCTTTGAATTGAATGAGTTTTACACTAATGCCTAGTTAGGGAGAAAGGAAATGGAAAGAAAAGAAAGGAATGGAAATAGTGTTTAAACAATTCCTTTATTTGGGAGTAAGAAATGACAAGAAAAGAAATGATTCTTAACCAGTTTTCTTTGTTTGGGAGTGAAAGTGGAGAAAGAAAAGAAAGGAAATGGAAACATAATCTCCGCTTTTCTCCTTTCAAAAATTTTCCTTCCAAATTTGGGAGGAAATGGAAGGAAACGAAAATAAAACTTTCTCTTTTTTTCTTTTCTTTTCTTAACTCTTCTTTTCTCTTCTTTTCTTTTCGATCTCAACTCCCAAACTAAGCATAACTAAATGCATTCATATTTTTTGTATTTATAAATTACATACTTCAGTTTATAAATAGATACTCATATCATACAGCAGTAAGTGTTCATTCGTCAGACGATATTATTCCCATATTCAACTCTTGTTTAGGCTCGAATGGACGTCATATGTCAACCAACATCCATCCATAGGACAATGATTGTGAAGGATGTGACTTGCAAAAATGTGTTGATGTTTAGCACATTTTGGTTAACTACTTAGTGTGTCGGTTAGTATACAGGTGAAACATTTATCTACTTGTTCTCTAAAATGTCATTAAAGCATCATCCTATATTTATTGAATGTATCTATTCATAAATTAACTTTTTCACTATTATTTAATTTCTAAATTTTCATTTTTAATCAAATTATCCAATTTTTAAATATTTTTAATCTAAAACTAGTAATTTTTGCAATCCAAAATTTTTTTCATTAGTCAAAATAATCAAAGTAGTTAAAGAATAATGTCAAACTAATATTCTAAATAGTATTTTAAGTATTGCTATCCAAATGGAATCAATAGCTTTGGAACGGAGTAGAAAATTCACAAACGAATCTTCTCTCCATTGAATTGAAAGGCATTTTTCTTCATTACATTTTTATAATTATTGTAATATTAGGCGCTTTCAAGGGTTGTTATGTCATTCAACCCTTTTGGGTAAAATACCAACTAAAATTCTTGAAGGGCTTGTTTGCAATTTCTACAAATTTTGTTTTCTTCACCTAAAAGGCTAGGGTTTCTGTCTCTCTTCTATCCTTTTCTTCTTCTTCTCTTCTTCTTAGCCCTTCCCCTTCTCTCTCTAAAAATTTCATCTCTCCTCTTGCTTTAGAAGGTGGTGAAGGACTTAATCCACAAGAGGAGGCAAGTAGTGGAAATCTTGAAGATTATACCCAAGGTAATTGCTCTCAAAGCCAACTCTACTTCCTTTGATTTGAATTGTCTGAAATGGGAAGTTTGGATTGGTGATTGTGGAATCTTTTGGTCTTTTGGTGTGTAGCATTTATGTTTATGCCTAGTGTGAGTGGGTATGTGAAGTTGATGGTGAATGGGTGATGTAGAAGAATAGGGATTTGAGGAATTAGGTATGATTTTGGTTTGTGTTGTTAATTATGAGCATTTTGAACTTTATATGCTTTGTTATTGCTTTATTGTGCCTTTTGGGGTTGCTTTGGAGTTTCGTTTAAGTTAGATGAAGATGAATAGTATTGGGTGTGAGTTTTGCATGTTGCACCTTGTTTCTGAGTTTTTCTGCTGCCATCCATGACCCCATCCGCACTGCAAATGGAGCTACAACTGGTCCGTGACTGATCACTATTTGTGAGCCGCAGCTGGTTAGCGATTGATCACTATTTGCCTCTTTTTCTTCGTTTTGCGTGCTAAGTTAGATATAAGCCTCAATTATGACTTCTTGATAGAATTAGTATATGATATGAGTGTTATTTATGTGTTATAGGTGATGAAGGTAATTATCCCTACTCAAATTACTTGAATTGACTTTTGGATAGAGGTAAGTAGTACTTGATTCTCTTTGCCTCTGGAAAAATACTTTGACAATTGTAAAGCTTGGAAATGTTGTCTTTTTATGCAGTTGGGCTTGAGTTTGGTTATATTATGTTTTCTTTATGAATTGGAAATACGTGGGTTATTGATAAATTATTTGAATAATGGAATGCTTGAGCTCTTGTATGAAATGGCTATGACAAGACTAGTTCCTTAATACGGTGTTTGTGATATGACCTTTGAACCGTACAAATCGGGTGAAAGTTAGCTTTGAATCGGACCAACAGGGTGAAAGTTGGCATTGAACCGTGTTAACTGGGTAGTAGTTAACAACTGGATATTCAGGGTCATTGTCCACTAAATGCTTGAGCTCTCATTGTTTTGTGTCATGGCTTAGAATATTATTTGAACCATTTACGTATTGACCACGTATCTTTATGTATAATGTGAACTATTGTTTTGTATTGAAAACTATATGTATATGTGTAACGATCTCAAGCCATAAAGAGACCATTTACTACTCACTGGGTGATTTGTTATTCACTCCAAATCTTTGTTTCGTAGGAGATGAATTTGTAGAAGAAGAATGGCAGAACTTTTGGGCCTCATAGTCATAGATTAGCATAGACATGGATAAGATTATTTTTGTCCATTGTGTATAGCCATAATTTTTGTATAGATTAGGTTATACATGTGATCCCCAATTATTTTTGTGATGGGATATTGAAGATGTATACGTATGGATAATTATTTAAGGAATGAATGAAATGAATTCTTTTTTTTTTGAAATATTGTGTACTCCGTAAGTTATGGATGGTTATTGATGTTTTTGGTATCGATTAGCCTTGTGTTCTATTATAGTCTAAGGCATGGCGGGTGCCACGCCTCGGAGCACAGGGCGTGACAATTATAATTTTAAAAACTATATTTTTCATAATATATATCATTGCATATTTTAAATATACAAAAATTTTAAATTTTAATATTTGGTAAATTGTTAAAATTTTACTCATGATTCTGACTACTTTTCGCTATAGAATTTGTACACATTATGAAAAAACATTTTCAGTTAGATTTGGTTTTTAAGTATGTTAATCTATATATCAAAATAAAGGTAACAACATTATCGAGTGATTTCTAAATCTTAATTATTTACATATAAACAGATGAAGAGATAATTAGAGAGAAGAAATAAAAAGCAGCTCAGTCCATATAGGACTATAAAAAGAGAATTCTTGTGCAAAGAATTAATCCAAACCTAAAATCAAAATTATGCAAAGAATTAATCCAAACCTAAAATCAAAATTATCTTTAACAGAAAAATTGACATTTTTATTTCCACTAAGCTTCATTATTTCAAAGCAATAGTCACAAGAAAAAGGAAAATTAAAAGAGTTGAGAATCAACTAGATGTAATACATGTACTTCCTAGCCAGAATAGCAAAGGTAACTGAGAAATTGCAATTAAAAGCAACAGATAATTTCTCTTGGGGGAGCGCATATAATCTACTTTCTTCACCTCTGCAATCAGAATTCTCTTCATGGTCTTCACTAAGAACACTCCCATGCTGAAGCTCTCCCACAAAGTAAGTGCATAAAAGAGATGATCCCAAATTATCCTAGAAAAAATAATGACACATGCTGCTATGAAAGTGTATCCACCATAGGAAGCCAAGTCAAGCAATGGAACATCTCCTCCTCCCCCAAGAGAGTGCAATGTAGCCTCAAGTAGTAGAACTTGCAATAGCCAACAAAGTAACGCTGTGGTAAACTGCACTCCTAGAGCTTCTGGACTAAACCTGCAATAAAATTGATACATTCCTAAAATTCAAAAGTAATTAAATATTTACAATCGATTCTGAATATAGTCCAAATGGATATAAATGAGACTAACGATAAAATGATGGCAAATTCTTTCTTTTGCGTGGTTGGATCACTTTCCAGAAAGTAATCTAAATGCTTTGGAAAACTAATGTGACTCACTTTGCATTGATGCCCAAAAAGTAGCCAGCAAGAACCATATAAGTACCCAATGCCATCAGGGGGATGTACAAATCAGGCGCATTAATATCACAATATGGAGGCTTGTATGACAATTCACTTCCAACCACCTCAGTTGCTCTTATCCAGTGTCCCTATTCATGTTGCAAAGTGATGTAATATGCACTGTAAGAATCCACAAATAAAATGAATCCACAAGCTCAAATACAAGAACTATGCCATGTTATTAATTGGTAAAAAAGGGAACGAATAAAGGGTCGAACGATTAGAGCTCTATGACTTTACCTTAGAGGTCAGGGTTTAAATCTCACAAACGGCATTCCTCTTCCCTCCAATTGTAATAGTACATATTTGATTAAAAAAAATATATTGGTAAAGACATTGAACTGATACCAAAGATACCCGGTTCAAAATTTTCCCTTCTCGGTTGTATCCGAAAACAAAGAAGAAAAGGAAACAAAAAAAGGCGCGCGCAAACACAGAAGACACATATATGCAATTGTTTACATACCTTATGCAGAAATGGAAACAAAATCATCTTCACTTTATTCTTTACATAATCCTCGTTAACTAGAAAGTAGTAATGAGGATCAGATAGATATCTGGTTACGCAATTACTTTGCAAAAATGCTGAGCTTGATCCAAAGAATCTCTCTCCATAAGCACCAAGTTCACTTTTGACAAGATTGCTTCCAGCTTCAATGAACACATGTCCAATTGGATCGATTTTTTTCTCAGAAGATAAGGGTGCAAACACCAAGGTACTAGCATTAGAACTTAATTTGGTGTACATTGCTAGAAAAATGTGAAGAGTTGAAACTTAGGCCTCCCTACAATGCAACCTCGTGAAGATGCAAGGCAACAGCTTCAAGTACTAGTTTACAGGAATTTTCATTTCCTTTTTTGGAATTGCTTCAAGACCTGATATGATGATAATTCCAATTGGTCCGAAACCCAAGGACACTGAACGAGTCCAGGTTTTGGGTATTGTGACACTTGAAAGAAGATGTTAAATGCATTTATTTATTGTCTTACATATGTGTATAATGAATTTCATAGTTCTGTCAATACAAACTAAGAATGGATATAGCATGACCAATATCAATTCTTGAAACTCAGACAGGTTTCACGGTGGTACTCAAAATGTGCCAAAAAAAACTAAAAGGAAAAAAACTGATGAAATGACACAATTTTATCAAAAAAGAAAAATGTAAGAAAATAAAGAAATTTTTTTTATAGATAAGCCAAACAATTATGATCGCAACTTGTAATCGTCTCTAAGTACTCTCTAAAATGCGAATACATCATGTAAAATTACTTATCTTTGTCAGAAACTAATTGTGGGACTACAAACCTACCATACCTTGAGGTTCTTGTCAAATTTTAAAAGACGAATTGGAACATTTTTACTGGTTTGGCTATTATGTTTAGGATCCTCTTTGTAATGTTGGAATAGAATATATCCATCAATGGTGTAGACCCTAAAATTGGTCACAAACTTAATGAGTAATGCGATGGAGAGATGGATAAGAATGAGTAACTAGGTCCAATTTGCGATGTCTAAAATCTATTTTTGTTTTTTGTTTATCAAACTTATATTATTAAATTGGAGGAGGAGAATAGTGTTGATAGGATTTAAACTCCTAACCTTTGAGTTAACGTCGTAGAGCTCTAACCACTCGTTTACGAAGCCAAAAATCTTAAATGTAGACAATTGCGAGTACAAATGAAAAATCGAGAAAGTTTTCGCCCCAAAATTGAGGGGCATTTGACCAGTTAGTTTGTCAATATAGTGCCAAACGATTATAAAATCATTGAGAAAATTACAGTTTTAGTACTAAATATTTGAAGTATCGGCAATTTCAGTCTATAAAGTTTGGACAAAAGCAAATTTAGTATCAAATGTTTCAATTTTTTAGCATATTTAATCCTATTGACCAGTTTTCTCAAAATCTTATCGGAATTCAATCACCTAAAGTTTTCAAATAGAATTAGATTAAAGAAAAAATTTTAATTGGCATAATTTGTAATTAAAAGCACATATGTTAATGCACTATTCAAGCAGATTTTTTTTTTCAGTTTCATTTACGTATTTATCGTTTATGAACTCAAATTAGTACTTTCAATTACAAATTATGGCAATTAAATTTTTTTTTCTTTAATCTAATTATTTTTGAAAATCTTTGTAATTGGCAGATGAGTGTCGCATAACCAGATTCCGATAAGATTTTTGTAAAAATGGTCAATAGGACTAAACATGATAAAAAATTGAAACATTTAGTACTAGATTTGCTTTTGTCCAAATTTTAAGGACTAAATCTATCAATGTTCTAAATATTTGGTACCAAAATTATAATTTTCTCTAATATTATTCATTAAACCTCAAAATATTAAATATACGAAAAAGATTAACAAACGACGGCCGAGAATTTGCATTGAATAATTTTATCACTCTATTTCAGGGCACAGTTCGTGAGGTCCCAATCCCACTCCAGATTTTGTGCAAAATGTGGAGCATTGGGCGATCCAATATTGCGTTTTCCAAGAAACTGATAAGCCCACCTGTCAGAGAAAATACCGAAAACGCCCAATTGATATTGGGAAAGGTCATAAATTAGCCCAATAGTAGCCCAGCCATTTATGATTTTGAGACTTTTGGGCACCCGTGTGAAAATCAGTTCGTATCGTCTCGAAGACCAACCTCAAAATGTTGGGGAAAAAATTAGAACAGAGATTGGAATATAGTAAACGGTGTGGCTAATAGCTTAGATTCTGTTACCAGACTATGTAATTATTCCGTCTTTAGGAGCTGTATAATTCAAATTCACCCGTCAGTATTAATATGAATATGAATTTTGATAATTTCCTACAACGTGTTTTGTTTAGTAATGAAATGAATATCATTCATGTAAAAGGGTTAATGATTACGATAGAATAATATTTTGAAGAAATCATAAAAATTCTAATTAATCCCATTTATTTTGATTGAATAATAGTGATATTTTTTTTAGTAATGAAATGGATATCATTCACGTAAAAGGGTTAATGATTACGATAGAATAGTATTTTGGAGAAATCATAAAAACCCTAGTTAATCACATTCATTCCGATTGAATAATAATGATATTTTTTTTCCATAGGTCAACAATAAATGTTATTACTAGTGACACTCATTCACCTTCTTTCCTCATTCTTTTAAACCAAACATCCCCAGTTGTATTTTCATTGCCATTAAATTTAGAGTGTTTGCTTTTCTACATAAATAGGGATGCAATTCTTATTAGTGGGATTAAGGTAAATATTTTTCCAATCAATAGGACATATTAAATCATAAAGAGAAGGAGATAAAGTTTTTGAAGCCTGAAATAAGAAAGAACAAAACTAGAAGACCAGAAACAACAAGACTAGGATACTACCAAGGCAGAAGTCTCCCTGTAATTTTCATTCAATCTACTTCCTAACATTTGAGTGAAGAACTCTTTCCTAGCCAAAAAAGGAAAAATCCAAAATCCAATTGAAAAAAAAAGAAAAGAAAACACCCCACAATCACAATTCTATGATATGGACAGTTAGGCCAATTCTTTTATAATATTCATTAGGTGGTCAGCCAGAGGCGTTGGTCAAACAATTGAAGTTTTGTTGAGTACTGTAAACAGTGAGTTTCATTGCTTGCCATTGTTGACCAAAAAGAAATGCACAAACTGAAAGGCCTTGTAATAGTGCCAAGTGGCAATTACCAAAAGAGAAGCGAGAAAAAGCGCATTAAGCTATCAAGCACCAGTGGTAGCTAAAAAATTAGAGTGCATCGTTGATCAGTCTTTACAAAATCTTGTAATATCTTTCTAAACGTGCAAAAGTGTATATACTTGGAAATAAGCTTTCTTTATTGCAAATTAAATTTAAATGCTGATTTTTTTTTAGCAATACAATATTCAATATATCAAGATTTTTATCGTACACAATTTGGAGTGATACTCTCAATTTTACCACATACAATATATGGTGAGACTCCCAAGCTAACCTACACTAAACATGCTCCCTAAACGCATGCACGTACACTTTTAACTGTTAAGGTTAGAATTTGAACTCTAGACATTAACAGAGAGAACGCCTTAACTAAGCTTGATCAGTTAGAAACTGAAACTAGGGAAATTGTCCAGCTAAGCCTTTAGATCATGCTGGTGGAGACGTGCAAACATTTAATGTTAATGGTACAGATATGTGATGTAAAACCTTTTATAAAATAGGCATGTTTCAGAATTTGTCACAAAAAAAGACTTGAGTTTCTCAACATTGCTTGAGAAATGAGCAAATGACATTAAGAATTTCAAACTACCCAACTGTGCATACTGGGGAGAACTCATTACATTCATCAACATGCCCGGAGGGGACAGAAAGGGAGAAATTTATTATTATTGGCTATCAAAATGGAAGTTGGAGTTGGTCAAATTCGGCTATTAATCACTGGGCTTATCCTGTGACTTTGAAAATGAATAGTATATGTGATAGATATATAAGGGCACATGCCTTGTAGACCAAATCTTTTCCAATGTATCCTCTCGAAGATATTATGCTGTCAATCAATTATTACTAGTTTAATACTATTTATTTATTAGAGAGATATTGATGAATAATCAGGATATGATCTAGACCGTCTATATTTTTCTTTTGGGGTTTTTAGTTAATTGTCATTTGATATGACCGTAGGACCCCAATTATTTTTCATTAATCTTGGTTTAGTTTAACAACCTTGTTTAGCGTGTTATGAAAAGTCTTGTTGATTCTGTACCTAAAGAAGAAATCTTAACAGTTAGGTCATACCAAATTATGCAGTAAAATTATTGATTATTACAAAAGATATTATCTTCTGAAAGTACATTAAAAATGTCAAAAATATAAATAATTGTTGGATACTTAATGTTATGAAATCTTGTTTGGTTTAAGGGAATTAGGGAGGATAATAGGTATCAATATGAGTGACCCAGGCTTATGAAACAAACTTAAAAAAACACCAAACATATTCCTCAAAAAAAAAAAAACATAATTTTTTTTTAAAAAAAAAACCGAACATAAAACAATGTATTCTTGCTGCCCCCAAGAAATCTAGGAGACGTATTGGAGTACAATTATATATATCCATGTTGATGATGATATTTTAACCTACACATTCCAAAAACTCTCATATACTCGTCCTATTATTCTTAAATTTTGAATTATTAAATTGCCTCAAATATTTCAATACTCTTGACCAGATAATATCAATTTAAATATCAATAATTTTTCATTAATTATAAAAATTTCCTAAAATGCATAAGGCCTACGAATCTTAATGAAAATAAAAAAGAAACCAAAGTTATTTTGCCTCCAATTTATAATTCAAATTTGGATTAAAAAGAAATAGATGCACAAAAAGGAAATAGTCTCTAAATGGCTTAGTGCATTTTGTTTGTATATCTGTAAATTTTAATTCTTAATTATTTTCAAAATTGAAAGGCTTTGAAGACAATTGATAGAATGGAATTTAAAATAAAAATGGAAAAATGATAATCCAACTCCTAGTCTAAAATTCTAATTAAATTTACAATTCATACACAAAATATATGAGAAACAAAGAAAATACTCAACGATTGAACGTAAATGGTGCACATGTTTTATAGGGAAGGAATAAATAATTCTTTCAATCTTTTCAATCTTTTAGAAAAATTCTACAATGCTGTTGTCGAAGAAAGTATTTACTAATAAAGCCCAACTATAATGACACGGTAGACTCTCTCAATTTTCTGATCTTAATTTAGAACTTATTGACCTTACCAATAGTAAATGATAAAAAATGCAACAAAACTTGTGACAGTGATTATGATTTATGATTTGAGCGAATTATGGATTTAAAGTGCAAATTTTTATCCAACAAAGGATTATCATATAATGTAAAGCTTTATTTAAGGATTTCTAACTTTTGAAAATTGAGAAAGTTCAACTTGTACAAAAAAAAAAAAAAAAAAAAGAATGGGGATTTATTATGTGAAAATGGTAAAAGAAGTCTTCCATTAAAAATTTAAGATTCTACCATGAGTTGTTTCAAAATACATATTTTACTCAATAGGTGTTTACTCACATTCTTTCTTGACACATCGAGTTGAAAATAATTCCAAGATATACTCAATAAAGTATATATAATATATCAAAAACTTTGATATATTATAACTACTGCATTGAATATATGTTGGAATGATTTTCAACTCGATGTGGCAAAAAAGAAGTTTTTGGCTCCAGTAGGAGCAATAAATATAGATGATATTTCTCATGTTCTATGAAAGATATACATGGGGATCGAATAATATAAAACAATCTATAAATCAAGAAACAAAATCTAGAAAATCTTGCGGGAGATCCCTTCTATACTATACATAAAGGAGATAATATTATCAAATGAAGGGGTAAATGCATACGGTATAACTTACCTTCACTCATATATCAGCCAAAATCCTCCTGATTATTTAGCCATCTCAAAATCAAGATACGTAAAATCTGCAAGTTTATAGATAGAACCCTTCTAATCAATGCACGCTTTGTAGTGCACATTAATTACAAAATCTCAGACGAATTTAATTAGTTCTGTTGGCTACTATTGCTTCATCTTGTAAAGTGTAGACCTTGTTACACTATTTACTTTAGTATTTTGATTGCATAAACCGGTATTAATATTTGTCAATCAATTTCTTTACCTTGTTTCCAACTAATTAATAATTATGTGGGAGATTGACTGCAAATTTTTTAGTTGAGAATGGAAAATTTTACTTTCAAATAATTAAGAAATTGCCCATGATCTAAATTTTTTTTAAGTCTTTAGCTGGCAAATATTTAAATTTTAATTGAAATGACTTCTTTAAAAATTTTAAAACTCTTAAGTGGTGAAAATACAATTTCGGATCAATGCCTAGGGGAGGGGGTCCATTTATGTTAGGACTAATTTTGACAAAAATCACCGTTGTTTTCACATTGCATGCTATTAGTGACACATGATGATCGAAGGTAACATTTGCCTGGGAATGCTTCTAATTGTAAATGGTAAAAGGAACAATTCATTTTCCGATATGAAAGATCAATATTCAATGTGACAAAATTTCTTAAAATTATTAGTCATAAATTGTAAAACAATAAAATTTCCATGAAAAATTCCTTGTTAAAAAAAAAAAAAAGAGCAAGAGTTATAAATGACGTATTTAAATTTCAAGAATCTCAAATCTGGAATTTATGAAATCTTATGGAAAGAACACAAATGAAACTTTTTCATAATATATCCTATTTCCCTTTTATCATTCACTCTTTTGTGCCTTCCTTTTGATCCTTTCAGGGCACGTCATGTGTAGTCATCCCTTATATCTTTCAATTTCCAACAGGATCTACTATTTTGTAAGATTATACCAAAAATTGAAAAGTACAAGAAGATGACAACAGATGAAGTGTCATAAGTGTCTCAATGAGATTTGAGTCATATACTACTTAGCACTTAATAATGCAAATGGAGTTGTTAAGGTAAATTTTTTTTTTTGGGTGTACATTTGCAATAATGTTTAGGTTAGTGTTGTATATCTTGAAAAAAATCTGAAAATAATTGCTTCAGATATTAGCAAATGAATGAACATAAATTTAGTGGTTAATGTTTTTCTTTAAAAAAAATTCTGAAGCCAATAAATTTTGAATCTCATAGTATATTTATTATTAACTACCACGACGCAATAAACTCAACAGTTAATTAAAATTGCCAAAATTTGTTTAAATCCTTACACTTTCAAAAATATTGTCTGGCCTACTATTGAACGCCACAAATACAATACTCTCCTCAATGTTTATGCAAATTGCTAAAAACACGTCCTTTGCCCCTTAACAAATTTAGGGGTGCTTGGTTACTGACACTCATTGTTGATATTTGAAAATAACTATTACTATTCTTTAATCAGATTTAAAGTGATTAATCAGGATCTTTATGATTCCACAAAATACTTTTCTATCAAATTTCTAAATCCTTTTGAGGGGAAATGATACCAATTCTATTACTAAACCAAACATGTTGAGGAAATAGTTAAAACTCATACTTATAGTTGAGTGAATGATATTCATAGTAATAGTGATTGAGGAATTTTAATCCAAACGAATCCTTAGTGCACTGGCCTTGTGTGTGATTTTGAATTGTTACATATAGTAGACAATTGTTGCACCCGAATGGCATAAGGGCCATGATAAACCGATATAAAATTGTCCAACCTGTACATTTTAAAAAAAAAATGTTGCTGGATAGAAATAGTTGGAGGTCATCATTGATGAAATTATTAGGGAGAAATTAGTCCAATAAATAATTTTATAAAATTAACAGATGTGGTCTATTTAATTTTTGAAATAACAAAAGGAATTTCTATAATTATGGCATACCCTACCGAAAAAAAATACCATCTTAATTGTGCGTTTTTCTACTCTTGTGCCCACGGGCGCAAGTTATATATCCTGATAAAAGTTTTAAAAACTTCCAATATTATAGGGGTGAAATATGTTATACACGTTAAAAGATCCTATAATTTCGCGAATTTGTTTTAAAATAGTGGAATATATACTAAAATTCAAATATTTGTCAAATCTTTACATAATTGGTAATAAAATCCCTAAAATCAGAAGGTTGTTAGAACTTTAACTAGGACGCAAGTTCAAAAAATCCATGTTACTTAGGGTCTGTTTAGTTGGATGTAAAATATTTTCTTAAGGAAATTGTTTTCCTAAGAAAACATTTTACATGGAAAATGTCATTTTCCATTCAATTTTCTGGTGTTTGGATGACTGTGTGAAAATCTTTTGGAAAATAATCTTTTTGATATTTTTTTATGTTTTTATTGTTAATATGAGTTAAATAGACTACTAACAATTGTAATAAATGTTTGACAAGTAAATATAGTTAACTAGAGATTGTTTTGTTTATAATTAATCTTCAAAATAATATAATGATAAAATATACACAATTATAATCAATATTATTGTGGAGCCCAAAATGATTAAAAAATTAGTTGATAAGAATTAAAAACAAAAATTAGTTTGATAATTGAAGCCATAAAAGTAAGGTTTAATGTCATTCTTGAACTTTAAAGAAAATAACTTACATTCATTGAGTATATAAGTTATTTTCAGCTAAAGGAAGGAAAATTTAAAAATATTTTACATAGAAAAATATTTTCTGACGTTTGGCACCAAAGAAAATTTTAAAAATATTTTCAGTCCAAACAAACAGACCCTTAATGCAAAAAAAAAAAAAAAAAATTTAACTGGACGCTTGACACAAAAACACAAGTTGAACATTAAAATTTTTTGTTGCACATCTAGCTGGGAGTTTCGAAGTAACTATTTTCCTTAATAACCGTACTTATGTGCCTAGTTATTGATTTAGTAGATCCTTAAGAGTCAAGAGTATGGTTATCTCTTTTTATTAGATTACAATTAAATTACAATTGTAATATCAAAACTAATGAACATGATTTTGAATCATGGACAACCTCATTCCAGACCTGGATGACACTTAATTTAGGATTTAGTCATCTTCGACGTAAATAGAAGCTTTTTTTGTTTTTTTTCTTTTGAACTCACCCAATATATATTCAACCTCTAAAAGAAATAATTATCCACACCAAAAAAGGTTTCCATTAAAATTAGTTAGCACCAAAAAAAGCAATGGCTATGGTAGGTAAAATTTATGTTCCTTTTATTTGGTAATAGTTTGGAGGTAAGATTCATATATCTCTTCTTCCCAGATTTCTTCATGATTAATAAACTAATACGGGTCTACGCTACCTCCACCACATCATATATATATATATATACATACATACTTGTTTTATGAAAATATTAAAGATTTCTTTCCTAATGCTCTTACATAGTCAAATTAATACATTCAATACAATTCGATAACAAAAAAAGAAAAAGTAATATCTGCATAATCCAAATAAGAAACTCCACATCTATACCTCCGTCTTGACCTTTGTAAAATTCCCATCTAGGTTCATTTTGCTCATTTAGGACCAGCTTATATCCCTTTCTCTCTCTCTCTCTCTCTCTCTCTCTCTCTCTCTCTCTCCATTGTGAGAGGAGATGGAAAGGAGGTCCACAACTCTGAGCTGTCTGCAAGAGAAATAATGTAGCTACATTAACGTCGAGTGCATCCCCTAGGAACCTATTTTTTGGCTCGAACTAAACGTCCAGTAGATGCATAAATCTCCCTAGAATTAACCGAGTCTCGAGTGTACTAGATTTAGAGGGAAGGAGGGAGCGACTAGTGGTAGAGTGGCAAGTGCAATGGCAGCCCAAAGAACTATAATGTTCTTGTCCCTTTTGATTTTGTCTGCTAATGGCATAATGGCTCTGACACAGCAACAAGAGTTGGATCGCATCATATTTCTCCCAGGGCAGCCACCAGTTTCATTCTCTCAGTTTTCAGGTTATGTAAAGGTCAATGAAGACCATGGAAGGGCTCTCTTCTATTGGTTGACAGAGGCCACTTCCAATCCTGAGAAGAAGCCTCTTGTTCTTTGGCTAAATGGAGGTTAGTTGATTTTCAATTTTGTCAAAACCAACCACCCCCCCCCCCCTCTTCCCCCCGGGGGAGAAAATGGGCCATTGGGAATTATTATTAGGATCCACATTTTATGCTTTAAGATTGAAAAATGGTAGAAAGTTGGGTGTTTTATGCACTTTAAAATGGTTTAAATCCATGAAAATGTTATGGAGGATAGACATTCACATGAAACACTACATTACTTTTGAGTTAAGGTTCCATGTATTATAGCAGGGAATTTGGACGCCAATTAAACAGTACTCACATGCATGCATAAACATTTTACTCCCTCTCTTCTTTAAATTTTTTTTTAATGGTCTCCTTGCAGTGACTTAATTAATTTGTATCAAAAGCTTGAATCTTAAAATACCAAGGAATAATCAGAATTTCCTTTAAGATGAATAGAATGCTAATGACAAACAAATAATATTTAGATAAATGTGTTTTGGAGTGAAACTTAACGATAAATATAGTAGTAATACAAAGAAAAGAATAATTAGGAAGGAATAAGAAAATTAATTTTGAAGGACTAATAATTTACAAAAATGACAAATTTGATCCCAGAATATTCTCTTTCACTCTCAACATGGTTCTTTCCTGAAGGATAATTGTTTTTTTTCTAAGGAAATTGGTGATGTAATGAAACAGGCTATTTTGGGAGTTTAATTTTATCATTTCACATAATTTAGTAATGATTAGATTGACCAGTCAGCCATTTATTTGTATTTGGTTTGTGTTTTGGCCATGGCATTGATTCCAAAGCTTATGCAAAAATATCAGAAAACATGAAGAATGCATGTTTTCTACTAGCCCCACTCCTGTCATTAACTCCTTTGCCATTTGCACGCCTACAACCACCCCTCATGCCTAACCCCACCAAGAAGTTCATCCATCTCCATCTATGAGTAATGAGTTATGGAGGGCTTTAAACTCAAATTCAGAGTGATTAGCGAACAATTCTGCTAATGTCACTATAACTATATAACTGGCTCAAAAGAAAGTGAAATTATACTGTTCATGGTGCCAAAACAAAGGGAATTATTTCTGTGCTTGTGATTTCTTACAGTGTCCTTCCCTTTTTGAGATTTATTCCTTGTATTTGAGAAACTTATTCTTTGTTTCGATGTGCTCAGAAAGCTTAAAAAGCTCTGTATATGGCCTCAGTTTTTTCGTCTTCATATCTTTGTTAATATCAAAGATGAGGAAGCATTTTCCATATCTACCTCACCAAAAAGTTGAACCACTTTTCTCAGTAGATGTACCATAGCTTTCATAAGCTAGCAACCAAACTGTCCTGTTCCCAACGGATCGAGGTCCTCAGGGAACCAAATAAAAATGGTCCAACCAATTGTCCTATCCACACAGCACTTTTTCCTATTTCTTTAAAAAACAATGTTACTACTAGTTATCCACAGTAGTGTACCAAAAATTAATAAATGCATGCAATAATACAGAAGGTCTTAATACGTTCTTCTTTAATAGGTTAAGCACGAGTTTAATATGGTGCACTTAGTAGATGCACTTAACATTTCGAAAGTTTAACAACTTTATCACTATTAGGTTACTGCAAATTTTGAAAAAGTAAACAACAATTTTTTTGCCAAACCAAACAAAAAGAACCTTCCAAAAATTGTGTATGTTTGATATTTTGCTGTTTCCTTTGGTGTAAAAGTAAAATATTTGTTGATTTGATTTGAGATATTATGCTAGAAGTTCAATAATGAAAATGCATAAAGCTCACTGTCTGTGTTCATTCTTGTGAGCACGCCTGTTCAGAAACTAACAAGGAAGAAGATGATAGTGATGATGATGATGGCCAGGAAGTGTCTGAGATATTCTGAGCAAAAGATGAAACAAACAAGAGATAATGTTATAGTTATATAGTAAATTGTGAAATTTAACTTTAGGTAAAAAGGGCTAAAAGTAAAATATTGCAACTGGCGTCTGTCAATAATTGAAGTTGACTACTCAGAAGTAAAAACAATGCAAAATATTAATGATTATGTTCAATGGGTTGGTGAGTTTGTGCATATTATTAAGGGAAGACTATTGAATATGCTTCTCAAAAGGATGCATAGATATTATGATTTCATGCGTTCATTTCTTTCAAGAAATTGCTTGTACCAATGCACGCAAATGGCCATCCTTCAAATTATTAGTATTAAAAGCATTAGATTTGTATATGCCCTTTATTATTTTCATTTAGTATTATGCTTTAAAATTTTGAATAAATTGATGTTACTTTGAATTGACATGTTTTAAGATTCGAAATTTTTAATATGTAGCTATGCCATAATTTTCTCCATTTCTAATTGATCATACGGTAAGTGTATTTAGATGTGGGCTAAAACTGGTCAAATATTTGGTAAAAGTAGTTGAATATGCGTGATAAACTAAAGTAAATTTCTTTCTCAACAAGCATTGGCGGAGAAAAGGTAGAGTCAAAGCTGGTAATTCATCTACACATTCACTATGCATTAAAAGTCAACTCATGAAAAAATAAAGAAAAAAGATTTTTATGGGAAACCGATGAAAAAACTACTAGGTCCAGAACTTTATCTTTTAGCTGTACTTTTTCCTCATTAAATGTGATTTAAATCCCTCTCAATTACAGATTCCTCCATGCCTGTACCCCTAGAACAAAATGTAAACATCATAACTATAATTCAATCAAAAAAAGAAAAAAAACGAAAGTAAACTATCCCCTACTTTTGTTAAGTCGACTGTTTATGACCAGGAATTGAACTTAAGTGACTGTTCAGGAATTGCTCTTGTGCCCGGACCAGGAATTGATTGTTAAATTTGAACCACATCTGATTCCCAAGTACAAAAAAAAAAAAAAAAATGGTAGTATTCTACTTGATATAGTGACTTTCAAGTTTGGCTCTGGTTAATTGTGTTTGATTATTCCTTTGAAGAAGTCAGCCAATTTGGATTTCATTTTAAGCAATAGTATGTACTATAGTGTTGGTATTACACAGCTTGTTATCTTACCTGGAGAAATGATTGGAAATTGCAGGACCGGGCTGTTCATCAGTGGCTTATGGGGCATCTGAGGAAATAGGGCCATTTCGTATTAACAAAACTGCTTCATCTCTCTACCTGAATAAATATTCATGGAATAGAGGTAACTGGCAGCATTCAAGTACTCGTTTAACCGTTACATAAATTCAATGGACAATTCCCAGCATAAATTATTTTTTATGATCAGAAATTTTTTTACTTTCATAATTTTTAGAGGCAAATATTCTCTTCCTGGAATCCCCGGCTGGCGTTGGTTTCTCATATACAAATACAAGTTCTGATCTCAAGGACTCCGGGGATAAAAGGACAGGTATATGGACTATTTCATTTTTATTACTTTAGTATGGTATTTCTAAGTGTTGACTCAAAAAATATAGCCAAGAAATTGGTACTACAATTTGCCATTGCTTAAATAGAGTAGCCAAATTTTGTCACAGCTCAGGATGCTCTAATTTTCCTCATACGGTGGATGTCAAGGTTTCCCCAGTACAAACATAGAGATTTCTACATCTCCGGCGAGAGCTATGCAGGTACTCAATGACCTAATTCAAGAGTAAAACATACATTTTTTTAGTTTGCAAAACCCTTTTTTCTTTTCTTTTTGGAGCAGAAAATAATCATATAAACTTTTGGATTGATCATGTTATTCGCTCACTCAGGCCATTATGTACCCCAGTTGGCTTTGAAAATCACCGAATACAACAAAAGAACTTCCCATCCAACCATCAATCTCAAAGGAATCATAGTAAGTTATATCAAATTTGTTGATCCTAAATGCTTTTGTTCAATATTTTTTGAAGTGACATGGTTTTCTATGCATAAATGCAGGTTGGAAATGCTGTGACTGATAATTACTATGACAATCTCGGAACTGTTTCATATTGGTGGAGTCATGCCATGATATCTGATAGAACTTACAAATCAATTCTAAAATCATGTAATTTCTCATCAGAAAATACCTCTAAGAAGTGTGATGATGTAGTAAATTATGCCATGCATCACGAATTCGGCAACATTGATCAGTATAGTATTTATACGCCAACTTGTACGGCATCAACCACAAACAGCACCTTGAAATCACTGAGGCTCAAGAACAGCCTCGTACGTCGAAGAATTTCAGGTTACGATCCATGTACTGAGAACTATGCTGAGATATACTATAATCGACCAGATGTTCAGAAAGCTTTTCATGCAAATTCTACCGGGATCCCATACAAATGGACTGCTTGCAGGTAATGCAATGTTGCACTTCAGTTAGTGAAAATATTTAATTTATATATGTGACATGAATTTAGACTCGCTCTGATGAATAAAACATGTCCCGTATGCCTCTGAAAGATAAATCATTTTGCTGATTTATGAATAGGTGCCTCCAAAACTATTCATGGTTTAACATGTAATTCCTTCTGTCAATTATGCGAAAAAATGTTTTTCATTCGAAAAATGGCAATGACTCTAGTAAATTTATCAATGTTGTTAACTAACAGTGTTTTCATTTCTTTTGGTTTATTTATGTGGCAGTGATGTACTTATAAAGAACTGGAAGGACTCTGATTTCTCAATACTGCCAACCTACAAGAAGTTGATAGCTGCTGATCTAAGAATATGGGTATTCAGGTACCGACTACAAAATTTAGCATTCAAAATTTTTGGAACTTTCCCCAAAAAAAAAAAAAAAAATTTGGAACTTTGAGAGCTTCCATACTGGGAGGACCATCCCATTTTCATATATATTGAGACAAAAAGTCGGTGATGGACAGTGACATACTGTCTCAATTAATTCATAGGGCAGTAGGCATGGAATTGGCTCACGATTCCAACCTCAATAATTCAGTCATTATGGCAAATCAGACAAATGAATTGAAAGTGAAGGCACCCATCGGTCCCTGGGTTTTCCCCAAACTCTTGCACCGGATGTACAATACTAGCCTAGGACACATTTTAGCCTCTAGAAATTGCGAAAATTTTGCAGGTCAATAACTGCCTTAGTCTAGATCTCATAGTAAGCCCCAAGATATTGTCAAAGAAAATGATGTTAGGGACACGAATCAAAGCCCTAGTACCGATAACTTACCTGTAGTCTTGCTAATTTGAACAAAGAAAATCAAACAAAAAATGGTAAAAGTAAAATGCATAGTTCATTTGAATTATGACTAATGTGGGATTTCCATTTTTTTGTGATGCAGTGGGGACACGGACTCAGTGGTACCAGTGACAGCCACAAGGTTCTCCTTGAGCCACCTGAATCTCAAAATCAAGACTAGATGGTATCCTTGGTATGTTGATGGTCAGGTAGGATTCTGTACACAACAAATCAATGCATCACGGATTCCCACGAATGTCAAAAGTTATAGCTAATGTCTTTGCAATGAAATTTGTTCTACAGGTAGGTGGCTGGACAGAGGTGTACAAAGGACTAACTTTTGCCACAGTAAGAGGAGCTGGCCATGAAGTCCCTTTATTTCAGCCCAAGAGAGCTTTAGTTCTTTTTCATTCATTCCTGGCAGGCAAAGCATTACCAAATTCTTGAACTTTCTCATACACACCAACAAGATTAGAACATTATATTGTATAAATATTGGAAAAGTTTTAAATGCACAAGCAAATTGATAAATGTCTTCACAGAAGTTTGGCGAGAATCAACTAGACTAGGAATCATGCATTTCAATTAATGGCTACATTTGTTTATCATTTTGGATAAGGTGATTCTATTACTTAAGAAAAGACGAAATAAATCTGCGACCAGGTAATTGTAGATGTCGAATTATGGCACCATGATCAGTTCTTAAAGTTCTTTTCTTTTCAAGTTACAGAAATTCCTAAGCTAATCAAAATTGGTATTGAAAATTTGCCTTCTTGGACTGTTATCTCGTCACAGTATAGCGCTAGAGGCTATTCATTTTCAGCTCAATATCCCCCTTCCTTCAAAACTTGCTTTTGTTCTAATAGATGCACTAAAATTAATCATCGATAGAAATTTTTGAGTAATAATCGAACTTCCAAAAAAAGTTTCTCGCAAACTTTGCATGTTTTCTGCCTCATCTTCAAAATAACTTATAATTATCCTTTAATTTCTAAATGATACTTTTTCATCCCTCACATATTCTAACTGTACCGTTTTAGTCTCGCATCTTCTAAATGTATCATTTTAATCTCGATATGCAAGTGCAACTATTGTTTACCTAAAACATCACTACCGTGTGATGTGAATTTAAAGGCAAAAAAGACATTATATCCAAATATTCCATACCGAGGCACATTAAACCATAAATAGTGTTTTCAAATTGCAATTTTTTTACAACCCCATTGATGGACTAATTCCAATTTCAGATATTTAAACAATTTGCTAGCCCAAATAATCCAATCCCGAGTACGAAATTCATACAAAAATTTTCCATTGAGACCTCACCTATAATGATGGATTAACCTTAGCCACAGTTTAAAGAGTTATCATTTTTGTTTTATAAACCTACACTATTACATGAGGAAGAGGATTTTGACATTGATGAGATTCAAACCTCCGACCTCTGGAGTGGAGTCATAGAACTCTAACCGCTCGACCCTCTATTTGTTCACAGAGAGTTATCATTCCTTAGGTCAAAGATTCACCAGAATCTTGACCTTTTTCCTCTACAGCAAAAGCTACAACATTTATATAGCTCTGGAAAATTCAAGTGATCAAGAAATTGGATCCTTATGTCGAAATGACCTATAGACGTTCAAGAATCAACTAAAATAGGAACCATTCGTTTTCAATTTGTATCAAGGCTAGCTACAATTGCTTCATAATTGAAAATGAAACTCTATTGCAAAAATGCGTTTAATTAATGGAAAATGACTTAGTTAATCTGTGCACTAATCCTTGGTGTATGTGAAGAATTGCCATGATTCGTACTGCTAACAAAATACCCTCCTCTATGTTTTGTGCCTCGATTAGCATAGACTCCAGTTTTAGCATCAACTAAAGCATTGTTAGTAAGCGATCTGTAATGACAACCGAAAGCCGCTGGAATGGAGCGGACCATTATAAGCCGCTAAATGTGCCGGTGGCATGCCTTGGTCGTGGAATGTGGTCCTTCTAAACTTTTATTTTACCCCAAAAAAAGAAAAAGACAAAATGACCTCTATTAGTGAACTGCTGCATTGTGATTTTTAGCCGGATAAATCATCTAGAAATATAGTCCCAGTTTTGGGCAACGTTTTTTTTTTTTTTTTTCCTGATCAATCTATATTATTACAATTGAAAAAAAAAAGAATAATATTAGTAAGATTTAAACTTCTGACTTTTGAGGTAGAGTCAACAAAGCTCTATTTGTTTTTGTCTTAGCAACTTAACTCTAATTTAAGGTAGGTGAATAAGCCCACTTTCCATTAAAAGCCCGTCCAACAAAACTCATATATTCCACCCCAGCTTTAATTGTAGCATAATCCGTGAGACTGTCAAGTCTCCTCACACCATGACAGTCGTACTTCTGACTAACCTTGATATCTTTGACATTTACAAATCAAGTTAACTTTTTTCTCGCATTTCAAAAAAAAAAAAAAAAGTTAACCTTTTCTCGTATCAAGTTTTGAGAGAAGATATTGTGATTTTGGAATAAGCAATTTTCTATTTAATGAAATATATACTATTATATTAGGGGAGGGAAATGATGTTAGTAAAATTCAAACCTCGACCTCTGTGTGTAATTATAAAGCTCCAACCGTTCTACCTCTATTCTTCGGAATAATCACCTGAATGACAATAACAATGTAATTATAAAGCTCCAACCGTTCTACCTCTATTCTTCGGAATAATCACCTGAATGACAATAACAATCCGCTAACAAAATGCCTTTTTTTCTTTTTCTTTTTTTTTTATCTATCTCTCTCTCTCTCTCTAAATCCATCAGCAACGGCTTACTGTTGTAACCTATTCTAACCAAACCTTACTTTAACCTATTTTAGAGAAGGGTCCAACAGGGCTAAAAATGAAGGGACCTCATTTCGCAAACCTGTTCACTTGCACCCATGAACTTTTGCCCAGAAAATTGCTTGAGATATGGCAGAGTTCTTCAACCCCCGCGACCTCTCAATATATTCACAGCCCCAGAGCACCCAATGGCAGATTTTTTCAAATGGACCCAGTCCATGTAGACCCAGTAATCCAGATCTGAATTCATATGAACCGAGTCCGTAATAGAATTGGCTTCTACTGGAGAGTGCATTGCAAGCTCCTGGCTAACTCATCTTTGACGTGCTTGATAGTTTAAAGAACTGGAAAAAATCCAGAAGGAAGCCGTACAAACGTGTAACAATTTGATCATAAAAAGGAAAGGTGGGTAAACTACCTGTGTCTAAGGTAGCGACGAGACTTAGCATCCAAGATTAGTAATCTAAAAGAATAATGGTAAATCATTTCTATTTCTGCATCACAATCTCCCTCTTTCTTCAAAAATTTCTGTCGCACTGATGGATACTCCATAATTATAGAGCTATGTCGAGTCATCAAGCAAATCAAGATTATTGTAAGATGTACAACTTTTACAATAAAGAAACTGCATAAAAAAGTGTATTAGTTTCAATTGATGTAATTTTCCTACATACTTCTTCAGCCAAAAATGGTCAATCATCTTATATGGTCAAAATTGAGGAACAAACTCTTTTTAGTATACAAGGTTTATGTTCCTCGATTGATAACTCTGATGTATTATTGTTTCAGTCCTTCACTGAGACCTGGTGGCATGCCCAAGCTCTGAGCAAGATCACTCATCCTTTCCTTCATTGCCTGCAACATTCGTGCGAAAAACTTTTCAGCACACCAAAAGTAAGAGGATTTCTGGATATTTACTCCTTTCTTTCTTGGAGAGCGAGAAAGAGAGATAGAAACATTAATAGAAGAATATAGTATTTTGACAAAAGGAAGGAGATTCACACCAGGACACTCTTCTGATGCGCATCCTTGTATGCTTCAGTTATCAAAAGGGAGAGTTTCTGCACGAGAGAGAGAGTGAGGATTGAGACGCTCACTAACAAGTAACAACAAGTGTCAATACTCTGAAATATTTTAAAGGTTTGCAGAACAGCAGCAGAAGTATTGAAACTTCAAAAAGCATCTGATAAAGAAAGGAACAATTCTTAAGCAATCCCTGCGCTTAAAAAGACAGTCCACTAGCATCCAGACATAAATTTCTTCGTGCAACAAAACTAATTACCGAGAAGAAGACTGTTAGATTGGAAAATGTGACATATATACAATTAAAAAATCAGAAGAAACCTGTCCTAAAGGAATTTACTCTTACAGTCGAGTCCATCAAATGACAATACCATGATGTAATACATACATTAGAAGGCAAATTCCAGCAGTCATCCACTTCTTCTGTAAGAGAAAATAAACACAAAAATTCTGCAATGTTGTTAATATATGGTCCTATAACTGTAAAATTATATACCCCATTTTATAGTCACCTGGGCAATATTAGTATCTACATTTCCCCTTCCGGTACGATACCGCAAAGGCACTGCAGAATGCTCCAAATAAATATCACTCAGGTATCTAAGCACTTGCTTCTGTGTAAATACACTCTTAATGTTCATGAATTAGACAGACAGAAAGATGGTATCCTAGCAGGTTGGTTTAATCCTCAACCAATGTAACCAATGTTAGTTAATTACGTAAACCTTCTATTACTTTGCCTGAGCAAATAGCGAATAGGCTTAAGGATATGGGAAAGCAACTATAAGAAAAAGAATCACCTCATGAACTTAGAGATGGGATCTTTTGTAAATGTGGTGGATATTATTATCTAGAGGTTAAGAAACTTAAAGGATTTTCCCCAGAAGTCATAAGAAATATGGCAACTCAAAGAACTATTTAAAGAGAGTAAAATACAAAGCTTGTAAGGAGAATCATAGACCGAGGGAATCTATTATAATGAAATGATTCTTCTGGGAATCACATTTTATGAACTCTTCTCTTACTGCCACTTTGCAGTTCAAGAGTGCTCACTACAGCAAAAGAAGTACGGATTTAATAAATTGGTTGATACTTGCACTGGTGCAGAGTATAACCATCATCATCAACACATAAAAACATCAAGGGACAAAATAAGGAATTTGCAGAAGAATACATTGAGTAATCATGCCATGACCTGTAAACAAATTTTAGGACAGTTGCAACAGATATCAAAACTAATTTTTCAAATCCTGGAGTAGCAACAATTGTAAAAATTTTAGATGGCTAATAAATGATATGCGACAAATAAAAGATATTTACATGGAAATCAGAAAATACCATTGAATGTGTACAAGCATTTACTGCATAATCAGAGCATTCAGTTTAGAGATCAAGTTTCTGCCTCCTTCTGATCTTATTGTTATCTCATATTTAGTGCAGATTAGTTTCATGAGAAGTCGGGTGTATTTCTTGTAATTTTTCCAAATGTTTCAACCATCTTTAAGCTTATGGACCAGCAATACAAAGAAAAAGTATGCTATATTCTGCTGTCAATGGTGTATCTAAGTTCAGGGATAAAAAGGGGTCCCGTCTTCTTCCCCAAGGAGTATATTCTAATAATGATTGTCATGCTCAAACAATCACATAAAAAAGCACATAATTATCAGCTTGACCTGAAGCAGCAGCAATAATAATAATAATAATAATAATAATAATAATAATAATAATAATAATTATTATTATTATTATTATTATTATTATTATTATTATTATTATCATCATCATCATCCACAACCTCCATATTTACATTTACTCTAATGCAGAATGCAAGTAGCATCTTCTCTTGATGGGGACAATTCACCATTTTTCTGGAATCAGTTCCCCAAAAGAGCAACAAAAAAGGTCTAACATAAAAATGGTCTTACAATATAGACATTTTGAGTTTGAATATGGACAACATAAAATGCGAAATCCATATTCATATTTAACAAACATTTTAAGAAGAGTAGGCAGAATTATAAAAACAGGTGGAGTGTATTTAATTACAAATCCACTTCCATACCTTGTATAGCCTCACTAAATGCTTTATAAGTCTGTTATACCCAAAATCATCAAACTCTACAAAAAATCCAAACATGCTACTTGTTGCACATCTTTCTGTGGATAATATTTATGGGTAGTATGCACACTAAGCTGATTGAGAAGCTAACTGGAGAAGAACTTACTAAGAGACATCTAAAGACAAGATCAAGTACTGTATGATACTCACTTCTGGTCCTAATTCCATTGCAGCCTCTGTGATTTCAGTACGCACAGGTTGCTGGTTCCCTGATAACGTAACCTGAATATGGTACAAAATGAAACTTTATCTAACTCCATATGGTGGAAGACATTCAAATCAGAAGAAATCTTTAAAGAGCACTCATCCAGACAAGATGTAGAAAATTTATGATAGGAAAGAAAGCAATTAGCTAATGGATCCCATTGACACATGGGGGTGTACATGTATTACTCGGGAATTTTTGCAGGGGTAACCAGATGTTCTTAGAAGTTTTAACTAAAAGTAAAAATAAATTCGTTGGCCAACAAAAAACTTGGTTTGCAAATTTTGATGTTGATAGAAGTATTTGTGTAAAAGGAAAAAGAAATTTCAGCAAAGATTCTTAGTTACTTATTAATTCTTTGTACATGTACTGATTGTGCTACTTTTAAATGCAGAAATATTGAACTTAGAAATAATAAATTAAGCTACTCACAGAAAATTAAAATTCGTTCAGAATGCATGATTGCATTGAAATTGATATGCTTTTAAACCTAATAGGATTAAAAATCATAGAAGATATTACTGCCCAAATTTCCATCTAACCGTCTTTTACAGAAAACGCTTGACCTGGTCATGCAGGCAGAGGACATGGCCAAGGTGCTCATTTCAGTACATCACACTACCAAATTCACAAATTCTGCCTCTGACTTCCAATTATACCATTCTTGGTAAAAACCTTCAGCTAAAACTCTTCTTCTTGAAGAACCAGCTACTAAATATGAATATATTTTATCTGGCATTAAACTATTTGCCACTTATATTCAAGTTCAAGATCTAAATTCTGATCCCTACCAACTCGGAACCAAATATTTTAGCATTCTTCTCTATCTCAATTTATTCTTAAACGTCCTTTGCCTCTAACAACCAGATGTACACATGCAAATTTCCTTGACTTCTATGTATAAATCAAAAGAAAAATATAGACATTCATGATAGAAGTCACACCAATAAAAGTCCAAATTGGTATTGGACCATTGAGGATAATGAAATTGCTTATTCTCAAATTATATTCATCAGATTCCCTGAATTGAACATTGGGTATTATTTTATTCAACTATTTCTTTTAATCCAAAATATAACAATTTTGAATATCATTTCATTTATGGTGATCTGACAGAAAGTTTTACTGATGCTTTTTCTTATCAAAATTCTCATTTCAAAGATGCATGGTGGATCCGGTTATCTAAAAGCTTTTTTTATACCGAAATTCTGTCATTGTTTTTTGGATGGTTTCAAAATTTTGGACCAATTAATTCTATTTTCCTTGATAACCTTCAGAAACTTTTTGATGAATTCCAGTCTCATAATTCTTAATCTTTTAAAAAACAAAAATTTTCAAAAAACTAATGCTATATTTTTTTAGCAAAATTTCAAGTTCCCCCATGCATTGTACAGAAATATGATACCTCACTCCGTACTGGAGGACTACCTTAATTGAAAAGAGAAATTGGATGTCAATGGTGGCCATAAACAGAAATTGACCGTGAATACACATAACAAAATTTAAATATTCATCAGACGTGCAGCAAAAAATTAAAAATAATAATAAATCTCCAGAAAAATAAAGTCTGAATGAATCAAACAATTTTCAGCTAAATTGGATGGAATGTTTACCCCAGAAAGCCCAGACAATGAGAAAAAGAAATTTGAGGACAAAAAAGAAAACAATTCAGAATATGAAGAAGACTCTGAATATGACATGATCCTGATGAAATTCCTTTTAAAAAATCTCTTTGCTGATTTGGAATCTTCCCAACTACAACAAATTTTGGGACCATTACTGAAAGAGAGAATTAAAGGAAAATCAAAGAAGGCCTCAGATTCCAAGACAAGTACTGGTGAATATAAAGCTGATTCCAATCTTTAGCATATCCAAAAACATAAGTCAAGGGAATCGACATCTTTTAAGAATTCTGAAAATGCGCTTCATGCAACTATAACTACACATTCTAAAAACTGACTTGACAAGAGTAAAAGCGTTGCTGTTCAGGTACACTTCACTTACATCATGGTGTAGTTTGAGCTAAGAAAAATTGCAACATTCCAGAGGAAATCTTCCTCAACAGTGTTGGAAATTAAAAGAACATAACAACATCCATCCTGATTATAAAGAAGAAGCAAGAACCAACCAAAAAAAAAGGTTCAATGCCAAAAAATTACAGAAAAGAATTCCAAATTTGTTATTTCTTACATACACCAATAAGCCCCATAACTAGCATCACTCCTTACAACTACTAATTTTTAAATTTCCGAAGCAGACTTCAGTTAATAAATTAAGGTACATTTTCTTGCTTTTGTACATATCAATAAAATATAATTAAAATAGATATCACAGCTAGTTAGTTCAGTCAACATTTGATATGGAAATATTAGCTGTCCAACAGAAAATCCTAGAAAAAAAATTTAGTTACCTAAATTGTTTTCACGACTTATATAGTAATTTGGGATAGAAAATAAAAGGGAAAAATAAGATAAAAGCATTTTCACATAATTCTTTGAATTTGCCACATTAACATGAAAAACAACAGCTTTTACAATAGAATTTCTGTAAAAACGTTGTCTTTAATAATACTATCTGCATAAACTCCCCAGGCAAGATGAATGAAAGCTGAAGACTTGTACACCTATTTTCTTTATGTTGTTTCGTGTATATTTTTGCCACGTTGTTTTATCCTGAAAACCATGCTGTTTCCTGCCAGCATACCGAAAAGCCATGTTGTTTTAGGCTTGATGAATTCAGTTATTAACTTAGGCCTATGTTCATGAACCCAACAAGCAATTTTTGGTAAAGCTTTGACTCATTATATAAAACTCTATGTACAGAAAAAATTCTCGCTTTTTTATTGCGTATTTTCATTTTGTTTATGTTGTTCGCAGCTGATGCGGATGACGGGAAAGGAGCATGGGGCACTTTGCAGTTTTATGCACCAGACATATGACGTGTTTAGAGTTTCTTGCTAACTATTCTAAAATTTACACCCAGATCAGGTTCTTTGCAGTTTTCTGCACCAGACGCATAACACGTTCATGGTTTCTTGCTGACCATTCCAAAATTTACACTGAGATCAGATTCTACAAATTCAACAAATTAGGTACCATAATATGAAACGACAAATAAAAAAATAACATACCTTAACAAGCTCACCCTCACAATAACCATCAAACTCTGCCCTGCAAAAGGAACACAGAAGTAGGAAAAATAAAGATTGATACTAAAGTCATTAAAAAGTCATGGATTATTATTGTGGTACAACAGAACTTACGCAGCAAGTTCTTTTTGCACGCGCACAGCCTCAACTTGAACAACCATTTGGGCCTTCTTCACAGTGTCATATAAATTTTGCATGTTTCCGAGTATTCCTGCCTAAGATTAGACTAAGTCAAAATTTATTCTCAAAGAATAGATAATTTTACTTTGTTCATGCAAACCTACAAAAATTTCACAAACCTGATTATGTTGGGCAATTTTTAAGGTGAGACTGAGTTGCATCCTTCCTCATGGTAGTTAATAGTAACTATCATCTATAATATTCTACTAAAACAGGATCATTTTTCCAATTCTATTTTTTCTTTTGGTTTCTGATCATGGACATAGAAGTCTATGATGATTAGCAAAAGTTGAATTTGTACTCCACAAGCAAGCAAAAAGATTTAACATCTAGAAAGGAAACCAGCAGAAAAAACAAAGTCATACAACCATCAACTAGTTGATTATAAATTTGCATGCCCACAGATTATTAAATAGTTCAATTAGCTTGTCAACAGAAAATTTCGAGAGAATGACTATAGAAATCAAGAAACTAATGTTTCCCAATAATAATAATGACAATCATACTAACAACAAAAAATGATAGCTTCATCCCAGACCTTTGATGGTGTATCATCACTCTTGTCATTGTTGTCCTTTTTTCCTCCAAACAGACCACAAATTTGAAGTTTCCTATGAGGTT
Organism: Mitragyna speciosa; assembly: GCA_024721245.1. Lineage (NCBI taxonomy): Eukaryota > Viridiplantae > Streptophyta > Magnoliopsida > Gentianales > Rubiaceae > Mitragyna > Mitragyna speciosa. The sequence goes on along the minus strand of CM045553.1, from coordinate 10,766,089 downwards.
TCTTCTGATTTCCAGGCCAAGATAAGTTCCATGTGCCAAGTACATTTGTTTTTGCATTTAGTTTGTCTGCAAAGCAAATGACAAGACAACATTAGAAAAAACCTAGTGACATGTAAATCGAAAAACCCGACCACATGTGCCACGGAATACAGAGGCAGATAATACTTTAATAAAGCAATTAATTTGGAAAAAGAGTTATATTTGGAGAGTTTAATGTTAATCCACGAAGGCAGCTCTTGTAGAAATTATTAACTGCTTAACAAGAAGAATATGTCAACATATGCAATTGGACCTTTGTGCAACATCCCATTTAAGGACATTAAAAATCTTCATACATGCAGGGGGTTGTTTTGGATGCATATCTATTTTCTGGGGTTCATGAGACTTATAAACTACTCCAGACAACCTAATCAACGTAATTTCAAAAAGAAATGGGGGAGAGAAGGTGACCTGGGGGAAGAAAAGGAGAAATCCCTTATCACCATAGGCTTATACTTGTTAAACTTTCCAACCAGTTATGACAATCAGCAATATGAAAAATGAGGGAAAACCAAAAAGACAGCAAATCTCAAGTAGAGTAGTTTTTCATTCACATTTAGGTCCTCAATTGTTCCATAAACATTTCAGCCCCAAAATACTAGGTGAAACATTCAAACAGGGCCAATAATAACAACTGAAAATGCAAGCACAAGAAAATTGTTTCTGACAAAATCAGTCACAGGTCATGGCTAGCCTAACTAAACTTCCAAAGAAGGTTGGTACGAGTAAAGCAAGAATTCTCCAACTCACTAGTTCCCATGCTCTTCTTGAAGTAAATGACTTCATGCTATTTAACCCAACCCCAGCAATGAAGCCACCGATGGGAGTGAGTTGGGCCAGCCATTGACCAACATATCACTAGTAGCATTTCTCTGTTGAAAACACATACCATCTTCTTAAGACAAGGCTTTCCCAACAACTATCTCATGACTAAAGCAAGACCCACCAAAATTTTGGAATATTAATACAAGTGGTGCCAACTTCAATTTTGCTCTCAGGTTAGCCAAATATTTCTGTAGTGCGTAAGAAGTGTGCTTCTAACCACAAAATACTCTAAGCTGATATTTGGAAATTCTCAAACTACACAACAATAGGCGTAACCAGACTAAACAATTTCCAGAGATTACTCTTATTCTCCAGTACAGGTCAAGTATAGTAGCATAGCCTTGTCAGAAGTTAGTTGCCTTATCAAAATTCTGAAGGCAAAGGTGCATATAGCTCTTCTTCTCCTTCTGCTTGGGAAGTACTGTCACTTAAAATCCAAAATGCACACGTTTAGACAACTATTTGAGTCTCAGTTATATAAACATCCAATTCCACAATAACATAGAGCAAGAAATTGAATGAACCAATGTCATAATAAAAATTGAACTTTTAGTAACAGACAATTTACCGTAATTTAACAGTGACCCTTTGATTAAATAAAGAAATGCACAGAAGACATACTAAATTTAGCACTTTTCATCAATCAAAAGATCAAAAATCACCAAAAAGATGCTTTTTTTTCCATATATTGACGACCAAATTCAACATCATAGACACATATTAAAAACCCAGAAACCTCAGAAAGAGTAGAGGAGAGAGATTACAGAAGGAAGCTGAGGAAAGCTTAGGCTTTGTCCAGCTTTGAAGATATGAGAATTGAGCAGTGACGGCAGCCATTGACACCGTCATTTCACGCACTTACACACAGATGGAAGTTGTGAGGGTGAGGAGAGGAGGATAGATTACGGGGGAGGGTTCTTTAGCTTTTGCAAAAAGACAATTAAGTCACCATTTTTTTTTTCTTTTTAATAATTTGGGGAGAACTTCCTATGACGGATATACCAAGCGTGTGGACCAATGCATAAACTCAACATTCTTATTTATAGCGATTCGGCTAATTTGTTCTTCTTCATAATTTGGGGAGAACTTCCTATAACGGATATGCTAAGGGTGTGGACCAATCCATAAACTCAAACATTCTTATTTATAACGATTCAGCTAATTTGTTAGTCATATAATCTTTATTAATTGGTTACTCACTTAACTAGTTACATATGAAAGAAGATTCCATGTACGGCATTTTTCCGATAATAATACCAGTCACACTCCGCTTATTTAGTGACACAAACATAATACCGTTCATCTAATTTGTTAGTCGTATAATTTTTATTTATTGATTAATTGCTTAACTAGTTATTCGGTAGAAAAGAGTCCACCTATAGGTAGAGGCTGCAATCGGGTTGGGTTTTGGGTTGACGGGTCAGGTTGAAACCCAATTATAGGAGCCAACTCGTCAACCTAAACCCGACTGGCCAAACTCGTGAAGAGCTAACCTGAATACGACCCCTGGACCAAAAAAAGAAAAGGAAGGAGAAGAAGAAGAAAAAAGGAAAAAGAAAAAAAAGAAAAGATACCATCACACAAAAGGAACAAATATGTTTTTTGCATACACTAATATCAAAGTTACACACTATCATACAATTGATTTTTCCTACAATTTACTCTTCATAAACTTAGGTAGAATTCTTAATTTCTCTTACAACTTACTTAATCAATTGTCCAATAGGTGAATTTTGCGTTTGAATGTAGATGAGTGAAACAAAGTTACAAAATGTTTTTTTTTTTTCTGGTTTGCGGGTTGACCTGAACTCAACTTGTTTTCTTCGCAAGTTAGTTGATCCAACTTGATTTCGACCCGACCCACCAAGCTTAAACTCAAATTCGCTATTTTCAGGTTAGATTCATTTCGTGTTTTCGGACCGTGTTAGATATTGTTACCCCAACATATAGGGCTTTGAACTTGATACACATAAGAATCTATCTTGAAATAGTACGAGCGAATTCCACTTACCCTTTGGTGACTGTAACATGAGACTTATTGATTAAAAGGAAAAATTTTCATAAGTTATATTTGACTTCACTATCAAGTATGATATTAAATTGATTTGCCAAAATGAATAGGAAAATATATTAAAACAACATAAACATAAGTTCAAAGTAAAAATTTTGCTTGTACAATTCTAAATATTTCGCAACACAAATAATAAACAAATAAAGTATTTCTTTAATTAGTAATAAAAGCATATAATAATCATAGCATATAAACACATGATAAGATACAACTCAAAAAATAAAATGAAAATAAAAATCAAGTACGCTATTTAGATATTTGAGTTATCTTAGATCAAAGTATAAAATGTCGTAATAGTTCTCATACTTCTATAACATTTACAAATAGGCGTTAACAAACTTGATTGTCAAGGTAATTGGTTATATCATTATCCACTATAAATACCGCTTCCATAATGAAGGGAAGTAAGTCACATTTATTATATCAGCTGTCACTCAATTACTCTGCTGTGATTAACAATCTCACATCAACTCTATCTTTCTCGAGTAGGTTTGTCACTGAAAACTGAAGATCATGGCACCTCAACTCAACTCAGCTCCGATGTGTCTGATTTCTACAATTGCAAAGCATAAATTGAAATATAGAGTAAGGTGGAAACAAAAACATCAGTCTAGCTATCATGTGTAAATTTCTAACCATAATCATCAGTCCAACTAAATTTCTACCATACCTTTGTTATAAGTAAGGTAAAAAGTATTCCAACAGGTGATCTTTGTATAATTCAGAGCTGTATCTAGCATTTAAAGGCTACACAAAATTTGAAGATTAAAGACAACAACAATTTTATAAAAAAAAAATACTAAGTTTGTTACAAGTTGATTGTAGCTATTTTGGAGTTTAAGTTGAAAATTGTTTTTGTTTGCTAACATGTAGGCTTTTTACTTATTTATAACTAATTAAGTTCATTCTATTTTCTTGACTATTCTTGCTTATCATTCCTACTATGAGAACATTTAACAGTTTTTCTTAATCTTGTGCATAGCTTTTTTATCTATACTTTTTCTACATTAAAAATTTAGAGGTCAAGAAATGACTCTTTGAAGTCCTAGAATTCAACAGGTTGGCTTTTTTTTTTTTTTTTTTTTGAATAAACAAGTTGGCTTTAGAAAACATAACGTTATTGAAATGGTCCCAAAGATTGTGGGTCACCGTTATCCATTATCCTCAGGCCCAACTCTTCCCAACACCACCAAATGGGCAACTACAAATAGAATGCCCTCCACTCTCCATTGTCCACCTTTTCTTGTCTCTCTTTCACACACACACTTGCATAAAAGCCAACAAATTCAGAAACGTTGATAGGATCACAGGACTAGGGAGTGGAACAATGAAAGTGGTAAGAAGGGAGGAGTTATGTGTGTTACAGACAAAAACAAAATTGTTATAGAAGTAAACCAAACTTCAAGAAACCCACAGTTTTTATACAGTTTTTATCTTTTTTGTATTTTGTTGAGCTGTTTCTTGGATACCACCCCACCCACTTAAAAGCTAGTATCAATAGTAAATAGCATACAGTTTCTACTCTACGTGGGTGGTGGTGGTGGAGGATTTACGTAGTACAAATCCACTGTATTGATTCAATCACACTACTATTGTTTAGTTTACAATATGAAGTCCTAGTACCATATTAGGTGGGAATGGATTTTTTAGCATTAATAACAGTGAGGCAGTTACATTTGCATGATGAGATTGGGATCCATAGTGGGATTTGGTAAAGATCTTCAGCTTCAACCTCTACTTGCCTATAAGAGTTGATGGTATCAAGTTTTGTAGTTTCTAGGGTAGTGGGTGGGGGTGGCGGCTGAAGATTGTTTGGTGCCACAAGATTTTGAGAAGTTAGGTATGAAATATGGCATTGGTGCTTCACATAAGAAAAGAAAAGAACCTAAACATGGTAGTATTAACTCGTTGGTTGCTATATACATATACGTGCAATAAAATTACTAGCTCATATATAACAGATAAGGGACAGAGAAGTAACCGAAAAAGGTGATGTTGGTAGAAAACTTGATCATCATGGTTTCCAATAGCAGGCTAATTGACTCGTTCAAAGAAGCTTGGCATTTGGAAGTCTCTTATCCTCTCATAAAACAAGAAAGAAAGTGACAATGAAAGGGCAAAATTGTTATTTCACATAACTGGCCCAAATTATAATAATGTAAAAAGGCATCACCATCAAAGCAGCCATCCACAATTTCCAAAGCTCAAAAACAAGGTACTACTCACAACTGCAACCCATCAGAAACAGGCATCCTCTCATTTTATTTCTCTCTCTTACTACTGCTTTTTCAGCACCTTCTCATCATCTCATCCGCATTCCTTTCTCCCTCTAGCAAAACTGTCAAAACATAAATATATTCATAGAGAATCCTCTCTCTCTCTCTCTCACACACACGCGCGCGCAAAGCCTATATTATGTTATCAAAACTATCTATACCCCATATTCATATGTCCTCAACAGAAGAGGCAAATATAGAAGAAAGATCAAAAAGAGAAGAAACATAGAAACTCCATCAAAAACAAAGAAGAGTCCACACATAACAACTCTCTCTCTCTCTCTCTCTCTCATCTTAATGGCCCAGCTGGACCAAAATTTATGTAGAAGAAAAACAAAAAAGAGAGAGAATGGAAAACAAAGAAAGCAAGAAAGAAAGAAGAGATGTCTTCAAATGTCCTCCAACCAAACCCACCTCATACATTTTCACACAATGCACGCTACATGCACCAAAACACCTAAGGCTATTGATAGGTCTCAAGATGGTCAAGCATGTGCCAATGGAGTTGCCAACGGAGTTGAGCGAGCTTCCAAGATGTATGATGACATGCTTAGAGGCTTGAATGGACCAACGACTAGATCATGAGCTAGGAGAATGAAGAACGCTTTGTATGGTTTTATTTTGGACACATTAGATGAAGTGTGCAAAGCAAACAACATGGATCCTTTTTCACTGGTTGTACATTATTTACGGGCTGAACAAGATGGTCCACATGTAAACCTTGAAGAGATGGAAGAAGATTGCTCTATGGTGTGTTCAAGCTTGGATTGAAGACTCACGAGCTTGGGCTGTTTTGCTTAGTGTGGAGTATATGGTTGCTTGTGAGCCCAAGTTCGTGCTTCTAGATATTTATTTTTCCTGATTGTATCTAGTTTAATTAGCTAAGTTAATTATGTGTTTATTTAATTACATGATTAATTAGCTAGTTAATTTGTAGGGATTGACTGAAAGCCCTAGATTGTATATTAGCCTCTATAAGGCTTGTTCGTTTCTTTTGGAGAATACAGACCATTAATAATATTTTAAGAGATTCTTCTTTCAATTTTTTTGATTCTTTAGTGATTGAGAACCTTCTTCAGTCTTATCAAACTTTACTTGTGGCGACCAACCAATCTTACTTAGAGTTCTCTTGTGATTTTGATCAAGTTAGTTAGAACTAGGTTGAACGATTGAACAAGCTTAATTCAGTTCATCTTAGTTGCCGAGGAACAAGTTCATTTTCAAGGAAAAAATTTTGAGCACCCTACTCCACTTCAAGGTACTTGGATTCACGAGTCTAAAGGAGTTTTGAGTTCAACAAGTGGTAAATCTAAAATTCAAGGGTCTTGGCAAAACATATCTATGCACGCATCAATATGTTGCCAGAAATGCCCTTCTGCAACCCCCCAAAAAATCCCCATCTTCATCACTGCTTCACTATCCCTCAAAAGAACATAATACCCACACCAAAACATGATACTAGTATTATATCCTTGCCTGATTTATGTGGGTTTTTTGGGCTTTGTTTTGTTCAGAGTATTCTCACAGAGAAAATAGGAAACGAAGCCAGAACCTTCTCATCTTGCCCCTCTCATCAATACACCCCTCTCTCACTTTTCTCCCTATTTTATGTCTTTTACCTTTTCTTTCTATTATAGCAGTTGTAGCCTGTTTTTCCTTTCCTTTTCTTTCTTTTGTCCTTATCTCTTTCTTCTTCTTTGGTCTCATAAATATTCTTTGGTTCATCTCTAACCATCTCTCTGAAATGGGCTATATATATTTATATATATATATATATATATTTACCACCTGCGTGGTTTGATCACTTCTGATGTCTAGGAAGATGAAAAGGTTGTTGGAGAAACACTTCGCCTTCCTCTTTATTGCGGTGGTGTTTATGAGGATGTTAAATCAGGCAGAAGCATCAGGCTCTCTTGCAAGACTATCAGGACTTGCAAAAAGTTTTAACTTTTTCCTTTTTTTCTTATTTTACCTTTGTTTGTTTTTCTTATTTTTGATAGAGATCTATGAACTTCTGTTGCATGGCTTTCTGGGTTTTGTCTATAGTGGTTTGATCTGATTTTGTTTGGGATTCTTAGTGTTATGCCTCCCTTTTTGGTGTTATGTTGATTTGAGAATTATTTACTGGGTTGATCAGGGTTCTCTTGTATAATTCTTTTGTGATACTCTTGTGTTCTTCATGTTTCTCCCTTTTTTGGGTTTCAGGGTTTTTTTTTTTTTTTTGGTTTTCTCTTCCCACTCCCCCTTGGGGAATAGGTTGGATAAGGGATAAGGATGATGGAATCAAATTTTGCTGGGATTAGGCATGTTATCTTTTGTTTTGCTCTTTGTTGGCATGTTATGTTTTTGCCTTGTGTGATATTTTTTCTCTGGTAGGGAGAAATTTAGGGTAAATCATGTTTTTCTAGTGATCTTAAGGCCTTAATAGTGCATGTCTACTTGTTGATTGGTTGAATTATAAAGGCTTTGTATAGTGTTGTGCTCCCCTTGGCTTTTGTTTAGTCATGTCTAGGTAGTGATCTTTATGCTTTTCTTAAAGAAATATTAGTGTTTTAAGTTCTTAGGTTTTTGGTTTCTGTTTCCATTGCGGGGTAGCTTTCCCAAATTTTATTGTATCACATAATATGTTTTTCATATACATTCTCCTCTTGCATATATAGGTGATGTTTGTGATTTAATTTATGTATTGGCTTTAGCAATTAAAATTTCCTTTTGATCAATGTGTTGTCCTTTATTAACTAATGGTTTGTTGCCTGTTTTGTTACTGAATCTATGGGAATATAAGTTTCTTTTTGTTTTTTTGAAATCCAATTTTGTGTCTATTAGCTCTAAATAAAACAATGAATTTCTTGTCCTACAGGAGACAGATGACATGAGAAACAAATTGGATGCTGCAAAACAAAGAAAATTGAGATTATTGGCCAAAGTTTGATATGATATTTGATCTTGATTCTTGTGATTGTTTGGAATATGATGCTTATTTTTTGTTGTGTATGTCATCAATTACAGTTTACTTCCTAATATATGTAATAACCTAAGTGTTAGGAAATTATATTTTCGTTTTGTGATTATTTTATTCTCATTACATTCTTTAGCTTGTGGTTGATTTCATTCTTCCAATTAGATTTAGAGTTAGATTAATGTGAACAGTTGTACCAAGGATGTGATACCAACACAAATTAGATTCTCTGTACTCATCTATGGTCTCATGTATTATTATTTTGAGGGATTATGCTTTGTATAGTTGTTGTATCATTTTCTTCATGCATGTGGAAACTGTTCTATTTTTTTTTTTTGTATCTATGCAGTTAATGTTGCACGTATTTGACAAATAATAATTCATCCCCTTATGTGGATTTTCACGCTGACAGGTTTTTACGACAAAGCCACAAGTATCTATTGAAAATGAAGTCTTTGAACTGCCCATAAGAACCGCCACTGAATTTAGAAAAGCAATACAACTCAAGCATGAAGGGTTCACGGAAGAGTGAAGCCATCCCATTCAAATTGCCTCCTCTTCCAAAACCAAAACCTAAAGAAAAAATGTATTCTGGGAAGGAAGCTACTATGAGAAACATAGCTCCAACACTTAATTTGAACCACAGGCAGACTTTAGATGGTGGAAAGGAAGCTACATGGTGTAGTCTAAGTCCTTTTTCTAAGTTGAACCTCAAAAAAAGGGTGGGCAGTGGGAGAGAACCTGTAGTTCTAACCTCATAACCAACTACTAATCTGAACCAAAGCCAAAAACTGCATGTGGCAAGTGATACTGCTTTTATGAGCAGGACACCAATATTTGATTTGAATCAGGATACTAATCATAGTGGAAAAAAAAACCACACTTCACAGTCAAGCTCCAACCTTTGACTTGAATTAGATTTCAGTAAATAATTTTAGACTGCATTCTTACGTTTTTTTTTTCAAATGGTAGTTATAATATTTTCTCACAGATATAATTTGGCTTGATTTTACAAGTAGAGAAAGAAGAACTAGAGAATAATTTTGAACCATTGAAGCTTGAGAAACCTAAAGTAGGCTTAAGTAGTGGTGGAAATGGGGAGCAGCCTAATGATATGAAGTTATCTGTGTGTAGAAATGCTGGGGAAGATTCATCTCGAATAGAGAAGCGAAAAATCTCATGGCAAGATCCAGTTGCTTTGAGGGTTTGAATTCTCTGTTTCTTGGAAGATGTAGAAACATCAATAGGAATACATCTTCGTAGGCTGAGAAAATGCTTGCCTTGCCTTAACAGCCAATTGGAGATTTGCAGTCAAGAATCTAAGAAGTCATAGTTTTGTTTTCCTTCTTTCCAAAGGAAAATTAGTTTGTATATCAAATACATAGCTATGTATAGTAAGAATTGCAATTGATGGAATATTATAGTTAATATATATAGTTTTTGCTTAGAATTTGTATAGTGTCCTTTGCTAGTTTGGCAGAGGAAATAGGAAAGTTGGAGTATTACGTACATTATTGCCAAAGTAGAACCATAGTTTCCTGCTTTCTTTATTTTGATTCCTTCGTTTGGATTGAGGTTAAAGAGTCTTGGCAGCCTACTAATCAAGAATTCAATGCTTTGTTTTGCTGTCGTAACAACTTGCTTGATTCTTGAGAATAAACTATTCTTCATGCAGATCCCGTGCAAGAAAAAGATTTTCCTTTTAGAGCCAAGAAAAGTCAGTAGTGCTTACAAACTGTTGCAGACTACCATTTTTTATTCTCATTTTACTCGGTTGGTGACTCGTGTGATTGTGCCCACTTTTCTAGTTTTCTTCTTCTTTTGACGGCAACAGATTCTAAATTCTTCAATGTGTGTTGTGATTGGGAGTGAGTATATTATATTGAGCTGAATTTTCAATTTCAACTAATGAAGCAATTGCAGAAGTAACGCATACTTTGGGAAGTTCAACTCAAAAGATGAGCCCATACACGCAAATGGTTTGCTAAATCTTTTGTGTTTCCACTTTTATTAGATCTTCTAGTTTATGACCTGGTCCAACCGAGAATTTTCAATGCCGAAAACACCGATCTAGAATTTTCGACATCCAAAACACCGAAACTTAAATGTTTTGAGGCTAGAGCAGCTCAAGAAGTTCAATAAAAAAATGAAGATCTTTGTCAAAATGACAAAAGCATGAGTTGCTATGGTTTGATTTCTTTTTTACCAACACATATACTACTACCCAGTGGTTTTCATACTATTCTTTTGGAAGCAAATGCCACAACAAAGGCTATCATACTTATTTTTTTTTTTGCAAAAAGTTAGATGACTATATTGATTACTATGTAATTACACTATCGCATCCCAAAATCGATAGTGCGGTGGTGTCGTTGATTGTCGCACCCAAAAAAGGCAGTCCAGTACATTGGCCATTTTCAAAAAGAAAGTTTTGAAAAAATTGTGCGTGTGTGAGAAAAAATTGAGTTTTTATTGAAAAAGTATTATTTAGAAAAAAATGATATTTAAAAAAAATAAGGCCGGGACTAAGAGTGCAACAGTTTTGGCCAACTAATTTTGAAAAAGGATTTTATTTTAAAATAGAGTCGTCACTTGGTATGGAATTAGGGTGTACAAAGTCACTCAAAAATCATTTAGCAAAACAAAAATAAAATTGTAGAAAAATGTTTGAAAACCTATTTTTTACTCTGGTCTATGAAAAAACTAGAGAAAAAGATCCAGGAGTCATATTTGAAGAAATGGAAGGCAAAGGCTTGCGCCCAAAACACCCTTCTACCTAATCGAGGCTAATTGCGAGATTTAATCAAAATTTTCTAAATTAACCCTAAGTTCTATTGCATTTGGATGTATCTATATGAATGCAAATTTTAATCTAAATGTGAGTATCAAGAGGGTCAAAATGTCCTGTTGAGGTTTCGTCTGGATTATTACATTAATTGCGAAACCTGAGTCGAGACCTCAAGGGAGTCGCGAATATCTATGCAAAATAAAATGTAAAAAGAAAAGAGAAATAGTAATATAGATAATAAGTAGTCGAAGAAAGTGAGAATGCAGCACAACAGGTACGGGGACTAACAACTCGTGACTGATATCTTTCTACTCACGAGGGGGGAATGACCTGCCAATCAACCACTTTCCACGTAAGTAGACGGCTATTTATAGTCGAATCACACAAAGGATTTAATTTCTAAGTGAAATGTATTCTAAATGTCATGCACTATTAAATGCTAAAATAGATAATAATGATAATTATATACATATATAAAAATCATGCAAAATAATAAAAAAAATTAAAAAGGGAATAGTGTGTGAAATGATGTAATATGCACATGAGTGCACCTAGTACTAAAATGATCTAAGGGCCTAGCGTTGGACTAGCCCTTTCTAGGAATCTCCACTAGCGTTGGACTAGCGGGGAAGTGAGAAAAGCCACAACTAGCGTTGGACCAGTGTGGTGACGGAACAATAAAATTGATAAAATATGAATTAATGTAATAAAGCATGAATTGAAAGCAAGTAAACATATAAAGACATAAAATAATACGTAGAAGCAAATAATACGTAAACATGATATTCTAGATGCAAATCCTAAGAAAAGCGTAAAATATATAATCACATAAGCATACGAAAAGAACATAAACCCTAGCTATTACATCGGAGAATTTAACTTACAATTAGGGGAAAAAATAAATAGTAAAATAACCTATCTATTACAGCTATCTATTTAAATACAAAACTTTTGCTAAAAATACAAAAGAAAAATAATCTAACTATTACATTGACTATCTAAATACAAAATATTCGCCAAATAATAAAATGTAAAAATTAAATAACATAAAGTAAATAAATATGCAAAAAGTATGTAAAATATGAAATACATGAAGAAAAGACATGAAAGTCACATAGGAGTATATTGGAGTTCATAAAGAAGAATAACGGGTAATGAGGGTACCTTTTTGAAGACCCGGTACAAATACTAATCAAAATAAACAAACAAATCAAGGAATCTCGGCGTAAACAAACAAAACCTAAAATATATGAGTATTCGCAAATGGGGCTAAGAACGTAAAGCCTAACAACTAAAAGGATTAAAAATAAATTTCTATAAAGCTTAAGGGGTAAAAATTAAAAATTCTAACTAATGAAGGGTCAAAAATGAAAATTCTTACAAGTCTAAGGAGTGTGATGCAAATTAAAGTAAATTGGGGGCAAAACAATAAATTTCAACAAAAATGGGGCAAAAACATAAATTAGAGGACCTAATTGAAAGAAATAAAATCTAAGGGGGTCAATTTGTAATTATTAAAGACTAAATTGCATAACTTTAGAAGAAGTTTAGGGGCCAATTAATAATACACAATAAAGCAGGATTGAGCATAAATATTGACTTTATTATAAAATGAGCCAAAGAAGAAAACATTAAACCAAATAAACTAATTAATTAAACTAACTAAATTAACAAAACTCAATAACAGAAATTATCAGAATTAAAAATGCTAAAATATGCAAAGGTAAACTAAATCAATTACCTAATTGAATTTAATTAACAACACAAATCAGCTAAACTAAAAACTAAACAAGGTGAAGACCAAAAGAAATTAATTAAAAATCCAAACCAACATGTTAAACTACCTATTAGGATTCAAAAACCCCAAAAATCCAAACTCTCTCTAAATCTCTTCTGGTTTTCTTCTCTTTCACTCTCTTCTCTCTCCCTTTCTCCGGTTTATCTCTATCTTTTTCTCCCCACTTCCCTGGTTCTCTTTCTTTCTTCCTCACTCCATTTTCTCTCTTCTTCTTCATCTGATATGCCCTTTTCTTTCTTTCTCACTCTCACCTCTCAAGCTCTTTCTTTCTTTCTCCAATTCATCTCCTCTCTTCCGCTCGATCTTTCTCTCTCTCTCTCTCTCTCTCTCTCATATTTCTCTGTTCTCTCTATCCTTTATTCCATTCTTCTTTTCTCTGGTTCTCCCCCCTTTTAGATTTCTCTCTTTTCTTTTCTGATTTTCCCTCTCTTTTTTTTTGTCTCCATTTTTCTCAACTTTCCCCTTCTCCGTCTTATTTTTCTTTCTGTTTTGGGTTCTCTCTCCAACTCTATTTTCTCTCTTCTTTCTCTTTTCTATTTTCTCCTCTTTCTCTTATTTTCTCTCACACCAAATCAGTTTCCCCCTCGCAGATTCGACCCTCTCTTTCCCTTTTCTTTCTGGTTTCTATCGCTTCCTTTCTTCTTTTTCTGTTTTAGCAATGCCAAGGGAGAAGTGGGAAACAAAGGTACTGGCAGTGAGATTATTAACCTTAGTAAAGGATGGTTTTGTATCTGTGTTTGTGCTTGGGTTCTTTGATGCTCGTTTTGCAAGTTGGAGAGACGCGACTTGGGTTATTCGAATGGCAATTTGGGACTGACTTAGGTGGTGGGGATCAACAGTGATGATTTTGACTATGATTTTGTATATGCAGGTTATGTTTGGGGTGGGTTTTATGCAGATGAAGTGGAAATTGGTGCTTCGATGGGGCTGAGATGGTGAAATTGTGGTGGTTATGGCTGGGCAAAGCTGGCGGTGGAGGATGGAGGCAACGGGAAAACTGGTGGCTTGGTTTATTGTATTTTGCAGGTGGTGAAGCAGATAGTGAGTTGTGGGCTTTTTTTGTGCTGATGAACGAAGTGGTGATGTGTGCGATTTAGTGGTTGATGATGATGTTTGTGTGCAGATTGTGAGGTAGAAATGGGATAAGGCATTGGTACTGGTGTGATAGTAATAGTGATAGAAGAGAGGAACTCACAGTGGAATTGGGGCTGTGGTTGGAGGTTGATTCCGATGGGTTGGTGGTAAGATAGAAAGAATGGTTGATAGGAGGTTGTATGGTGGTGATGGAGGGAGTTGTTGGGTGGCGGTGGAGTGATTGGGTTTGTGCCTATGATTTTGACGGTGGAACTATAGTGTGACTATGGCATCGACTGGGCGTGAATTGTTTTTGTTAATTAAGTGGTTTTGTAGGTTGAAGACAGGGGAGGAGAGGTTGTAGATGGGTTCTGGTCTTGGTGAATGGCAATGATTGTCCGGTGGTGTGGGTTGCTAACCGGTTATTGATGAAGTTGTTTTTCTTTGCAAGCTATTTGATGGTGATGGATGTCAGAAGATGGTGGTTGAACGGTGGTTCATAGGTTTTGTGGTAGATGTTAGGTTGTGAGGGAGAGAGGAGAGAGAGACGGTGAAGAAGAAACTACTAACCAGATGATGAAACGTAAAAATGGAAGGAAAAGAAAACTCAGAAAAAGAGAAAAGAAGCTTAAAGAGAAAACCCTAAAAAACAAGCTATAGAAATTCATCAAAACATTTAATAATCAGATGATTTTCTCATGATCGGAATGTTAAAAATGCATTATGAGGGTCTAAGATGATACCTTGTAATAAAAATGACTAAATTGAACCTTGCTTTCTTGATGGAATGAAGGCTGGATTTTCTTGCAATGTTCTTGATGTTCTTGATGTTTTGGTCTTTTGATTTTAGTGTGTGTAAGTGCAGTGTGTTAATGTGTGTGTTTGATTTTAGTATGCGAAAAAAGTGTGTGTTAGTGTGTGGATGGGATTTTAGTGTGTGAAAAAGTGTGAAAGTGTGTTTAAGAGTAGAAGAGTGTATCTAGTATTTTTCTAATTAAGTCTTTTTATTTTTTAATGGGGGTATTTATAGAGCCAAGTAGTCTTGGCCTCCAAGAATACCCCAAAATTATCAAAATGTCACTAGTAATAAAAATCTTAATTTTTATTTTTAAAAAATATTTTTGACTCAAAAAAATCAAAAATTAATACAAAAAAATGACAATAAACTCCAAAATTTGTCACAAAATTCAAAGTAGATTTCAAGATTTAAAAAATAAACATTAGAGCACAAAACTAGCCAAACATGCGTTCGAGATGTGAAAAGACGATTTTGCCCTGGGTCAAACAAAAATACACAAAAAATAGCTATTGGTCTCAAAAAATTGTCAAAAATTAAAACTAAGCTTAAAATCATAGAAAATGAATTTAGGACTCAAAAATTGGTGAAAAATGTGTTTGGAATATGAAATAATTTTGCCCCTGAATACGGTATTTAAAGAAAAAATAGCAATCATCCCCGAAAAAATATAAAAAATTTAGAAACATACTTAAAGAGTCAAAAAAATACATTTGGGGACCTAAAATGAGCAAAAATAGTGTTCATGAGGTGAAATTATTATTTTGCCCTTATACTAGTAAAATATAGAAGAAAATACCAATTAAACCCGAAAAAATCACAGAAAATTAAAAAATACGTATGAAAGTAAAAATATAAATTTAAAACTTCTAAAGCTAATGTAAAAATATTTACAAGTAAAAATTATATTTTGTCCTTGAGATTATTGATTTTGTTCTCCCTTTTTATTGAAAATTAGAATTTGACCCTAAAAATGTAAACATGTCTCTAATATTTGAAAAATAAATAGTTTGTCAAAATTTGGTGTATGACACAAAAGGTACAAAAAGGACAACTGTCCTTGCAGGTTGCGCGTAAATTCATTAATTTACATTGGGAAATTACCTTCCCAAACTACAGCACTTTTAAGTCTAGCAGCAAATTTTGCTATTCCAGTATTGATCTTACTATCTTCCTTACTAATACAATCAAATGAGAAAAAAAGGAAACAGATAACTTAAAAATATAATGTTCGCCAAAGTGGTTGCACAGATAGCATCATTTCGCTATTTACTGAGCGACTTTCGGATCAAATGCTTAACAGGATATTGGATATTTATCCCCTGCCATTCCTGTTGCTTAGCTAATAGTATGGCAAATTTAATCACATTTGCTTCTTCTAGTTCCTCATCAGCTTCCTTTCTTTTGGTGCTACCCAAATGTATTTTAGGCTATCATTGTGATTCCACACCACAATACAATATCCTACCCTTTTTTGAATTCTGCAAATATTTATAGCTGTTTGTACTCTGATTCCTCCTCGTCTTACAATTGCTTGAGGGCCCTCTTGACTCTTATTACCTGTTTCTCCTCTGTTCACTTTTTCGTTTGTCTCTTGTATTCTCTCATATTCATCCCATTCTTGAGTTGCCTTCTGAATGGTTTCCCATCTAAAAATTGTTAGATTTTTTTAATCTAATTATGGGCTTATATTAATTGTGATTAATAGTTAATATAATATGGTCAAATATGAGACATAAAGTGGGCCATTTATTTTGGTTTAATTATTGGGCCTATTATTCTAATATAATAAGATGTGGATTAATTGTGTAGGCCTATTAGGCCCGTTAGGAATTGTTAAATGGAGACCTTATTGTGTCTAATATGTGAGGAGTGCTAGGTCCCCTCTCTAAGGATCTGAAAATAACGACTAAATTAAGTTTTTCTCTCTCTACCATTTAAGAGACTTAGTCATAAGATCCAAAGAGAAAAATTTAATGCACTTGATCATTGATCGTGTTCTTGCTTTCATTCAACATGGCGTTGGATAAAAAATCAGATTCTATCTAATTTTCTCTAAATTAGTATTCTAAGTATTCATTTATGATTTTAGGCGTAAAATAATTTTTATTCTAAAAATTGGTATCAGAGCATGTATACATGATCTTAGAATCTTTTTATATGAGAACCTGATTAAATTACATATATGTGTTGTCGATTTTATTTTTATGAAATATTATCGGCAATATAGAAGAAAATTAGCACCAGCATTTTTTTGCTTGTTATTGAGCGATAAAGCTAGTAACGGATGATCTCTTAGCATGAAAAAGTTACGTCTTTAATTTTGATCATGTATAAAGTTTGTTTCCTTTTTGTGCTTTCACATAGGGTTAATGATTGTCACGTTTCATTAACTATGCCTCTGATTTATCGATTGAGATTCTATTTTATGTTTCTCATGGACTGTATGCACCAAGCACTTTAAGATGACATATTAATTTTATATCGTCTTGCCGTGATCAATTTCGAGAGTTTCATGCTAAGGTATTAGTGCAATTTTTTAATTGCAAAATTTGGGCAACATGAATATGCTAAACCTGTGCCGAGTTGAATTATTTCTTGGTTTGGACAGCTTTACGTTGTGCCTTGTTTTGTTTAAGAAACCCGTCAACTTCGGCTTAGGTGATTTGACATTGACTTTGTGCAGATTCTTTTATTGATTAGATTTCAGCCTAGGCAACTACTGTTCCATAATGTGTTGTCCAGATTTTGGTGCACTAACTTGCTATATTCTTGTGATCGAGGCAATATATGTGACTAAGGAGATTAATTTTCTGGTTATAATTTAGGCTAGTGATAAATTGTTTCAAGGCCTAAATTCTAATATTAATCTCATAAGATTATATAAAGCCATAATAAAGTTATTTCATGTAATAAATATGAAATTTTAATTTTAGTGTGACATTAGAGATAATTGTATTTTAATATCTCATAAAGTTTAATTTTCATGCATTTAGCATTTTTTTTGGATGTTACATTGGAGAGAATATCTCTCTCATAAAGTTAGATCACAATGCTTTAGCTTATTTATTTAGTAACATTATTAAGAAATATTTTGTATATTTCATACGGATATGTTACATAAGAGTGTGATTGAAGACATCTATGGCCCCATGTCTATAAAGTTAAATCACACATTAAAGTTATTTTTCTGAGTAATATAAAGTGTATTCCTGCGTTAAAGAGAATTTTATAAATTGATTGAGCTATTGCCACTAAAGTGGTCTGTTCATTTAATTTATAGAATTTTAAACTTTAATGGTGAGGGATGTCTCTGATTAAGTACAAAATTCTTCTGCCCAAAGGTGTTGATTTTGTATAAGATTTAAAGATGACACATGAAACATATGATTGTGAAGTGACTTGTCTGAGTGGTCTATTCACCCAAAGGTGGTAGATTTATGAAGATAAGAATATATTATCAAATTGTTTAATGTGGAGAATTTAGAATTGCATGTTGTGTATTCTGCCCAAAGGTGTCTCATAATGATGTATCTAAATTCTCAATTGTGATTTTTGTTGACTTTTATTAATATTACCTTATACTTTGCTAATATAATGCATTGTATTTGATCTATTCAGTCACTTTTTCTGTCAACAATAACATGGTCACTATTGAAGTCTTGACTGGTTCAAACTTTAAGAAGTGGAAGCAAGATGTGGAATTTGCCATTGAGATGGCAGATGTGGATTTGGCTATGACCACATCAAAACCAGCAGAACTTACTGATGCTAGTACTGATGCACAAAAACAAGCACATACAGCCTGGTGGAGATCAAATCGCATGTGTTATCTCATAATGAAGAGGTCAATTCCTGAATACTTATTGAGCGGTCTTCTTAGCACTGATGTGGCTAAGGAGTTATTGACCGCAGTGTCCCTAAAGGTACAAAGTCTCATCAAATGCAGAAATAGGAATATTATTGAGAGAGCTTTATTTCATGAGGTATGATGGAGTTAGGTGGCATCAGGAAATACATCATTAAGATGGTCCACTATCAGACTAAACTGGAAGGCCTCAATATTTCTCTTCCTGACGCATGTATTGTGCATCAAGTCATTAAATATCCCTCCCTGCAGATTTTGGTTTACTCTTAACCACGTACAATTCTCAGGATGAGTCATGGGGTATCAATGACTTGATTACAAAGTGTGTTGCTGAAGAAGAGAAATTGAAGAATGAGAAACTACAAGCTGCTCTCATTGTGTCCAAGCCTAGTAAGAAGGGAAAGGGTAAGAAATCTAAATTTTCTACTCTTGTGAATGTTCAGAACAATAACTCTAGGTCAGTCAAATGCTGTGGGTGTCAATAAACTTGCTTTTAAGAAAGATAGGTGCCACTTCTGTAAAAAGAAAGGTCATTTTAAAGCGAACTGTCTCAAATACAAAGCTTGGTTAGAGAAACGTGAAAACAAAGGTAACTCTTTGGCTCTTGTTTTATATGAATCCAATTTAACTATTGCCCCTATCTGAATCTTGGTGGCTTGACTGTGGAGCAACTAATTATGTTGCATTCACTATGCAGGGATTTATAAGCACGAGGAAGCCAAATAAAGATGAGAGTAAACTTTTGGTTGGCAACAATATAGAGGTGGACGTAGAATTCATAGGAGTAGTTTGTTTAAATGTAGATTTTGAGTTTAAACTTATTTTAAGAAACACTTTCTATGTACCGTCTTTTAGACGAAATTTGGTTTCAGTTTCTATTTAGGACAAAGAAGGCTACATTTTTAGTATTAAAAATGTAAATATTTCCTCAACTTTTAATTCAAATGTTGTTGGCCATTGTATTTTGTCATATGGTTTATATAGATTGTGTTTAACTCCAAATGAAATTTATTCCACTGCATATAATGTTGAATAATTTGTTGCCAAAAGACCCCTAATTAAGAAAAGCCTTTCATGTTATGGCATAAAAGATTGGACCATATTTCTAGAGAAAGAGTAAAAAGGTTGATAAAAGATAACATCTTTCCTACTCTTAACTTTGATGACCTAGAAACATGTGTAGACTATTGTAGGAGAAAAATGACCAAAATTATGAAAAAGAGGTCAGTTCGCAGTAGTGATCTTTTACAGATTATTCATACAGATATAAGTGGCCCCTACTCACCCACTATATGTAATAATAAGTATTTTATTACATTCATTGATGATTTTTTTCGATATGGTTATATGTTTTTTATTAATGAAAAGTCTGAAACTGTTAATAAATTCAAGATTTTCAAGACTGAAGTTGAGAAACAGTTGAGAAAAATCATTAAGATTGTAAGATCTGATCGAGGAGGTGAGTATTATGGCAAACATGGAGTTGCAAGATAAGTAAAAGGTCCGTTTACCAAATACTTGGAAGACTGTGGCATTATTGCTCAGTTTACTATACCAGGTAGTCCTGAACAAAATGGTGTTGCTGAAAGACGAAATAGAACACTTAAAGATATGATGAGAAGCATGCAAAGTAAGGCCAATCTTCCTAACTATCTTTGGGGTGAGGCTATTAAAACAGCTTTATATATCCTCAATAGAGTGCCCAATAAGTCTGTTGCTAAAACTCCTTTTGAGTTGTGGACTGGACGCAAACCTAGTCTCAATCATTTTCGAGTATGGGAATGTCCTTCAGAGGTACGTCCTTTATAATCCTTATACAAGTAAGATGCATCCTAGATCTACTCGTTGTTATTTTATTGAATATTCTGAGCATTTCAAAGGTTATAAATTTTATTGTCAAGATAGAGGTGCTAGAATTGTAGAATCACAAACAGCAAAGTTTTTGAAACATGATGTGGACTGAATAAAAGTAACTCTAATATCAGCGAATGAGAATATACAAGGTTACAACAATTTATGTTCCTCAACCTATAGAATAAAAGTATTATGAAGTCTGAGTCTATGGTTGTTCCTTAAACTTGTGGATACACAGATTCTGATTTTGCTAGTTGTAAAGATGATAAAAGATTCACATCTAGTTGTATGTTTTCACATTGGCTTGGTGGTACTAGTTTCTTGAAAAAGTGTTAAACAGACACTGTTAGCTTAATCCACTATGCAGGCTAGAGTTTGTAGCATGTTATGGGGCAGCTTACATAGGGTGTATGGTTATACAATCTCATTACTGAGATGACCATTGTCAGTTCTGTATCAAGACCAATTGGAATATACTGTGATAATATTACTGCAGTATTATTCGCTAAGAATAATAAAAGTATCACAAGGGTCAAAGCATATGGAAATCAAATACTTGACCTTGAAAGAGTTGATAAAGAAAGGTGACAGTTGAAGTAGAAGCATATTATGACTGAATGTATTGTTGCTGATCCTTTAACTAAGGGACTCCACCTTAAGTGCTTTTAAAGGGCATGTTGCTAGCATGGGATTGGTTGAGTGCATTTGATGTTCTTGGTTAGTGGGAGTCAGTATATATGTTTGCTCTACTTATTTTTGTTTTGTTTGAGACATCATTTTGATGTTTTTTTGATTATTATAAATTTTGATAATAATAATAATTGATGATTCAGTCATATGGTATTTTATATTTTTTGTAAAGTCTTTACGACATGTGTCAGTCTTAAGCAAGAGCCTGGGACATTAATCGTTAGGCTGATGTGTATGTCTTGTGACACATAAAGATATTCTGGATATAAAGTTAAGTATAAGACATACAGGTTTAAATTGTTTAAACCATAAGGAATTTCTCTAGCATATTTGTGATGCATAAAGTAGAGAAATTGGTGACTGACAAGTAATAGCACATTATATAAACCAGTAAAGCTAGTGCTATTGTTACTTGCTACACTATCACATCTAGTTCATGTGGGCAAGATTCATTAGTATTTGTAACCATAGAAAGAATTGTGTCGCATTAATGATACAAATTCTGCTATGATTCAATATTGAGGATCTTGTTTGACAGAATAATACTTTAGAATAGTCTCTTGACCAACATACATTGAGCTCATAAAGTTTTAAAAGTATTATCTTGGTATAAAGAATTAGTCACAATTAATGTCGCCCAAAGTGGGAGGATGTTAGATTTTTTAATCTAATTATGGGCTTATATTAATTGTGATTAATAGTTAAGATAATATGGTCAAATATGAGACATAAAGTGGGCCATTTATTTTGGTTTAATTATTGGGCCTATTATTCTAGTATAATAAGATATGAATTAATTGTGTAGGCCTATTAGGCCCATTAGGGATTGTTAGATGGAGACCCTAATGTATCTAATATATAAGGAGTGCTAGATCCCCTCTCTAAGGATCTGAATATAACGACTAAATTAAGTTTTTCTCTTTCTACCATCTAAGAGACTTAGTCATAAGATTCGGAGAGAAGAATCTGAGTGCACTTGATCATTGATCGTGTTCTTGCTTCCATTCAACATGGCATTGGATCAAAAATCAAGTTCTATCTAATTTTCTCTCAATTAGTATTCTAAGTATTCATGTATGATCTTGGGTGTAGAATAATTTTTATTCTATCAGAAATGACTACCATATGTTAGACCTCAAGTGAGGTTCTAGCAAGTTGTTGGTCATCATACAACTGGATCGTTACTACTGAATTCAAAATTAAAATGTGCAGAATAAATGCTATATTGAAGTGGTGAGAGTCACCTTTGAAACATATGGTAGCCAAGTGGGTAAAGCTACTTTTCATTTCAAGTAGTAACTCAAATTTAATGCAGTACCTCATAGTAGTAATAGGTTGTTCTAAAGAGCAGAACAAAAAAATATTTAGAAGAAAAGGTCTCAAATCTTTCGATCAATTGAGGATCATTGAGTGGGGCAGAACTCTCAAATATCTATTTCCATTTTTACCCTAAAACTTCCCTCCAAAAAATAAGCTGATTTAACTTAAAAGGTTGGGTACCTTTATTTCATCTTCCAATATACTAGGCTAAATAAACAGAAATTTCGGACTTCATAATTTATGTCCTTTTAAAGCCACTGTTATTAGTGTTACATTGATATGTTAACTTCTCTCATTAAATGGATTTAGCTTTCATGTGCTACATTGGTTTCTTTAGTTTTGTTCTCATAATGTATTTTCAGTTAACAAATTGGTGAGATTCTTGGGCTTTTTTCTTTTGTTAGATCAAATCGAATATCTATTTTAATATTGAATATTCTAGTGACTAGTCTTCGATATGTTTTGTTAACTTGTTTCAAATTCAACTAATTTACTAATTAATTATATAATGGTAAAACTAAGATTAATGACCTTTTTTAGTAAAACCTTTTTGTCCATGTTCAATTAATTATTACACCTCAGAATAATTTAATCATTTCTGAAGAAAGAAATGACATGAAAATTGGGTTAAAGCAGGTTTTTCTTTTTTTCCCTTTCCCTCATCAAAATGTGGCTTTGTTTGTTTAAAGAAATATTTTATAAAAATTTTAAACACGTTTTCAAGGCACCTTTTTATCTCGTATATACATTTATTAAAAAAATCTTTAAAATAACTACATTAATATTTTTTTAAAAATACTTTAAAATATCCATCCGACACAGTATATTTCTAAGTGCTTTTTGGGCTGCATATGTCAGAGCACCCAGTTGGTCTAAAAGAGGGGATAAATCTACATTTCTAGGTGCTTCTTGGGCTGGGCTCCAGGTGTTAGAGCACGCCGGTGGTCTACAAGTGGGGCCAAATCTAGATTTCTATGTGCTTTTTGGGCTGTACGTGTCAGAGCACCCAGTTAACTAGATGTGGCGTTTGCTCCCTCTAGTACCCACCATCAGTTCAATTGGACCTATCCCGGGAATAAATTAGAATTAAATAATAACAGAATATAAATTGCCAATTGGAATTACAATATATGAGATTGACTCACAATCTGAGAATTACAGATTCTCATATGTAATCAATCTTGCATTCTAAGTATTATCTTGAACAAAATTATAAGAAAATGTATCCAAAATTTTCATTTGGGCTAACAATATTTAGTAACCATACTTTGGACACTCACCTCTTAATTTCTATGTTCTTGGGAATTCTGAAAAAAAAAAATCAGATACTTGTTGTACAGTGAGTTTTGCTCAACCATATACGGTTACAAAAATTAAAAGAGGTCGATGCTGATACAGTTGGCAATTATGTACAACACCTATTACACAAAGCAAAACTTTTATCGATTGCTATTCTTTTCATGTAATGGGAGTTCAAGGCATTATTGTTTTTTGATGTTTCAATTGTAAAAGTATTATTATTCTGTTAGAGTAAATGATCAATCATATTAAGGCATGATTATGCAATTTGAACGAGTAGTTTGCGGATCTTCACTCATGCAACAGAATACAACCAGTATTGGTATGTGAGTCCGTACCAATTTCAATGTTTGTTAAGGATCGTTTGCTTGTTTGCATGCCAAAATGATCGAAATTGATTTAATGGAATGCACAAAATCAGATGTGTACCCGATCAAGGACAGACAATATATTCCTCATGTATCGTGGAAAAGTATCAGTGAATTCATTCGTAAGTCCAAGGTCTTGCAACTACCAAGAACACCTTATCTTATTGAGGCAGATAAACACATACTACCATCATGAGACTAACACTATGTTTGGAGAAAGGAAATGGAGGGAAAAGAAAAGAAAGGAAAGAATTTTAAGATGTTCTTTTGTTTGGGAGTAAGAAAGGAAAAGAAGAGAAAATTTATTTAATCATTTTCCTTTATATTGGGAGGAAGGAAAGGGAAAGAAAAAAAAGGAAATGAAAGGAAAAGTTAGCTTGTTTTGGCCAAAAAAAAATTTTTTCAAATTTGGGCAGAAAAGGAATGAAAGTTTCTTTCTCGTCTTTTTTTTCTCACTTTTTTTTTTTCTTCTTTTCCTTTCCACTCCAACTCCCAAACTAAGCATAAGGATAAGCCATTTCCTGCAACAAAAGAAGCATTCTTTTTTTTTTGTCAATAATTAACAGTATACTATCTTACTTCTAACCTACACTATAGGGGATCTACATTATAGGGAAGAAGCCCAACTGAGTCTCGAAGGAACCGATGGAAACTGAACCACTATCGGACCAAACAAGTGCATTATGTACTCATTTAAATTTTTTATGGGATGTAGGGTTTGAACCCCTGACCCGTCACTCCACTTAGCCTTTACAGGCTTTGTGGTGACCAATCCAACCAAGTTAGGGTGATTAACAGAAAAAGCATTCGAACAGCTTAATTTTTGCTACAGGACAACTTGAAGCTGTATAGACTAGGACTCGACCACAACAATAGCCCTGTTGAGGTAAAACCAAGCATACAATAACCAAAAGAAATAAAAATAAATAACATTTTTCTAGCAATTTCATTTTGGAGATTTAAGCCCTGCATGCGTAGAGAAGACTATGGTATTCCAAAAAAGTTCCTACTGGGACGTTATAAACTGTGCCACTGATGTGGATGGACAAAGGGAGAAACAGAAAGAACTCGTTCACAATGCAAATTCAGAAACAACTGAGGAAAAGTAAGCAATTCACCTCCCCAGATGCAAGGTTTTGTTGCCACATGACCAATCAAGTAAACCGCCAACCTGTCTAACATAGTTACGCTTTCATTTCAATCAATCTGGAGTTCATGAAAATCCTAGTAGAAATTAATAACTAATCCGACAGCCTGGCAAATAAGTCATCTTGCCAGAGGCTAAGCTACAGACATTTGAATTGCACTTTGGGCTGGCGAATAACAGCTGGAATTACTGCCTTTGGAAAATCATACTGCAGATCTCCTATTTTTTTTACACTAACTGGATTTCCATGCAAAAAGTTAACCTCGATCAACAGTCAAGACCATCAGCATCTCTTGTTACTGCCTGATAATCTTCATCTTGCTCGGTAGCAGCCCCTCCAACATTTTCACAATTTTCATCATCTCCTTGTTTAGCAGCCTTATCAGAATCATTTAGTCCATGAATTTCCACAATCTGAGGGGTTGGAATAGATGTACCATTTTCCCTAGCTTTCTGAAGCCGGGCCATATGCTTCTTCCCCTTTCTATGTCCTTCCATCAAGTTTTCATGATAGGCTCCTACCTGGCACATTTCGCACCAAAATGTAAATCTTTTCTTTTTCTTTCGCCCTTTCTTAGGTGCTTTCTGAACTCCCAATTTTTTGTCCTTCAGATTGTCTGTCTTGTCACTTTCTTGCAAAATTGACCCATTAACTTCTTTTGTACTTTCTGTACTTGGATTATCATGCTGCGACGACTCACCAGTTTGATTCAACTGCAACAATTGCCCCCCTAATTTCAGTCCCTGATCTGAGCTCAAATTATGAGTGACTTCTACAGCAGGCCTGACGGTTTTCTTGGGAAATACACCAATGCCAATATTCTGACCATTCCTCTGCGTCCTCAATGCAGCTTCCTTGGACTTGTGTTTCTTTCCTTGGAGATGATCATTTAGACCACGCTCACTAGTGGCACTGACTTGACAAAGTGCACAACTCCACTCTTCCTTCGCTTTCTTCTTCGCAATATTAATTGATAAAAGCTCACGTGCACTCTCTTCTTCTGGTGATACAGCTTTCCGCTTCGCTCCAGAAAGATGTACCTCAGGTTTAGCCTGCACAAAATACTCACAAGGTCCATTTCAGGTTATTTAACTGGTAACAAGAAAGACAAATGATATAAAGATGACCCAAGAATTTCCACATTTCAATATTGCTTGAGAACAGCGTAGCAACGGATAATTCAGAATCAGAATAGATCAAGTCAAGGGAAACCACGAATCCTAGATCAAATAAGTACTCTAGTAAAGTCAAAACAATCTTCTGGCCCTTGGCTCTAAAGCTAAAAACACTCGAGATGTTCATTGTTGAAGAATTAAAACCACTTGCATATACCAAATGCAGGTGCTGGAAAAAACACTGGTGTGCATCTTGCACCAAGCACAATAGTACAAACCAATCCCAGCATAAAAGTACTCTCTGGGGCCCCAAAAAAAAAAATTATCATCCACTCATACCTTGTTCATTTAATTCTATCAGCATATACTGAAACCCTTTTTTAAGGGAGACTATCAACTTCACTAAAACCTACTATGTCATGATAATGATGCTTGGTTTTGCAACAGAGAGAGAGAGAGAGAGAGAGGATCAGGGGCAGAGAGCAAAGGTGGTCTGTCTAATTATAGGACAAAGGTCCCCTTAAACAGTGGTTGTGTTTGGATAGCATTTTTTGGAGATTTTTGGGAAAATTTTTTTGGAATTGTTTTTGGCATGAAAAATTTTTTGGTCAAAAAAGTACAAAAAATTTTTTGTCAAACTTTTTTCACCAAATTTTCATTTGAAATTCAAATAAACTTTAGAGATTTTTTGTAATTCTTCACAAAAACAAGGGTGTTTGTGTTCAAAATTTGTTTAGAAAAACTGAAAAAATCGTGAGTAACAAAATAAGATCTATTTTTGGTAGGTTTTGAGGTCGTATGACGAAGTGGACGGCGTAGCGGACGTCGAAACAGACGTCTGCTTCTTTAAGCGGACGATGAAGCGGACGTCTACTCCTTTAAGCGGACAATGAAGTGGACATCCGCTCCTTTAAGCGGATGTCCGCTACAACACAAAAGTGTCTTAGCGGACATCCGCTTCTTTAAGCGGAAAACGAGCTTCTTTAAACCACCATTATGTCACATCAAAAAATTTTTCACATTCAAACACTTTTTTCACCTTTTCCAAAAAGTCAACAAAAAACAATCCAAATAATTTTTTCAAATAATCTTCAAAAAACACTCCAAATAATCATATCCAAACGAAGCCAATATATTCCCAGTACCTTTTTAACTGCTAGGTCGAGCTCTACCTACAAATTGAATAATGCAAGAGCATAGATGCCATTATCCTAAATCATTTTCTGATTCTAGAAGCCACAAGATGACATACGGCACTAGGAAACTGCAAAGTCTCTGCAGAAATGCAT
This sequence comes from Mitragyna speciosa, assembly GCA_024721245.1. NCBI lineage: Eukaryota > Viridiplantae > Streptophyta > Magnoliopsida > Gentianales > Rubiaceae > Mitragyna > Mitragyna speciosa. The sequence goes on along the minus strand of CM045553.1, from coordinate 10,738,512 downwards.
TTCTTGAAAACCAGTTTCTGACTGCAGAAGCTACATCAGAATAAAATACATTTTCTCCTAGCATGTTTTAGGAATAAATGGTGTCCGGTGAGGTCCTAAATGGTGTCCACTGAGGCCTGATAAATTTTAGTATATTAACATTTGATTTTCCTGATCCAGATAGAAAAAATGCAACAGACAATCATGAGTGATGAGAAGTCCTGATCTAAACCGTGCATGTACTGACCCAGCATGCACGATTTGTATCAGTTGATCACATCAGTCTTGATTGGTAGTGGCACAATCACCTCTGTATACTTGAATATCCTACTGAGACCACCAACATAGGGTAAATTAAATTTGCCTACTTGCGTTCCAATAAAGTTCTAAACCTGCCCATAGTTTTTATTATTAACAAAAATGGCAAACTAGCTCCTAATTTTAGGCCCTTTATTTTAACTTAACGATACTATCCTTAATTTCAGACTTGAAACTCTATATGAAAGTTAAATAATTTTAAAAAGCTAATGAAAGGTCTGCACAATCATGATCAAACGCAGGAAGTACACTGCACTTTACCTAACTTAATGCCTAAACCGTAAAAGAATAAAGTTACAAATCCTAAATGACATGATAATACCAATTGAATTCTCTTCAAAGGATTCACAACTCAAATTCCAATTGATAAGGGAAAGATTTGATAATTGTTTATGGATTCAACTTGTAAAACATTAGAATTTCAACTAGTGATTCACAAGTGGCATCCATTAAATCTAGCCGCAAACAATTAGAATCAAAGTTTTTAATCCTTTCTTTAAGAGATCCTTAGATCATCTACTGTCGTACAACTTGGGATCAATGCCAATCTCACCTGTGTCTCGTAGTACTTCCTAAAACAAAACAAAGTGTGTCAATAGTTCAATAGCTTACATGTTCTCTTTGATGAAGACAGAATGTTCTCAAAATCAGAATTTTAAGCCTCCATGCCTACCAAAAAATTGTTATCATTTTGTACAGATAGCTCACTATCAAGGATGCTTGTAATGTGTATCTATCATTTCATATTAGTTCTCCCTGTCCTTCAGCAAAAGCCTTACAAGCTCATACCATTCATCCTCCTCCATCCAACTTATGGGTCTAAAAAACCATGTAGACTAAATAAATAATCACACTGGTTCCAAAAGCAGCAGCCGCAGAATGTCCCTAATGGATGCTTTTCTAAACAGTACTTTCTGCAGGAATAATTATTGTAACACAATAATAGAAACAAAAAAAAAATTCAGCCATGCCATAGTCTCTGTCACAGGTTTATTCAGCGTGTGTGTGACTGTACAGTAAGCTGATTAACAATGCATCATGATCAGTCAAACAAAATTCCAGAGGCATTTTAAGCCAAATATATTCAAGGAAACATACCGCAGGAAAGTAAATCAAAGTTCCCAAAGACTATTATCAGAACCACATAATTCCTTTGTTGATATTCAAAAACTTCTATTATGATACTGAATAAGCATTTGAGAATATCTGGTATACTTTTGCTTTTCATATGTACAATGATAACATTTCTTTTTCCTGCTATGTGCAATGATAACTAAATTGATAAGTTACACATGTCCATTGAAAATTTGGAAAACATGCCCTGCTAAGGACAGTGTCAAATGTCAACAAGATAACCTGGATCTGGTTTTGGCAGGCCGGAATAGCTGAACTAGCATGATGCAAAGCAGAAACTATTCCCCATTAACATCAATTTCTATAGGTAAACTGCAATGAAGAAAATGCGGCATTAGCACCTCCATACCAAAAAATTTAGTTGACACCCATTCAAAGAAGAGGTAATCAGCAAGGTTTCAAAAAGCAATGGGGAGTTTGCGCTTCTTTTCTACAGGGTCTGGCAGATATCAACTTTATCGAAGATGTAATCTGCAATTCGTCATAACAACAGACAAAGACCGACAAAAGATGGCAAAAAGTTTGTAGATTATCTAAAATGGTCACAAGAGTCACGAAAGTTCCTTCCAAAACTTGACGCACAATCTGAATCCACCAAAAAAATCTAAAACTTCACCAATTCTCAATGATACTCAAAACACACATCAGTAACATATGCAAATTCTCTTATGGACCTAAGTTCGCAAATTAAAATCCATAAATAAAGCTAAAAAGAATTGCATTTCTTTACGTTATACCTACAAACACAAGGTAGTAAGACCAAAAAACATGCCTTGAAACTCTCCGATGTTGCAGTATAAACTTTGGAAGTGCAAGAAACAGAAGAATACATACTGACCAGTATAACAATTTTATCTTTGTTGTTGTGAACATTTAAGGGCACTGGCAAAACCTCTTTAATCTTGGGCTCTACACTCCCTGGCTGAAAGGGCATAATTTCTAATCCCCCAATCTCACGTCTTGCTCTCCCTCCTAATTTCTCTTCTATTGATATTGCAATTCTCTCCTCCAATGACTGTCCCTTACCTTGCTGAAACGGAACCTCCCTTGGCTGGAACCCCATCCCACCTCCCAACTGATATGAAAATTTATCAAATGCACCCCCTCCTCTTGCTCGCAATGCCAATTCTCTTTCAATCATCATCTCCCTCCTTACTTCAGCCTCCAGCATTCGTTTCCTAGTTATATCTGCCAGAATTATTTCCTCTCTGATCCTCTCCTTCTCAAGTTCCCTCTGAATTGCCTCGGGAACATCATTATTGGTCCGAAAGTACTCATTGGCCAGTGCAAACCCCGAGCTAAAGTACTTGTTTGCCCTTCCAAAGCCCGAGCCGACATACTCATTGGCCTGTCCAAAGCCAGGACTTCTATAGCCCGCTGAATCAAAAACAAAACCAAAAAAAGAAGGGGGGGGGGGAAAAAAAAAGATCAGCTAGTTAATTTTAGTTCAACGGTGATCCATTCCAAACACCTTTCAGAAATTATATAAACACAGTTAAAAAACTAAACTAATAAGTATATTAAAATCAACTCCAAAAATCCTTGCTTTCTTCTAAAAAAAAAAAATCTGTTTTTCTACCTCTTTTTCTGCAAAAAATTGAACTTCTAGAAACTTTTTTTTTTTTTTAAATCGGTACGCAAATGCATGAATTCAATTTTCGGTATGTATTTGTGTAAGAAATGGTGAATAAAAAACAGTGTTTCAAGAAAAAAAAAACGGAAAAAATACATAAATTCGGGGAAAGATTAAAATGATAGAAAAATCCTTCCTCTATAATCTGCATTGGACCCAGCAATATAATTTAACCACCTAGAAGCCATAAAAATTACTCAATTTCTTCAAATTAAGTACGACTAATTTGGTCGCAGAAAAATCGGAGCAGAAAAAAAAACTTCAATTAGTTGAAACTATTAACAAAGTCATCGGTCATAACACAACAAAAGGAAAAAGGAAACAAAATTTACCCAAACAAATCAGTAAATTTACTTTCAGCAACAGTTTTTACTGAAAAAGGCTAGGAAAAAAAAAAGGCGTGAGAAAATGACCTCTGATGGCTTGTTCAGTGAAGTAAGTGTAGTCTGAAGACGACGGCGTTTGGTGTCCGTACGGAGGCGGAGGCGGTTGTTGATCGCCGGCTCTGTACTTGAATTCCATGCTCCCACTCGCACTTTACTCAGCAGAGTAACAACCAAAATTTTTGGGTTTTGCTTTTAAATTTTTTGCTTTATTGGAAAACGGGCCAGGGGACACCTGTCATAAAAAGGAGACACGTCACGCGCCTTCATCGGAGCGTAGAAGCACTTTGGGCCCCAAGTTGATTAATATTTGAGGCGAAATGTATCTGATTTAGGCAAATTTGTTAAAATATTGGCCAAAAAAAAGAAAATTCGGCATTTATAGGTGTCAGAAAAAATTTTTTGGTATCTAAAGGCGCCGCGTTTCTTAAACGCGGCGCTGAAATTTTTTTTTCAAATTTGTCAGGCACCGCGTTTCCCAAACGCGGCGTTTGGGAAACGCGGCGGTTACTGTTCACGGTACTTTTTTTACTGTTCACTTTTTTTTTTTTTTTTTTTAACAGAATAGGTAAGTGTTTAAGATTTTTTGTATTATTGTTTAGGTAGATTTATAGGATTTAAGTAAAAGTAATGAAGGTAATTCAATATTTGAATTGAAAAATTTTAGATTTAAAAATAATAAAGTTATAAACACCAAATTTTGATATACCACTAAATTTTCTAATATCTTGTGAGCCATTTTTTATTTTTCAGAATGGGAAATTTGGTTTTTAGAGAAAGTGTGCAAAAATCTTCCGGAAAATTATAATTTCAGCACGTAAATATATTTTTTGTCAATTTTTTATTTTTAAATTCATATTTATATCATCATACAAATTTCTAAATTTTGAAATTTTTCTAAATGAATCACTATTTTTTTAGGTATTACGTCAGTTCAAGGACAAAATAATCATTTCAATTTTTGAATACCTTTTTTTGGCTATTTTTGAATTCCAAACACATATTTCATACTTTTACGTATATTCTAAATTTGTGATAATTTTTCGGGTTCAAAAACTATTTTTTCTATAATGCATACATATATGAGGCAAAATCGTTTTTTTTTTTACCTAAAAAATTATCACAAATATAAAATGTGCTTAAAATTATGAAATATGAATTTAAGATTCTAAAAAAAATTAAAAATAACTATTTCGCCCTTGAATTGACGTGGTACACAAAAAAATAGTAGTTCATTTAAAAAAATTACAAAATTTAGAAATTTGTACAAGGGTATAAAATATGAATTTAAAAATCAAAAATTGACCAAAAAGGTATTTACGTGCTAAAATTATAATTTTACCAGAAGACTTTTGCACACTTTCTCTAAATACTAGATTTCACATTCGAAAAATAAAAAAATGACCTACAAGATATATTAAAAATTTAGTGGTATATCAAAATTTGGTATTTGTAGCTTTATTATTTTTAAATCTAAAATTTTTCAATTCAAATATTGAACTACCTCAATTACTTTTACTTAAATCTTATAAATCTACCTAAACAATAATACAAAAAATCTTAAATACTTACCTATTCTGTAAAAATAAAAATAAAAATAAAAATAAAAAAAAGTGAACAGTAAAAAAGTACCGTGAACAGTAACCGCCGCGTTTCCCAAACGCGGCGCTTGACTACTGTTCATGCGCCGCGTTTGGGAAACGCGGCGCCTGACAAATTTGAAAAAAAAATTTCAGCGCCGCGTTTCCCAAACGCGGCGCCTTTAGATGTCAAAAAAAATTTTCTGACACCTATAAATGCCGAATTTTTCTTTTTTTGGGAAATATTTTAACAAATTTGCCATCTGATTTAGTATTAATCTTTGTGTTGGTTTGAATATAATTTGTTAAATCATGATAATTAACTTATTGGTATGATAGGGCAATTTTAATTCGTATAAATTATTAAATTATGACATTTAAATTTTTTCAAACTAATTATTTTAGATTATAATTTAACCAACCGTATGAAGGTAAAATCTTCAATATTTAATACTTTTTCGAAGAAATTTGGCTTACAGTTTCTTTATTTTTTTTTGAGAGAATAAAGTCTATTATATTTTTTCATATTTCCCTTTACGATAATAGATTTAAGTTTGAGATTACTATAAGTTTACAGTTTTTTGGTTTATTTCTAATTGATTGAGTTTTTTTTTTTTTTATGAGTAACAAAATTTGGGTTTTGGCATGCTATAGATAAAAAAAGAAAAGATTAATCTTTGGATCTTAAATAAATGGGACATTTAATATTAAGAGATTTTTGGGATAAAGAATTTTGTTTCCTTATTTTTGTGATTAGTGGTAGAATTCCCGTTGTCCTTTTTTTTTTTTTTTTTTTTTTTGCTTAATTGTCTTTTTCACTCTAAACGGAAAAAAATAAAAAAGAATACGAGAAAGGAAAGTGCAAGGAAAAAGGTTTCATCTTTTATGACTTTCCAATCAAATTATTTTCATGCTTTGATCATTTGCCTTTCCCAATCAATTATGGAAGAAAGTTTCCATGCACGTTAAAGATCCATTAAATATTCATGCAATTAATTACTAGACGTGTATATATAATTTTTGTTTTCTTTCTTGCCCTATTTTCCATTGTCCCACAAAAGGATAGACAAGAGAGACAAAAAAATAATTTATATGCAAGTGATAGCATGTTGAACTACTAGTTACATTCACAACATTAGTATTTACAATGTTGCATCTAAAAAGAAAAAAAAAATAACGATTTTGATCTTCCATAATAATCTTTATGCCCTAAGACGTGCTTCTAATATAATATTAGGTGAATTGTGTACTTATTTTTTTAGCCACTCATTGAATTGCTAATTCAAAATCAAATAACAAATTTAAATTCAAGTCAAAATTTATCTACAAAAAGTAGATATTCTTACTTCTTGAAGGCCTTTAATATCAAATTGCATGTTTTGTCACAAAAAGATAATTCAATTTAATTCATTAGTCTTCAATTTGAATTATCAATTTGTGATAATTGAAATTTAATTGAAATTCAATTCATTCGTCCCTTTCAAAAAAAATTAATTCATTAGTCAAACAGTCAAAGAGCAATTAAACGTAATAAAAGCATGATATAGCAAAGTGAACGTTAATATTCAGTCGCGGTTGGGAAACATCCATTGCGCACGCGTGGATCTTGGGGTCTCGACGCTTGAATGAGATTTGAACAGCGCGAATTGCGAGAAAAAAGCTGCTCAGAATCTGTTGAATTTTCGCTCTTGAAACCATTCTCAGCTTTCAACTGCACTCAGATGCTCTTTTTTCGAAAGGGTAAACTGAGAAAGTTAAAACATACGAATTGGGAATCGGTACTTTGGATACCGTTGTCGGTCCATAATTGGCTCATCCAAATTCACCATCAAAGCAAAAAAGATTTGTAACGGAAGTGTACATAAATAAATTGCAAAAAATTCAACTACCAATCGTGACTAATCTCCTTTTTTTTTAGGTGTTATTCGGATTAAACTGTTCACGAATACAATTCAAATAGACTAAAAAAAGTTCGAGTTTAACTCTACTTAACAAATTGAAATTGAACACAAATTTTAATTTATTTGATAAATGAACGATTTTAAATTTATTCATTTATTAAACGAGCACAAATTTAAACATTAGATTTTGGCCTCAATTTAGCTTGAATAACATCTCTGCCCATTACTATGTATTACAAGTTGTTTTAATGTATGATGACAAATTTTTATTAACATTTGTTATATCATCATGTATTATATCATCATGTATTGGTGTAATTATGTATGACTAAATATCACATCACATGTAAGTATTTTTCTTACCAAGTCTAAATAATTATAGTATCGAACTAATGACATTTCATGTAAGATTCTCTTAGTATTCCTTCGCAGTTAAGGTTATTTCTCATTTAATTTAGTAAATTTTTTTTTCAAGATGCGGTTACATTAAGAACAACATCAATTAGTTAAGAAATTAAATGCTATTAGATTATTCTGGTATTTAATTTTGTCATTTAAACACCAGGTCAATTAATCTAAATCAAAAAAGTTATTTTAAGTGATACAGTTATTCTTCAAAAAAAGACATTTAATATTCCAAAATCTAAAACTTTTCGCATCAAATGTAAATTCATATTAGACTTATAAAATCGAAATTTTTCATAACATAAATATAAAAGGATTTTGAGCATATTAATGAATAACAGAAACTAACACCTAATTGAATTGTAAGGCTTGGTAACTACAATAAAGGCTCGGCATTAAATCAGTTTGGTAGCATTTCTTTTTTTTTTTTTTTTTTCCACCCTTCCTTTTTTCAAGTTGCAAAATAAATTTCAAAACCGAATTAACACTTTCTCTTTTCTTATAACAAATGTAAAAGCAGAGATTGTAAAATGTGATTATGCTTACTTTATTTTGATAACTTAAATGGAATAATTTCTCTGGCCAAATTTGGATGGCAACACATTGACAAAGATGATTGACTCATAAATCAAAATGTGAGAAACATGTAAAGATATGGAGAAGTTGAGGGGTGAATATGGTCAATAGGTTTAATGAAAAAATTGGTGTAGATTTAGAGTTCGAAAAGCTTTATGTTTCCCGCAATTAGCTTCAAATGATTTTGAGTAAAAGCTGTCGCTAAATCGTAATTTATTGTATTTGTGTTAATTTTATTTTTGTGAGTTAGTTGTAATCTCATTATATAAAAAAAAAAAAGAAAAATTGAAAGCCTGACATGGGGCAAGAATCCAAATTAGCAACATTTGAAGAATCAAGAGTAGATTTCATGGCAGCAACAGAGGAAAAGGGAATCAAGAAAGAAATCATTGTGACATTTGAATAATGCTTTCTTCTTTGCTCCGTTCTTCTTAACTTTTTTTTTTTTTCCAAATTTTTGAGATTTTGTCGTATTGAATACAATAATATAAATTTAGACTTCATTTTCCCTATTTAAATAATTTAATGAAGTGAGAAGGGGTTAATGCTAAAATCATCACCAAATCTAGATATACATTTTTATAAAGTTAACTAGTGTACTATTATGATAAGAAATTTCTATGAACACAAAACACTACGTAGTCTGAGGAAATAATTTTTTTTTTTAGTTCAACTAGAGAAATTAATTGTTTCTTTGTTAAAAAAATCGAATTTTCCGTTGCTCTTTTTCTTTTCGATGTAGGCAATGAAAAAGGGGAAGCCATGGGAAATGAAACCACTGCTTATAGGTACGTAGCAGCAATTCCTTGCTGCGTGACCAAAGAAAATCATTCCTCAAAAAAACTCAATTGGTACTCTTTTCCATTCTTCTCTCCTTTTTCTTCCCTTGTCTTTTCTTGTGGGGTTTAATTTTTTTTGTAAATTGATCACTGTGACAAAACCGATTTTCGCAAGTTACCTGATGCATCAAAACCACACTCCCCTAATTAGTTAAACTTTTCTCCTATGTCTTGAAACACGAAATTAGTACCCCATACCAATAAAATTTCTTCAACTCTTTGCTCATCTCTCCCGAGCTCTTTCTGGTGTTATGGTAAGTTCAACAAATTAAGATGCCATCTAGATGTAAACTCTTCTTAGAAATCCTTCTTGCTATCCTTGTTCAGCCATTTTGAGTTTTCCTGAGGAATGGCTGCTGCAGTTTAAGCTTCACGTTGAAGTGACTACGCATCAGTCATTGCTTGCCAACAGAAGAAGCATCCAAACACCTTAATTCTTGGTTACAGGAAAACATAAAGCTATAGAGTAGGACCAACCACAGCAATAGCCCTGATGCAGTAAAACCAAGGAGACAATAACCAAAAGAAACAAAAATAAATAACATTTTTCTAGCAATTTCGATTTGGAGATTTAAGCCCTGGTTGTGTACTGATGACTATGGCATTAAAAAATGCTCCACTTGAGGTGTTCTACACTGTGCCAGTGATGTGGATGGGCAAAGAAGAAAACACAAAAAAGCTTATTCACAATGTAATTTCAGAAACAATTGAGGAAAATTAAGCAATACACCTCCCAATATACAAGGTTTTGCTGCCACGCAACTGATCAAGTAAACCATCAGCCTGTCTAACATAATTACACTTTTATTTCAATCAATCTGGAGTTTATGAAATCCCAGAAGGAATTAATAATTAATCCAACAGCCTTGCAAATAATTCATATTATTTACTTACACAAACTAAGCTCCAGACGTTCGAATTGCACTTTAGGCAGGTGGACAATAGCTGGAATTACTGCCTTCGGAAAATCATACTGCAGATCTCCAATTTTTTTTAACTGAAGTTTTGTGCAAAAGGTTAACCTCAATCAACAGTCAAGACCATCAGCATCTCTTGTTGCCTGCAACGACTCACCAGTTTGATTCAACTGCAACAATTGCCCCCTAATTTCAGTCCGTGATCTGTGGTCAAATTACAAGTAACTTCTACAGCAGGCATGATGGCTTTCTTGGAAATTCCCCAATGCCAATGTTCTGACCGTTCCTCTCTGCCCTCAATGCAGCCTCCATGTGTTTCTTTCCTTGGATATGATCATGCAGACCACGCTCACTTGCAGCACTGACTTGACAAACCACACAGCTCCATTCTTCCTTCACTATCTTTTTACTAGCGCTATCTTCTTGTGGTGACACAGCTTTCCGCTTTGCTCCTGAAAAATGTATCTTGGGTTTTGCCTGCACAAAACACTCACAAGGTCCATAATCAGGTTATTTAACTAAAAGTAGAAGGACAAATGATATTTAGATGACCCAGGAATTTCAATAATGCTAGTCCTTGAGAACAGCATAGCAGAATACGTCCAGTTGAGGGAAACCACTAGCCCCAGATCAAAATAAGTACAGTAAAGTTTGTACAATCTTTTGGCCCTTGGTTCTGAGCTAAAAACACTCGATGTATATATGCCAAATCCAGGTGCTGGAGAAAAATGCGGCATGTGTCTTGCACAAGCACAACAATACAAACCAATCCCTGCATAAAGGTACTCTCCAGGGCCCAAAAAAAAATAAATCATCCACTCATTCCTGGTTCGTTTAATTCTATCAGCATAAACTGAAATCCATTTTTAAGGGAGACCATCAACTTCACTAAAACCATGCATGTCATGATAATGATGCTTCATTTTGCAACACAGAGAGAGAGAGAGAGAGAGAGAGAGGCATAGACTGAATCCTTTTTAAAGGGAAACCATGAACTTCACTAAAACCTACTCTGCCATGATAATGATGCTTCATTCTGCATCACAGAGAGAGAGAGAGAGAGAGAGAGAGAGAGAGTCAGAGGCAAAGAGCAGAGGTTTTCTCCCTAATTGTAGGTCAAAGGGCACCCTCAAACAGCTTATCCGAATTACCCTTTTAACTGCCAGGTCCAACCCTACCTACAGAACTGAATAGCGAGTCTGCACATAGATGCCATTATCCTAAACCACTTTCTGAATCGAGAAACTGTTAAACACAGAGAATTTTGAGAAATGGAACTTGTATATCTCTCATTGTGAAATTAGGCCTATATTTATAGGCTTAGTACAAGACGAATCTAGACAACTATTACAATGAACCTAGACTAGTTTTACAATAAGAAAATCCCTAATTTATGCTAATTGACTAATTGATAGGCTACAGATATACATTAACATATTTAATTGGCTATCTAACTAGGAAAGTACATAAAATACATTAATAAGTTAACTAAATTAAGGGGATTGATTGACAGCTAGATTAGGGGGATTGATTGATAGCTAAATCAAGGGGATTGATTGATAGCTAGATTAGGGGGATTGATTGAGAATTGAATCTTCTGACATCCCCCCTCAAATTGATACTGGTAAAAGTCTACAAGCATCAATTTGCCAACCAAAAAACTGTGACGCTGACGTGTCATGGATTTGGTGAAGATATCGGCAAGCTGTAGATTGGTACCAATGTGAGGCAAAGTAATAACCCGATGGTCATAGGCTGCTCGGATGAAATGACAGTCAACCTCTATATGTTTGGTACGTTCATGGTAGACGGGATTGGCAGCAATTTGAATAGCACTAGTGTTGTCAGCATGCAATGGAGTTGGTTGAAGTTGCGGAAAACCAAGTTCAGTGAGAAGACCACGTAACCAAATAATCTCAGAACAGGCAGTAGACATGGCACGATATTCTGCCTCAGTGGATGACTTGGATACATAGTTTTGTTTCTTGCATTTCCAAGAGATAAGAGCATTACCAAGAAACATACACCAACCAGTAGTAGATTTCCTTGTGTCCGGGCAACCAGCCCAGTCTGCATCACTGTAGGCTTGTAGTTGAGGCAAAGAACCAACAGGAAAAAATAGGCCACGATTAGGTGTGCCAAGAAGATATCGGATGATTCGTCGGACAGCAGAAAGGTGAAGATGTCGAGGAGATTGCATAAACTTACTAACAGTGTGTACAGCATAAGAGATGTCTGGTCGAGTAATGGTGAGATAGATAAGACTACCAACCAACTTACGATATAAAGTAGGATCCTTGAGGAGCTCCCCTTCATCTCGTCGATATTTCACATTAACTTCCATTGGAGTGTCAACAGAAGCACTGCCCGCAAGTCCGGCCAACTGAACTAGATCTTGAGTATACTTGTGTTGATTCAAGAAAATACCTTGGGGACGATGATGAACTTCCAAACCCAAGAAGTAGTTAAGTTGGCCAAGGTCTTTCATATGGAAAGTAGTGTGCAACATTTTTTGAAGATTTGAGATAGCCTCTGAATCAGAACCAGTGATGACAATGTCATCCACATACACAAGAAGAACAACTATACCTTTGGATGTTCGTTGGAGAAACATAGAAGAATCATATTGGCTCTGGGTAAAGGAAAAACCAAGAAGAGTGGATCTAAACTTTTCAAACCACACGCGCGGTGCCTGCTTCAAGCCATATAAGGAGCGTTTTAGTTTGCAAACATCATTAGGAGAAGAAGTAGGCATACCAAATGGAAGTTTGATGTAGACTTCTTCTTTGAGATCACCATGTAGAAACGCGTTTTTAACATCCATTTGAAGTAAGGACCATGATTGAGATGCTGCAAGTGCTAGGATAGTTCGCACTGTGGTCATTTTAGCAACCGGTGCAAATGTCTCTTCATAGTCAAGACCATACTCTTGTTTATTCCCAAGAACAACTAACCGAGCCTTGTAACGCTCTATGGAACCATCAGAATGAAGTTTGACAGAAAACACAAATTTGCTGCCAAGTGGCTTGATAGATGAAGGTTGTGGTACAACATCCCAAGTTTGGTTTTCTTCAAGAGCAAGAAGTTCTGTTTCAATAGCCTGACGCCAACACTCATGTTCCATTGCCTGTTTATAAGATGAAGGGATAGGAATAGAAGACAAAGTGGCTGTCAAAGAGACAGGATTAGAAAAGCCATACCTTTCTGGTGGTTTACTGACTCGAGTACTACGTCTGGGAATGTTAGATTCAGGTAGTGCGAGAGGATCCGCAGCAAGGGAAGGAGCCTGAGGGGGCGCAGAAGAAGTAGAAGGCTGATTGATCGTGGCTTTGGAACGTCTTTGATATACCAAAAATGGTTTAGAAGTTTCTTGATCTGTAATAGGATTAGGAAATAGAGGCAACATAGAAAATGAAGGAGAAAGAGATTCCTGATGATCAGAAAAAAAACACTGATTTTCAAAAAAGATTACATTTCTAGAAATGCGAACACGACGCAAATTAGGATCATAACAGCAAAACCCTTTGTGATGCACTGAATATCCTAGAAAAGCACATTTAACTGATTGGGCTGTGAATTTTGTGCGTTCTTGTGCAGAAAGATGAACATAACATACACAACCAAAGGTACGAAGATCAGAATAATTGGGGGGATGACCAAATAACTTATGGAAAGGAGAGACATGATTCAATGAAGGAGAAGGTAACCTATTAATGAGATGGACAGCAGTGGAGACAGCTTCACACCAAAATCGAGTAGGCACTGAGGATTCTAATAAAAGAGTTCGAGCAACATCAAGGAGGTGGCCATTTTTTCTTTCGGCTACTCCATTTTGTTGTGGGGTTTGAGGACATGATCTTTGAGAGATTATTCCATTAGCCTGCATGAAATCTTGAAGCAAATGAGACATATATTCTCCCCCATTGTCCGAACGTAAAACCTTAATTTTGGCTGAAAATTGTGTTTGGACATATGCATGAAAAAGTTTAAATGCAGAAAGCACTTCATCTTTAGAATGCAAGAAATAAATCCAAGTGAAACGACTATAGTCATCAATAAAAGTGACAAAGTACTTGTAATTAGCATGAGATATAATTGGTGCCATACCCCACAAATCACTATGTATCATTTCGAAAGGTTTAACAGGACTAGGCATGTGAGTAGGAAATGGCAAAGTTTTACTCTTACCCAGTTTACAAGAATCACAATCAAATTGGACATCATTAATAGAAACATGCTTTTTATTCCCGAGTAAGTCAGAATTTAGCAAATCATGGAGTACATTAGAGTTTGGATGTCCAAGACGTTTGTGCCATACTCGATAATCAACATGTGCGAGATTACAAGTGACAAAAGGAATTGAAAGACAGGGTGAGGAAGGAAATTGGAGAGGAAAAACACGTCCTACTTTAGGCCCCCTTGTGATCATCTTCCCTGACTGTTGATCCTGCACAACACAACCAGATTTAGAAAATTCTACTTTACAATTATTGTCAACCAACTGGCCAACTGAAACAAGGTTAGTGGCAAGGCTTGGAGAGACATAAACATTAGTCAAAGAAGGAGAAATATCACCAGTGGCTGTAATGGGTAACAAATTGCCATCAGCAGTATGAATTTCAAGGTTTCCAGAATATTTCTTGACATTGGTAAGGTTTTGAGCATTATTTGTCATGTGATTGGATGCTCCGGAATCACAAAACCAAGTGGGTGAAGTAGACAAGAGTTTACCTGAGAGTCCTAAGGTAGAAAATGCAGAGAGAATCATTTGTTGTACCATCTCAGGTGTTAAAGTTTGAGCAGGAGTAGGAACATTTTGTGTTGACGGTGCTATATTCGCGGAACCACCATTACTAGAAGAGCCAACCGAGGCAATAAATGCTGTTTCAGATTTCTTGGGAGGTCGGATCGGGCATTCCTTGATAATATGACCATCTCTTTTGCAATAGTTGCAGAATTTTTTGGGACAATTCGAAGCATAATGACCAAATCCTTTGCAACAAAAACATTGAACAGCCCTTGTGTCCTTACTTCTTGGCTTCCCTTGTGCTGCATAAGCCATTGGAACTGATGTGGATCTTCGTTGTTCAATGGCTGCTTGAGTGAAAATTCGTTGTTCTTCTCGTAGTAGATCATTGAGACATATATCCAAGGAGGGAACAGGATCTCGATTCATAAGATTGGATCTGGTACCCTCAAATTCAGATCTCAATTTCATAAGAAATTGATCCCTTTTTGCAATTTCATGAACAGATTGAACAGCATCAAGACCTTCTAATGGTAAGGTGGCATAGATTATATCAGTGTATTCGGCCCAAAGATTCATAAAGCTAGAGTAAAATTCAGAAATAGAGAGATTATCCTGATGAATCATGGATAATTCATGTTCAAGCTGGAATCTACGAGCTGCGTTTTGTTGGCTATAGATTCTCTTTAGGTAATTCCACATCTCGGCAGCCGTCTTGGAGGGTCGGAGATTCAAAACAATGTTAGGTTCTACAGATCCCAGAATCCATGCCATGATTTGTGCATCCGTGACCTCCCACTTGGCATATTCATCCGTACCTTGCTTAGGAACAGGTTTGCTACCATCAACATGACCCCATAAATTTCTTCCTTTGACATATATTCTGAAGTGAAATGCCCAAGCTGAGTAGTTTTTGCCATTAAAACGAATCAATGACTCCTTGTCTGAAGACATAAGGATACGAACGAACTAGGAGGAAAGAACTGGACTTTGACTATGTAAAGAGGTTGCTAGAGAACTAGGAACAGAAGGCTGGAAAAAATCTGAACTATGACTATGTAGAGATCAAGGGCTCTGATACCATGTTAAACACAGAGAATTTTGAGAAATGGAACTTGTATATCTCTCATTGTGAAATTAGGCCTATATTTATAGGCTTAGTACAAGACGAATCTAGACAACTATTACAATGAACCTAGACTAGTTTTACAATAAGAAAATCCCTAATTTATGCTAATTGACTAATTGATAGGCTACAGATATACATTAACATATTTAATTGGCTATCTAACTAGGAAAGTACATAAAATACATTAATAAGTTAACTAAATTAAGGGGATTGATTGACAGCTAGATTAGGGGGATTGATTGATAGCTAAATCAAGGGGATTGATTGATAGCTAGATTAGGGGGATTGATTGAGAATTGAATCTTCTGACAGAAACCACAAGATTACATACTGCACCAGGAAAGTGCCAATTTTCTGCAGAAATACATTTCTTGAAAACCAGTTTCTAACTCCAGAAGCTACATCAGAATAACACACATTTTTTCCTAGCATGTTTTAGGAGTAAATGGCATCCACTGAGGCCTGATAAATTCTAGTATATTAACAATTGATTTTTCTGATCCCAAATAGCAGAAGTGCAACGGACAACCATGAGCGATGAGAATTCCTGATCTGTGTACCGTGCCAGTATGCACGATTGAGATCAGACGATCACATCAGTCTTGACTGGCAGTGGCACTATCACTTCTGTATACTTGAATCCTACCAAAACCAGAAGATCCACAACCAAATACAGTGGTATTTGCTAGCAACACCATAATGGAGGCAGTCAATCAATAGAGATTGATTCGAAATCGGATCCATAACAATCTGCAAAATCTGATTCATAACAATCTTCACATTGAACCCACAAATCCCAATAAAGTTGTAAGGCTGCCCAAAATGTTTTAATAATAACAAAAATGGCAAACTAGCTCTTAATTTTAAGCCCTTGATTTTAATTTACAATACTATCCCCTAATTTCAGACTTGAAACTTTATATGAAGGTTAGATAAATTTCAAATAGCTAACGTAACGTCTGCATAATTATGATAAAGCGCAGGGAAAACTTAATGCCTAAATTGTAAAAGAATACACAACAAATACCAAATGATATGATATAAAGATCACCAATGGAATTCTCTCAGAAGGTTTCACAACTCAAATCCTAATAGATGAGGGAAAGATTTAATAACTGTTTATTGATTCAACTTGTAAACCATTAGAATTTCAACTAGTGATTTACAAGTGGAATTCATTAAATCTAAACCCAAACAATTAGAATCAAAGTTTTAAATTCTTTCTTTAAGAAATCCTGAGTTCATCTGCAGTCATACTACTTGGGATCAATGCCAATCTCACCTATGTCTTGTAGTACTTCCTAAAACAAAATAAAGTGTGTCAATAGTTCACTAGCTTACATGTTTTCTCTGGTGAAGACAAAATGTTCTCCCAATCAGAACTTAAAGCCTTTGTGCCTACCAGAAATTGTTATCATTTTTTACAAGTAGCTCACAATCAAAAAATGCTTGTAATCTGTATCCATCATTTCATATTAGTTCTCCCTGTCCTTCAGCAAAAGACTTACAAGTTCACACCATTCCTCCAGCCAAATTATGAGTCTAAAAAACCATGTAGACTAAATAAATATATAACACTGGTTTCAAAAGTAGCAGATGTAGAATGTGCCTTATTGATGCTTTTTTAAACAGTACTTTCTGCAGGAATAATCATTATAACACAATAATAGTAACTAGGAAAATTTTCGGCCATGCTGTAGTCTCTGTCACAGGTTTTCTTATCGTACACATGACTCTACTGTAAGCTGAATAACAATGCATCAATGATCAGTCAAATAAGATTCCACAGCCATTTTAAACTAAAAAAGTTCCAGGAAACATACCACAAGAAAGTAAATCAAGTTCCCAAAGGCTATTATCAGAACCACATAATTATTTTGTTGATACTCAAAAACTTCTATTACGATCATAAGCATTTGAAATATCGGGTGAACTTTTCTTTTCCCAGCTATGTGCAATAATAAATTTTTTTCTTTCCCCTGCTAAGTGCAATGATAAATAACTTGGTAAGCTACTGATGTACATTGAACATTTCAAATACATGACCTGCTGATGACAGTGTCAAATGTCAACGAGATAACCTGGTTACAGTTTTGGCAGGCCAGAATAGCTGAACTAGTACGATGCAAAAGAGAAACTATTTCCCGTTAACATCAATTTCTATAGGTAACCCACAATTAAGAAAATGCGACTTTAGCAACCCCATAGTCCAACAACCTTAGTTGACACCCATTCATAGGAGAGGTAATCAGCAAGGTTTTCGAAAAGCAATGGGGAGTTTGCACTTCTTTTCTACAGCGACCAGCAGATATCAACTTTATCAAACGGTAATCTGCAATTCATCGTAAACAAAGTTGAAGCTCAACAACAGATGGTGAAAAGTTTGTAGATTATCGAAATTGGTCACAAGGGTCAGGTAAGTTTCTTCCAAAACTTGATGCATCCACCAAAGAGATTTAAAGCTTCAATAATTTTCAAAGGTAATAACAGAAGACACATCATAACATATGCAAATTCTATTTTGGACCTAAGTTCACAAACTGAAATCCATAAAACAAAGCCAAGAGGAGTTGCTTTATGGCATACCTACAAACACATGGTAATAAGACCAATAAAAAACGTGCCTTGAAACTCTTTGATGTTGCAGTATCAATATAAACTTTGGAAGTGCGAGAAACAGAAAAATACATACTGACAATTGTAACAATTTTATCTTTGTCATTGCCAACATCTAAGGGAGCACGCATAACCTGTTTAAACCTGGGCTCTACACTCTCCTGCTGAAAGGGCATTATCTCAAATCCCCCAGTCTCGAGTTTTGCTCCCATTCCTAACTTCTCTTCTATTGACATAGCAATTCTCTCCTCCAATGACCGCCCCTTACCTTGCTGAAATGGAAACTCCCTTGGCTGGAAACCCATCCCACCTTCCAACTGATATGAAAATCTATCAAATGCATCTCCTCCTCTTGCTGGCAATGCCAATTCTTTTTCAAACATCTCCACCCTCTTTACTTCAGCCTCCACAATTTGTCTACTAATTGCTGCCATAATGTTTTGCTCTCTGATCATCTCCTTCTCAAGTTCCATCTGAATTGTCCCACAAACATCATTAGTGTTCTGCAGGTACTCATTGACCTGTGCAAACCACGAGCGAAAGTACTCGTTTGCCCTTCCGAAGCCCGATCCAATATACTCGTTGGCCTGTCTAAAGCTCAAGTCAATATACCTGTTTGCCCTTCCAGAGCCCGAGCCAATGTACTTGTTGGCCTGTCCAAAGGCCGGACTTCTATAACCAGCTGAAACAAAAACAAAACCAAAAAAAAAAAAAAAAAAAAATCAGATAATTAAGATTAGTTTAAACTCTACTTCATTCTAACACCTTTCAGAAATCAAATAAAAAGCCACAAAGCTAAACAAAAATATATGTATGTGTGTGTGTTATAAAATCAACTCCAAAGATCCTTGCTTTCTTCAAAAAATTTCTATTTTTCAACTTCTTTAGGTGCGAAAATTCAACTTCTATGAACTTTTTTGTTACATCGGTACACAAACGCATAAATCCAATTTTCAAGTGTGTGAAAACATGAATTAAAAAACAGTTCCAAAAAAAAATAATGGACAAAATGCCCAATTTTGGGGAAAACATTAAAAACTTTTCCGCCCTGCATTGGGTCCAGTAATATAATTTCACTAACTCGAATTCATAAAAATTACTCAATATCTTCAATTTTCTTCAAATTAAGTACTACTTAATTTGGTTGCAAAGCAACTACAGAAAAATCAGAGCAGTAAAAAATCTTCGATTAGTTAAAATTGTTAGTAAATTCGTCAGCTATAACACAATAAAGGCTAAAAAGAACGCAAAATTTACCCAAACAAATCAGTAAGTTTACTTTGCACAACAGTTTTTTTACTGACACAGGCCAAAAAGAAAAGGAATGAGAAGATGACCTCTGATCGCTTGTTCGTTGAAGTAACTGTAGCCTGACGACGACGTCGTCTGGTGTCTATACGACGGAGCAGATGGTTGTTGATCTCCGGCTCTGTACTTGAATTCCATCTCACTCGCACTTTACTCAGTAGAGTAAAAATGAAAATTTAAGTTTGGGGCTTTGCTTTTCAAATTTTTTGCTTCTTTGGGAAACGTGCGAGGTGGAAATGGTCATGAATAAGGAGCCAAGTCACGCGCCTCCACCGGAAAGTTGAAAGGCGGGGGCCGAGGGAAGGTGGGGTGTGTGTGAAAGGCAAAATCTACCCTTGGTTATCGGTACTGTTCAAATACTCTGTCCGTAAAATGCTCTACCTCTGTTCTCAAGTTACATTTGTCACGTTAATTAATTTATATATGTATTTATTAAAATGAACTTCAAAATATATAAATTTTTAAAAATACTATAAATTAAAATAATACAAGACAGAGACAGAGGAAACATAAAAGATTTTGGTGACAAAAGATTTGAACCGCATTACGTTAGCTAATCTACTGGCTAGTTGGAGAGTTTAAGTTAACAAAAAAAAAAAAAATGTTGAGTAGAAAATTAAAAGAAATGATGGAATTTTAACCAGACATTGTTTGGGAACTTAAAAAAAAAAAAAGAACTAAAATTCATTAAGAATTTAATTTTGCCTTAAAAACTTTTTAGAGTCAAAAGTGTCATTTTATAAAATTTTATACAACCTCTTTTTCTATTTTGTCATTTATGTTCAATTTTGGACCGAAAATTTGTTGGCTTTGGGAGGAAAAATTTTTCCTTCCAAATCCTTTCAATTCCTTTGTTTTCTTTTCCATAATTGCTCTAAACGTGAGAATTTTAAATTTTCTATCACTTCTTTTTTTTTTTTCCTTTCATGTTTTACCATTCAAACTAGCTATAATGGTCTCCAAAATTTTATGAGTGCCAGTTTAGTTTTTAAATTCTTAATTGTTTCTATTTAGTCCCTAGACTTTTTCATTAGAGTTTAATTGATCCCCAATATCAATTAACGTCAAAGTTGTCATTTTATTCATGGTAAATTTTTGCTTTTATTTTATACACTTTATGTTTTTCTTTTTTAATCTTTTTTTTTAAAGTTTACTTACATTTTATTTCTTTTATCAATTCTCCTCATCCGAATATGAGAAACAAAGAAAAACTCTTTAAACTTTTTAAGTAGATCAATTAATGTAAGCCTGCATATAAAGAAGTTAATATTCAATTGGATTTCTTAAGGATGCAGATAAAGATAGGAAAAGGAGCAAAATGAATAAATAAAAAAATATAAGAAAAATGATAAAAATAATTAATAGGAAAAAAAAAGGATGTGATAATAATAAAAGAGAAATTTTGTCATCAATTGGTATCGGGGATCAAATAGATACAATTAAAAATTTGAGGGACTAAATTGAATGACTAATGCTAAATTTGAGGAACTAAATAGACATAATTAAAAATTTAGGGACTAAATTGAGACTCATGAAATAGTTTAAGGATCAATACAGCAATTAACCCATACGACACTTGAAGTTTTTTGATTAAACATTTCAAGTTACATTAACCAACGGTATGGTAAAACCTTCAATATTTAATACTTTTCGGACAAAATTGGGCTTATCTTTTTTCTTTTTTTCTTTTTTTGAGGGTATTGTGTATACCATTTTTGTTTTCATATTTTTCTTTGTTCCAATAAATTTAAGTTTGAGATTGCTATAAGTTTAGATTTTTTTTTTTTATTTTCACCTGATTGAATATCAGAGGTAACAAAAGTTGGGTTTTGATATATGCGATAAAAAGGATTAATATTTGAATCTTCCACAGATGGTGTATTTAATATTGAAATATTTTGACTTGAATGAAAAACAATGTAAAACTAGTAGGAGATGGGGCAATAAACAATGTAGGACTTGTAATTAAATATTTTTTATGATTAAAGTGTTTTGTTTCCTTATTTTACTTTACAACGGGTATAATTCGTGTTGCCCTTTTCCCCTTGTTCGATTTTTTCATTCTAAATAAGAAACTAAAATAGAAAATAAGAAAATAAAGTGCAAGGAAAATGTTTTCATCTTTATGACTTTCCAATTAAATTCTTTTCATACTTTGAAAGTTGTTTACCGTTTCATTTTCCTTTCTCAATCAATTATGGAAGAAATCTCCGTGCACATTAAAAATCCATAAAAAATTCATGTAATTAATCACTAGACATGTACATATAATTCGAATTGCTCGAGGTTCCCAAACCTTCCACAATTCCAAATTAAGCTGATCATTGCTCCCGGCGATGCTACTCTGCAGTCACCCCTGATGTCATTTCCTGACTTCCTTTCCCTTTCTTAGATTCTCTCTTGTCTCTGTTATCAGCATTCCATCGTCGTTTTTCACCTCTATTTTCCTGATTAGCTTGATGGATCTTCTATCACTGTGTTGGGCTAAATTCCTTCACCTTCATTGTGTAATCTCTTGTTCTTTTGAGCCTTTTCTTCCTCCTTCAGTCTTTCAGTTTTCTCTATTGGGCTATCTCTGTTTGATTCTCTTATTGTTGGGCTACTACCTGTAAAATATAATATGCTTCCCTTCTGCCCTCAACGACAATTCTGAATTGGGCTCATTATTATTCGAACCAACTCCTTTTTCCTTCACGCCACTTTTCCTCTTTTTCCTTTTTCCCTTCTGCCACTGTTAGCTGCATAGGTTCATGGGTGGGAGTTGCCCATTCCGTTTCTCGAGCCCCTCTTTCCTCCTCATTCTTGCCAAACTTATGATTGCTCTGCATTTCCTTGTCTCTTTGTCCGTCTCTGCTTTGCGAGACTCGTCCATCTCCTTCCTTCTCCTCTGTTTGCCATATGCATCTTGAAGGAATACTATCTGTTGCGAGCCAAAACCCATATCTCCCATTAGAGCTGCTCTCCTTTTTATCACAATTTATCGCCATATGTCTCATCTAACAATTGCTATAGCTTCCGATGAGCCTTCTTTTCTCAATCGAACAACTCTCACTCAATGGTTGACAAACATTTATTTCGGAGTCTGATGAAACGTTCCACGCTTTCACTCCTTTCCCTTAACTGAATGCTGGTTACTCCATTAAAATAATTGGACACTTTCTCCGCTACCTCTTTTGTACATTGTTAACGTAAATACAGAAATTGAACGAACGAGTTTGAGGCGTGATCTCACTGTCCTTATCCTTAAGGTGTTATTTGTCCCTTATTATCAACAGTCAAATTACTTCTAGAATACATCAAAGTCAAGATTAAAACCACAATTGCTAAGTAAATAGAACTCTGATAAGATTAGTGTTTAAAGACAATGACAACTTTTGTGTGAAAAGTTATGTCTTAATGGAAAGACATTGAAAGTTAAATTAACGAATATATGAATAATTACGCTGTTAATTAATAACTGGCAAGTTAAAAAAATATTAATTAATTAAACAATAATTAACTAATTAATTTTCAAGCCTCAAGTACCCTTGTCAAGATTATAAATAATTTTTTATTTAATTGTATTCTTTTGAAAAAATCTAATTAAAAATTTGACTTCCCACCAAAATTTCTCTCCAATTAAATTTGTTAACGGAAGAAGACAAGAATTTATAACGATATTAATTTGCCTGTTGTCTTCCAATATGAGACAAATACCCTAAAGCTTTTATATCACAAACTACATATATTTCCCTTGGCAATCCAACTATATTTAACCAAAAATGAGTGTGATTAAAATCTTCTTGCTCTATCTTGAAACCTGAATACCATTTCTTCACTATCAGCAAATTATTTTCAATGTTCCACGGCCCCTTTATGATGATCTCTTTTAGCTCTTCTTGCGACTTAAAAAATAATTGATATACATTTGGTTGTATGCAGAAAACCTTGATATTTTGCTTCCTACGTGCTCTTACGAATGCACTCCTTAGTCCTTTTAGATTGATTTCTTTCTCTGCTATAAATTTTCCAAAACAACTGTTCAAATAATTTAAAACTCCTTGCTTCACTTCCTCCTGTTACGTCGATGCTTTGGGCCTCTTCCTTATCAAACTGCACACTTTGGATTTGCTTCATTATATCTTGTACTATGTTCCCCATCCTTTAGATTCGTTGCCTATTAGCACATACAGGCAGTAATGGATCTGATCTAAACCAGACGAATAAGCGCTTAAAAAACAAGGAAAAATAGTGACCCCTCCTCTTAAGGGAGATGAGAGAAACTCCGGCCAACTCGAGAGAGAAAAGTTGCATTTACCAATCCTCCCCAGGAAAATTTATGCATACAACTGATCTACCATTCCCCTAATCTATGACGGTCGGGAATTCGAATCCCATTAATATCATTCCTCTCTCTCCCCCAATGTAATATAGTATATGTTTGATCACAAAAGAAAAAAAAATGCCATACCAAATTAATTTTAATTTTTTAAATAAAATGAGGAGAAAGAGACTCATCAAAATGGGCTCTTTTGACCCTCAACCTTGAATTACACGTCTCAAAACTCCTCAACTCCCCCATCCACACTTGTTTCCTCAATCACCTTTAGCGCGTCGTCTCCGCGCTTTCGCTCCCGTGCCCCTCCTTGCAGTTAAAATAAAAGAACGTTCCCAATCCACAGCTTCAAAGCCTGATATGGTGATATACTTGCGGCCCAAGTGTTACTTTCCAATGAGGCTCTTGGATTTCCTGTGTGTCTACACTTGCCATTAGCCCAATCAACATTGCCCCCAGTCTCTTTCATTAGAGGAAAATTCACATTCTACCCAAATTTTTGAGTGGTGTGTGTGTGTGAGAGAGAGAGAGACTCATAAATTTTCATTTTTCATACACATAATTTGTATTTTTTGGATGATACTTTTTTTTTAAGTTTATACTTTAGCGCCACTTTCTTAGTTCTAGGTTTTAGTGCCAATAATAAAGAATTATCACTTTATATTCACACTTTATTAATTATTTGTTTTATTTGATTTACATGATATGTGTAGACGCAAAGTGGCAAATCGGCATGGACTTGACACTAGGAAATTAGCATTCAGAATTTGAACTGTTTTTTTTTCTTTTTTTCTTTTTTTCTTTTTTAGTGTTGTAGTTTCTACCAAATATACATATAACAGCAAGAAGAAAGTCTTCAACATTGGAAGTAGCTATTGTTGAGAGAGAGAGAGAGAGAGAGAGAGTGGAACATGATCCTTCAAAATGGAAAAGATTCCTCTTTTAACCATTAACTTAATCATTAAACTAAAATTTTGGTCATTTCAATGTGGAATATACCCACATACAGAAAGAGCTTAGTTTTCAAGTACGGAAAATTGTCGGCAGTTTTCCTAGGTAAACAAAAAATAAAAAGAAAATTGTAATATCTGCAAAGACATGCTGGTCTGCTAAAGACAATGCCAAATGTGTCACGCCCCGTGCCCGAGACGTGGCACCCGCCATGCCCTAGGCTAAGCTAGGACACAAGGCTAAACCAAAACAATAATCATCTAAACATAACATAAGGCTCCAGAATATTAAGATGCCCAAAAGAATCCCATTTCATTCATCATCAAAAGATATACAACATTCATTGACAATTCTCTTCCCCAATAATAAAAATAGATTGGGAAAGGTATGTATAACCTAATCTATACAAAAATATGGCTATACATCAATGCTATAAAAAATAACCTCATCATGTCTACCCTAACTATGACTATGAGGCCCAAAAATCAGTCCAATCACCTTCAACAAATTCCTCACCTGCGGGGTTAAACAAAAGAGTGAGTGATATAATCACCCAATAAGTAGTAGAGGTTCTCTTTGGGGCTTAAGTTTGCTATTCATACATAGGTACATTTCCAAATCAAAATCAAAGTCATAAACATCATAACATGTGGTCAAGTCAAAACCATACACGTTCAAACTATTGCATAAAGCAATTCAAAGAAAAGAGAGCTCAAGTAGTTAGTGGACACATGACCCTGGAATTCCAATTGTTAACTATAACCCGGTTAACGCGGTTCAAAACCAACTATCACCCGGTTGGTACGGTTCAAGACTAACTATAACCCGGTTAGTACGGTTCAAAATAATTTGCTACCATTACCAATTTAGGAAACTAGTCCCGTCATATAACCATTTCACATACAAGAGCTCAATCAAGTATTCATTCAAATAATTCATTAGACCACATGACTTATTTCATAGAAAACCAAAGTAACCAAACGTAAGCCCATTTATATAAGGAAAATATCATCCCATTCATTTCTCATCATTAAAACATTTGCAAGGCAAAGAGAATCCATTGCTACTTACCTCACTCCAAGACTAATTCAAATAGTCGGAATAAGGGTAAACGCCGTCGTCACCTATAATACACAAAGAAGACTTGTATCACATACTGATTCTATTAAGAAACCATATAAGAGGCCTAAGCCTAGCTTAACACGCAAAAAGAGGAAAAGAGGCAAAAACTGTACTGACCTGCGGCATCAGCCGCGGACTCAGCTACAGTACCCAGCCGCGACTCCAGCCGCGGGCGGCTGAGGTCGGGGCTCGGGTCAGAGCCAGCGGCCCCTCATCCGCGGTCTCATCCGCGGCGGGTGGCATCGCGGATGAGCCCAGAGAGGCTGCTGCAACGAGCCGCGGTCTCATCCGCGGCGCGGATGGCACCGCGGATGAACCCAGCAAGACGGCCTGCAACTACTCAAAATCCAAAATCCGACCTCTCAACTCAACCCAACACAATCTAATACCAAAATAGCTTCAAATAAGGCACAATATGGTAAGGGAAACACTATCTTAACATCTTAAGCAACATATTCATGGATCATTCTCAAAATCACACAAGATCTACCAAAATCTCATACCCAATTCCTTCAAATCTCTAACTCACCCACTTCACACATTCATCATAACTCACAAGCACTACTACTACAAATCATCTATTCCAAGAACAACATAGTCTAATAGCATCAACAAAGCCATGATTTCGAATTTCCAAGCAAAATAATCAAACTGTGAAGGAACTAAAAAGTAGGAAGAAGAGTTACCTTGAGGGGGATTTGGGGAGAAAGCTTCAAAGTGGCTTCCACTAATTTCCTTTGGAGAAGAAATCCCTTCAATTCCTCCTTCAATGGGTAGAGAGAGTGGGAAGAAATTTAGAGAAATTCTTTCAAAAGGGAAGAGGAAGAGTGAAGGAAAATGAAAAGAGGATTTTAGTCTTTAGGGCAAAAAAATTTGAAGTTTTAAAAATTTCAACCAAGGCCACTACTTCTTACAAAGCACACAATGGCCCAAGAAGGTTTAAGTTTTCATAAAGGTCCCTAAGGGCCTTAATATCACAAAATGGGTCATGAGAACAATGACATTTGACCTGTGTGATGGTTGGTGATAGTATGAGGTTCAAACTAATTCGTATTGAAAACCCAGCCATTAATTGTGACCATCAGGTGAAATTTCAAGCCCATCTTCTCATCAATTACCACTGACTTAAGTAGTTAGTTCCTCTACTAATAAAAATGGGTCTCACGATCACGATTTCTACTCAGACCATCATCGTGAATATGTTGGAATAGACCTTTCATCATCACAGATGTACAAAGAGATAATGCAGAAATAAGTAACTAAACATTGCAACCATTAAAAGCAGCGATAAGATGGTCAGTTTTCTGGGCCCCAGGATCTTAAATAGTGAAGCAAGGTATAGAAACATATTGGCCGGCCAGCCCGAAACATTGTTGAGTAGTACTAGTAGTAGTATCCCAGTTTGATGTTTCTCATAGATCCATTTCCACAAAAGAGCCAGATTTTCAAGCAATGCAGCAGAGATACCAAATTTCCATCCCTACAATTGCAACCCAATCAGAGGAATCAATTGTACGTGCTGCTAAAATTATTGGCTCAAGGCTGAAGCAATGAAACAAATCAAATTAACACAAATATACATATATGGCAATACCTTGATAGGGAGAGCGTCCCATCCCATCTAAGTGGAATGATGTTGAAACTTCCCCTGGCAGCAATGACTCTATAATTGGCAAAACGCATGCGAAATTTCTCGAGAATTTTCTTCATCTTCTTCTTTTTCTTCAGGAGAAATTTAGAGTTGAAGTATTTGGTATTCCACCTAATTGACGTTTCGGGTTTCAATTTCACACTGATGTCAACTGGAGAAAGCTTCAGCCTCGGTGAAAACCGGAAGAAATTGAGAGCGGCAGGCTAGGCCTTGGTTGCTTTGATTCTTAAATCGAAGTTGTTGGCCTTGGCTTGAAGGTTGAGTTTCCATGGTGGCTGCTGCTGCTCCTCTGCTTGCAATGGCATCCTAAGCTAAGCGCAGGAAAAAAAAAAAAAGTCTCTCTCTCTTCTCTGTGATTTTTAAGTTCATAACTTATTCTAAAAATTTAACCAAGAGATTAGTATAATTCATATCGATTTCCGTACACATAGGCACTCAATTTTGGAATATTAATGTGTTAACCAATCATGTAACTTTGGATGTATTGAATGCAACTGTTTTAGATTTAAATGAATGAAATATATATCTTTCTCTCAAAAAAAAAAAAAAAGTGTTAACCAATCATGTAAATTACTTCACAATAAAACTAAAGTATTTGAAACTTATTAAATGAGACCAACACTAAAAATATATATATATTAAAAGAGAAAACGTTGTTGGAAGATAGAAGAATAATTCAAAAACATTTTGATTTCAGGTGAGCAAATGCAGTATTTTGGATGTGCTTCTTTCGTTACAGAAACTTCCCCAGTTAGACATGCCATCTCAATGAATGACTCTTTTAATTGTTCTGGATTTATTTCTATATGTATTTTGCTGTCTGCAATATTTTCCAAACGATAACATAAACGAATAAATTGTACGAAACCCTCTTGTGATTTGAAAAACTGACAAACTATTTCCCTGTAGTTTGTAAATCTATATTTTACCTCCTTGTGTTTTAGACTTATTTAGGAAAAAATGGATGAAAAAGTGAGAAATAACATATTTTGAGAAGCAATTTTTTTAATATTTAAATTATAATTTCTAATTAATCATGTATATCAGTTAGCAATTACTTGTATATTTCCACAACGATTGGCTATTTCTGTCTATTTTTCAAAAAGGTCCAAATTTTAAGAAAATAATACATAGATTCTGAAACACAGGGATAATTTGTAAGTTATCCAAGTTATGGGAAAATTCCATGTCATTTACGTTAACATGAATTCGTAAAATTTCCAACTGAGACTAACACGATATGTGATGGCACAAAACGGTTACTCCAGAGTCCTTTTTATTCCTGTTAACTAGTGAATGGTTATTATGTCTATGTTCTGTGTAAATTTGTTGCCTTGATTGGGAACATGATATTAGTAATTCCTGCTTTAGCAAATACTAACATTGAACCAAACTGAGAATCAGGAAATGGCAACATTATATATTGATTTTCTTTCCCATTTGAGGAGTGGCGTGGTTCAAATATGACAAATCGAAGCTTGAGACATAAACAAAAATTTTCGATAATGCTGTTTAATTTATTTTATCTAAATCATTTACCACTAACTTCATGTAGTTTTCAAATATTAGCAGCATCCCAAGTTCGAGCCGTACCATCTGCGGCAGTTAAGAAGAATTTAAGATGAAGGGGAATAGGAAGTCACACCACCCTCAATTGTGTGCAGCAAACAATCTGAGACTTTATCTAAGCAAATCATTAAAAGTCTCATGCTATTTAAAGTGTCATGTTATTTTTGTAAAATAAGATACAATTATAATATGATTGTAATTGCTAAAAAAAAAATCCAGCCATACAAAAACTCTTTTTCACTTGGTGATGTAATAAATTGACCCACAAAATAGATATGCAGCGTTCGAAGCATACAAATATCACACGATCATCTTATACACACATCTCAAGTACAATTGGCGCACGGTACAAGTCCGACGATACATTAAAGGTGGCCACCGAAAATGTAATTAGATACCCGGAACACAACTGAAATACAGAAAATGTATAACGAGATATCATCTAGATCTAGCTAGCTGGGACCTAGGAGTAGGGGTTTAAGAGGAACTCAAACCCTCACAGCTCAAAGGAAAGCCCTTCTTATTGTTACAGTAATAATAATAAGCAGATCATTTAGCCGAAGCTCGCGGGTGCGTTCCTACTGTTGCAAGACTCACCTCACCCTGCAACATAATTTAGTGGATTAATTCAAATCTCAAACATTGGTAGCTTCAGTATATGTATCATGTTTTTGTATTAAGTAAATAAATGTAGTGTAAGTCGGATATACAAATAGGGGAGTGGGAGTTAATTACCTGGAGCAGTCAGTGTTGGGGCTGATCTTGTAAGGAACGTTGACTCCGCACCTCCTTGGAAGGAGTTGAGCATTGGGAACTTGAATACCGTGGGTGCCTCTATAAGCACCTTCAAGGCACCTGCAAACTTTCCGACGGTCGACGGTGGTCTTGGCCGCTGCTGCGAGACTTCGAACACTCCTACAGCAGTTAGGCTCCACACTTCCACCGTTCTTGAGGTAACGAACACAAGGGCTCAAGAAACTCGTAACTTGATCGCAACCGAGCGCGGCCCCTGCATGGGGTGCAAGTGCAACCACCGCCATCGCCAACAGTACAACTGCATAAACATCCTTATTAAGCATTGCCATTTCTTTGCTGACTAAGGAAACTCAAGCTACTTTCCCACCGGAGACGGTGAACTCACTGAGCAAAACAAAATGCCTGCAGTATGGGGTGAATGGATTGCTACTGAGTTCCGGCCTTTATATAGAGATTCAAATTAAATTCCTGGATAAATGCAGTAAGAAGAGTGAGTGGGAGTGGGGCGCGCGATAAGAGAGTGAATGGGAGTGAGGCGCGCGGGTCTCTCTCATGTGGTGCCTATGTTATCAAGCCAGTAGTTGGCTGTCGGGAAATTCAATGTGCTACAATTACCTTGAATCTTCTTGTGGGTGCTCAAATTTTTGACACCAATTCGAACAATATTTCGAATCATTATCAGTAATTTTTGCTGCAATAATCAGTTCTTATCACAGTAGTAGCATAAGATAAGTTACAGCAGCAAAACATCAACATATCTCATACAAATGAAACGAACAAACGAATTCTTTATTAATTACTTCAAAATCAAGGAGCAACTTAACTCCAGTAAAAAGAAAGATTTTAACTTAGTGAAATTCTCTGGTTTCGCCTGCATAGATTGGATAATGGGGGCAAAGTAAAATCATCACTGAGCCCCGCTCACCTGGCCAAACATTGAAAACTGACGTACTCTGCTCCTTGACTTTTCTCAGTGTCACCAGCCACCATGGATTATCATCAGCAACCTACTGGTCTAAAGGAAACATTGTTAGAAAATCAACATGTCAATATCTAATTGACGTAGCGGAATTTAAATTTTGATTTTCAACTAAGATCATTGATTATCCGTATAGTAATAAGACGTACCTCTTAGTGGCGTAATTTGCAATCAAATTGACGAGAAAATTTAACGATGAAGCAATGTCAACCACAACCGCACACGTGTCCAACTTCTAAGGTATCCACACGAATGCCTTCTTGGAATCTTCGATAGGATTGAGCAACACCAAGGTAATATGCTAGATCCCCTCGACACACCACGAACGTAGAGAATATAGAAAAACTATTTTAGCTATTTTTATCTCTCTAACCTTTAGGAACGTTTTCTTGTGTGTCAAGTCTTGGTGTCTAGAGACTTATTTATAGAGCAACAAATAAGACATCTTGTCCCACAAGAATTCGATAAGTTACCTTTTTTTAATATGATAAGTATATCTTGCCAAATAAGGTATTTAGTAGGTTTTAATTTCCTTCAAAAGGAAATTATTCCACTACTAAAATTGCTCTATTTATTAACAAATCCTTAAGATTAATTATTTCACAAATTAATCCCTTAATCAATTTAACTCAAAAATTAGTTCTTTTGTGTGTGACCCTTTAGGTTCCTAATCACTTGGTAATAAATATAAATATTAATCTTAGAATTGACTTTAGTACATTACTAACAAACTCCCACTTGGACTAAAGTCAATTTAGTCACAAGTATTGTAAGAATAGATAAATTAAACGACTTTAATTTATCTTCAATCAAAATCAATCAATTTATATTTATAGATCAAGATCGGCCTCTAGTCAGGCATCATGACCACCCAAGTGTTAGAAAAAGTCAAGTGATTGACTTCACCCATCCATGAACCAGTCTCTGTGCAATTATTATCCTTTCACCTCATTATATCCCAAATTAGTACAAGAGTAAGGTATAAGTGTCAGCTCTTAATGTACTAATTATAATCTCTTGTTTCCGAAATACATCTCTTTTTCAATAAATTCAAAACTTTTTTAAATTTATTGACTCGTTTGCAAACATTTCTGAGTTGATATTTCAACAAGTGTGGCCACAATAGGGATATACTCTCCCACTATTAAGAGTGGTGAATCCTATATTGATCATAAACTATCAATTCGTATTTCTTATTATACCCAACTTCTATTGTACACACAATCAATTACGAATTATGGACTAATAGAGTTAAAGTATAATAATACACACTAAAGATACTCTTATGATCTCAAGTCAAAGGATCTCTTACACTACTGTCACGTAGAGATTATTTCATTAGCACTCAAATAGTTAACCTTATGGAAATCTCTAAACGGATCAATCCAGTAAACTTGTTCTGTAACAATTCACTCATATATCACCATATATGCTAATCTATCCGTATTAACATTGTCCTTTATATTGTTAATACTATGATTAGGGATGATTTAAGAATAACAAATATTATTCTAAAGACTTTATCATGATTTAAATATATAAACACATATTTAAAATGATAAAAATGTCATATTACAATTATTGCATAAAATCTCAAAATATCATGGTTCGTGAAATTACATTCATTCCCACTTTGACTAAAATCAATCATTCATAAACTTTAAACCGAATGAATATACATGACTATCATGTTTCTTTTGAGATAATGGTTTAGTCAATGGATCAGCTACATTATCATCAGTGAGAATCTTCTCTATCCTTACTTCTCCCCTATCAATGATTTCTCTAATCAAATGATAGCGCCTTAGAACGTGTTTGGAACGTTGATAAGACCTAGGTTCCTTGGCTTGTGCAATAGCTCCATTGTTGTCACAATACAAAGGTATTGGATCAACAATTGAAGGAACCACTTCAAGCTCAGATATGAACTTTTTTATCCAAACAGCTTCTTTAGCGGCTTCTGAAGTAGCAATATATTCAGCTTCTGTTGTAGAATCAGCAGTAGTATCTTGTTTGGAACTTTTCCAACTAACAGCATCACCATTCAAAGTAAATATGTACCCAGACTGGGACTTGCAATCATCTTTGTCAGATTGAAAGCTAGCATCAGTGAATCCACGTACTTTAAGCTCAACTTCTCCATAAATCAAGAATAAATCCTTAGTTCTTCTCAAGTATTTAAGGATGTTCTTGACCGCTTTCCAGTGATTTTCACCAGGATCACATTGATATCTGCTCGTAACACTTAGAGCATAGAAGACATCCGGTCTTGTGCACAGCATAGCATACATAATTGATTTTACAGCAGAAGCATAAGGAACATTTTGCATACTACGTTTTCAACATCAGTTTTTGGACACATATCTTTAGAAAGATTAATCCCATGAGACATAGGAATATAACCTTTCTTAGATTGATCCATGCTAAACTTTTTTAGCATTTTATCAATGTATGTTGACTGTGAAAGACTAAGCAACCTCTTAGATCTATCACAATAGATCTTTATTTCCAAAATATAAGTTGCTTCTCCTAAATCTTTCATTGAGAAGTTACTGGACAACCACTCCTTAACATATTGAAGGGTAGGTATGTCATTTCCCATTATTAATATGTCATCCACATATAATATGAGAAAAACCACAATACTCCCACTAATCTTTTTGTATGCACAAGATTTATCTTTGTTTTTTATGAAACCAAACTTTTTGATTATTTCATCAAAACGAATATTCCAACTTCTAGAAGCTTGCTTAAGTCCATATATAGACTTATGTAGCTTACATACTTTATTAGGGTTGTCATATATAAAACCCTCAAGTTATATCATATACACCTCTTCTTGCAAATTTTCGTTAAGAAACACTATCTTAACATCCATTTGCCAAATTTCATAATCATTGTATGTAGCTATTGCAAGTAAAATCCTAATGGATTTCAGCATAGCGACTGGCGAAAAGGTTTCATTATAGTCAATACCATGTTTTTGAGTGTAACCTTTAGCAACCAATCGTGCCTTATAGGTAGACACATTACCATCCATGTCCGTCTTCTTGTGGGAGTGGGCCGCGCGATAAGAGAGTGAGTGGGAGTGAGGGGCGCGGGTCTCTCCCATGTGGTGCCTATGTTATCAAGCCAGTAGTTGGCTGTCGGGAAATTCAATGTGCTACAATTACCTTGAGGCTGCGTTTGGTTCTTTAGAATTGGAATTGAACTGGAATCATAATTCTGTAGAATTGTAACTCTATGATTTGTAATTCTAAATAATTGAAATTCCTTTGTTTGGCAAATGCGTAGAATTGAAATGGAATTCATTTGGAATTCCAAATTTTCTGTTTGGATGAGTAAGAATTCATCAAGAATTGGAATTGCTAAAAAGAATTTTCTTTAAACAATAAAGCTATTAATTACTAGTAGATTTTTTTAAAAAAAAAACATCTACACAAACTTTTTAATTTTTATCTTTTTACATATCTTTTACATTCAATGTTTGAGGTTGAAAATGAACTAATGCATTTGCTGAGACTATTTAGTCACCTAATTTTCCTATCAAAATTTCAACCAAAATTAAAAAATAAATTTTAATTAGAAATTATTAAATATATTATCCTATCAATTTCAACCAAAATTAAAAAATAAATATTTAGTTAGTAATTATTAAATATTACTCTCGGGTAGAATTATATATCAAAAAAATATTTACCAAGACTAGAAAAACAAAACTATTGTATTTAATTTTTTACCACCAAATCCTAGCTATTACAATTGAATCTCACAACTGAACAATTTTGCAATTCATTCACTCAAAGCATATACCAGGCTAAAACAAAGGTCATCTTGTAGTGAACTGTAGGGTTTGCATGGGATTAAATCATGAAACAAGAAAATAGAACACACATAAAAGAAAAGTACAAATATACATAAAAATGCCAAGTTGCTCATGAATAAATTTAAACGAGAATTATAGTACTATAGTTCAATAAGATGACATTCTAATAATAAATTAAAATTATATAAGATCCCATGAAAAATTCAATTTTCAACTAGACCTCGCCTATTTTGATACTCAACAAACATTGCCCGTGCTAGAGCATTCCTAAACTGTGTCCAATCATTGGTTGGTTGCACCATTCGAATCCGATTACCATTCAAAATATTCATGCCACCACGAGAACTTAAATCATTCCCTTCAATAACATCAGCATCTTCCAATTCATCTCCATCATTAATCTCAGGTTGTACTCTACATAGTTCATCATCAACTTCAGCCAAGAAAGGATCATTTGGTTGTTCTACTCGAATAAGATTATGAAGGATGGCACATGCATTAATTATCTTGACATGAGTCTTGACATCAAAAAAAGATGCATCTCTCAATATAGCCCATCGTTTTTTGAACAAACCAAACGTTCTTTCAATTACATTTCGAGCAACTGAATGTCGAAGGTTGAATAATTCCTTAAAATTTTGTGGATTGTTGCCACTAGTAGACCACTCGTTCAAATGATACTTCACTCCTCTATAAGGAGCTAAGAAACCAGGGCTATTTGCATAACCAGCATCAACGAGAAAGTATTTACCTACAATATCATATAACAAATTATTTTTTGCTTATTGAGAAAAGAAGGAAAAATAATGACAAGAGCCGTAATTGTAGCATACCACTGGGGACAATTAATGGATCTGATCTAACTAATGCATTATGCAAAACTCTGCCATCTGCTGCAGATCCTTCCCAGCTAGGTAATACATAAGTAAACTTCATGTCACGAGAGCATGCACCTAAGGCATTTGTTGCTATCTCATTCTTTCTATTTCTATACCTTCCTTGATCTCTAAGAGGAACACTTACTTTGACATAAGTTCCATCTAATGCTCCAAGACAATCCTATATCACAAAACAACACATCATAAGTTAATAAATTTTGTATCTAACATTTTAATTTAAAGAGAAAATAAAAAACCATTAATTACTTGAAACCATTCCCATTTTTCATTCTCATATCCTTCTATTTCTGTTTCAGGTTGAACAAGATAACGTCTCCCCAATTTTATGACAGCACATAAGACTATGTTAAAGTGTCGACTAACAGTTTCTCCCGATCTAATAAAATTAAAATTGACAGTCCGATTCTTGTAGTTATGAGCGAGGACATACAGAAACATTGCAACTGCTTCTTCAACAGTTACATTTATAGTATCCCTCAGTCCACCATGCTCCCTTAAATTTGAACATAAAATAGTAAAACAGTGCCTACTTAGTCGAAGTTGTTCCTTACAAACTCTATCATTCCCGTAATAAAGTCGCCTTAAATATATCTCCCGAGCTACTCTAAAGTCAAAATTAGGCTCCTTCACAATATGTTTCTCATGCCACCAAGCTGCTAATGTACCTATGGTTATCAAATGACATCCCATGACTACTTTTCGCTTCTTTGCTTTTTGTTCATCACTTTGATCCATGTTGTGATCTATATTTTACAAAAAAAAAAAAAAAAAAAGAGAAAGACAATAAGAAATGTAAGTCATAAAATATCAATTATACATTTTTATGCAGCAAAAACAATACAAGTAGCTCACCGTTTTCCATTTTTATTAATCTTGCAGGAAATTACTGGAGTTTTCATGAAGAACTGCATGTTACACTATGCAATCATATTTTATTTAATAGAAACAAGGGTCAAAGGCAGAAATATATGTAGTTGACCAAATATGCAATCATATTTTATTTAACAGAAATAAACTGACGTCCCAAAGTAACAATTAATTCATCTAGAGAGCTCAAAGGACCCGAGAGAGAGAGAGAGAGAGAGAGAGAGAGAGAGAGAGAGAGAGAGAGAGAGAGAGAGATTGAAATTGAACACATAATTAAAAGGTCTCATTACTTCAAAAAGAAAGCAACCTTTGGTTGAGAAAAAATAACTCACTTTGTAGTAACTTAACGCACTAATTTAATGGAATTTGGTGACCAGGAAATGAGTTCAATACTAGTGCAAAAAATTAAAAAAATATGAGCAATATACAGAAACAGTACTTCAGAAGGCACATACATGTATCTCATATGACAATATTCGGTGTCGTCCAATAGAAGTGATTTTGCCCACAGATGGAAAATGAAATATATAATAATATCAAAACCATCAGAGCAAACAAAAAGATAATAGTTTAACATTAAAGAATAGGCCAAATTTACAAAAGGCTATCTACAAAAGGCAAAGTAGCATTATACAACCAGGGTGATCAAGTTAGAGACAGAAAAAATGATAATAATGACAATAAACCAAGCAAACAAACAAAGCTTTAGCCAAATACGGACTCAAAAGCAAAACTTAAAATTCCAATTGAAAGTCATTGCTGTATAAGAAACATATATTGGTTACTTTTAAAGAATAAGACACCAATTGTTAGCCAACAAAGCTTACAAATGATTACCCCTCAACTGAGATTTGAAGTAAAAACTAAGAACTAGACAATCAATTTGAGGTTTGAAAGTAAAACTATGGACTAGATAATTAATTTGAGGACAGCTGATGCAACATTCGAATACTAAAGCTTGGAGGCAATGAGCTACGTCACCCTTTAACCATTTGAAAGGCCACCATCAAATTATACAGATTGCAGGTATATTCCTTGCTATGGTTTTACATCTTCGTTCATGTTAAACCAGAATATTCACATTAAGAAAATGTGGGCAGTAAAGCAATTTAGTTTCTTAGCCACCTCACCCAAGTACAACAACAGCCACAACTAATGCTAATAAGAAGTAATAAGGCAACAAAATTCCAAAATAAAGCAAGTTCCAAACTTTATATAAGAACATTCACTGCTACATACTTATTGATTACAGAATTACAGATTTACATTAACAAGATTATTAGAATTTCAAGGATGATGGGAAAAGTTGAAATCCCTAGAAAAAGTCACAATCGACGAATCACCTCACCCTAGAGATAAATTTGATCAAAGAAATTGCCAAATCAAAAGAATATCAAAAGCAAATGGAAAACTTTCAAGAACAATGTAAACCTAATTAGCCCCAAAAAAAATCCCAATTCAATAACTGCAACAAAAAAGTACAAATACATAAATTTTATTATTCGTATAAGAATATCATCTTATAAATAAATATCCACTATCAAAAAGTATCATGAAAATATCAGAGAAAATCAAAACTAATTTAAAACAATTAATCAAACCATAATCAGTCACGAATTCATCACTTACTAGTAGAAATATAATTAGACAGGGCAGGAAAAAGAGGAGGATGAAATCCAATTGTACGCTGGTGAGTCGTTGGAGCCCACCGGAAGCCGACAAGTCGCCGTCAAAGGAGTGGGAGAGGCCAAGGAGAGGCAGCGAAAGAGGGGCGAAGGAGGGAGAAGAGAGAATAAAGAAGAAAGAAAACAGAGAGAATCTTTGGGAAACTTCGTGCGTGCGAGCTTTTTTTTTTTTTTATATTAGGGGGAGCTTAAAAGTTCCGTATTTTTAGAGAGAGTGAGTGTAGAATTGGAATTATAATTTTTGTGTCTAAGTGATGAATTGAAATCATGGAATTGGACTCCACAGAATTGCAATTCAATTCTATTTCCACAAACAGACGTACTATCCAAACAACTGAATTGGAATTGGGGCCTCCAATTCCAATTCTACGGCCCGATTCTAAGGAACCAAACACACCCTGAATCTTCTTGTGGGTGCTCAAATTTTTGACACCAATTCGAACAATATTCCGAATCATTATCAGTAATTTTTGCTGCAATAAGCAGTTCTTATCACAGTAGCAGCATAAGATAAGTTACAGCAGCAAAACATCAACATATCTCATACAAATGAAACGAACAAACGAATTCTTTATTTATTACTTCAAAATCAAGGAGCAACTTAACTCCAGTAAAAAGAAAGATTTTAACTTAAAGTGAAATTCTCTGGTTTCGCCTGCATAGATAAGATAATGGGGGCAAAGTAAAATCATCACCGAGCCCCGCTCACCTGGCCAAACATTGAAAACTGACGTACTCTGCTCCTGGACTTTTCTCAATGTCCCCAGCCACCATGGATTATCATCAGCAGCCTACTGGTCTAAACGAAACATAACCCCAGTTCCATTATTAATCATCCGTACTGTCAACAGCGACTAATTATCATCAGTCAAAGTACACTGAAAGCCAATATCACTTCTCACTTTCGACCGAATAACATTGCTCGAAGAGCGGAAAATAAAAAGGAAAAAATTACTTGAAGAGATATAATCCTAGATTTCAAATGGTATACTCAAATTATTTTGTGTTTCTTTCGCCAACCGACAAAATCCTATTTATGGAGTCCAAAAGTTGCAACATGATGGTAATATTGCCGCTCAAGCTTTTGATTATATATATAAATAATTATCAGTTTTCCTTTTAAGTAAAATTTTAGTAATTATTAATTGCTTCCTTAAATTTTTAATACTCCAGATTACAATTTGGCAAATTATCTATTCTAATTACACGTGCAAAATTAAACTCGGAACTCCGATTTAATAAAAAATGTGGTGGGGACGGATGGCAAAGCTTTTCACGCACTTTTATTGTGTAGGAATTGTTCATGCGTTAATGTTCAAAGGAAAGTGGTAGAGTGAATAACATCGTGCTTGCCTGCCTGCACAAAATTGGTGGATAAATGAAACACTTAGGTTTGGTATATTTCATCGGGCATTGGTGGCTCTAATTTTCACTATTAGATCACAGGTCTATGATAAATGTCTCGTCTGATTAGATACCATTATCGGTACACAAATGGCAATCCAATTTCACCGTCTAACCTAAAAAGTTTACAACATCATAAATTATTTGTAAAATAGGGTGTACTAGCAATCGTGAATAATCACTGTTTACACATCCGCTTTACGATGTGTTACGAATTGTTTTTTACCATGTGTTATGAGTTTTTTTTTTTTTTTATACCAAATTAGTGTTGAGATATAATTTTCAATTTTTTTTACCACACATAATTAAAGTGTGACTCCAAACTTGACACTACCATTTTTTTTCCTTCCCACTTCTAAATATCAATATACCCCAAACCTTAGCACGTGGCAGCCAAACCAAAAAAGTAGGTTGGTTAGTTGTTTTTAAAATAGAGTTAATTTCAGAAATTCCTCCTAACATTTAGTCAAAGTTGCAGTTTATGATCTAACCTTTAAT
This sequence comes from Mitragyna speciosa, assembly GCA_024721245.1. Taxonomy (NCBI): domain Eukaryota; kingdom Viridiplantae; phylum Streptophyta; class Magnoliopsida; order Gentianales; family Rubiaceae; genus Mitragyna; species Mitragyna speciosa. The sequence goes on along the minus strand of CM045553.1, from coordinate 10,698,525 downwards.
TCTTCTCACTTTATTTCTCAATTTTATTTCACCTCATCGAATTAACATTTAAAATATTATGAGTTAACAAAAATACCACCTCCTAAATAATTTTTCAAATTACAAATTCTTTCCCACTTTTATTTTTGCAAACTAATAGTTAAAAAAGAAATATAGTGTCCGCAAAACTTTTAAAAGCTTGTCACCTTTGAATTTATTTAATAAGCCTTGAATTCTTATCATACACCAAGAACTTGTAAAAAACTTCTTTTTGGTAAATATTACAAGAATTTTGAAGATCCAAACATCTAAGAACTTGTCCCAAAAAAGAAATTTACAGTAGTAGACTGAAAAATAGGTTTTTTTCTGGATTTTGTTTAACAAAAGAATTTCAACTTTTGTCACTAATTTTGAGAGTTTGGGACAAAAAAAAAAAAGAAAAAAACTTAAAGAAAAGAAAAGGTGTCATTTAGGAGTTTAGACAAAAAAAAAGGGAATGAATATATATGTATATGTATGTACGTGGGTGTGTGTATTTCTGTCTCATAGTCATTTATGAAAAGAATTAGTAATTCAAAAAATTATTTAGGAGGTGATATTTTTATCAATTCACAATGTTCAAATGTTAAGTTGATGAGTTGGAATGAAACTGAGGGATAAAGTGCGAAAAATTAAAGGTTATAGGGTTAATGTTAAGGTGAGTTTTTGAAATTAACCCTTTAAAAGTATGATGACATTAAATTTTATTAACTTTTACATCACAACTGTAATGATGTATATTGAATTACGCGTGAATAACATCGGCATTATTTTTCTTACCTTATCTTGTCGGCTAATTGATTGGAATATTTCTAAAAAAAAAATAATGTCAAATGTGTAGCTGTCAGAAGAGTAGTGGTCGAATATATATACTCGACGTGTTTGTGAAACACGTCGAGGTATATATATATATATTTTAAAATGCAGTCCCGACGTGTTTGTGGAACACGTCGAGGCCGACGTGTACCACAAACACGTCGGCTTGCCAGTCCACCCGACGCGTTTGAAAATCACGTCGGGCTGTGACGTGGAATTTTTTTTTTAAAATTGAGATTTATATTTATAATTTTAAATGTAAATTATAAACCTTATATAACTTATATCATATTTATAAATAAATACACAACACAAATATAAATTATTGAATATTTATATTTATATATGAATAAATATTAAATTATATTTATATTTATGAATAAATACACAATATTTACAAAATTATCAATTATAAATAAAATTCAACTATGTAATGTATATTAAAAAATTATATTATGATATATATTAACTACTTAAAATTTTTAATCATAAATTTTACTTTTTTGTTCTTTCGTTAAAGACAATTTGTTAATTAATAACAATTGATTGGTGATTTATTGATTGAATAATACTTATTGGGGCTAATATACATTTTTTAAATGTTGGAGTATAATTGTTGGGCCACTTTTTTGTTCAATCCAACAATTTAATCTAAAACAATGTTAGAGTTGCATTTTCTCTCGCTATCCTTACATTCTATGCATTTCCTTTCCCCAATTCAATTTTTTTAAAGTTGAATTTAGGGCTAATTGATCTAAATATATATTAAAAAAAAAGGGTCCCTTCCCTTTATCTCAACTATGTATATGTTATTCTATCAATATCAAAGTGACTGTTGGAAAAAATGACTTATATTTGTAACTTATATTCATGAATAAGTTATTTTACAGTTCAAATTCGGTACCGAATTCGATATTTATCGGATTATTGATTTAGATAAATTGTTGGATTGAACAAAAAAGTGGCCCAACAATTATACTCCAACATTTAAAAAATGTATATTAGCCCCAATAAGTATTATCCAATCAATAAATCACCAATCAATTGTTATTAATTAACAAATTGTCTTTAACGAAAGAACAAAAAAGTAAAATTTATGATTAAAAATTTTAAGTAGTTAATATATATCATAATATAATTTTTTTAATATACATTACATAGTTGAATTTTATTTATAATTGATAATTTTGTAAATATTGTGTATTTATTCATAAATATAATAATTATTCATATATAGATATAAATATTAGATAATTTATATTTATGTTGTGTATTTATTTATAAATATAATATAAGTTATATAAGGTTTATAATTTACATTTAAAATTATAAATATAAATCTTGATTTTAAAAAAAAATTCCACGTCACAGCCCGATGTGTTTTTCAAACGCGTCGGGTGAACGGGCAAACCGACGTGTTTGTGGAACACGTCGGCCTCGACGTGTTCTACAAACACGTTGGGGCTGCATTTTTAAAAAAATATATATACCTCGATGTGTTGCACAAACACGTCGAGTATATATTCAACAACTACTCTTTTGACAGCTACACATTTGACATTGTTTTTTTTTTTTAAGAAATATTCCAATCAATTAGCCTATCTTGTCACATTATCGTACATCACATCATGTAATGTAACTGTCAATTCACCATATATTACAGGTCTACATAGCCAAAATAATGACATTAATCAACAGTCATCGCATTTTAAGATTCTCTTAATTTTCCTTCGAGGTTAAGGTTACTTCTCATTTAAGTTTTATAACAATGATATAAACTGAACGGTACAATACATAGATTGTAAAATCAGCATTCTTTTTTATTTTTTTTAAAGATGTGGTTATAATAGGAACAAGGTCAATTAATTAAGACATCAAAAGCTATTAAATTATTATGGTATTTAATTTACAAAATTTTAATGTCGGATCAATTAATATTCATCAAAACGTTATTTTAAGAGATACAGTCATTTCTTCAAAAAAGAAAAAGAAAAAGAGACATTTAATATTCCAGAATCTAAAACTCTTCGCATGCAAATGTAAATTAATTTGAGACTTATAAAATCAAAATTTTTAGACATAAAAGGCTTTTGATCAAATTAACGGGCAACAGAGACTAAACATTAATTGAATTGCAAGGCTTGGTAACCACAATAAAGGCGCCATATTAAATCAGTTGAGCAGCATTTCATTTCTTCTTCTTCTTCTTCTCCTATTTTTTTTCAAGTTGCAAAAGAAGGTTCAGAACCGAACTAACAATTTCTCTTTTCTTTTGATGGGCGTAAAATCAGAGATTATAAAAATGAAATTATGTTTACTTTATTTGATAACTTGAATTAGTAACAAAGATTATATTCATGTAATGCGTAAATTAGTAACATATCAAGAATCTAGAGCTGATTTCATGGCAGCAGTAGAAGAAAAGGGAATCAGGAGAAAAATCATTGTGACATTTGAGTAATGCTTTCTTCTTTTCTCTGTTCTTCATAACTTTTCCTTTTCCATTTCTTTGAGATTTTTTCGTATTGAATACAATAATATAAGTTAATGCTTTATTTTCCCATTTAAGTTAATTTGTAAATAATTTAATAAATTGAGAAGGGTTTGTGTCAAATTCTCATCATTTCAATTTATTTCTCAAGAAATAATTTTTTTTTGTTAAACAATATCGAATTTTCTATTCTTCTTTTTATATATATGTAGGAAATGATAAAGTAAAACCATGTGAAATGAAACCATTGCTTAAAGGTACGTGGCAGCAATACCTTGTTAGTTGACCAAATCAAATCATTCCTCATAAAAACTCAATTGGAACTCTTTTCCATTCTTCTCTCCTTTTTTTCCCTTTTTTTTTTTGTGGGTTTAATTTTTTTATAGCTTGATCATTGTGAAATATTACTAAGTCAAAACCGACCTGGTATTTCTGATCCCATTTTCTCAAGATTCTTGATTCATCAACACCACATTCCCCTAATTAGTTGTTGAACTTTTCTCCTATATCTTGAAACTCGAAGAGAGTACCCCATTCCACTTAATTTCTTCAACTCTTTGCTCATCTCTCCCTATCTCTTTCTGGTGTTATTATAGCAGATTCAAGAAATTAAGATATGGCATCTAGATGTGAAGTCTTCTTAGAGATCCTTCTTGCCATCCTAGTTCCTCCACTTGGAGTTTGTCTAAGGGATGGCTGCTGCAGTGTAAGCGTCGCACTCTCTCGCACACGCTCTCATACACATAACTAAAATCAAACAATTATTTATTGTTAAATTTAGCCTTCACAATAATTTTTTTTTTGTTTGAAATAATCAAAATTTTTATACATATATGAAATATAATACTTACTATTATGTACTCATTGAAATCGTGTGGTTGCAGTGCGAGTTCATCATATGCTTGCTATTGACGCTTTTGGGCTATGTTCCAGGAATTATCTACGCAATCTACGCCATAGTGGTTAGGGGTGCCAACCCGGACGATGATTGGCGTCCTCTTAGTGCCTAGTCCATTTCTCAAAATTTGACTTTGTCCATTTCCTTTCTATTATAGCATTTGCTTAAAAACCCATAAATATGCAATAATTTTTTATATATAAATTCATAATCTGTGTAGCTTAAACCAAATTGTGATGCCTTAATTTTTTGGATTTAATAAATCTTTGGATTGCCATATTGTTTACTCATGATTTTCTCGTATCATATAATTAATCACATAGTTTTCTTGGTTTTTGTTCAAATGCATGTCGTACATTTATTTTCTTTTTGAGGGGGTGGTTAACTTGGTCACAAGAAGTTAGGATGGGTATCGATCTTCAGACCTTTGGGTTTATGATTATTGGCTAACGATGAGTCACATGAACGATGGCAAAAATGGCTGGCATCATGTGAACAGATACAAATGAATGATAACAAAAGTTCTTTGCATGTCTGTCTCCATTGCAAATCAACAATCATTCAAGAGGCGACAAACGAAAAAAGAAAAAAAAAAAAAGAAAAAAAAGGAGCAAAACGCGTACTTGGGGAAGGAAAAAAAAAGAAAAAGAAAAATAAAAAACAGAAAGGAGAGAAGTCGATCCCAATAAATTATTTTGTCCTGCTCCCATTACGCCAAAACTGTTCCCAGAGAGAGAGAGAGAGAGAGAGAAGAGAGAGAGAGAGACAGCCCCTTCCTTTTCTTCTCCTTGGGACGAAGTAACAGAACCGGGGTGGGAAGAATGGCATCAAGATGCGAAATCTGCTGTGAAATAATACTAGCGATCCTCCTTCCGCCTCTCGGTGTTTGTCTCCGACATGGCTGCTGCACCGTAAGCTACCCCCTCATCCCTAATTGTTCCTCGACTTTTTGTATTTATTTATATGCATCAAATTCTAATTTGTACTTTTTGGAATTATTTTTTTTATTTTTTAATCTATTTTGGGGCAGGTTGAGTTCTTCATTTGCTTGGTTTTGACGATCCTAGGGTACGTTCCGGGAATAATCTACGCTCTTTATGCAATTCTGTTCATCGATCGCGACATGTCCCGTGGCGAGTACTATGAACCCCTTGCATAGTATTATTTATTGCTATCAAATTCAACCTCAAAAAAAATGGAACCATCAATTTTAATTTCATAGCTATATATTCATGTAAACTTTTGTTATTTGTAACATGAATGATTAAGTGTTAAACTTTGTTGGTGACTGTATCGTATTTCCTTCCTTTTTAGTTGAATTTTGCTGTTTTGTTTTGCATTTAATTTACTTTTTTTTTTTTTTGAATTTTGGATTGTTGCTCATGTTTGATCGTATTTGAGTTGTTTAATGAATGCTTATTAGAAAAATGAAATTGATAATAAAATTTGGATGAGCTGGATTGGGTTCATCATTTAAGATTTCGGAGAGGATGATCCGAATTTGAGGTTTTTTTTTTTTTTTTAGGGGGGGGGGGGGGGGGGGGACAGGACCCAGGTTATACGTCAAGGGTACTCCTTTTCTCATCTTTTCGGGTTCTTAGCCAACCTCAGGCTGGGTTTGTTGTTTTCCAAGTTCGTCGTGTTCACCTCAACTTCGGGTTATCCTCTTCTGTGATTTTGAACAATAACCTCAATCCGGACCATTGAAATTTTGGTTCATCAGTTGTGATGAGAGTTCAATTTTTTGCAATTAGCTTATTGGAGTAGCAATTTTTCTTGTAAGCTTAAGTGCATATATGTAAAATAGTTCAGTCTTAATTTCCACAGACGATAGGCAATGGTTCCTCACTTCTAAATGGTAGTATACTTGAAAAATACTTGTTCATTTAAAAAACAGGGCATTTGATGTTTGGTTTCAGATTTATGTGCAAGATTTATAGCTGAAGTTTATGTTGTCTAAACAGAAAATAAAAAGCATTATCTGATTAAGAATGTGAGTGCATTAGTGTGTACTGCCAGCTGGAGAGTGGAACGTACAAGAAATTCTGATTTGAAACACTAAACTGGTAACGAAGGATAAGATAATAGATCCTGTAAGCATTTGATATCAACTGATGCGGATTCGTTGAGATAGTCTAATATGACTAAATTTGTACAGAAAAGCAGAGGAAAACATATTGCAGAGCTCCTAATTTGTTTCTTTGTTGTGTTTTTTCAACTTTTTGTTTGATCACCGTTTGCTGTAGGGCATAAGTTTGTCGAAATGATTTTAAAGAGGTTTGTCAAGTGAAGGAGCTAGGTAGAAGGCGTTGTCTTTCTTTTGCACCAATAGTTTTTATTTTCAATGGTCTAGAATTTGGACAAGAATATACTTAATCCCTAGTCGCATTGTTACATGTAGCCAAAATGACTTCTTTTTTTTTTATCCCTTTGAAGTGGATAATCTCTTATACAATTGAAATCAATGTTGTAACATCAAAATTCTTTAATGAATTGTCTATTGGGAGCAAGCACTTAGCCTGAGAAATGAAATTTGACGCTACATGTTTACTACCTTTTCAATTAGCTATCAACAGGGTGAGAAATTTGTAAGGAGTCATTGGAATCCAGGAAGTGGAAACCGGTAACGCTTGTTAAATGCATGGGAAGCCAGCAGATCGAGCCTGATTTATGTTGTCTTCTCGCCCTAGTTTCTGCTTTCTTCTTGCTTTTTATGGTCTCCACAGATAGTTGGTTTGGTGGCCAATAGTTCAAATTGAATGTTGATTCCTTTGCTCATCTTGTTTCCTGTCGTTTATTGATGGTAACTCCACATCGATCATATGAATAGCCTTTGATTAGGAAATATTGCATCCAAGCTTCCACTAAGAAGATAGAAGTAGTTGGATTTTAACTTTGATGTTCAACTTATAGACCTATTTCTGATACGCAGTCAAATCTCTAGGTCTCACGGAAGGTAGAAGTAGACTTTCATACTTCTGTGGTAGAGGATTTGGTCTCTTGTTTGAAATGAAGTTTATAAGATGTTAGTTAATAATGATAATGATCATTCAATGATTGATGTTTGTGGGTCATTGATAGGAAATTCTATCACGGGTTATCAGAGATATACTCAAGTGGCCTTCATGTACTGTGTGACGATATTTTGATCCAAATTTAGCTGGATTATGAGGCTGATGTGGCCTTTGAATGTATAGTTGGACATGGTGGTTAGTTGATGCCTTGTCGGGAACACTGCTTATTGACAGAATGTATTTAGGCTGGTTTGATGGTGCTAGATTTAGAAGCGAATGAGAAGTTACCATGGTTCTTCTTTTTGGAGAATATACCATCAATTAACCAGAATGCTAAGACTTGTTGTGACAGCAACGTGATTCATTTTGTGAATGTCTTATCGGGTAAGCAATCGAGATTATTACTACATTAAATGCTTGTTACAATATTGTATTAACAGTCCATAGATTAAGTTAGCATTCGGATTTAGTGCAGCCAATTGATAGTTTCAGAGATGATTGTGTTAAAGGCATGGCAAGCAGCAGCTTTTTCAGGCCGAATAGGTTCTATTCTTCATTTTTTTTGTCTTTGAATTTGATCAGGGGAAAAAAAGAACCAAAAAGGAAAAAGATTTGAGTCATGGACCTCACTTTTGTGATAATGCTACTGGACCGGGCAAACCATAAAAAAAAAAACAAAAAACAAAACAAAAAAGGAAAGAGATCAGTTTGTAACTATGGCCATTATGTATCCTCACCACCGCTGAATCGAAAGGCACTTTTACGGCTAGAATAACTTGTGATGGGGATGGATCATATGATTGTGACTCTCTTTTTGCTTGTTGGTAAATTTTATGACGTATTAATTTAGTAGAAAGAAACAGACAAGCATTCTGTTAATATGCACAAACAAGATTTGGTTTGACAAAATTTTGAACTGCAAACTGGTCTTTCTTTAGGGTGACCGAATGACTGGTCATTGGAAATCAATACTTTTAAAATATTTTTCAAAAAAAAAATTGTCTAATTTCTTTAAAATTTTCACTTTTATAAATAAATACTTCTTATAAATTTTATTTGTTTTCTAAAATGAACTCTTCTTAATACCATACAATAGTTTAAGAAATTTTTTTTTACACTAACAATCATAAAATAATATATAAATTTAGGTTTAAATTTTTGTTTATTTAATTTTGAATGATAAAATTATGCTTTCAACATAAAATATAATTTAATTTTTCACACAGAAATTGTTAAAAAATTAATTTATCTTTATATATGAACCAGTTTGGTAACTGGCGGTTCACAAACAAAAAACCAACCACACAAACCGATTTACATACCCTTCTTTTTTAATTTGAGACAAATTTGTTTTTCTTATTTTTTGATTTTCGGAAATTCTTTGAAGTTTGAGTGTTTCCCAATGTAAATAGAGATATAATTGTGGCACATAGTATTCATGAATTTACTTTTAATTGAAGACCTGTAAGTTAAAGAAAATATTTCCAAATGCGCACTAGTTGACCTAGGACAATTTATCGAAAATTCTTTGATAGACTATTATCTGACGAAAATTATATTGCTAAAATTATACCACACAACTAATATAGTAATTCATTTCGTGGGGTTCAAAGTATTCTGCCCAATTCTTGCTAATGCAAGCTCCAAATTCGTGGATAATTTTCGACCTAAGGCTATGCAGCAGTGAATTCAATGAACATTTTGCAAGTAATGTAACCTCTCCTCTCTCTCTCTCTCTCTCTCTCTCTCTCTCTCTCTCTCTCTCTCTCTCTCCGTTTTTTTTTGGTGGGATATGATTGGTTAATAAGCAGTGCTAAGCTAACTTATTGAATCAAATCAGACTATCAAGGGTCATATATAAATGAATCACTACATATCTAAAGGACAAGGAAGTTAAAATTTAAAGGCAACTTAGTCAAATTTTGAATGATTAGAGTATAAAAATGTTGATGTCTACCTAATAGTAATGGTTTGATATAGAATTTAAATTTAAGAAAAAGTAAGTAATGAACAATCTAGGTAACAATAATGTGAATTTAGGATCTGTTAACTAATTAGAATTAACGATTAGATATTTGATTAAACCTAACTGAGAGGTTAGATATTTGATTAAACCTAACTGATAGGTTAGTTGATTGGACTAAGATTTAAGGATCACATACACTCCTTACTGTAGAAGTGTAAAATTCATCACGCGTTTGATTGGCGGGAAAGCAAAGTTGACTTGGAGTATAATTCCTTGAAATATTATTACATTAAAAGCTATTTTTTATTATGTTTAAATATTGCTAAGGGTCTGGACAAGAAAGTTGCGTTGATTCTAATTTCAATGTCTGATTTATAATAATGTAATGGAATGTAATACGATTCTCAACAAATTTTTAAAAATATCTCTACAATCATAGGGTGAACAAGATTAAGATATAAATTAGCAAATATTTTAAAAAATTTTCAATTTTCTATACTTAGGATTTTAAATATATTTAATAGAATAAGTAGTAAGTAACTATTATTCGCACAAAAAATTTATCGACAAAATTTTAAAAATTAATAAATCTAAATAATAGTATAATTAATTGTAACTTTGAAAACATCTTTATTTTTGTAGCAAAAATGAGTTATTACAAAGTAAAACAATTAATCATGTAATGAATAATAAAATAGTAGTGAATAGGAGTTTTTCCATATAAAATAATGTAGTAGATAAAAGTTGAAAAAATGATAGTGTGTTTTGAAGATATAAGTATTGATGTTTAAATTTTGTGTAGAGGTTGAAAGAGAGAGAGAAGATTTAAATACGTAGTCATTTCTTTATTATATTAAAATTCTGAGAAAAGTAATTAAAATATCTAGCGATGTGAGGATTTCAAATCTTGGAATTCTGCACCTACTATCCAAGTTTTGAGAAATGTTTTTATTTTTTCAGTAAATTAAAAATGAACCAAAGAGTAGAACTTAAATCTTAAGAAAAAGATTACTTTTCTAATCAAGAATCCTTAAGTAAAGCAGGGGAAAAGAGATAGTGGGGTGTATTATCCCATCACTAGCGGTATTTCATATTACGAATATTTTAGTCAAAATAATTTATAACTTAATACCAATACTACCCTCGGCATTTTCCTTAGTACATGAATTCCATCTTAACTCGTTTTTTAACTCTCCTCTCCAGTCCCTTGATAGACATTCCTACCATTCATGTTCATATTCACATTCATCAAACCTTTTTTTTTACTTTTTCTTGCTATGATGCATAAAAGTTTACCCACAATTAACAATAATAAGCCAAAACATCTTATTTTGTTACCAACGAGGAACCAAATTCAATTCTAAATTAATTATGAATTTAAGTAGATGTTGGAGGGCACAACTTTTTACTTAACAGGTGCAAATTTTATTTCAAATTGGTATATGTGCAATTTGGAATGTGGCCTCAACCAGGAGGACCATCTAAATTTTGGTTGGGAATATAGTGTAAGTACTAAGGAGCCATTTGATTCAAAATTTTCAAATACTGTTATTATGAAAATCATTAGTCCTACTATGAGTATATATTTTGACGATTCCCCCTCACCTGTTTGATTTAGTAATGGAATAGATATCATTCCCTCCAAAAAAAGGTGAATGAGTTTGATAAAATGGTATTTTGAGATCATAAAGACACTGATTAATCACTTTTATTCCCATTGAAAGATAGTGATAATTTTTTTCAAATATCAATAATGGGTATCGTTACTACTGACACCTATTTCTCTCCTTAATTTTCCTAAACCAAACAACCGCTAAATTGGTAATTGATTTGTGTTATGGCTATAAAACCTTTGTGGGTCATCTTGTTAAAAAAGCTTCAAGACAAAATGCAACTATTGCCTAGGTTTAACCTGTTTGGAATTTGAAATCAAAATTATTTGAGTTATTTCAAAATTTATGTTTTCCCATACAAAAGCAACAGGGAGAAGGAAGAATAATACCATTTTGGGATTGAAAAATAGTGATGGGCAATGGTGAGAGCAGAAGGAGGAGATTGTAAAGATTATCACTTTCTATTTTAGTGTTTTGTTTACTTCATCCAATCCTTTGGAGGAAAGCCTATTATTGGTCCTTGATCGTATCCAGAGGAAAGTTACAACGGAGATGAATAATTGCTTGACACACCCCTACGAAACATATGAGGTGACCAAAGCTCTATCACAAATATTCCCTCTTAAATCCCCAGGCCCTGATGGTATGAGTTCGATTTTTTATAAAAACTTTTGGCACATTGTGGGGGATAGTGCTACCAAAACTATTTTGCTCTTTTTAAATAATGGTCTGTTTCCGAAAGATATAAATTGTACCCATATCGTCCTAATCCCTAAGTGTCAGTCCCCAAAGTCTATCTCTCAATTCTGTCCCATAAGTTTATGTAATGTTATTTATAAATTAGCATCAAGGTCCTAGCCAATAGCTTGTGCCCTATCCTTACAGAAATAATTTCAGACTTCCAAACTGCTTTTGTTCCAAGGAATTGATCACAAATAATGTTTTGGTAACGCATGAAATTCACCATTATCTGAAAAAAAAAAGTTAGGAGAGGAGAGAGTTTAATGTCTATCAAACTAGACATGAGTAAGGCATATGATATAGTAGAATGGGTTTTTGTGATTAGGCACATGCAAAAGTTAGGTTTCAATCAGAATTTTATTGATTTAATTTATACTTGTATGTCCACGGTCTCTTTGACCTTTCTAATGAACAGGGTTGAATTCAGCAACCTCTCTCCAAGTCGAGGAATTCGACAAGGCGATCCCTTGTCTTCTTACATCTTTATCCTATGTGTAGAAGCTTTGTCTATTTTACTACAAGAAGCACACCTCTGTGGAAAATTACAAGGGATAGTTGTGAGTTCACAAGCCCCTTCCATTTCCCATCTTTTATTTGTAGATGATACCCTACTCTTTGGTAAAGCCACAACGAAAGAAGCATTGAACTTCATGGAGATTTTTTAGCTTTATGAGAGGGCTTCTGGTCAAAAGATCAACATGGAGAAATGTAGAATTGTCTTTAGTAGAAATATCCCTATTGATATCATGGTTCAATGTCGCGGTCTCGGTCGCTGGTCGCGGCGCGTATCGTTCCACATCGGACTCGGCGTCTCGGTCGCGGTCTCGGTGAGACGCACATTTTAAATCAATTTCTATTCTAAAAATTATAAATAATCATTCAAAATATAAAGAAAAGTATGCTACACAAAAATAACTAAAAAAATAAGTAAATAAAATCTCTAAAATGTGTCTATTTTATCGATATAAAAAAACAATCTACATCTTTAAAAATGAATCACATTAAACAAAATGCAAAGACTTGAAAAAATGTCTAATATTATTTTGAATGTTCACCTATCAATACCAAGTAGAATGACGATGCGGTTCAAAATCACTATCATTTTCCCTCGATGGATGGTAAAACAAATGTGGATCTGGAGCAGGTAACATATAAGAGCCATCTTGTGCATTCCTTGATTGTGAGGATTGACTTGGCATTCTATGATCATGATACGTGGGAATTGATTGATTGCCAGTGAATTCCGGAGCATAATGATAATATCCAAACCCTCGATAGTTAGCACTATCGTCAGTACGATTATAGCCAAAGCTATTAGATTCAAAAGAGGAGCTGTCATGATGTCTTTCAATTGTTTGTTCATAATATCTGCCACCATGACTACTAGTAGAACTATCAACTTGTCCAATTCCATCAAATAGACCATATCGGCTATAATAACCCGTATCAATTCCGTATGATTGCTCGTAGCCATATTCCGATTGATTACTGCTCCAATCTTGACTAGAATCGTACTTAGAGTTCGGATATATACTCAAATTTTGCATATGCTCTTCAACTCCTCTATGTCTTTGTGAGCCTGAAGGATAAGAGAAAGTATCTTGACTTGGAAACTCAGTTAATTTGTTGAGATATTCTCGTTGTGCTTCTATGCCTGGACGATAACCATGATCAGTGTCTTGAGTGGCATAATAATTATCTTGATCTCGAGCCCACGACGTACCTCCTGTTTGTTGGCTCTCTTGATCGTGACTTCCACTATATCTCAAAGAATTATCTTCTTCATTTCCATCACCACCATCATCACCATCATCACCATCATCATTGTCACTATCACTTTTATTAGACGAGGATGAAATAGCAACATGCCTACTCGTTTGTCCAACCTTACCTTTACCTTTATGCCTCTGAGATGATGATTGAATAAGATTTTTTTTGTTCCTCCTGGTAATAAATTGGGATAATGTATCACCGAAATCATCATCACTATCACGTCTATTGCCATCTTGACTTCTTTCTGATTCATGTTGGCGAATGCCTTCATCTAACCACTCGAGATTATCTTCAGATAAGGTAGGCTGATCACTTTCTCTTATCCATTCATCTAATATATCATCTTGATGAAAAATGTGATTCAAATCAATTGGGCTGTAGAAGTCATCAGTGTCCCTTTGATACATCATATTTTTCACCTTTAATCGCATATTATAATGCACAAAGACCAATTTATGCAATTTTTTAATTGCTAGACGATTGCGAAGCTTTGTATGAATCAAAGACCAAGTACTCCAATTTCTTTCGCAACCAGAGGATGTGCAAGTTTGACTTAATATTTTCACTGCAATCTTTCTCAGATGTGGAGCATCTTCACCGTAATTGAGCCACCATTCAGCTAAACAGACAAAATAATAATCAATTAGAATAATAATAATAATGATCTTAATATTATAAAAAATATTAACTTCATTCATATAACTTAAACTTAAGTATATATTGAGTTGAGCTCGAACCTGGTAAGGATTTCGACAATGCTCTTGTTGCAATAGAACTTCCAAATCCTCCTCTTTTCTCTGTGAAAATTTTGATCTACAAAAAATGACATATGCACATATATTAAAATTCTAGAATTTAGTAATGCATGTGATCACTAATACATATAAATAAAATAATCATAAATATACCTCATTTATTGCATCAACTTGTGCATCCAAATCTAGCTCCAACTTTGTAATGACTCTTTTCAACCCTTTACGAACTTCATCAGTGTTATACTCACATGTTCCAGAGTATTGCAGGGTCGGATTTAAAAAATATGCTAAATAAAATAAAATTATAAAATTAATTAAACAAGTGAATACATATATAATGCATATTTAAATTGCATATATTATTTTAAATTACCTGCTGCATGTAAATCACAATGTAATTGGTCGTACCATCTGTTGTCAATCACATCCCAAATACTCCTCCAATTTTTTACCGACTTTTTAATGGCCATTTTTGCCCTATCCATGGCCTCATAAATAATTGGCAAGGTCGGTTTATTGTCTTGATCAACGGTCTTTAAGACTTTGACCAAAGGCTCCATTATTGCACAGACAAATCTGACTTTATTCCAAAACCTTTCAGATAGTATCAATTCAGCCACTTTAGCAGCTTCTCCTCTTCGTTTGGTTGTGTTATTGACATCTATCCATTCATCTGAGGTACACATTCTTTTCAATTCTAGACAATGCCGAATAAGACTTTCCAAAGAAATGAATTCAGTAGCGAATCTTGTGATGCCGGGACGTAACAATTTCCTTTTTCTTGTATATGTCTTCATCAAATTCACTACTTTATCACTGTTGTATATGAAACTAGTGATCCTCTTTGCCTGTGCAATAGTTTGCTTCACCTCATCCATTTTGCCAATATCTTCTAACATCAAGTCAATACAATGAGCAGCACAAGGTGACCAATATAGATGTTTTCTTTTTTGCATTAGTAATTTTCCAGCTGCTTTCATACTAGATTCATTATCTGTCACAATCTGTACAATATTTTCTTCTCCTATAGACTCTACTACCTCATCCATTAATTTAAAAATATATTCTGCATTTTTTCTCACATTTGTGCAATCAACTGATTTATGAAATAGCATATGCCTATCACAGTATACCATAAAATTTATTATTGGGTGCTTAGTGCGAGTACTCCAACCATCACACATAAGTGTGCAGCCAAAAGTTGAAAATTTACCATAGACATCTTCCAAATATTTATGAACCTCTTCAAATTCTTCATCTAAATATTCATTTCCAATTTGATAAGCTGAAGGGCCTTTAATTCCAGGACCAGCTTTGGCAATTTCATCAATCATTGATTGGTAGTACGGATTATCAGCTGCATGGAATGGTACAGCATTAAAATGAAAAAATTTTGAAATTGCCTTACCGACTCTCTTTATGTTTTCTCCCTGCGAACATTGATTTGACTGATTTTTGTTTCGAAGGAAACATATGCGAGTCAACTCCTCTGGTTATGATTTCATCTGCTTGTCTAACACTGAAATTACGTGACAAACCCCTTTTACTTCTAGCAGTTGCTTGCTCCGAAGTACTACCACCCATATATTCTGGAATAAAAGATGTTTAAAAAATAAATAAATAAATAAATAATAATTTCAATGTATTTTAATAAATTGATGCGATAACTTCTATAACATTTTAATTTACAAATAATACCTGGTATAGATATGGATGGTCGACTTCCAGATACTGAATGCCTTCGCTGCTCTTCAACAAATTGTAAGTATCGGCTCTCTCTCATTGCTCGCCTCATCTGCTTATCTTCCGATTCATCAATCTCATATACGTCTTCTTCCTCCTCGTTACCGTACATATTCTCCTCGTGCAAAGAGCTCAATATTTCTTCTTTTTTCTTCTTTAAGGAAGCTCTTTGAGCCTTACCAGCTCTTAAATGCATTTTTATTACATTTATAACTTCTTTTGGAGCTTTTGGACAAGGTTCAACTTGTCCTGTAATATGACCGACATGCTCTTTCAATCTTGTGATACCGCCATGCATTACTTTTCCACAATAATTACATCTCACAATTTTTCTATTTCCACCTACAGGTGTACCATGTTCCCAACCAATGTCTTTACTTGCCATTTCACCTGTTACATACGTCATCATAAATGGTTAGTACCAGTAATCTATTAAAAAGTTACTACAAGTAATAAGTTGGTATTTGACAAAAGAAAAGTAATTATTTAGATTATGTTAGTAATTTGCAAATCTTATTTATATATTAACTTGTTTGTATGATCATTAGTCCAATTTTTTAAAATATATTTTTACTAAGATTTAAACAATAATATATATATTATATATGTGTGTGTGTATGAGTGAGTGTATTACAATAATAATACATAAACAAATATAGAATATAATATATATATCATAACAATAATATATATACACATGAAAAATATATAAAAAAATAAAACATTATAAAAATAAAAAATAATAACATACACATATCAAGGATAATATATATAAACAGACACAAACGCGTGTATATATATGTGTGTGTGTGTATTACAATAATAATACATATACAAATCTAGAATATAATATATATATCATAACAATAATATATATACAGATGACAAATATATAAAAGTAAAACATTATAAAAACAAAAAATAATAATATACACATATCAAGGATAATATATACACACACACACAGAAACGCGTGTATATATATTTGCGTGTGTGTATTACAATAATAATACATGTACGAATCCAAAATATAATATATATATATATATCATAACAATAATATATATATACATATGAAAAATATATAAAAGTAAAACATTATAAAAACAAAAAAACAATAATATACACATGTCAAGGATAATATATACACAGACACAAACGCGTGTATATATATGTGCGTGTGTGTATTACAATAATAATACATATACGAATCTAGAATATAATATATATATCATAATAATAATATATATACATATGAAAAACATATAAAAGTAAAACATTATAAAAACAAAAAATAATAATATACACATATCAAGGATAATATATACATAGACACAAACGCGTGTATATATATGTGCGTGTCTGTATTACAATAATAATACATATACGAATTCAGAATATAATATATATATATCATAACAATAACATATATACATACGAAAAATATATAAAAAATAAAACATTATAAAAATAAAATACAATAATATACACATATCAAGGATAATATATACACACACACAAACGCGTGTATATATATGTGCGTGTGTGTGTATTACAATAATAATACATATACAAATCCAGAATATAATATATATATATCATAACAATAATATATATACATATGAAAAATATATAAAAAATAAAACATTATAAAAAATAATACACACACACACATATATATTATGTGCGTGTGAATATAATATATATATCATAACAATAATATATATACATGTGAAAAAAATATAAAAAATAAAACATTATAAAAACAAAAAAAATACACACACACACATATATTACGTTTGTGTATGTATTTTACTCTGTGTGTGTATTACAATAATAATACATATATAAATTTAGACTATATTATATATATATATCATAACAATAATATATATGCATACGAAAAACATAAAAAAATAAAACATTATAAGAAACAAAAAACCATATATAAGTAAAAGGAAAACTAACTTGAAATTTTGCTTGAGGGAGGCAAAATTGATTTCCAAAGAGCTACCTGCGGGATGCTGTAAAATTTTGTGATTTGCAAGATAAGAAATTGGATATGTTTGGCCTGTGGGATATGGCCTTTATATAGGAGAAGATCTGAAGTAAATTACATAAAAAAAATGGCTTTGCATTTGCACGGGTGTGCTAAAAAAATCAGAATCTGCGCGCATGGCGCGCAGAACCGGACACTAAAAAAAAAAAAAAAACCAACGCGCATTGCGCGTGGTCTTTTATTACTCATTAAGGACACCGCACGCATCGCGCGCGGTGCTTTTATTATTGAAAAAGGGCGCGCGGTCCTTTTATTATTTAAAAAAAAGGGCACCTCGCGCTTACAACCCAAAAAAAAAAAAGCCGTCGTCTTCTCTCTTCTCCTCTTCTCCACTCGGACCAGGTCAACCAAAATCAGAGAGACTGCCGCCGCCGCCGCCTCCAGCCGCCGGATCAGTTCCTCCCGCCAGTGAACATCACAACCACCGAAACATTACTCAACTTCAACAACCATCCCATCGAAATCCAAACCAAAATCCAGCAACAATAAACACTAAAAAAGCCCCCCAAATCTGCCGCCTAAACCACCGGTGGATGGTCCCCAACGCCAGAAATCAGTCGCTTCCGAATCGGTGAGTAATTTATCTGTCTTATTGCTTTGGATTATGGCAAATATATGGTGGTCCGGATTGACTCGGCCGATCCGGTTCCGAATCGGGCGATTCGCACCGATTCGGATCCAACTCGGTCCGAGTTCACCGAGATCGACCGATTTCTCGGCGAGTCCACCGTCTCCGAGTGGTATCGGAACGGTATCGGACCGCCAAGCTCCGATCTGGTTCCGACTCAGCCAAGTCGTCGCCGACTCGGCCAAGTCTTTGAACCATGATTGATATCCAATCCAACAAAGCTGCTTTTCTAACCATCCCAATTGAGGAGTCACATGGAAAGTATTTAGGCTTACCTTCAGTGGTTGGTAAATCGAAGGCAAGCATTTTTGTAGCTATTCAAGATGGGATCAATACTCGAGTGAATGGGTAGAAAGAGTAACTCTTTTCTCGTGCTGATAAAGAAGTGTTAGTTAAGACAGTCACACAAGCCATACCTTCACATGCAATGTCTTGTTTCAAGTTCCCTAACCAGCTTTTATAGAGGATTGAATCAATTTGTGCAAGACGCTGGTAGGGCACTAAGGAAAAGGAGCGAGCAATCCATTGGGACAACTGGAATAACTTATGCAATGCAAAATTAGTTAGAGGGATAGGGTTCAGAAACATGAGAGCGTTTAATATGGGGCTATTGGGCAAGCAAGCTTGAAGACTTTTGACACGACCGGATTCTATTCTCTCCAAAATCATGAAGGCTAAGTATTTTCCAAATGGAGATCTTTTAGTGCAAGCTCGGTTACTGGCCATCTTTTACTTGGAGGGGAATACATGAAGCCATTCAAGTCCTTCAGCTTGGATATAGATTGAGGGTTGGGTCTGGCCAGAATATTTTTATCTAGCAAAGTCTGTTGCTGCCACGACCACACACCTTTAAAGTGGTGTCTCCATCACAAGGTTCTTCAACCCACTACTAAGGTTGCGAAGCTCATTCTCCCTAGCCAACTAGTGTGGAATTCTCAACTTGTTGACAGCATTTTTGGACCAGAGAAAGCTGAAATTATTAAATCCATTCCGTTGGGTAGAGATAGAACTAGTAGAGATAGGTGGTGTTGGTATTACTCAAAGAATGGTACCCACATTGTGAGGAGTGCTTGTCATGCTGTTCGGGATTCAAAGATTCCTAGAGACAGTTGTTATGCAGGTTCACCGTCGGTAGAGACCTTGAACAAATTATGGAAAAGCCTATGGCATTTGTCCATTCCAAACAAGGTTAAGCATTTCTTGTGGAAAGTAGTTAAAGATTTTTTTGCCAACTATGGTGAATCTCCATAAGAGAAAGATAATGGTGAATCTTAGTTGCCCAATGTGCAATCATGAAAGAGAAGATACAATCAACATTTTTTCTGAATGCCCAGTAGCTGTCCAGGTTTCGGCTTTAAACTTCTTAAGCAAAAAGATCCCTCATCCCCCTAGTAGAGATCCCTCGTACTGGAGTTGGGAAGTGTTGTCTATAAATGAATGAAAAAGAGGTTGAAGGAATTATTTGTTATGTTATGCTGGAAAATTTGGAATGTAAGAAATAAGGATCAATATGAGCAGACTCATATTGATCCTTTGAACGTGGTCAATTCTGGGAAGGCTGCTTTATTCGATTACCAAGGATGCTGTCAAGATGGAAAGTCAACCTAACAGAGACGTTAACCATGCAAGGATGGTCACCACCACCTGCCAACCATGTGAAGTCAATTTTGATGCAGCTATTTCATCCAAATTTAAGCGAGCAGCATCTGGCATCATTGCTAGGAAATTCACAAGGGGTGTTTCCTAGCTGCACAGAACACATCTGTACTGTGAAATTACTGGACCCAGAGCATGCTGAGATATTAGCATTGCTGAAATGCTATAGAGTTTAGCCAGGAGATGATGTTTGCATAGGTAATCTTTGAAGGAGACGCAGCTACTGTAATCAATAGAATCAAAAGTGAAGAAGGAAGATCTATCCACACTAGGAGTCTTGATTGAGGAGATAAGGACTTGAGCTAAGTTCTTTGCAAGAATATGCAACTATGTTGGATTAGCATATCTAAAAATGCAGATGCTCATCATCTAGGCACAAAATGCAAAGATTTGTAATGAAGAGAATTTCTGGAGTGACTTTCCTCCACCTTTTGTAACTCCTCTGCTTCATGCAGACTCTTCTGCCATTCAGTCTTAATTGAAAGTCTCTTTTTCTATTAAAAAAAATTATATCCAATTAGCAATTTTAGTACCCAACAAACGGGATCAGATTTAACATTGGCTCCGTTTGGATGCCATTTTTTGGAGATTATTGGGAATAATTTTTTGCAATTGTGTTTGGACCGGAGCATGTTTTTTTGAGAAAAATTACAAAAATTTTTTGGTCAAACTTTTTCACCAAATTTTTTCACCAAGTTTTTATTCTAAATTTCAAATGAACTTTAGAAACTTTTTACATAATTATTCATAACAATAGGTGTGTTTATGTTCAAAATTTGTTTAGAAAAACTAAAAAAATTGCGAGTAATATGATGAGATCCATTGTCGGCAGGTTTTGAGGTGGGATGACGAAGTGGACATCCGCTTCAGAGATAGAAATAGTTGGATGAATGCTTAGCAAGTATTGGGGCACGGACGCTGTCAGTGCTCGCTAAGCATTCAATCATTTTGCAAGTTGGTCCAAAATTTTTGAACTATTCAAACACTTTTCCATATTAATTATTTAATTTTCAAACCACCATCATGTCACTTCAAAAAAAATTTCACATTCAAACACTTATTCACCTTTCAAAAAAAGTCAACAAAAAATAATTCGAATAATATTTCAAATAATTCTGAAAAAACACTATAAATAATGCCATCCAAACGGAGCCATTTGTTTGGACCTGTTGTTAAATTTTTCGTAGGTGGCCTTCAGAAAATAGTGCTGCAGAGAATGTTTGGGCCATAAAATGAATTTAACTAGAAATCCAATAATGGGCCCAATCCAAGAAAGCATTACATTGAATATCCCACCGCCCAACCGCAACCAGAATTTTCCCACGACCACCCCCAAAATGGATGACAAAGAAGGAGGATCCCAGTCGGAACTGAGTCATGACTGGGCCGATTTGACTCACGAGTGCCTCATCAACATCCTTTCCCGGCTCTCCCTCGAAGACCGATGGCGGGGAACCATGCTCGTCTGCAAATCCTGGTTGCAGGCCAGCAAGGAGCCCTGTCTCAACTCGGTCTTTGACCTGGAAAATCGCTTCGACCCGGTCACTGAGTCGTCCCGCTACTGGACCCCCGAGTTCGAACGCAGAATCGATTCCATGCTCCGATCCGTCGTCGTTTGGAGTGACGGAAATCTCACTGAAGTCCGCGTCAGACACTGCTCTGATCGCTCCCTCTCTTTCGTTGCTGAAAGGTTTATTAAATTATTTATAAAAAAATGTTTTGATAAATTTGTTATTGGATTTTAATTATTATTGACTTGTCTTTTGATGGATAAAATGCTTTTTATTTTATGAATTTATATATAATTCATTTGTAAATTTGGAATTTTGGATTGTGTTATTCTGCTATTGTTTCAAATTTAGCCAAAATTCAACTTTAGATTGAGAAAATGTTGGAAAATTTTGTAGGAAAGAGCTTGTATAAAGAAATTGATATTTGGATTTGGATTTGGATATGAGAATTCTTCTTCGGATGTTTTTCTTCTCCTTAAAATTTTTTATTTGATATTTCAATGGGTGGCTTAAGTTTATATTTCAATGGGGTCCATCCATATCACAATGTAAAGGTGTAGAAGTGTGTCTTAAAAGCTGAATGCTTAAGTTTGTATTTCGAAGAAGTTGCTTATCCTGATTGTTTGTAAAGACTAGAACTTGGGATTTAGAATCGGAGTGACGAAGAAACATGATCAACCTTGTATGGATTTTTCCCCGAATTCAATGAACATTGGGTTCCCAAACTTTATGTAAATTTTGGCGTCTTTAGTGACCCTTTTATTCATTTTTCAGTTTTACAAATTTTTCTGATTGCATACATCGTTTATGGCAATGCATTATGTACTGAAGCTTAGAGTGTTTGACTGATTTAATTGAATTAGTCCTTTCTCCTTGTCAGACTTTTACTCTATGGTGTGCTGACATCTTTTAGTCCCTGTAGTGATGAAGAGTGGAGTGGAATACGAGGGTGATTTTGGTCGGTGGAAGAGGAAAACATATAAACCTCTTTTACATGTTCCATTAAAATAGTGTTCATACTTGCTGATGGTGGTCAAGCTTTATGTTCTATTGCAACTGACTTGATTTTCTATGCCATGTCTTGGTCATTGGAAGTCTTACTTTTTAGGATCAAATGGCAGGCACCTCTATCAACCTTGATGCTTGTGTCCTTTTATGGTTTTTATGAACTTCAGGAATCCTTGACGATGTATTGTCTGATTACTCTCACAGGTGCCCAAATCTTCAAGTTCTCTCCATTAAGAGCTGTCCTCATGTTACAGATGAAATTATGAACAAGATTGCTTCTGGCTGCCCCAGCCTTAGGGAACTTGACATCAGCTATTGCTATGAAATATCTCATGAATCACTGGCACTTATAGGAAAACATTGTCCTAACCTGAAGATTTTGAGACGGAATTTGATGAATTGGTTGGATCCTTCTCAACACGTTGGAATTGTACCTGGTGAATATCTGGATGCTTGTCCTCAAGAGGGGGACTCAGATGCGACTGTGATTGGAAAGTTTATGCCTCAACTTCTGCATCTTGAACTTCGGTTTTCCAAGATGACCTCCAAAGGTCTTGTTACGATTTCTGAAGGGTGTCTGAATCTTGAGTACTTGGATTTATCTGGATGTGCAAATGTAACTAGTCGGGATATAGTAAATGGGACATCCAACCTGAAGAATTTGAAAACTATCAAGAAGCCTAACTTTTACATCCCTAGGTCCGTTTTCCATACTGAGAGATATGGTCATTGGAGATTGTATGATGAGCGGTTCCAGACAGATGTATTCCGTATCTGATAATCCTGTGGATAAACACGGTGAGAATTATTTGATGTTTGGTAAAACACGATCATTTGACATATCTTCTAGGTACATATTGTATGATCTTTTTTTTGCTTTCTGCCTTGAAGCCATATTGAAACTTTAGTAGCCACTTTGTTTCTCACAATATTTTTGTTTTCCTACTGAGTGTGAGCTGTTCATGATGGCTGGAATACCCCTTGATTTGCTGTTTAACTTCCATGAATGTTTACATCAATATGTTTAATCACATAATGAGTCCAGGTTTCCATCCGAAATGCTGCTGACATGGCAAACTATGAGAACGAAAATGTCGTTCTGCTTTATCAGATTATCAGTAAATGGGTAGAGGTTAACTTGGATATCTAGTTATGCATCAATTGTTAGTAGTCCTGTTAAACGCTGATTGAAACATAATTACAGGCTACCTATAGTCATGTTAGGACTATGAAACCATGTTTTGGATCTGCTTATATATGCAGATTGATTGATTCTGAGAATGTGGTTCATTTCCTCAGCTGTTATCTGAGTGCCTTATCCCTTCACCCATGATTTGACCTGAAGTTGTCTGATTCTTCTTCTGGACATTATAGATCCCAACCGCCTTCTTGCATCATAAGGGTTGGGATATTTAAAAGAAATTTTCATCTCACTGTACAAGTGTTTCTGTCATTTTTCTGGGTAGAATGCTGTGTCTTGACCCGTGGATGTTGTGTTTATACCATAAAATCAGAAAATTTTGAAAATGAACTTTCCATTTGATAGAAATCGTGAGATCAGATGAATTTCCCTAAGCTTGTACTTACTCGTGGTTGTGATCTGTACGTTACAGTCATGTTATTCTCTTCATCTGACATTCCTAGTATAACATCTTGGTTCCCGTCTAAATCTAATGCCTTTGACAGCCTAATGATGTGGATAAATCAAATAACTTGTATGGAACCTTTTCCCAGGAGCAATGTGAAGTCTAAGATTGGGCAGTTGCTTATTGTTTGTTGAATAGAATTTGGTTCAGAATGTCCCGTTGTAATTGGATGTTATTATTGCAGGGAGGCATGATTCAGCTGCTGCCAAGAACTCTCCTGAAGCAAAGCCGAGGTCAAACAAAGAAAACTTGCATTGCAGAACTAATTGCAGGTTGTTTATGAGAACTTGTGCATGGTGCTATTGTTAGTTTCTGTTTGTGGCTTTAGGGAAGTTGCTATGTGTAATTAAACAAATTTGTGTTCTTATTGTTGTAAGAAAGGTCTAAATTAACAGCATGCACTGTGGATTTCTTCTTCCATTTTTAATTCTCGAACACATCTTACCAATTCAAGGCATCCACTCAGCTAGCTGTAAAAACATGGTGCTGAACATAACCATATATAGCATGCTAAAGGTTAAAGCTTTATGACGTATTTAGAAAGTTTAGAAGTTCAACTTATTATTATTATTATTTTTTGACTAAACACCATGCACCAGGGATGCGTGCACAATTAAAATCTTTAACTTTGTTCACACGTAGCAATTTATGAGCGTCATAGCTGAATCTTGATTACGATGTATTTTAACAGTTTTCTTCTAAATAAAAAGAGGATTATAAACCTTAATCAAATTCAAGAAATTGGGCCTATTTCAACATCTCCTAAAGCACAATAGCAGTATGGGGTGGTGCATGTGTGTGTTAATAATGGTGTTTTTTTTTTTTAATTATTATGAAAGTGTTTCATAATACAAATGCTAAAATTTACATTACGTTACTAATTCTTATTATTAAACGGCATTATCCAAAGCAATTGAGTTTACAAATTCCTGTTAAAACAAAGATTGTCTGAAGCCGGCCTTAAGTAACTACACATGAATGAGTAATTGAATTGTATTGATAAAGATACACTCAGTTTGTCATGTTAAATTTTTTGGAAACATGTTTTTAAAAAATTTTAAACACATTTTTCAATCAATTTTGTGATTTCATGTACCAATTTGCTGAACAAAATGTAAAATTATTACAGTAATATTTTAAAAAATACCTAAAAAAAAGTCATCCAAACAAATGAAATGTTAGAATTCATTTGCAAGAGGGTTAAAAGCAAAATGTCTCTATGAACTTTTAGCCGAGTTGCAAAGTTGATACTTAAACTATTTTATTAGGTATGTTCAATTCTGAACCCACAAAAAAGTAACAGAAAAAGGTAACTATGTCAAATAAACGCGACAAATCATCACGGTATCTTAGATTATTATTGTGCAGACAAATTTGCCCATTTTTAAAGGGCAAGATAACACATGCTTTGCTTGTGTGTTGGAAATTTATAGAGAAAAAAGCTTCAGCTAAATGCAAAATGCACCTTCTTTTATCTGAGTTGCAAAATGTCCCTCTAACAAATTCTATTTAAAAAAAGTGATAGCTAAATGTTGTGTGCCTAATTATGATAAAAGGGCCATTGATTAACAAATAAAAATAATACGTTGGCTTTACCACATTCTTACTTCTTTATGACTACTCTCATTGCCATATCTATATTTATACTTTTTTTTGCACCGTCTTTTTTAAAAATGAAAAAAAATAAAAAATAAAAAACTTATATCATAAACGTGATCACAATAGTATACGCAATTCTTCTTCTTCTTTTTTTTTTTTGTTTCAGCGCAATCCATTTTAAGCTTATGGAAAAACTTGTCGCAAACTAAAAAATGAAGTGAAACAAATATTTTATAACCCAATACAAAGATCATCCTTTATCTTTTTTGTTACTCGAACCCATTTTAATTTAAGAAATAAATAAAATCAAAGAGTTACACAAGGCAAAAATAATGGGAGAATAAAATATGTCAAACGCAATAGGAGGCAATCTATATTTTTTATTGGCCCAGTTCACTATAAATTGATAAAAATAAAAAAGAATAAACTGAACCCTAAAAAGAAAACTGAGTAAAAGAATTATATTTCAACAAAACGATCAAATCTTTATTTTTTAAATTAACCCATTATAAGTTGGGCCAAAAAATTTATTAAAAAAAGAAAAATTCAAACCAATGAATATATATAAGTAAATTTTTTTAGGGATAATTACAGAAACCTCCCCTGAAGTTTCTGACAATTACACCTAGCACCCCTGAAATTTTCAATATTACACTTACCTCCCTTCATTGTGTCAAATGACTATAGTGTCCCTAAACAAATAAGAAAATGCCAGCCCAAAAAATAAAATAAAACCTATCCATATTCTCTTTCCCACTTCTGCCGACTCTTTCTTCCCCCTCCCCCTTTGACCGTAACTTGACTTTCGCCATCTCTCTCCCTTTTTCTTTCTCTTCCCTCTCTCGCACAGCCTACGCCAGCCATCCCTATCCCCATCCCCCTCTCTGACGCTCTCTTCCCCCTCTTCCTTCCTATCAACCTCCGAATATCCTTTTGATTTGGAAATGAGACAGGTGGCAGTGGTAATGGTGGTGTAGGGTCTCCAAAAGTTTTTATTTTCCTCCATGGTTGTTTGTAGTGTGATGACTGACGGAATGGGAGTTGGTTATGGTGACAAAAATGGCAGACAAATTTTTTTTTTTTTTTTGGTTTGATTGCTTATGTTTCTGTTGAATAGTAGGCACCTGTTGCCGGCACTAATAACGGTAGAGAGCAAACCACTGTAAATATGTTTGTATTATTTATTGTAATGGAATTGTGAAATTTTTTTAGAAGCAGTAGTATTATTTTTGGATGACACGTATGATGATTCTGGGTTGCAAATTTGAAAAAGAATTTTGGGTCTTCGATGATGTGAAATTTTTGTGGTAGGAATATTATTTTGGGATGACATGCATAGTTGTTTCTGGGTTGAAAAGGATAAAGAGATTTGGATCTTGGATGAGGGATGAAGCAAATTTGGTGGTTGTAAATATTTTCCATTGTATGGGGTGTTCAATGATTTTTTTTTTTTTTTTTGAGAAGAGGTGTTCAATGATTTTCAATTGATAAAAATGGTTCAAACTTTATTTATTTATTTTTTGCTGTGACTAGCGAACAATGGTGGCAGTATGGGGGGCGGCCGATGTGGCTGTGGGGGTGGGACGACCGTCGTGGCTATGGTGGTGTATACAAAACCATTGGAATTGTCTTTTTGTTTGTTTGACAACAAGGGTAGTTTAGGATTTTAATTGGAAATTTTTGCTGACATCATCCATTTGTTACCTAAATACTAAATAGAAGGGAGGTTTGTGTAATTTTTCAAACCACAGGGATACTAGGTGAAATAGTCAGAAACCTTAGGGGAGGTTTCTGTAATTATCCCATTTTTTTATCCCAATATAAAAAGAATTATAAAAAATAGAATATTTCTTTAAGAATGAAATCAATAATAAAAAAAGGAGTAATTACTCAAGTGTTCCAAACTTTTTGCATACTTTTTCGAAAAGAGCAAAATATACTTTGGCTATTTACTCAATTTTCTTTTAATTTTTTTTAATGAAAAATGATGCCGTCTAAATAGAGCCCATTTTTTACATAAAAGAGCAACTTTGTCCATTCATTATTGGATTGAGATTACGTTGGTCATTTAACTTATCATATTAACCGAATTACATTTTCTATTGAGTGATTGTTAGTCAGAGGTGCAATTTGTCTATTAAAATTTTTGAAGGGCATCTTGCCACTGTAGTGAAAATTGAAGGACACATTAGGATAATTACACAAACCTCTTGTAAGGTTTATGACAAGTACCTCTTTCTAGATTTAAGAAATCACACATAGTTCCTTTGGTAAGTAAAAAGGAGTATTATGACCTCAACACGATACCTAAATCAAAAGTTTAAAAAAAAATTCTTGTGTAATTCAAACATTTTCTTTTTCTCCACCTAACCAAATCGGCAATCCCCTCACTAAGGTATTCCTGACTTAATTTAGCAACCACAATCCCCACCACTTTGAACTCTACATTACCAATGCTACCATCGTCGTTACTACCACCATATTTCTTGTCCAGAAACAGAAATAGAAGTGCAAGCTGACAATCTTCTACATCAATTAAGAAACATTACTGCATCTGAGCATTAGGTGGGAAATACTGAAAAATGGTTGATTGGGATTGGTGACTAAAAATTGGGTAGAAGCTTAAACAATTTTTTCTTTTTATGCTTGAAAAGTTTTTAATTTGCTTTGAGAAAAATACTCACAGGGATATTATGGGATATTAATCCAAATTTTGTTTGCCTTATGTAATCAACTTGTTACCAAATATATTAAAAGAGGGGAGACAAATATAATTTCTGAAACACGATTGGAACCATTGCAATTGTCATAAACCTCAGGGGAGGTTCGTGTAATTATACCGGAGACATTGTGCGCTTAACCCTCGAAAGGAAAGCATAAAAGGATACTTCTTCAGAAAATAGCGGCTCTTTTGCAGCTGCTAGGGCCTTCATGGAGGCGGACTCCAGAAAGTGCTTTCATAGCAGAAAAAACTCACGCACATATTTAAAACAATAATTGTATCACGTATCTTTTAAAAAAAAAAAAAAATTGTATCACGGAAGTGAATTCAAGATGAGACCTCCTATGGCCCAGGAAAATAAAAAAGATGACAAAGAATGCAACGGTCACAAATGAAATGATTGCCAAAAAAGAAGAAAAGAAAACAACAGCCACAAATGGAATGATTAATCTTGTAGCGCAATTATAGTGCTAAGAATAGGCTTATTTCTATAATAAAGGGTGCATAAGATGTTTTGTTTTAATAATGACTAAGAGTATCTCAATTTTGACAAAATAATAAAGAGATAATAAATTAGTTCCCCTTTTATATTTTATTTTGAAGATACAACCTCCACGGGTATATGCCACAATGAATTATAGGCAAATATTGACACTAATCAATGCAACATGAGATGAGACTTTGTAAACCAAAAGTAAGGAAAAATAATAGAGAATAAGAATTATTGGTGTCTTGGTCGAGAATCTAATCCTTCCGCAATTGTCTGAATATAATGAGTTAGTAAATTTTATTTTATGGTATTCCTTTCTCTTCTTCCCGACCTTCGGGTCTTGTATTCAAAAGAGAATCTAGCCCTCCACCAGACAGCTAGCCTCAAGGGAGGACTCTCTAGGCAACCCACCAGCCTAATGAGCTACGGAAATAATTTCTCTTTTACAAGATGCTGATCATCGAGAACATCTTTTAACATGATATCAATAGGTATCATCTTAATTAATTTTTTTCGAACTGGCATCAATAATTAAGATTAAAGTCTACAACGCAAGTAAAAGACCATGCCAACTACACCAGTTCTCTTTTGAAATGTGCAACTAAACTAACTAACATGATATTGATCCATTCTATCACGGGCCTCTCCCAAGTTGACTTTAATAATCATGAAACCTTCTCTCCCATTCTTCTTTACTATAAAATTTGGATCCCGTGCACAATAATGAATTCTTATCAACCCATGATAGATTATATTAGAAAACACACACTCAAGCAATGCCTACCAAAATATCTACTCCACTAAAAAGAATCTAGAAGTTTGGCGCAGAAAAAGAGCAGATTGTACGACTCAATAGTCAGATAAATGTCTAAATCAAAGAGGACATCGATGACTATGAAACTGTTAGAAGAGACCAGTTTACATATTCGTTTTTCATAGCCAAAATTGATTTGTTTTTGTTGAGTACATCTTGGGATATTAGGCGTAAATCGGTAAAAGAAAATAGTAAACTATAATGTAAAATAGTGGGCAAAATCTGTCCAAACTCATCCTTTGCCAACTGATTTGGCCAAATCCAAACGGTGGATGCTAGAGCAGTAGCTTTTACATGCGTTTCAAGTTGTTCACAAAGTTAGTATTGTCTTCTTTGTTGCCAACCATTTTTATTTTATGTGCAGGGGAACCGAAAAAAAAGATAAGGTGATGGTGACTTTGCATGGATATAGATCATCATGACCTTTTCCGAAATCTTTTTGATATGGATGGAAAGGGGTAAAGTGATCCTGCAATTCAATGTGCGTGAAATATTTCTTCCTCTGCGTTTAAATAAAGTGGATTTCTTCAGCTGTATATGCCAATTATTACTGTTTTTAACATCGAATTAATTGAGCCTTGAAATTTTCTCTCAATATCCATCCAAACCTAGACTTTTTCTCAACTAAGTAGTACTATTCCTCATTTCCAATGCTTGAATTTTTGTGCTTTATTTATCATTTCTCCAAAAGAATTTTAATTGGGAAAAGAGTTTTCTTTTTCTTTTGTTTTTTTTTTTTGTAGATTAGAGTGTAGTAATAGAACGAGATTCTTACTGATCGCCGATTAAGAGTATTTTAATTGACGTTAAAACTCGAATTTGAATGCTACTAACACAAAAACCAAGTTTACCCTGGTGTTCCTAACACAAAGGTTCAAACATTTGGAGCCACAAAACGTTGATAGAGTTATCCTTTCATGTAAACTAATAGCTTAGACTGATGGCAAGATCTAGTCATTTGTTGACAAACTATATATGCTCTCCTTATCCGTGTAAAAAATATCTCCCAAAAGGGACTTAGATATTTAATGGAGTTCAAAGTATTAAGCAATGTAGAATCACCGTTTGTTAGTTTGGAAATAATGCAATACAGATGGAGATAACCACGGGAAGGGCCCATGCAATTTTGTTGTATAAAGAAGTTGGAAAGAAAGTAACACATCACAATTAATGGTGGCACTTTAATACTACCAAGAGATTGTGACACATGATTGACTAAAATATTAATTAGAAGTAACTGAAGCTAGGCTGTTTGTCAAATTTTTGGTAATTGGCGCCTCCTGTTAAGGTCATTGAGAACCAATTCAAATCAAAAGTGCCCCTCTTTTTTTCTTTTCTTTTTTTTTGAAAAAAAAAAAACTAACCATGGTTCATGATTGAATGATATTGACACTTCGTTTGTTTTTACTAGTATTCCATCTCTTTTGTAATTTTTTTAATAAAAAATTTGAACTAAATTCAGTATAGTACCAATAGTAAAAAGGTGGAGCATCAAGATTACTTTTTTCAATAATTACTCATGAGACATTATGTATTGTAACATTTCGCCTACTAGAATATAAGAAATTAGAATGTGCTGCTGTGAAAAAGAATTATGTAATACAGTAGAAAATGGTAAGTTTTTTCTTAAAATAATTGTCAAAAATTTTAATAATTTCTCCAAAATATTTAGTCTCGTCACTACTAGATGTTCCTTAAAAAAATATCTTTGCACTGTCCTCCTATTAGATGATTTGGCCGTATGGATTGATATACCTTTACAAGTTGATCATCAGAGTTAGGTCCAACCAAAATTGGCGCTCAAATCTTTCACTCAAGTTTTGTTCCCTTCTCAAAGTCCCCTTAACTAATATTGCCCTCTATTTAGGATCTGATCATGTCAACTTTTGCCAGGATCTTTCCAGATTTCATCATCATCAATAACTAAAAATTGTAACATCTAAGAATTAGTCTTAATTCTTTACGCCAAAAAAGAAAAGTAGGTAACTCCCTTGCTTTATAAAGTGGGAGTCCTACCACAGGGAAGCTATTCCCAAAAAAGAAGTTACTGCCTTCAAGGACTTAGGAAGTATCCGCTCTCAACAGCTGGTGATACCAGATTTCTTTTTTTTGAGAATTGGGGGAAGAGAAAAGGGAGACTTAACCCACTCAACTCCAACTGAAAGGAGGAATGGTAACTAAGCGTAAATTATACCCCACAAACTCACTCCAAAAGCCATGAACTTTTAGAGGGGCCGAAGGAGCTTAAACCTAGAGACCTAACAACCAGATTTCCCGATGTGGGATTTGTTCTTTTTTGACAATTGGGGGAAGTTTACGCTTAGTTACCATTCCTCCTTTCAGTTGGAAGTGATACCAGATTTCTAACTGATAGAAACAAACCTGATAAGACATATACATGAATAATAAAAAGTTGGCAAACCCCACTAACAATGGCAATTATTAATTAGAAAGATATTTGGTGAACCATCATTTCAAACTAGCGAAAATTTAGAGCAGTCATCATCAACCTAAATCACTGGCGCATTATTTTGCAGGTGTAACTAGTAATCAAGCATTAACATCTAGCTAAGAAATGCTCTGGTCATGATCAGAAATTGGCAAAATCACTAGAGCAAATGTTGCAACGCCTAAAGAAGAGAACACTCATAATTCAATCACAAATCTTACAAGACTACTCTTTTAACCATCAGTGGACGTCCTCTGGTCCCTCTCAAAAGTTAAACTATTGATGGTTCAACATCAAACTTTCTCAGAAATCGTACAAGAACTTCTGGAAAAGTGGCATGTGATCAGCATCTAAGCACACAGCTAATGATAAAGTCCTGTCTTTGCTTGGACTTGGCAATATGTACACTGTACCCTCATAAAGAATACTTGCAGGTCCCATATGAATTGGTCTTCCCCAACCAAAGTCTGCATCATGAACTGGAAGCCTTGTCCAACTATTGATATTGAGATTAGGACTAGCAAAATATTGAGGCCCTCTAACCAGGGCTGATAAATCAGGTTGGATTTCAAGATAGTCTAAAGCTGATCTTAGGTAGTCATTATCCATTTTTACCAAGGCATTGTGGATTCTTTTGGC
The DNA here is from genome assembly GCA_024721245.1 of Mitragyna speciosa. Lineage (NCBI taxonomy): Eukaryota > Viridiplantae > Streptophyta > Magnoliopsida > Gentianales > Rubiaceae > Mitragyna > Mitragyna speciosa. Next base: position 10,665,476 of record CM045553.1, on the reverse strand, counting down.
TGAATTTGTCAATGGCTCTGATTGAAGGTCACTTGATTCAGCAATTGGAGTGGCGGTAAAAACTACATTGCCTAAATAGCCTGGTGGCAGGGAAGGAATTAGCCTATACCTACCATCTGTGGCAATATACAGCTTGGTGGCTTGATCATTGGTGAGACCACGTGCTTTGCACGCAGTACGCCAGATATGTGCTGCTAAGATTTCATAAGTGCTGCCCTCATTGTTGCACTTGGTCTTAAGAAGGCTAAGTTGTTCAGGAGTGATTTTTAGTATCGCTGTAGTACTTGCCTTGGGAACTGATTTTGCTGACTGAATTCTTGTATCTGATTTTAGTGCTGGAGGTGGGTAGTACTCAATATGTTCGAATACGGGTGTCGGTGGGTCCCGAGCACGGAGAAGAGTCCGGTCAATGAACGGAGGGATGGCAATGGAGAGGCCACGAGCAATGTCTGACCATGTATTGATGAAGTGAAGAGATGATACTCCATCTGATAAATTGTGCTGCACCCCAGTTCCAAGAGCTACTCCTCCACACTTGAAACGTGTTACCTAGAGCACAGACAACACAATTACGAAAATTGAGTAGGATTCAACAAGAATCAAACTACTAATTGAATTTGATTCGTTCTCATTTTAGCCATAATTCTCAAGAGATAATGGCAAAACTTAATTATCATAGATGAAATGTACTGGGGAAACTAGTTACATAATCATAAAGAACTAAATTTAGTGATACGTTATTTTGTTGCAACTGTAAAAATGAGCACGAAATATCCTTTGTCCTCAACCAGATTTTGCTCTTCAGGACATTTTAACAGCAACGAAAATGGAATATAAAATTACGTCATTATTTATGTTCTGGAAAGCAATCCTTGAGGCTCTCCAATCTTCAACAATTTTTGTCGTTTGGCTATAGAAGGAAGGGGTGGTGACCACAAACCATGTTCCCCAATTGAACCATCTGATTCAAGTTGGTCCACATACAAATTGTGGCCCTTTGGTTTGGCACCATAAATGCATTCATTCAATATCTTCCAGCCAAAATAAAAGATCCACGATCATCAATTGCTTTCTTGTTCATTTTTCTGAGATCATATACATCAATCAAGGTCCTTTGAACTTGTGATGATGGGCTTTTTTACTAAAAATGTCATACAAACAGACTTTCATATAGTAATTAGAGAGCAAATGCCTTCATAATTGAATCAAGAAATGCCTAGTCTTAAAACTCCTTTTCCAAGAAATAAAAGAACTTGCATCCCTTTCTGTTTTTGGCCTAGTCTCATTTTCCATGTAGCTTTTCATAACAAGTAGCAAGATGATACTGAAAATGACATCTAGTTTTAATTTCTTTAGGGTCAGCTATTTGCAAACAATCTATAGCACATAATATTCCTCCTTTACTTCTGACTTCTAAACAATTCTACAACCTTCAATTATTCAAAATTCCCAGTCATCCTTTGGACAGTAACCAAACCCTCCACTCCATTCATTCATAATATTTGAATGGGAAATGAGAAAATGACAAAACATATCTTCCATTGCCAAAAAAAAAAAAAAAAAAAAAAAGGAGATAAAGAGTTCAAGTTTGGACGGACTAAACATGTTACACATGTAGTGTACTTCAATCGTATCCTATAACACTACTTGATCTTTCCTTAACACAAAATTGTTCTTTCTCCCAAAAAGAATAAAGCAAAACAATCTCATTAATTCTTGGTCTTTTCAAATATAGTACGTAGTAGCCCCCTCTACCTTCTATTATTTTCATTCATCATACTTTTTTTTCCCCCCTACCTAACTCAAAATTTAAAGAGTTTTGCTATGGAACAAAAAATTTAAGGAATTGTGTTATGTTTATGGGACCTCATATCAAGGTTTCATGTGACGTTCAATGTCTATTCTTAGCTACAAAATTAAAAGGCAATGAATCTGATTTTAAGTGTCTAACCACCGGTCTCCTAGATCGATTTTCTGGTTTATATTTAATAAAATGGAAATGGGCACATAATATATGTTAAATATATTTATTTTTCCCAAAATTTGGGAGCATTCTTATTGCTCCTTTATAATAACAATATATTCAAAAAATTCATCGATCTATTCATCATATTCAAAATTGAACATCTGAATTATTGGATACATGTATGAAGAGAGAAAATAAGGATAAACTAAAATCTCCATATATAAACAAAATCCACTGTATTTGTTAATTTAATTTATCCCAAAATTATTGAAGATGTTCGATTACTAAGAAAATTATGTATACGGAGGTTCTAAAGAAGAAGACAAATTGTGTAACTTAAACTTGCTATTCTCAAAAATTAGCATTATTTCGAGAAAGTATAAAACATTGATACAAGCGGAAATCATACGGAGTAGCAGCAAGATGATGATACAAAACTAAATTAGATTACTAAGTAGCAATAAACTAAACAGAATCCACTAAAGTCAGATTCATACATACATATAAATGTATTCTTTGTCCTAAATATAATGTCAGATCCGACCTTTTCTTGTAAAAGTTTTTATTGTTATTTTGAGATGACAAAAGATATCTCACTAAGAATACACTATAATTAAAGATTAAAAAACAACCAATTGTGAATTTGAACTTTAGAAAATGTGAGGAAAAACTATAAACGATTACTAAGAAAAATGAAACCAATAGTTATAACTGGGGAAAAAAGTCAAAGGGAGAAAAATTCCACCAATAATTTTTGCCACACTTCTCCCCACATAAAAGCAGCCCCAATCATGTCAGTTTGGACATCCTACTAACTTTATTCAATAAAATTAGTTAAAAACCTCTAGATACGTTTTGATACATCATATCATCAAACCTATAAAAACGTCATAATATTATTTTTAAAAAAACTATTATGAAAATCACAATCGAAGGGGATTTTTTATATTTTCTAAATAAATAAGGCCTGATTTGGTTGAATTACAGAAGAATCTCAAAGTATATTCCCACAATATTATTAAGCAGTATTATTCCACAAAGAAAGACTTTTCAATCACTGATGGAGAAAAATAAATCTGCCAAGAAAACTAAAACAGGCCAAAATTTACCTGAAAGATGACCAAGGGATAAGAAAAGATATCCCCTGAATAATCAACGGTTGGAATAAGCCTCCTGAGATCCAAACTTGGTGTAAAATCACCAAAATCATCAATAGTTGAATCTGTCTCAGCCTCGACAAAAAGCACTCCTTCACCATTACAGTTGATCTCAATCCTTCCTTCTTCATCCCTGGCTAATCTTCCAGCCATGGGATAAAACGAAACAAGAAGATTGCTCAATGCTTCCTTCAGAACCCGACTGTCAAAGAAGTTTGGGGAGCCATTAGGCTTGTAAAAGTAGACAGTCAAGATGTGAATTCTTGCCACCAAAAGGTCTAAATTTGAGTTCCAAAGCCTCTTTGTTGGAGTCGGTTGAGCTGGACGAACCAGCGTGGATTCCTTCACGGTTATCTTCATTTTCTCACTTCCCATAGATGCTGATCAAAGATGTTCAGATTTTAGAGAAAATGTTTTGCGTTTCTTGATTTTGTAAAACGGATTTGTTGAGCAGTTGTGAGAGATCAGAAACGAACAGTTGGGATGAGGAATAAAAGTGTGTAGAAACAATTGCTATAAATACAAGTGCATGAGAGAGAGAGAGAGAGCTGTATAGTCAAACGGAGAAACAAAGGTCCAGAAGCAAATTGCAATATGGCCTTTTGCTAGTGGAAACACAGGCCGATAATATTAATTAACTAGCGGTATGGTGCCTTTGTCCGTGTTACGGGCTTTTGGGTGTGATGGAAAATGAAGCCTATGAGGTTGAAAGACTGCCTTGGAAGGACGGTCTTGCGGCCACAAAAGTCTAGCATGTGAAAGTGCAATGTTGTTTCCAGACTGGAAGGCTTGTGAGCTCTAGCTGATCATGTATATTTATACTGCAATTATGCGAATTTTTTATGAAGAACAGGGTGTAAAAGCTGTGTGCATCTAACTTTACCTAGATGTGACTGTATAGAATTGTACTAATTTACTTTGTGTTAACTTTATCTTGACACGTCTAAGATTTTAATTTATTTTGCCTTATGCTGTCTGATCTTGAATCATAAATAACAATGTGATGACTAAGGGTAACATTGCCTCCATTTGGATAGATTACTTGAAGTGTTTTTTGAGCATTATTTAAAAAAATTATTTAGCGTGTGTTTTTATTAATTTTTTTAGAAAGGTTAAAAATAGATCAATTTTTTGTTGACTTTTGTTGCAAATAAGGGGAAGTGTTTGAATTTTGAAAACCTTATTTGAAATGTATAAAACTTTCTAATAACTTGTTTCACTTTGTACACAATTATTCATGAAACGTAGCATTTTTTTTAACAAATTTTGTTTAGAAAAACGAAAAAAATTGTGACGAATATTTTGAGCTCCATTTACAATACTAATCAAGTTGTAATGGAGTATCGAGCACTGGCACTGGACGCTGCCAGCGTCCGGTGATAGCATCCAATTCTATGAGAAATTTGTTGAGAAGAAAATTTGCATTCAAAATTCAAAAAATAAGAGGAAAAATTATTGACTTTTGTTAAAAAAAAAAAATCTCTGAATAATTTTCACTTATCCACACACCTTTGGAAAAAAAAATTTCAAATAATGCTCAAATAATTCTATACAAACGGAGCCACTATTGTCAATCAAATGTAGTTGAACTAGTTAAGAGTTACTCGCCAATGAGATCTTGGTCCAATGGCAAAATAGCTAAGAGGAATTAGAGGATTGAGTCTCACAAGATGTCAGTTTAGTTTGTTATGTTCGTGAACACATTAAAAAAGTATAAAATGAATCATTCACATTGCTCGTGTATTACAACCAATAATTTATCATCACGTAATGGTAATGGAATCATAATTTGTAATATTTGATGATAAACAATTTGTATTAATACACCACATGGTATATAACAACTAATACTTGCTTTGAACGTACCTTCCACTTTAAATTTTATGGCGTGTAAAGAGTGAACAGATTGAAATTTTACAATATTGGGCAACTGAACTTTCTTTAAATTATTCTTGCGAGAGGAAAGAATTACGTAAATTAATTGAGAAGAGTCCAAAATCCATAAATCTCCCAATTTTGCTAGTCCTTGCTAACCCAAACAAGTAATCCTTAAAGCAATTCTTTCCAAATTTGTTTTTTCTTCTATCTCTTATTAAGTCAAACTTAGCCGAAGGAAAATGCTAAACTTACTACTGAACATTGAATTTATCCTCCCGAAGACTGAAGCTCAAGAATTCATTAGCTCATTACACGACTTGGACCACTTCAAGCCATATATTGCTAGCAAATACATATTCTCACCCTAATTTTGTGTAGAATATATGGTCTCATTTTTTAATTGAAATTCAGACAAATTAGAAATTTATTTATATTTATCCTATTAATTGTTTTCTTTGACAGCCAAAAAAAAATTGCAAGTTTAATGTTAATTTTACTCAAATATATACTGAGGGAAAATATAAATCTTTTTGTTTTTTGCATAAATTTTTTTTACTTTATTTCAATATTTTATTTTTATTTTTTTGATTAAACCTACGCTGTTATATAAAAAAGAAAAATTTGTTATTAATAATATTCGAACTCCTGACCTCTAAATAAAATCATAGAGTTATAACTTATTGAAACTTTATAGTTCCAATATGTCATTTTTAAGCATGCAATAACATTTCTCTGACTTGACATATGTTGTACGGCAAAGTCAGAAAATGCCATTATCAGTATTTAAATTGCGGGTCAACATTAACTTGGCATGCTGCTGTTTTGTATTGACAGGCCACGGGGAAATTCTGCAACCGCTCAAAAGGGTTGGTTACTTTTCTTTCACATTTAATAAAGTAGTTTGAGAAAAGCACCATTTGCATTCAAGTCCACGAGGTCTCACTTGATGCTACTTTTGCCTCTGTAGTTTTTCATGTTCCCCAAATTAGCCCAATCTGCTTGATGCATTGTGATTATGCACGATCTGACATAATTTTTTTATTTTTTGATTAAACTTTAAAATGTATGTCATTAATTCGATTTCATGTTTTCAGTGGGATTTATCGCCCCCTCGTTGCTAGAAATGAGACTCCCACTTAATTGTTACTCCTTTCCCTTAAAAGGCTTTGTAGTTCTAATAAAATGTAGAAGTTGTAGTTCTAAAGAAAGATTCTTTCTGAAAGAAGGATTTTCCTTTCCTATTAGTATATTTAAACCTTATATCATCAAGAAATTCGTCTTCCAAATGACAACCAACCAACACCGCTCAAATAATACTTTCAATTCAATTTGTTGAGAAATTGTGTGCCGTGCAACAAACAAGCATTAATCGTGATAAATTTCACTTGCTTTCCTCCCAATTTCTCATAATTATTGAGAGGTACAAAATGTGTATTAATACTTTTTAATCAGCTCTCATTGCTACGACATAATAAGGTTAAGGACATATATTGACTAAATAAAAAGGTATAAGGAAAAAAAAAAAGTAAATTGAAAATGCTATAGTAAGAGATTCAAATTAACTTGAAAAGGTTAATGGAAGAATTTTTCATTATTAAGATGCATGTGACGTTAATGTTTTTTTTTTTGCTATTTAAAATGCAAAAGCAAATCTAATGCTTTGCAAAAGGCACCAACAAATAATTAATTAAATGTAGCTTTCAATATCATTTTGTCATGAGGCTAGGTGTGCACATAAGAAGCAAAATACGAGTTGCAAAGAGCACATGTTATTAGAATTATATGAAAGGAGTAGTTATAGAAGTTTCAACTTTTCAACTTTTGATCGAGAATTAATTCATTTCATTCCTGCTGTCAAAATCATTAATTTTCAATGTTCACACTCAAGCCTCTCATCTTTCACAAATTGATCATGATCATCAATAACCAATTCAGACATGTATGAGCATATCTTTACAATGATGTACTATTAATTAACTATACATACAAACGAAATTAAAATTTATGTGGAGTTTTTTACTTTTGAGTCTACAAAGTATCTAATTTTGTAATTGAATTTAGCACAAATTGTATTGAAGCAACTGGTTGAAAAATACTACACTAATTTAATGAGATGAAAATAGGGATTGTGAAACACACAACTTCTTGATCTACATATACTTTGAGAACAATTTTCTTATGTTGGGGGAATAAAAATTTTTAGAATCACATTTATTTATTTGCTTACTATAATATATAATTTTATATCATTTATTTGAGTAACTACGAAACCTAAATAATTTGTGTTTGCAGGTGTCAACTGAGTCTTGAAAGCATAATTATCGAGATTAAAACGTGATAACGATAGATCAATAATACATCAATTTGTTTTAGAAATGCAATTTGTCTGCGAATCAAATAAAAAATGTATATGCAATAATTAATTATTGAGTTATTAGTGGTGAATTAGCTTGTAGGTGTGAATAATGATCGACTATTAAATTAAACTACAGTTATGAACAGGCACTAGTAAATTATAAATGAGTATTTGTTGGCCACTTGTAATGAAGTACGTGGCTTCTATGATAACAGATCTGAACTTAATTATTGATATAGCCAGGATGAATATGTGGCTAAATTTATTTAGTCAAAGAACGATCTATTTCTTATAATATAAAAATGTTGTGAAATGAATAATAAGAAATTTTATCTCAACACTTCAACCTCAACAAATTGCATGTTCTTTTGTACCAAGAACAAATAAACAAATAATACAAGCTTAATTTGGGTAGCATTTTTTATGAAATATTAGTGAAAAAAAAACTGTAACACTTTTGGTGATGTAATTTATGTAAATAAAAAATAATTAAGAAACGTATTTAAAGAATATTTCAAAATAATTTCAAGAAAAATCTTCTTCTGCACGAGCCATGTTGATTACACAATATTTAGGTACGGAAGATTTTTCTTGCAGTTAGATACTGTATATTTGTTGTTTATAAATTGTGTGTTCTAATTGTTCCCAAAACAGTATTGTTCGTGGCTGATGATTTGATATTTGGTGACAAAAAGATGTAATCATAATTTATTTTTGGGTTAATAACACTTTGCCCTCCCTAAAGGTGTAGGAAAGTCATGCTTTGCCACACTAACCTTTAAGTATATACATTTTACCCCCTCAATCAATTAGGTGAGAGAAAATTTGGTTAAAATAAATAATTAAATGACATAAATACCCTTGACTAGGCAAAGAGGAAAATATCTGGAAATAAAACTTAGGCGTTACAATATTTTATAAAAATATTTATGAAAAACTTTCAAAGAAAGTAAACTACTAAATTTTAGATTAATTAAATATGAAAAATAGTTAACAAGAAATGTGGCAATGATATCATACAAGGTTATACTTCTACTATTGTAGAGGACCTTTACTAATTTCTTACAAAATAAAGATTGCACTGCTATGAATGCAAAGTTAAAATTGAGATTTTTTTTTTTGTAAATTAAAAATTTTCTTTAAATCAAGAAAAAAATCAAAAGTTTCAATTTTAGCTTTGCATTCATAACATTGCAATTTTTATTTAGTAAAAAATTAGTTAAGATCCTCTTTAACAGTACAAAAAGTATAATTTTTTATGATATCATAATCACATTTTTTGCTAGCTATTATTTATATTTAATTCATCTAAAATTCAGCATTTTATTTTATTTGAAAGTTTGTAGAAATATTTTTAAAAAATATTGTAACAGTTGAGTTTTTTTTCCTAAAATTTTTCTCTTTACCAAGTCAAGAGTATTTGTATCATTTGACTATTTATTTTAACTAAATTTTCTTTTACCTACTTGACTCGGGAGGCAAAATGTATATATTTAAAGGTTAGGGGGGCAAATTGTTACCCCCTACACCTTTTGGGGGGCAAAGTGTTATTAACCCTTTATTATTACTTCAGGGCATACAAATAATTATAAGACTTATGTACTTGATTTGTTCGTCTTATATAGCCTGCAAGAATATCAAAATATTTGCTTAATTTTAGCATTATATTTTTTTTTGAAATTAATTTTAGCATTATTGTATATGCACATCACATGATTTCAAACTTGTGCAATGGCACTGCATACAGTTCAAATCCTTAGAGGATCTGCAAAAGGATCACTTGAAGATAACTTAAAACATACGCTCTGTTTATTTGGTTATATTTCTTAAAACTATTTTAAAAAATGTATTTTTCAAAAATTTCCAACTTATTTTTTAATAAATTTTTTATTTTATATATACGTTTATAAAAAATATATAAAATATGACACTAATAATTTAAAAAAATTTAAAAAATAACCATTCAAACAAAAAGATTTCAAGAGAGAAGAGGATAGAGATACTAATCATTGGTCCCACACATTGTCATGTCCAACTTTTTATCTTGATTGACCATGGAAAATTTGGCGCTGCCATGCTCCTTCACATTTACAAAAGGCTTGCTTTTGGGATAATATTTTCCCCATTCAATTCAAGAAGTTTTTGTTCATGGTTTTTGGGTCAAGGCAGCTGTGTTTTCAGTTTACATTATGGTTCCCCAATTTTGACCTGAAACATGCTTCCTAATCATGCCATAAAGACAAAATTAATTACACCCCTCTTGACTGTAAACACTGGCATTTGGCAAAACCTTCTTCTGTTGAAAGCTCAGGCCACCCAATTTCAAAAGTTTCTTTTGACACAACATTACTTCATCGCTTTTCATTGATGTTTCTATACACTCCCCTTATGACTTTTTTAGTATAATAATACCGCCATTATGTCGACTAACCTATATTTTTTAAAAATGTTCTAATATAATAATACCCCATTATGTTATTGACTTGGATTATTCAATTCCATGTTAATATAATTTAATTTGTTCTTTTATTTATAACGAGTAGTTTCTTTTTGACGTATTAAACCAAACATTTTATATTTAAAAAATTTCATTGGAGGCAAGTTTTGATAACATACTACTTGTTTAAGATATTGGGTACTTTATTTGAAAATTTTTATTTTGTATTTTTGAGGGAATTTTATTTTTTGTATAAGACCAAGACTTTTTAGGTTACTTGTAAGGGCTTGGTCAAAACTAGAAATCTAAAATTTCTTTGAAATTACATCATTCCAAACGAAAGAAGTGATTCTGTATTCCAAGATACGATTAGAGGTTCAATTGAAATTGCAAAATTATTATATTTCAACTACATAAAAATAATTATATATTGGAAAAAAAATGCATGTTTTAGATTCAACATAGAGTTGGACTTCTCATTAACAGGACGCAGCCTAGGTCAAAAAGTAAAATTGAAATAGTTGTCCTCAAAGTTTTTTCAAACAAGCAAGCAAGCATGTGTTGATTGGATGGAAAACGTGTAAGAACAGAAAACCAAAAGGTTCTGGAACAAATCCAATAAACTATAGAAGATCAAGTTGCATCACGAGCAGCCGATATTGATATATTTTATCAATGATGCTGCTGCTTATGGCAGCAAATATACCCCATGTCGACTAGGGTTGCTTAGAAATTATGACTTTTTGCTATTTTATAGTATCAATATACGTAATACCTAATCTTTCTCGAAGGTTAGGTCCGAATCTTGCCTGGGAGTGTGATTGTATAGTATACTAATCAATAATAATTTGCATCAAGGTTCATATAATTTATACCATAAGATTTGCATAGGGTGTGCACTAGGAGTTAATCTTGTGATAATTATTTGCATATCTTCTATATCACATGAAAAAATAAAGTAAATTTGGTTGATAAGATTCATAATTGACCTGTCATTTGAGCAAGAAAACTTGATTTATTTTATTCACTTAATTTATCTTTAACATAGAATAATTGAGGAACACTTGAATGAATGGTGGACATCATCCCCACAAATTGCTCTGGTGCATGGAACAGCTCATTTTTTGTGTGTGTGTGTGTGTGTGTGTGTGTGTGTTTTTATATACAAAGTTGATCATAACATCAATTTAATTTGCAATATATTGAAAAAAATTAACCGACAATCTGGAAAGCCTATAGCAGCCAAGAGAATTGTGATTCCTATTCCTACTCTTTGATTTTTTTTTTATCTTTGTTAATTTTAGCATCGAAAGAAAATTAAAGGGCATGTTTCTTGATTTACACGAACCATTTTATTCAAGAAAAGTCAATTATTTGTACATGTGCAAGATGAATATAAAATGTAACCGAACTTCTCCTTCTAAGGACTACTCCAGAGCGGTGTAATGGGGGATTTAAAATTTTTTGTCTTAATTCAAATGACGTATATGATTGGTTTGAAATAGGTCTAAAAACTTTACTAAAAACAATTGTCATAAAACTTTAATTGTTTAAGGGATAAATGAGGGAATTTTGAAAATTTAGGGTGTAAAATATGCATAGATATGGCAATTTTAGAAAAATATAGGGGTGACTAATATGGTGCAAATATAAGAACATTGAATATTTTTAAGACTATAAAATAGTTATACTGTCAAACTTGCCCGCCCTCAGGGATATGTGGCTCTCTCAGTGCTTCAGAGAGGCTTCATGGTGGACCATGTTTCACAGAGCATGCATAATTGAATGAAATAAATAGAAAACATTTTTGGCTAGAAAGCTCTCAGTTTTTGTACTCTTTTTCCTTTTTTTGAGGAATTGTACTCTTTTTCTAATGGGGCCAATTGGAGCATAAAGAAACCCATCCAAGCTTCAAGACAAATTTTAGGTTGCAGGCCGCGTTATTGCGATTTTCTATTTCTTTTATTGTGTATTTTGTGAGTCACAGTCCGAAGATACTAACTTGGGAGATCTTTACACATATTGAGATTATAATTTCACCTGTAAATTTTGTGATTTAAAATAATTCTACATAAACATAGTGATATATACTAATGTAAAAAAGTGAAATAAGAATATTTATGTGACTTTATTCTAAATCACAAGATCTATGTAGGTAAGTAGATTAGATCCATATAAGAAATTCCATATGAAGAGGGGGGGGGGGGGGGGGGGAAATGCTTTCTCCTTATTGTATATTTTTGTTGCTAAATGCAATGTTGTGTTTGAGTTAATGATAGAACTTGTGGGTGAATAGACTTCAAATCTAATAACTTTCAATTATATGGTTAAATATACAAATAAGTTTTCTCCAATACAAAATCAATTTGTTAGACAACACTAATTGACTGTTTTAAGACGATAAAAGTTTAAAAGGGAAATTGAATCGATTTAATTGTACCTTCTGAAAGGTTTTTGAATTTCCTAATGGCAACTAAAATCAACCAAACAAAATTCAAAACTTGTTGCTTAAATCCACCATTAATTAACATGTATATTTGAGGACTATAATCAGTTTGGTTAGGCAACTTAATACAAATTCCTCAAAATAGTATACAGACAAACGTTTAACTTAAATAATAACATCAAGTTTCCCATGAAGTTTGTATCAGGCAATCGTGCTCAAAACACATGCACATTTCACATATATTGCCCCCCTTTCATTTGACAATGAAGTCTCTCCAAATCACAAAGTCTTAGTCCCTATGAGTAGCTATATGTGGGTCTTGTCTCTATCTCATCTACACCCCTTTTGTTCAAATTTAATATCCTGAGTTGTAAAAAAAAAAAAAGTATTAAATAAATGAAAACGATATAAACGCTTTTTTTTTTTTTTTTTTTTTTGGTCTCTTCCCCATCGTGGCCTTTAATGCCCTCAGCTAGCTAGCTAGCTAAGAAAGAAAAATGAAGACATAAAACTAGTTTAACATACACTAATTATTTTTACTTCTAGTGTGTGAATTCACTATTGGCAAAAACAAACATATTTTTCCCATTCAATATAGGTTAGTATTTTTTCATTATTATGAATAATATTTTCTTATACTAATATTTATAAGCTTCGACACCAAAAGAAAAAAGGTAAAAATAAAACAAAAAATAGCAATACGTAGTGACTTTTTCTTGTTGCCCTTCTCCAGGCTGTGGGCAATTTCAAGACACATACCCCGCAAACATGGGAAGACAATAATATTTTTTACCGAAGACGTTCAACAGCCACCAGGCTTCTGTTTGACCAATGCCTTCTTTTATTTATTTGCTTAATTTTTTTTTTTTTTTTGGAAGTGGGGGTTGGTTTGTAACCTTTTTGAAAGAAGGAAAATGAAGACATCTCACTAAATATTAGATACGTTAATATAAAATTCCGGATTATGAATTGAGAGATTACCTTAATTTTTTCCAGACTTGTGCAGATTGTTGTAATGCTCTCTACAATTTCTAAATAATTTTAATAGTCTCCTGATCTTAATGTGAGTAAAACAAAGTTGGCTATTGACCTTAAATATGACCCTAAATATCAAATATGCAATTGACTTTCTTGCAAATTACGTAAAAAAGAAAAGACTTAAATATGACCCTAAATATCAAATATGCAATTGACTTTCTTGCAAATTACGTAAAAAAGAAAAGACTTAAATATGACCCTAAATATCAAATATGCAATTGACTTTCTTGCAAATTACGTAAAAAAGAAAAGACTTAAATATGACCCTAAATATCAAATATGCAATTGACTTTCTTGCAAATTACGTAAAAAAGAAAAGACTTAAATATGACCTAAATATCAAATATGCAATTAACTTTCTTGCAAAGTTGGCTATTGAACTTAAATATGACCCTAAATATCTTAGTGTGAGTAAAACACAGTTGGCTATTGAACTTAAATATGACCCTAAATATCAAATATGCAATTGACTTTCTTGCAAATTACGTAAAAAAAAAAGACTTTCTTGCAAATCGAGACGTGTATCCATGTGTTTTTGCTTTTTAATGTTACGTACATGTTAAGTAAAATTCTTTCCATTTTAGGTCAAGTCCCAAACTATATCCTCGCCACCTTGTATCAAAAAAGTCAACCAACTCACCTAAGTGAATTGGAAAATAGAGGGTCTCAAGTCCCTTTCTGAAATGGAGGTGGGTTTTTTTTTTATTTTTTAATTTTTTTACAATGTTGACACTTTTCAAATTTGATTTGCAGATTATACATGTAGTTATAATTACAAAAAAAAATTAAAAAAAAGGTTATAGCCATTGAGGTCCATTGTACATAGGTACTTTTGACTCCATATCGATCCCTTCCTGATATAATCCTACGAATCCTCTCTACTCTGCAGCCATAATGGACAGGTTATGTGGTGCATTAACAGGCTGCTGGAATTGACCTAACTGCAAGTGCAAATTGATTAAGCAATCGTGACATTTTATCCATGTATGGTCCATTTACATCTCTTCATCGATGAAAATAGCTGGAAAATCATCCAACTTGTATGCAAGTAGAGCATGATAATCAAGACTGGCTATAGCGTAAATTTCCATGTATCTTTGAGATTGAGCAATATTAAACAGTACAATTTCCAATTTATTTAAGCATTTACACAAGTTGAAAGTATATCGCAACAAGAAAGCGGCTCAATCCATCAACTACTCATGCATCTCATGTATCCATAGCCATACTCGTAAAGTAGCTAACGTAGGATACGTGTATCCACAATTATATATACCTACGTATGACCAATATGTGTCACAAATTAAGATTTGTAACAATCATATTAGTGGGCCCTTGATGTATATGAAGCACCAAATTATTGTGTGCAACTATAATTGGAATGTTCTGACTTATTCCATTAAATCATAAAAGACAACCAAGTTTGCAGTGAGTGACAGAGAGCCAGAAATTTGAAGCAGAACTAAATCCCATTTATTGGATTGAAAGCAACAATAACATATATCAATTTTTTGGATGAGTTACATACTTGAATGATATATTGTTTTTGAGGTTTTGTTGGCAAAAATGGTTTTGATTCACTCCAAAGAAAGCGTTAATTGTTCTCTAATTTTATGAAAGAAAACAAGATGTTAGAAGAACTTCTTTTGAAGTGCAGTTAAGCTAATCATTAAGAAGGGAACAAAAGGAAGGCATTTAATGCCGGTACTTGGTTTCTATCAACCATTTGAAACTTGACTGGGGCAAAAATTAAAAATTAGAAATAAAAGAATGGAAAGGAGTCGACTTGACCATTAATCGTTTTAGTATGCAAATTTTACTTTTATTTTTTTTCCCACACTCTCAGGGTGGAAAATATTTATATAAAATTACATTGCCAGTTATGAAAATTAGAGATGGTCTAAAATTAAACCAAGAATTGGTACTTTTATTATTTATTTGAAAATAGGAATTGTACTTTTATTTGGTTTGCATGCGATAGATGGTCCCAACAAATTTACAGAAATTTGGGATCCTTATGCAGTAGCATAAATTGGTTAGCACGACATAGACGGTTTCCGGGCTTGTCGGGCCTTTTGGTGTATACCAAAGTGAAGATTCATTACATTGTAGGCTTGAGAACTAAAAAATCGGACTTAATCACACTACGGGCCTATGGATACATGGATATTACAGAAGCCCATGGGCTTGGGTAAATTTGTTCCCCTCCCGCTCTCGCAAACAAAAGTATAAGTGCCATTTTATATACAAATTATTGCATTTTTGTTTTAACCTCATTTTCTTGGACTTTCCAGGTAAAAGTTTTATCTAAAAAAAAAAACATTTTGTGATCAAATATGAATGTTTAGGAAAAAAATTTATTTTCGTTCAATCATTGTGCAAGTAACTAATTTGATTAAAATGACTACAATTTATCCACATCAAGAATTTCTCGTGTTAAAAAGAGCATACTCATAAAAATTACATGGTTCATCCTTGTTGAATCAACGTGTTGTTACAAGTTCAGGGCTAGAGCAGTTAATGAGCCAAGTTGTTTGCGAATATAGCTCAATTCAATTCGTAAAAACTTGAATTCGGCTCATTCATATAACTAAATCAATCGGGCTCGAACAAGAAATTAAACTCATTCATTAAATGAACGAATACGATTATTGTTCGTAAATAGTCGTTTGTATTGGTGAACATGGATAGTAATGTCTTTTCATACTTAGGTTATTTCAAGTTCAATCGAACTTGGTTTGATTATGTAAATAACAAAGCTCAATCGAGCTCAGTTTGTTTGCATAAATGAAATGAGCTCAATCGAGTTTAGTTTGTTTGTATTAAACAAGCCAAGCTCGTCAAAACTTGTTCGAGCTTCTTTCGTCTGTGTTAAATGAACCAATCTTGAATTTGATCTCAAACTTATTGTTCTATTTAATGAGCCGAGTTCGAAAACAAAAATTAGTTCATTTAATAAAAGAGTCGAGCTTGAAAGCCTGGACAGAGAGTGTTTGGCTCGATTCAACTTGTTAAAAGCTATATTCAAGGCCTTCCCGGCATTATATAATTTCAGTTAACTCGTCAATATCTATCTCATTCCCACTTGAGCCTCCAAAATTCACATTTCCTTTTTTTTTTTATATTTAACTTTAGAAATGAAAATTTATAGTAAATGACAAATGCACGAGGCACTCCTTAAGATAAGAACTGAAATTGCTTTTGTGAAGTCTTTCTTGTGGTCTCGACTAAAAGGCTCCTCTCTCGAAATTTAGTAAATTATAGAGTGTCCCTCTCTAACCTTCCCTCTTGAGTGTCAAAGAAATATTGATACTAACATGGAAAAATATAACACTTCATTTGAATGGTTGTTTAATGGATGTTTTTAAGAAAAACATTACTGCAGCAGTTTTAGAAATTCTTGAGTAAATGTATTTTTAAGATAAAAAGTTTGTTGAAAAACGTATTTAAAGTTTTTTAAAAATCATGTTTCTAAAAACTGTAACCAAACAAGTAGAGTGTAAAATTCTTTTGGCTGCTACTCCTAATCACGTTTAAACAGTGCATTTCAAAGAGTGGTGACAAAAGAAGCTAGATATTAAATATAATTAAATAGATGCATCATTAATATTCTTGTTTAATTTAAACTGCAGGTTAAGATCTAAACGCATAAATAGATCATTCTTTTAATTTGTATGTAAAGGAGGGAATTAGGTTTGGTGGGAGAACATCTGAACGTCAAAATTTTTTTTTTTTAAGTTATTACAATGGCAATAAATTACTTAGTTGCTTGCACGTAAGCAAGCAATTCTTTCAAATTGTTAAAAAGTTTCTTACATAACTTGATTGATGATTATGCCTTGACCAGCGTACAAAATGTGTTAGGGTTATTTGGGACTTGTTACATGAATGAAATGTTTTGCAGCAAAGGAAAACTTTGCAAGATTTGGTCATTCCACCTAGAACGAAGTAAATGTTTTTAGTAGAATTTCACGAAAATCTAATGAGAGACCTCAATGTAGTGAATTTTTTTTCTAAGGAAAAAAAAAACGAGGAAGGCCCTTAAGAATAAAATATTTTCTTATCAAGTCCAAGTATATCTTTCTCAAAAATGGGAAAAAAAATTATGCTACAATTGCAGATGATTGATTTAGTAATATTGTTTTCATAAGATACAAATGACCCACAATTATGGAATTAATACGATGCCAGAGGAAGCACAAAACACTTAAAATCTATTCATCCATAAATAAGAAATATGTGAGTAGTGCAGTAATTTACATGTATGCTAAAGGTCAAGAATCAAAATTAGAGAAAATCTTATACCTTAAACCTATGGTAGCTTCAGTAATTCATAGTGCTACTACCATATAACCATTGAAGGCATACTAATTAATCAAGAAAAAGACACATGAAATGGATAAAACCAAGAGAGCGTTCAATTGGAAAAATGATGTTTGTTTGCGATTTGCAGCTGATGATTTTTGCCTCGATCCCGGAACGACTGGTGGCCTTGTAGAACCCCCTCTCCTTTTGATTTGTACTTGTATTTTCCTGTTGCCAAAGAATAACAGTTTGCCATCTGTTGCAAGATGTTTAATGCCTTGTTGGAGAGAATTGCTGCTCCGGGCTTCAGCAGAAGATTTTGAAGTTGAAGCAGCTTCATCATCAAGACCTACTGATGAGATTGGATAACATATGGACAGCAATAGCAAGGATAGCATGAGTAGTACGCATTTGATTGGAGTCATTTTTGCTTATAGTCCAGAAGTATTTGCTTCTAGAATCTCTTGAGCTGATACTACTACACAAGAGATGAAACACAAGAAAAGTGGTGGCATGCAGTCAAATGAGAGTCTGCTAAATATAAGCAATCGTGGCCTTAATTGGTGGCTGATTGAAAGTTGTTCGATTGCTCCATTCCTAGATGGTATAACACGGAAAGACAGTTAAGATAGGCATAAAGGTCAAGAAAAGAATAATTACCAGGATAACACGAAAAGAAATCATAAAGACAAAGTATAATGGTAGAAGAAAGGGTAAATAGGACTTCAACACCAGTTAAGATAGGCATAAAGGTCAAGAAAAGAATAATTACCAGGATAACACGAAAAGAAATCATAAAGACAAAGTATAATGGTAGAAGAAAGGGTAAATAGGACTTCAACACCGGCAAGTAGATTTAAGTAGCCCAATTGGGCAAGCTAAGATAACCACCCAACTTGATTGAGTTAGCCACCACCAAGTCTTTAAAAGCTAAGTGAAGTGAGAGGTCAGGCCTGTTGACGATTGGCCAAAAAAAAAAAAAAGGGCAAGCTAAGACATCAGATTTATGAGAAATAAGTTGAAATCATGTCCTTAGTACTCAAGTAAAGATCACTCAAATTCAAACCGTCCACTTGACACTTTTTTCTTTACAAAAGGTAGAACTCAAGATCGCACTAGGTGCCTTGCATGTTTTCATGTCCAGTCTATTAGCAGCCTGTACTTCACAAAAAAAAAAAAAAAAAGGGAACAGATTTCTTACACCGGATTTGTCCTTGGATAGTTCAATTCATTTAAACATGAGTCTGGAAGGAATCATATTCATGGGCCTGTACTCAACCTCGTGAATTGAGTAAAAAATTAAGTAAGATATTTTAACCCCATTACTAAGCACTTTTAGTTGGGACATTGGTTTGATAATCATAAGGTTCCGATTCAACTTTCTCTTTCTTTGTCCTCGTACAATTTAGAGTTTCCTTTGAATCGGAAAGTAAATTTATAGTTTTGATGATGAACTGCAACGGCGGGGACCTTCACCAATAGGCACACTGTTAGGGTGTTAAAATATCATGTGAATTATATTTAATTTCTCCTTATTTTGGTCAAAGATTGTGTTTAATATTTTCATTTATTCGCTTTTTTGATATTTGGCCTTAATGTACGAAACTGAGCAGAAAAGGCTTTAATATTGCAAAAATTCCAAAAGACTCTGTTTGATAGAGCGTGACCACGGTTTAACCATATTGAGATACAGAAATTGTGAAACGTGAAATTGGTAGAAGGCTACAATTGGAGGGCCCCACTTCCCTAATCGCAATGAATCTCATTGGAAAGAATTCTTGATTGGCAAGAATTGGAAAGAATAACAAAAAAGGAAGAAGTTGATTTGGAAAAGGAAGCAGAGAAAGAGAAGATTGGAAGGAAATTGATTTTGAAAAGGAAACACACTAAGAAATAAAGAAACGTGAATTGGGGGACAAGAAAAAAGGAAGGACGTCTGCAATTTTTATATGTAGTTTAAGAACTCTTTAGTTTTAGTTTTAGTTTTTTCTCTCTTCTCTCTCTAGAAAAAATTCTTGTTAATTTGCTTTTGAGATTTGACTCCATAATACATGGTTAGTCATTTCATTCTAGTTGAAGGATAATTGAAGCTCAGGTTCATCCACTACTGTGAGATCTAATTTTTTTAGTTGTTTTCTGCGTTTATGAGTATTTATCTATTCTCTGTTTAAATTTCAAAGTGATTGTGTTCATTCTTGTGTGTGTCGCGCCCCATTTTTTGAAAAAATGAAAAAAAGATTTATTGTAGAAAAAGAGTATGTTTTGTAAAAATGATTTTTGAAAAATGTTTTATTTTGGAAAAAGAAAAGGTAGGTGGAAAAAGAGTGTGGTTTGACAAAAGTGTGATTTTTGAAAAATGCTTTATTTTGAAAACAAAAAGAAAAGAAAAGAAAAGGGTCTAAAATAGGACTTTGAAAATGTGATGGTTTTGGGCCCAAAAAAATAGAGTCTAAAAAGAGTTTTCATAAAAAAAAGGGACTCACCACTTGGTATTGAGTTTTGGTGTACCAAGTCACCAAAAAACATTGGATTAAAAAAAAGTAAGAAAATCAAGAATGATTTCTTTGGAAACTGCTTTTGGAAAAAAATGTAAGAAAAATAATAAAACCCTTTTTAGACAACTCCAGATCTTTGAAAATAAAAGAAAAATGAGTTCGGGAGTCAAAGTTATAAAAAGGGAAGGCAAAGGTTCATGCCTAAGGCACCCTTTCAACCTAACTGAAACTAATTATGAGGTTTAGTCAAAAATTTTCTAATGTAAACCTGAATTCTATCACATTTGGATGTAATTATATAAATGCAAATTTAGACCTAAAAATAGATATCGTTAAGGGGCAAAATGTCCCTTCGAAGTTTAATTGGAATAAACGCATTAATTGCGTAACCCAAAATGAGGCCTCGAAGGAGTCACAAGTTTTGCAAAAATGAAATGCAAAAAGTGAAAATAAAATGTAAATATAGATATAAGTGATCAAAGAGAGAATGCAACATAACGTTTACAGGGACTAATAAACTCGTGACTAATAATTTCTACTCACAGAGAGAGTAATGACGCGTTAAACCACCATTTCCTACGTAAGTAGATGACTATTTCTAGTCGAATCACATAAATGGCCTAAGATTCTATGTGAAATGTAGCTTAAATGTCATGCACTGAATATATGTTAAAAAAAAAGATAATAGAATAATAATACATAAAAGCATGCAAAGATGAAAAAGGCCTTAAAAGAGAAAAAAAAATGTGTGAAATGATATGAAATGCACTCAAGGAGTGATCTAACACTAAAATGACTTAAGAGTATAGTATTGGACAAGCCCATTTTCTAGAAATTCTCTACTAGAATTGGACTAGCAAAGAAACCGAAATTAACCACAACTAGTGTTGGACTAGTGTGGCGAGAATGCACATATATCATAACAAAGCAAGTAGATAAATAAAAAAATAAAACATAAATTAAAGCAACAAACATATAGAAACAGTTAATAGCACATAAGCATAATATTCTAAATACAAAATCCTAAGAACAACGAGTAAACACATAAGCACATAGCACACAAAGCCCTAACTATTACATTGTTGGGAGCCTAATTACAATCTAGAAGAAGAGAAAGGTAAGAAAATAACCTATCTAACCTATTTATTACATTTCCTATCTAAAATAAAAAAATTTGTTAAATAAATAAATGTAATTTATCTATCACATTAGCTATCTAAATACAAATTTTAATTAAATAAAAAATATTACCTATCTATTACATTTCTCCAAATAATTAAAATTAAATCCGAATGAATAACATGACATAAATAAGTGCTCACAAATACATAAAATAATAAACACATAAAAGATACATAAAAAAAAACACATAGAAAAAGCACATAGGAGCACGTAGGAGCATATAAAGAGACATTGAAGGGTAATAGAGGTACCTTTCATTCGTAAACTCGGTACAAATGCTAACAAAATAAACAAACACATCAAGGCACCACTATTTTGGATAAACAAATCATAAAGTAAATAATACAACATTAAGCACTATAATTGAAGAATAAAATACAAGACAATTATAATAATAACAATAAACAAAAAAAAGTTAAAACACTAACCAGACATTTAGGAAAAGAAAAAAGAAAGATAAAAAAGAAAAATATATATATATTTATATTTAGTTTAAATAAAGAAAAATACAATAATATATAATTAAATTTTTTAACACATAAATAAAAACACCAAAAATAATATAAAGAGGTACAAAGGAACTAATTTGAGCATTAATTAAATAAGAAAACAAATTTGGGCATTGATTAAAAATGTAAAAACACAAAAAGGCATAATTGAAAGTTTTAAGGACTTAATTAAAAATAAAAATAATAATAATAATAAGTTTTTGGGTTAAAAATGAAATTTTTTAACAACATTCTAGAGAAAATGTCATTTACAGCAAACTAAAGGGTAAGATTCCAATTTTAACAATATTCAGGGTAGTAATATAATTTACAACAAATTTAAATGCTGAAATATAATTTCCATTAAAACATAAAGGTAGAAAATTTAATTTCCAGAAAGTTAAAAAAGCGAAATATGTAAATTACAGCAAGCAAACAGGATACTACATAATTTCCAGCAACACTTAAAGGCAAAAATGCAATTTCAGCAAGCTTAGGGGGACAAAAATCAAATTTCCAACAACATTCAGAGGGTCAAAATGTAATTTCAGCAAGCTTAAGGATGAAAACTAAATTATAGCAATTATGGGGAGTAAAAATTGAAAAATATAGCAAGTTTTGGGCAAAAAATATAATTTCCAGCAAGTGTAAGGGACCAAATTGTAATTTTTAGCAACATTTGAGGGTAAAAAGTGTGATTTCAACAGGATGTGGGACTAAACTGAAATTTTAGGCAAGCTAAAGGGGACAAAATATAATTTTGAACAACTTAAAGGGGCCTAATTGTAAGCTATAGGACTTAATTGAAAGGTACTAAAAATTAAGAAGGCCAATCTATAAACACTCACACTATAATAAAGTGACTAACAAAAACCTTAAACTAAATTAAACTAAATCAAACAACCACATTAAATTAACTAGGTAAAACAAATACTCAATCAATGCTCATACTTAACCAAATTAGAAACAAATCTCAAAAGGTAAACAATTAAGCAAATACGAAAATAAATAAACTAAATAAATAAAAATGAAGAGAATAAGCATAAGACCAAAATTAACTAAAAATCAGACACACACAAAAACCCCTCCCTTACCGTTTTTCTTTTTCCCAAAATTCCAAAATTTCTTTTCTTTTCTCTTTTCTTCCTTTCCTTTCTTTTCTCTATATCTCTTTTTCCTTTCTCTTTCTCTCTTTTTCTTCTTCTTCTTCTTCCTCGCCGTTTCTCTCTGTTTTTTTTTGTTCTCTCTTTCTCTGTCCGTTCTTTTTTCTCCTTCTCTCAGTCACTTTCTTTGTCCGTTTCTCTCTCTCTCTCTCTCTCTCTCTCTCTCTCTCTCTCTCTCTCTCTCTCTCTCTCGCTATTTGTTTTCTTTCTTTCAACTGTGCTCCATCCTCCCTCTACCAAACCAAAAATTCGCTCATTCATCTTCCCCTCTCCCAACCAAAAATCCCAAAAAATTTTCTCTCACCCCAAACTTCCAATTCTGAGATTTAAACTTCTTTATCTCTAATTACTAACCTTATACTCAAATCCGTCTAATCTTTGTTTAAATTACACAATAATCAAGCAAGATAACCATCTAATGAAAAAAGGGAATTGGGTTTACCTGGTTCAAGATAGGAGGTGGTGGAAACGAGCTGATGGCGACACTTCGGGGTGGAGGAAGAGCTACGGTAGAGGTTAAACTTCGTTGGAGAGGGTGGCGCGTGTGGTAATGTGTGGTGTTGCTTTGGCCGCGGCTGTGAATTTGGGAATTATGTTTGATTTTGGTGGTGGGTTGAGGAAGTTGTGAGCTGGTAGTAATGGGAAAAGGTGAAGCTTCGGTTAGCTTTGGGGCTACGGTGGATGACGATGGGTCGCCGTAGCTACTGGTGGTGGTAGGTGGCGTGGAGGCAGAGATTGTGAATATGAGCTGGAGGTGGCAGTTTTTGGCTGCCACTAGTGTTTGGCTTGAGCGAGGGTGGTGAGGCGATTGTTTGATGGTTTCCGATTGAGGGCCTGTGGTGGTGGAAGGGAGCTGGATTGGTGGAACTGCTTGTTTGGGACTACTGGTTTATGTGTGTTTATGGTGTGGTTGTGTGTGAGTAAGCTATGTGTGAATGAGTGAAACGTGAGATGAGTGAATTGGTGATGTTGTGCAAGTGTGTGTTTGAATGTTGTGAGGTGTGTGCTTGTGTATGTGGAATGAGTGAATGAATCTCTATCTATGAT
Source organism: Mitragyna speciosa (assembly GCA_024721245.1). NCBI lineage: Eukaryota > Viridiplantae > Streptophyta > Magnoliopsida > Gentianales > Rubiaceae > Mitragyna > Mitragyna speciosa. The sequence continues at coordinate 10,641,518 of CM045553.1, read as the reverse complement.
TGCGTATTGTATGTGAATCTCTGTGTTTGTGGTTGTGCTGTTGATGAGTGGAGGTGAGCGTGTGCTTTGTGTCTATGATTTGCTTGTTTGGTTGTTTTTTTATTACGGATGTGTGTAAAGTGTATGTTTATGCAAAATTGGATGTGTAGTGTGTGTGTGTGTTTTGGTGGTGTTGTGCGTGAAGTGTGTTTGTGCAGGTATGTGAAACTGGAGTGAATTGTGTGTGCTTTGTGAAAGAGAAAGCTTGTAGATGAAGTGTGAGTGGGTGAACTTGTGAGTATTGGTGTGTGTCTGCGTTGTGAGAGTGTGCAGATGTTTGTGTGTGCAAGTGTGTTCAAGGTGAAACCAGGGCGTGTGTGTGTGTGTGTGTTTGTGCAGATGAAGTACGTGTGGGTGCTTGTCTGTTGATGTTGGTTGTGCAGGTGTGCTTGTGGTATGTATGCTTGTATGTGATTTGCGTGTGTTGTGTGGTTTTCTGTGTATATTTTTGGCTGTGAACTATGTGAATTTTTGTGAAACTTGTGTGAAGTGTGTGTGCAGAGTGTATGACTATGTATGAAGCGTGTGCTGGAATGTGTGAATTATATGTGAAATTGTGTGTGAGCAACGTGTATTGTGTTCGTGTGTTTGGGAGATGCTGAGTGTACAAGTGTGTGTTTTTGAACTCTGTGCGAATGTGTGTTTCTGTGGGCTGAGTGTATGATGTGTGTGTGATTAGGTATGTTTTTGGTCTGTGAATCAATGCTTGAGATAGTGAAAGAGGGCTGTGAACTGTGTGTGCAAAGTGTGTGTAATGGTATGCTGAAATATGAAATTGTACGTGAAATGATGTATGAATCTACTGTGTGATTGAGTGTGTATTTAGTATCACTGTGAATGTTGGATTGTAATTGTGTCTTGTGTGTATGTTTTGTGTGTGTGTAAGTGTGTGTGGATAGACTGTGAGTGTAATGGGTATTAGTGTATGTAGTGCGTGAGAGAGAAGGCGTAAAAAGTAAATGAAATAGAGTGTGTAGTGCATGAGAGAGAAAGTGAATAATTGTGTGAGATTAGCTAGTGTGTGTTCTTGGGGTACTAGGTGTCGTGCCCCATTTTTTTCGAAAGACAGAAAAGGAAATTACTATATTGTTGTGTTGGGTTATTGGAAAAAGAGTGTAGTTTTTTTGTAAAATGATTTTTAGAAGATGCTTTATAATGAAAACAAAAAGAAAAGAGCCTAAAATGGGACTTTGAAAATGCGACGATTTTTTTGCCCGAAAATAGAGTCTAAAAAAGGGTTTTTAGTAAAAAGGGAGTCGCCACTTGGTATTGAGTTTTGGTGTATCAAGTCACCGAAAAATATTTTATAAATGTAAGAAAATTGATAATGGTTTATTTAGAAAAATAATTTTGAGAAAAAAAATGTAAGAAAAACAAGAAAACCCTTTTTTGACAACTCCAGGTCTTTAAAAACAAGAGAAAAATGTTCGGGAACCACAGTTGAAAAAAGAGAAGGCAAAGACTTACACTTAAGGCACCCTTTCAATCTAGCCGAAACTAGTTGCGAGGTTTAGTCTAAATTTTTCTAATATAACCCTAAGATTTTATCACATTTGGATGCAACTATATGAATGCAAATTTAGTCCTAAAAATAGGTATCGTTAAGAGACAAAATATTCCATTGAAGTTTGGTCGAGATTATCGCATTAATTGCGAAACCCGATTCTAGACGTCGATGGAGTCACGAGTATAGATGTAAAATGGAATGCAAAAGGAAAGAAAAATAGTAATATAGATAGTAAGTGAACAAAGAAAGTATGGATGTAACATAACGGGTACGGGGGACTAATAGGCTCGTGACTAGCTATTCCTACTCACGGAGGGGGGAAAGGCATGTACGTCACCGCTTCCCACGTGAGTAGATGACTATTTCTAGTTGAGTCACACAAATGACCTAAGATTCTATATGTAGTGGAATCTAAATGTTATGCATTAAATATATGTTTAAAATAGATAATAAGTGATAAAGTATATATAAAAATCATACAAAAATGAGAAAAGGTCTAAAAAAAAGAAAATGTGTGTGAAATGGTCATGAAATGCACACAAGAAATGATTTTAATACTAAAATGACCTAAAGGCCTAGCATTGAACTAGCCTATTTTCTAGAAATTTTTCGCTGGCGTTGGACTAGCGAAGAAAACGAAATTAACCACAACTAGCGTTGGATTAGTGTGGCGATGATACATATATATAATAATAAAGCACAGATTAAAGCAATAATCATGTAAGAGCAGATAATGGCACATAGGAGCACATAGCACACAAGCATAATATTCTGATGCAAAGTCCTAGGGAAAGCTAATAAAACACACAAGCACATAGCACACAAAAGCCCTAACTATTACACCGAAGAAACCTAATTACAATCTAAAATGGAAAAAGATAATCAAAATAGCCTATCTAACTTATCTATTACATTTTCTATCTAAAATACAAAAGCTTTTGTTAATTAGATGAAATATAAACTATCTATTACACTTTCTATCTAAATACAAAAAATTTTGTCGAATAGAATATTACCTACCTATTAAATTTATTGAATAATTAAAAATTAAATTTAAATAAATAACATAACATAAATAAATGCTCACATATAAATAAAATAATAAACACTAAAAAAATACATAAAGAAAAACACATAAAAAAATAGGAGCACATATGGAGCACATAGGGAGAAATTAAAAGGATAACAAAGGTACCTCCCATCCAAAGACTTGGTATCAATACTAACAAAATGAATAAATACGTCAATGTGCCAATTTTTTGGATAAACAAATCATAAAGTAAATAATGCAATATTAACCACTATAATCAAGGGATAAAATGCAAGGGAATTATAATGATAACAAATAAAAGTTAAAAAACACTAACTAAGCATTTTAAAATATATATTTAATTTAAATAAGGAAAATACAATAATATGTAATTACACTTTTAACACAACGTATAAAAACACCAAAATAATATAAAGAAGTATAGAAAAACTAACCTGATCATTAATGAAATAAATAAAAATTTAAATCGGGTTATTGATTAAAGCTTGGAAACATAAAGGGCGTAATTGAGAGTATTAAGACCTTAATTAGATAAAAAGAAAAGTTTTGAATCAAAAATAAGATTTTTCTAAAATTCTAGGTTAAAACACCAATATCCCAAAATTAGGGGAAAAAATGTGATTTAAGAACAAGTTTAGGAATTAAAATGTCAATTTTAACAAGTTTAAAGTTAAAATATAAGTTCTAACAATATTCTATGGTAAAAAGTGAAAACTCTAGCAAATTGGGGGACAAAAACATGAATTTCAATAAGTCTAGAGTAAAAAATATATTTTCCAGCAATGTTCTAGGAACAAAAATGCAATTTACAGCAAGCTTAAAGGATAAAAAACAAATTTCAATAAATATGTGGAGTCAAAAATAAAAATTACAGCAAGTTATGAGCAAAAATATAATTTCCAACAAGATTGTAGGGTAATAATGTAATTCCACCAAAGTATAATGGCAAAAAAATAAAAATTCAGCCCCGTTGGGGGACAAGAATACAATTTCCAGCAACACTAGGGACCAAATTACAAATTTTCAGCAACTTTCAAGGGCTGAAATACAATTTCAGCAATATTCTAGGGTCAAAATACAGTTCCAGTAATGCATAGGGGGTAACAATGTAAACTAGAACAAATTTAGGGGGGTGAAAACATAATTTTAGCAAGATTTAAGGACAAATTCGCAATTTCAGCAAACTTAGAGGTATAAAATTGTAATTTCCAGACATATTAGAACCAATTGCAATTAATTTGGACATAATTGAAAGGAACTACAAATTCTAGGGGCCAACTAAAATAAATAAGGACTTAAATGAAGTAAACTAAAAGTATTGAAGGACATAATCAAACAATTAAGAATCTAAGGGGGCAAAATATAAATATATATTATCTGATAAGAATAATAAAAATAAACTGCCTCTTTATCTACCATGGGACATATCACGTTAGCAAAACATGCTCTCTCTTCGGTAGCTCAACATACTCTGTCAGTTTTTCGCCGACCATCTACACTCTCTAGTTCGATTGATAAGCATATTGCAAGATTTATATGGGAAGGTAGCACCAATGGGAGAGGCGTGCATTGGATTTCTTGGGATCAAATTGCTCAATCTAAGTTTGTTGGAGGTTTGGGGCTTAATTCTACTACTCACCTGAATCAAGCTTTTCTTGCAAAGACTGCATGGAAGATTCATTATCAGCCTAACTCTCTATTCAGTCGTTTCTTCCTTTCCAAATATTGTTCCAAACACTCTTTTTTACAAGTTAAACCTTCTTCTTCAGCTTCTTGGGGGTGGAAAAGTGTTTTATGGGGCAGAGATTTATTGAAGCAAGGTTTACAACGGATCGTGGGAAATGGCCATCAAATCTCTGTTGCAGATGACTAGATACCAGGTATAAAAAATCCTCTGCGGTATAATTCTTTGGCTCTTCATGAACTACAATTAAAAGTGCAACATCTCATCAATCCCACTGGCCACTGGAGATATCCTCTATTGTCAACCATTTTCTCAGACCAAATTTGCAACATCATCAAAACCATTCATATCCCTATCAACCCTCAGCAAGATCTTCAAATCTGGGGAGGAGAAAGAAATGGTATCTACTCTGTGAAATCAGGCTATGTCTTGGCTAAACGACTCTTTGAACAAGCCAAGCCTTCAACCTCTTCCCAATTATCACAAATTCCTCCCCAATTGCAAAAAATTTTCATAACAGTTTGGCAGCTTAATATTCCTGCTAAGATTCAATTCTTCTTTTGGAGAATGTTACGTAACATATGCCCAACTATGGTAGTTTTATTGAAAAGAGGAATTGTTCAGTCTCCAATTTGTCTTAGATGGGGAGAGCATGACGAAACTTTGGAACACTACTTCTTTGAATGCCACTACTCCAACTGACCTGGCGCATTTCACAGTTAGGGCTCGATTTTGATCAAGGCCAGAAGCAATCTTTCACTGACTGGGCGATATGTTGGTTCCATGAGGTGCAAGATAATCATATTCTTGTTCTTTGTCTTCTTATCTTTTGGAACATCTGGTTATCTCGCAATCAAACTGTTTGGCATGATATTCAGTTTTGCCCCCTAATAGTCATTCAAAACACAAATTTGATGCTTAATCTACTTTTTCCTACTCATCAGATCACCTCTCTCAACTCTTATCCACAACCTTCATCTACTACTTCATCAATAACCACTTCACATCCTCACAAACAAACTATCACCATTCAGATTGATGGTTCTTTCAAATCAAACTCAGCACATGCAACTATGGGTTATGTCTTTCTTGATCCTCATTCCATGCAAATTCTGACATTTGCCTCAAAGATTGATGTTGCATCCAGTCTACAAGTAGAAGCATTGGCTTGCTTATATGCCATCCGTAAGGCAGCTGCTATGGGCTTTACTCATATATTGGTTCTAACGGACTGCTTACAACTTGTTATTGGTGTTAGGGATGTTCACACAGTTCCCTTTCCCCTAAAGTTTTAATTCTTAGATTTAATCTCCGTCTTCAGTATGTTTACTTATTGTAATCTCCTAAAAGTTCCTCGTGCCCAGGTTTAGCAAGCTCACAAACTTGCCATTTCCTATAATGCTGTATAACTTTTATATTGCAATATATTTCATGTGGTTATCTAAAAAAAAAAAAAAACTAAAGAAAAACTAAGTTTTAGCTATGATTTTTTCTTTTTCTTTTTTTTTTCTGTTTCTCTCGTCGGTCTCTCTTCGGTCCTTCCTCGATCTCTCTTTCTCTTCGATTTTGTTCTCTTGTCGGCCTCTCTCTTCGATTTTGTTCTCTCCTCGGCCTCTCTCTCTCTTCGGTTTTGTTCTCTCCTGTTTTCTTCTTCTCCTCGATCTCTAGTTCTTCGGTCTCCCCCTCTTCGATTTCTCTCTCACTCACTCTCTTCGGCCTCTCCTCTCTTCAGTTTCCCTAGTCTTCTCTCTTCGGTTTCCCTAATCTTCTCTCTTCGGTCTGCCTCTCCTTCTCACTCACTCTCTTCGGTCTCTTTTCTCTTTTCTCACTCACTCTCTTCGGTTTCGCTTTCTCTCTTGTTTTCTCCTTCTCCTCGGTCTCTCTAGTCTTCTCTCTTCGGTCCGCCTCTCTTTCTCACTCACTCTCTTCGATCTGCCTCTCCTTCTCACTCACTCTCTTCGGTCTCTCTTCAAATCTATATTCAGATCCTAAAATCCTCTAAACCCATAGCAAAGCTACTAATAGTTAAACAGAATTTCAAGATAATAGAAAGATAAAGTTATATTAGAAAAAATGGGAAGAGGGCGGAGAGACTACCTGTTTGGCCGAGGAGATGGTGGTGGTGCGATCTTCGGCGAGCTGGATGGTAATTCAGGGGAGGCTTTGAGTGCAGTTTGGAGTTGCTCCTGGTTGTTGATTGGTGGAACCACGGTGGTGTTGGTAGAAATTTCGTGGTGTCTGTGTGTGAGTGTGTGTGCCGTTTGTGATGTGCGTGCGTGTATTTGTAGGTGTGTATGTATGTGTGCAAATGAGTGAGTGATGTGCAATGTCTGTGGTGTGTTCTTGCGTGAATGTGCAGGTGTGAGCAAGAGTAGAGAGGGAGAGAATGGTGTGAGTTGTGTGCAATGTGTGTCTGTTCTTGCATGAATGTGCAGGTGTGAGCAAGAGGAGAGAGAGAGAGAATGGTGAGTTGTGTGCAATGTGTGTCTGTGAGAGCCGAGAGTTTGTGAGGGATTGTGTCTCAAAAAATGATCAGATTGTGTGTGGGTTTGAATGTGATGATGAAGGTGGGTGAAGAAGAAAAAAAATCTACCCAAAATCTCCTCAAATCTGGTTTTTGTAGGGGGAGTTGGTTTGATTTTCTCAGCTGCTGTAGGAGCTTTCTTTTTTTTTTAAATGAAAAATCTAAATAAATAGTAAATAGTGTTGAAAAATTATGAAAATTTTATGAAAAATCTATAAATTCATAAAATGCATGTATAAAATTTTTGATATGAAAATTCTAATAATAAGAACATATTTGAATATGTGTCATATGTGACAAAAATTATGAAAAGAAAAATAAAACTACTAAATGACCATTAAAAATCATAAATTTTTTACACAAAACATATTATCACACAAAAATATGTATACTAAAATTTTCACTCAGAAATTTTAACATATATGCATTCTTGGGTAACGTGCCCTTAACAAACAAAAAAAGACGAAAATTAAATAAATACTTAAATGAACTCCAAAAATTATGTAAGATAGAAAATTTATGAATATACAAAATGCACATATAAAATTTTTCACTTGAAAATTCTCGTAAAAAGAGTGTATTGGAAAACGTGCCATTAAGTTTAAAATACTAAAATTTAAAATAAATAATGAATGACTCCCAAAAATTATTAAAATTATAAATAATGATAAAAATAGTAAAATTATATATTTAGAAAATAAAAATAAAATAATATTTACGTGGTGAAATTACCATTCTGTCCCTAATGTGACTAATTAGTCAAATATACCTGAAAATTGTAATCGACCCCCGAAAAATAAAAATACCCCCTAAATGAAGTAAAAATACATTTTTATATAAAGAACGTGTCAAAATTTGGTATCTACACTAGGTGTAGGGTATGAAGATAAACTAGTGTGTGTTTTAGATGTTCTAGGTGTAGATTTGAAGATGTACCAATTTTGTGTTCTAGGTGTTCTAAGTGTAGCCTTGAAGATGTACTAAAATCTAGTAGCTGTTCTTGGTGAAAATTTGAAGATAAATTTAAGAAAAAATGTGTGTTTTTGGTGTTCTTAGTGTAATAGATAAAACTAAAAATTAAAAATTAAAAACTCTCTATAGACTTTTTTTTTCCTCCTCCTTCTCTTTTTAATCTCGAAAATGGGCTATTTACAGTGCACAAAAGAGTTTTTTCCAAGAAATGAATAAAAGACCAAAATACCCCTAGTAATAAAAATTACTATTTCTTCCTAAAAAACAGTTTCTTGTGAAATTAAAATTAAAATTAAAAAAATTAAAAATTAAAATGTCATATTTTTTTAAAACACTTGAAAAGTGAAAAAAATTCAAAAAATGCAGATAATAAATTTCTTAACGAAATTCGAGCAAGAAAATGTATTTCTATGTTAAAATTATCATTTTACAGAAAAATAAAAAATGGTCTAAAAAAATTATAAAAAATTAAAAATAGGTTCAAAACCTAAAAACGAGTTTAGAAACAACAACTTGGCAAAACTGCGTTTTGCGTGTGAGATGACTATTTTGCCCTTGTACTAACAAAATATATAAAAAAATAGTTATTTGCCTCAAAAAATTGTCAAAAATTAAAAATAAACTTAAAACCCTAGAAAATGAATTTAGAACTAAAAAATTGATGAAAAATACATTCGGATGTGAAATGACTATTTTGCCCTTGTGCTAGCAAAGTATAAGTAAAATATAAGTTAAATCTGAAAAATCACAAAATTTCATAAACATTTATAAAAATATAAAGTGTACATTTAAAACTCCAAAACTAATGAAAAAAATATTTATGTGCCAAAAATTATTATTTTATCTTTTCCCCGAAATTGTTGATTTTGCCTCTTTTTGTTCAAAAATCATATTTGACCGTGAAACTAGAAAGGACAGGCCCCCAATGTTGAAAAAATAAATGATGTGTCAAAATTTGGTATCTACAGTGTGGTTATTTTTTCAATTAAATAACTGATCACTATTTAATTGTCGAATAATCTATAGCCATCGAAAACGTCAAATTCCTAATTATTTGATAGTTTTAGTATTGGTGGTGAGTGATTAATTCAATTGTAATAAAAACTTTTGGATTATATCACGGAGATCGATAATCTAATTTGAACAAAGTCTTTTAGGTATGTGTTAGTTAGAATTGGTAGCTTTTCTAGTTTTGAAGCTGTTGAATGATTGAATCCTAAGGTCTTACTTAGGGTTATTATTTGATTAGGGAAATAATTGACGGTCTTACCTTTGTTACCGATACAAAAGAAAAGGTAGGTTGTTGGAGTTTCTCAACAATTATAACCAATTTATTCGTGAATATAGCAATTTATCTTTGCATCAAGGATCAATTAAGCTGAACTAGAGTTGATATTAACCCTTTGACTAGAGCCTAGGTTTTATTCGATTTCGTTTAACTTAATTTTGTTTTTTTGAGTTTTTTTAAAGTTTTAATTTCTTTAGTTTAATTATTCTCCAAATCCTCCATTGTTGTGAGTTGAAATAAATAAATCGACTAATCCCTGTGGATACGACCCTACTTATCACTACACTTTTTTGTTATTAGAGTACGAAATTTTATTTTGCTGGTGTGACACCCAAGAAATTTTGGCATTGTTGTCAGGGATTGGTGCCATGACTTATTTATTTATTTTAACTTTTTAGTTTTCTTGTATTTTTTTTTCTAGTTATGTCTCGTTCTTCTCATTCGGGAGAATTGGTACATATCTAGAAAATTTGTATTTTTTATTTTTGTGTTTTTTTATTATTTATTTTTATCTTCTTAACTCTTGAGACATAGTAGCAAACTTTCAACAGTTTAGCACATAATTTGATTATCCCTCTAAGATAGTCAATAAGGTAAACGTTTCTTCTATTGACAAACGCTTAGCTGCTCTAACTTCCATGGTTGAAAAATTAGCTGTAGGGCAATGGCAACAAGCAAAAACATGTGGAATTTGCTAAGCTCCGAATCATTCAACTGACATGCGTCCCATACTTCAATATAATTCGAATGGACGTGTAAATGCATTTGGAGGATTCCCAAGGCCATCACAAAGGCGATATGGTGCTTATTCCTATACATATAATCCACAATGGACGGATCATACAAATTTTGACAATGGGGATTCATACAAATATTAGCCTTTTATTCAACATTACCTATATTTTCAACAAGTCAATCAGTCACCCTACCTTCCTAGACCCACAATTGCTTAGGATTCAAATTATGGTTCATCTTTAAAAGATAGCATTACGTCTTTAGCTACAAAAATGTTGCAATTCCAACAAGAGACAATGGCTAGTATTAAAAATTTGCAGAATCAGTTGGCAACTCAATTCAATTATTTGGTACAACAGAGATTGGAACAATCATTTCTCCAAACAATTGAAAAAATGGAGGAAGATGCAAATATTATCAATTTAGAGACTAATGAGGAGGTTGAGATGCCTAAAAAGATGTTCCATATACCATCACACGAAGAAGAAGAAGAGACAATCATAGCTGAATTTTTAGCAATTTATGATGGTAAAGAGAAGACCGTAGAAAGGACACCTATGACCAAAGAAAATGACGTAAATTATAATTCTATTGAGTTGCAAGAATTTATGACAGAAGAGGGAGAGATTAATGATAAAGTACCAAAATTGCAAGATGTTTTTGAATTAAATGGTGTGAACACTGCTATTGACGAGCATCTTGAGAAAGAGACTAATAGTTTGATCTTGAATTAAGAGTTGAAGGAATATGTTTAAAGGATTAAATGATCAAATCATGTTTCAACAATCAAGTAAAGTGTTTCGTATTATATTGCCAATTTCTAATGAGAAACCTGTACCTTTTGTTTTGCAGGTAACAACTCTACATTTGACACTTCTCCATGAAGTTATAAAAAATTTTGACAAGATGGAGAGATAGGGAGATCATAGGTTGTTGCAATTTCAAGAGCTTGGATATCGATTTGACACCTCTCCATGAAGCTATAAAAAATTTTGACAAGATGGATAGATAAGAAGATAATAGGTTGTTGCAATTTCAAGAATTTGGATATCCGTTTGACCCTGGTGAATAAAGACAGGAAAAACTAATCGGAAAATCAAAAAATCGCAATAACCAGTCCATTTCAAACCAAAAAATGAGGGTAACCAAATCGAATTCTAAAAGCGATTAGGTTAACCGAAACTCATTTGTAAAAGCGGTTCCTGTTTCGGGTATCAATTTTTAAAAATCGCAGTTAACCGAACCAGTCCACATATATGTTTTAGATGTTAATATTTTATAAATATTATAGAGAATTAAGAAATATTAAATCATTTCATTTTCAAATTAAAGATAACTCAAAAACTTAAATATCGTATTAGATTTTTCTTTCCATTTAATTTTTTGATTTGTATATTATTTTTGGTTTTTATACTCCGATTATCATATACTTTATTGATACTACATAAAAATTACTTTCATACAACTCAAATATCAAATATGGAAAATAACATAAATATTTTTCACTCGTATTCCGAAAATGTTTGATTTCTAACTTTTTTTTTTAATTTTAAAAAGAGTAGATGCAAGCGTTTCGATTTGTAATGTTATTGCTTGTTTTTTAAAGTAATTGAAATTGTATAAGTAATTTTTTTATTTGAACAAATAATTTATGTTGTAATATTTTTTTATCTATTTTGTCAAAATAACTTAATACCATATGGTTCTGGTTACCCGTGGTACCCGATCCTCTTTAATCGGGTAATCGCTAAGCGGTTAATCGACTAATGAGGGTCGGATACGGTTAGTAAATTAGGCGAACCGCTACAAGCGGTTCCGGTTAGGAATTTAGGTGAATGGACCAGTTAATCAGTCTATGTCCACCTCTAAAAGAAGCAATAAGTCTAGCCAAATACATTAAAGAAGGGCGCTATTGGGAGGCAACCCAATTTCTTTAATTTATTTTGATATTCTCAATGTTTTTAGTTATTTTAAGTTTAAGTGTGAGAGTTTAATTGTTTTTGTTTTGGCAGAAGACTACTTTCTTTCAGGCATGCCCACACCTTGTGGTTGCATTTCTTAAAGTGGAATTACATTAAAAAGTCAAAAGGCTTTATCTGGCACAACGTGGTCACGTCCTATGCATAGAACGTCAATAGTTTGAAGACCGCACAGTCAAACAACTCCTTCTTTTAAGACGTGCCCACGGCTTATAGCTGGCCCTCAAAGGAAACTACGGTGCACAAGATAGAAGACTTTATTTTGTATAGTATGATCACGTCTTACAACCAGCAAACAGAAAGTTCAAAATTTAACAAGTCAGAAGACGTATTGTTATAGAGCGCATCCACGCTCTACAAACAATAGTCTTTTGCAATTTGCTGCTGATGCACACTACTGAAGCTGCTCCAACCATCCAGTGCCACTAGCACTCCATGCTTTCTACTTCCAATTCTGCAAAACGACGACGACCACCACCTCAACTACCTCTACCTTCAACTGCTTAGCTTCTATTCAGGGGAGTCTCCATTTCAATTTTTTCATTCTCTTTTTCCATTGAGGATAATGTATGAATTAGGTGTGGGGGAGTGGGGATATTGCGCTGATTAATTTTTCTCTCTAGTTTGCTCAAATTTGGTCTCTTTACTATTTTTCTTCAAATTTTTGTTGAAAATTTTTGTCAAACAGTCAAGATTCAAGTATGATTAGCCTAAATTTTACTAGTTTAAGTACTTAACTTTTCTTGACAATTAAGTTGAATGACAAATGTGCAAGATTTGACTTCTTTTACCTTTATTGTGAGCTTTGAGCGTTAGGAGCAGTTTATTCATTTTTTGCTCTATTTCTTTGATTGAGTGATTATCATACATGGATTGGATATTCTAAAACTTGCACTGTTATGGATATCGAGACCACATTTTTGAACTTGAGCATTAAAATGACAAGGGCACCTAGGCTTAAACCTTTTGACTATCGTAAAGACATGCCTTGAGTTTATTACCAATAGTGAGCCCCTTCGAGTATTGACTTTTTCTTTGTTTATTAGCTATACATGATTGAGCCAAAAGCCTATTTATTTGGACTTTCTTTTTGGACTGTGTATCAAGGGAGTCTCAATTTTATTGCATGAAAAAAAATTTTGGAAGCTCCATTACAAAGTATTTATTAAAGAAAGTTGTTGGCAAGTGCAAGTATTTCAAGTTTAAAAAAAATAAAAAGGAAAATAAAAAAGAGAAAAAATCTAAAAAAATAAAAAAAGTGAAAAAATACAAAAATATGTGTGAAGTGTTATGTATATATGTGTTATGTTGTGATAGTTGGGCAAAGCCCAATGTGTAATTGCACTTGCCTAGTTTATTCAAGTTATGGTAGACACTAAGTAATGGGATTATATCGAGGTAACAATTATGTTCATGTAATGATTTTGTGAGATTTTTCTTTATAATTTTTATCTAAAATTTTCTTTTATCATGCTTTTAATCCAAGTCCCGTTACAATCTTTATAAAGGCCATTTGATTTTTGTATTAAGTTCTTATTTTAAGTGATGGAGTGTTGATATATGTGCAAGTCTATGGTAATACCTTTTAATTGTATTGATGTGTGCTTAAATGATACCTTATCTTGTTTTTGTTTGAGGGTTGGGTGATTACACTGAAAATTCTAATGAGGAAGTTAGAAATTGTACATTTGGATTTTGATAAAATTGTTGAGAAATGTGGTATTTTTGCTGGTTATTCTGCTATGAATATTTGGTACCTTGATCGTATTTTTGGGATAGTAGAATGCTTGAGGGCAAGCATTGTCTTGGTATGGGAGAATTTGTTAGGGTATTAAAATATCATGTGAATTATATTTAATTTCTCCTTATTTTGATCAAAGATTGTGTTTAGTATTTTCATTTATTCACTTTTTGATATTTGGCCTTAATGTAAGAAACTGAGGAGAAAAGGCTTTAATATTGCACAAATTTTATTAGACTTTGTCTGATAGAGCGTGACCACAGTCTAACCATATTGAGGTACAAAAATTGTGAAACATGAAATTGGTAAAATGTTACAATTGGAGGGTCCTACTTCCTTAATCGTGATGATACTCATTGGAAAGAATTCTTGATTGGCAAGAATTGGAAAGAAAAACAAAAATGAAAGAAGTTGATTTGGAAAAGGAAGAAGAGAAAGAGAAGATTGGAAGGAAATTGATTTTGAAAAGGAAACAAACTAAGAAAGAAAGAAACGTGAATTGGGGAACAAGAAAAAAGGAAGGACGTCTGCAATTTTTATATATTGATGTACGCATGGTTGTGTTGTCAAGAAAGTCTTGGATTTCAGGTATGCAACTCGTTAAACTCAAGACCTTGTTTGATTTGTGAACCAAGGAACCCTTGACGTGGAGTTGTTTTGCCTTAAATCTTCCCTTGAAGATGAGCACGCCAATGGAGAAACTAGACTAGACCAAGTTGAATGAGTTCAATCGTCTAACCTAATTAGCTCTAAAGACTTGATCAAAAACTCAAGAAAACTCTAAGTTAAATTGGTGGTCGCCACAAGCAAGCTTAATAAGACCAAGAGTAGTTCTTAATCAACAAAGAATCAAGAAAATTCTCATAAGAGAAACTCACGAAATTTCTAAAAATTACTTCTTAAAATTTGTATAGAAAAATAGGCCTATAAATAGGCTTACAAAGAACTTTTTAGAATTGAAGAATTAAGCAACTACTAAATCTATACCTAAGCTAACAATAATACTCAGCTAAAAACAAAATTGTAAAATAATTCTAAAAACTATAAACTAACTAAAAACACAACAAAAATTTGTTCAAAAATAGTTCATGGGCTGGACATCTTTCATTAAACTCCATTGGGCCTCCATTTAGCAATATCAAGAGTCCTCCAATTAGGAAACTCAAAAACATGGACAAACACCCCTCAATCAGCTGGAAAACACGGAAAAATAAGAAAAGGAAACAAGACTAACTGCCACTTTCCAAAAGAAAAAGGAAACTTCTTGATTTGTAGGATTAGGTTTCCAATTCCCCCTTGTAACTACTTTCCTTTTCCCAATTGGTTTTCCAAAGATAAATAACTTCTATATAAACCCAACTATCACCTTTTAGACTCCTTTTAACACCAAAATTTCTGCAAAAATAGTAACAAAAATTCGTCCTAAATTAAAAACGAATTTCAGCAATCAATTATGCAAGAACCCTAACAAAACCCTAGTTTATGAAGAAGACCCTTTGACCAACACTTCAAGGCTTCAAGAACTTCAAGATTTGATCAAGAAAGTCCAAGAAATTAGCCAAGAACTTCAAGAAATCAGTCAAGTAATCTCCAGCAACACAAGACTTCAAGAAACTCAAGATCAAGTTGGTGCAAATTCTAGAAACTAACCAAGTAAGTTCAAGAACTTCAAGAACTTGTATCTAATCACCAAGAAACTTCAAGAAACTTTGAAAAAATTGTTGTGCATGGTTTTTCTTTGATGTGCACTCCTTTTTATTCTCTTTTTCCTTCTTTTTCTTTATGCTTTTGGCTTTTTCTTTTTTGCATACGAATTTTTTGCCTTTTTTCTTTTTTTTTTTTTACTTCAAGAAACCACAAGAAATGACTTAAACCTTCAAGAAAGTTGATTTGTGAATGTTTTAAATTCAAGAATCTTCTTTACTTGAGAGTTTTTAACACAAGAAAATCAAGAAAACACCAAAAACAATCAAGATTCACAAAATACCACACAAGACCTAGAATTCTTAATTGAGAAGCAATCAAGAATAACTCTAAACAAACTCTAAGCACGATTTCAATAAAGAAAACAACGAACAATTTATGGCAGAATTTTTTTTTCAAGAAACGAAAGTAACAAGACACAAGAAGTAACTTGTTGTCCAGGCTCGAAACTCTTTGAAAATGACTCAAAGAAAGAAAAACAAATAAAACACAAGTTGCTTAATCAGATTCGAAACTCTTTGATAAACAACAAAAAAAGATAAAAAAGGGATATATCCGAATTTTTTCAAAGAAAAAATTAGATTGGAAAAAACTAAAAAAATCCAAGAAGGTGGCTCTGATACCACTTGATGTACGCATGGTTATGTTGCCAAGAAAGTCTTGGATTTCAAGTATGCAAATCGTTGAACTCAAGAACTTGTTTGATTCGTGAACCAAGGAACCCTATAGAGTTATTTTGCCTTGAATCATCCCTTGAAGATGAGCACACCAATGGAGAAACTAGACTAGACCAAGTTGAGCGAGTTCAATCGTCTAACCTAATTAACTCTAAAGAATTGATAAAAAACTCAAGAAAACTCCAAGCTAAGTTGGTGGACGCCACAAGCAAGCTTGATAAGACTAAGAGTAGTTCTTAATCAACAAAAAACCAAGAAAATTCTCATAAGACAAACTCACAAAATTTTTGAAAATTACTCATTAAAATTTGTATAGAAAAATAGGCCTATAAATACGCTTACAAAGAACTTTCTAGAATTGAAGAATTAAGCAACTACTAAGTCTATATCTAAGCTAACAATAATACTTAGCTAAAAATAGAATTGAAAAGTAATTCTAACAACTAGAAACTAACTGCAAACACAACAAAAATTAGCCCAAAAATAGCTCATAGGCTGGACATCCTTCATTAAGCTCCATTGGATCTCTATTTAGCAATTTCAAGGGCCCTCTAAGCAAGTCCAAGTAACCAGCCCCTTGTAAGATTATTTTGGGCAACTTAGCAACTCCTTTTGGGCCTTCTTTGTAGATGAACTTGATCCACAACCAATACTCCAATCCTTGGCCCAATGTGATATCTTGAACATTGTAAACTTCAAGCTTGTAACTAAGCTCAAAATCGTGTAACTTGACAATCTAGCCACTATATTCAAATGTTTTATGCTTGATTATTACACATATAAGCTCTTTTTGATCCATATAAATAGCCTCTTCAAATCTACCAAGTATAAGTCCAAGTCCAATAAATGTATACGCTCCTTGGATCACGTCATATGTAGTTTAAGAACTCTTTATTTTTAGTTTTAGTTTTTTCTCTCTTCTCTCTCTAGAAAAAATTCTTGTTAATTTGCTTTTGAGATTTGACTCCGTACTATGTGGTTAGACGTTTCATTCTAATTGAAGGATAATTGAAGCTTTGGTTCATCCACTACTGTGAGATCTGATTATTTTTAATTGTTTTCTGCGTTTATGAGTATTTATCTATTATCCGTTTAAATTTCAAGGTGATTGTGTTCATTCTTGTGTGATTATTTTTTTCAATTAAATAACTGATCACTTTTTAATTGTTAGATAATTTATAGCCATTTTAAACGTCAAATCCGTAATTGTTTGATAGTTTTAGTATTAATGTCGAGTGATTAATTCAATCGTAATAGAAACTTTTGGATTATATCACGGGGATACATAATCTAATTTGAACAAAGCCTCTTAGGTATTTGCTAGTTAGAATTAGTAACTTTTCTAGTTTTAAAGCTGTTAAATGATTGAATCCTAAAGTCTTACCTAGAGTTATTATTTGATTAGGGAAGTAATTAATGGTCTTACCTTGGTTGCCGACACAGTAAGGAAATACAAGTTGTTAGAGCTTTTCAACAACCATAACCAATTTATTCGTGAATGTAAGAATTTATCTTTGCATCAAGGATCAATTAAGTTGAACCAAAGTGGATATTAAACCTTTGACTAGAGCCTAGGTTTTATTTGATTTCGTTTAACTTAATTTTGTTTTTTTGAGTTTTTTTAAGTTTAAATTTCTTTAGTTTAATTATTCTCCAAATCTCCCATTGTTATGATTTGAAATAAATAAATCGACTAGTCCCTGTGGATACGACTCTACTCATCACTACACTTCATTTTATTTTTATTAGAGTAGGAAATTTTATTTTGCTAGTGTGACACCCAACACACACTATGCAGTTTGGTCAAATAAGACCCATTACCAGATGAAATTATAATACACTCTGACAAAACAAAAAAAAAAAAAAAGAAGATCAAAGTTGGTAAGGAGGATGTAATTTCTTGGTTCGACTCTCAACTTTTCTTTGTATTCCTTTTCTCTTGTATAACTTAGAATCTCATTTGAAGGAGGATGTAATTTCTTGGCTCGACTCTTAACTTTTCTTTGTATTCCTATTCTCTTGTATAACTTAGAATCTCATCTGAAATGAAAATGAAACGTACCAAATTTGGCCAAATGGGGTGTGCAACTGCTGGAATTGGTATCTACTTGGGCTAAGATGATGGGATTAGTTGATCAAGACCACATATGTTTGGGAATGGCATGCAAAACAAAGATGGTTAGAAGCACAAGAGGGTTATGCCCCCAATTAGCCTCTGATGCTATTATATTATAACTTAATGAGCATACCTCTTTCAGGTGGAGAATGAGAGTATTTATATCTGAAGAAGCTATGCTTTGGGAGTGGAGATTCTCATCATTATACCTGAAGATGTGACGTAGGTAGTTTGCTGTGTAGAGTGATTATGTCAGAAGTAGATTTATTTATGCGTGCTTAGGTGGCATGGGTGGCATGCTCAGGTGGCACAAGTGATGCATTTTGGGCTTCTGTCACGCCATATCAGAGTATTTAAATTATTTAGAGATCCTGTCTTTAGCAATTCTTAGAGCTCAACAATTCATAGCTCGGCTTTGCATACTGAGGCCGTTGAGATAGAGGTTGGCCTTAATTGGCTCTTGTCACCTTCACTTATCGAGGAGACACCTCGGCTTAAACAGAGATAAGGGGAGCTAAGTTCCAAGTAAGATAAAATTTTAAAGATCTTTAGTGTGCATATACTGTACAGTTGTTGGGCCCAAGTGTTGGGCTCAAGTGATGCGGTCATAAGATCTTCGTGCTGGAGTTTTGAATTATCCAAAATGATCAAGTAACAAAGAGTGCATACTTGGGTTCCCATAAGCGCCCCATGTTGGACTTGATTGGTTAAAGATTAGCAGAGAATTGGGACAGTCAATCCAGTCCCCACAGGATGGAACCTTTAAGCTAAGAATTTACCGATTGAGGTTTACGTGAAAGCTAAGAGCATATCTTGTGCCATTCATCTTTGCAGGTTCAAGAGCAAGAAGACCTTATATTGCTAAGAAACATCTAAATAAAGAACACAATTTTCCCTAGATAATTTATTTCGAATGAACGAAGTCATTTGCCCATTTGGTCTATTTTCACATGTATCGCACCTTGGTGCTATGTTGCGTTTGAGCTGTCTCATATTGAGACCAAAGACATCAGTAAATGAAATGAGAGGGATCAGCCAAAATGGAGCCCAAATCAGGCTTAGTTTTGAATGAGAATAAGAGCACATGATAAGTGCACGATTCATGTATTAAAGTCTATGCCTCTATATGAAAGTGGTAAAGTTTTTTGGATTGGGTGGAGGGTTGAATTCATTAGAAGTGTGACTTGTAATTTAACTTTATATAATAGTTTATGTCCAATTCTATGAATCCTTAACCATATTTCTATGAGTTATTAAGCATGCTGACACATAATAATTGGAGAAGTAAAAACTTTCACATACTATTAACAAGATTGAATCAATAATACAGTACATGAAAAACAACACTCCTATAATCCCCCTTAATGGTGTATTCTATGCGGGAAAACAAATATTTGAGTTATTCAATGATGTACAAATAACCGAACATTCAACGACCTGTTTCCAAGGATAGTGTTAATTATCTGCTTCTTCTTTACAAATCTTCTGCAGTTTTGGCCTCTGGGAGATGCAGAAATCCACAATGGTATGAGAAACCTCATGAAGAGAACTAGAGCAGGAAGAATACGCTAGAAATTGAGAACATCAAAAGTGCAGGCACTTTGAACAAAGATGATTCTTTGCCAATTGCAGCTGACGAGCCTGATGTGTGATGAGTGGCAGGCACAAAACGCTGTCCTCTCCGAGCTTTGATTTCAACACCTAGTTTCCGGTTGCCAATGCTTTTGCTATTTACTAAAAGTTGTTTTCCCTGATCCTTTTGCAAAGAATCATCGCTCAGGACTTCACCAGGTGAGGTTGAGACAGTTTCATCGGCAGCTGAGATTGGAAAACAAAGCGACAGCAAGAGCACTGATAATACGAGCGAGACAGAGAGTGAGGCATTCATTTTAACCATTTTTGCTGAGCGGAAGAATTTGCTTCACAAATGGATAAGCTATATCTGATCCTAGCAGTGGCGTGCAACGGAGTCCTGTGATGATAGGTGTGGGTTGCTGATTAGCTTAGCAAGTGTTATTTAAAATTGTTTCCAGTCAGATCAATTCTTGCTTAAATCTCAACATTGCCCTTCACAAATTAACCCATATATTTTTATTAATTTTTCTTATCTCTCTGGATCACTTCTTTTATCATCTCTCTTCTTAATTATTCCTCTTGTTGGATGTCAAACCAGCAAAATAAATTCACGTACTCAATTAAAAATAAGAATGAAGTGCAGTGATGAGTAAGGTCGTATCCATAAAGATTAGTAGATTTATTTTCTTTAAAAACTAAAAATTAAAGGAGGGGGATTTAACAAGAATTAATCTAAAGAGAATTCAACTTACGAAATCTAATAATTAAATCAAAGGATTCAATTGAAGAAGTCTAATGACGCAAAATTAATTTAAACGAAATCAAATATTAACTAAGCTCTAGTCAAAGGAATAATCTCAACTCTGGTTCAATTTAACTGATCATCGATGCAATAATAAATTTCCACGTTCATGAATAAATTGGTTATGGTTGTTGAGAAGCTCTAACAACCTGCTCTTCCTTACTGTGTCAGTAATCAAGGTACGACCGTTAATTACTTCCCTAATCAAATAATAACCCTAGGTACGACCTTAGGATTCAATTATTCAACAGCTTTAAAACTAGAAAAGCCACCAATTCTAACCAGCAAATACCTACGAGGCTTTGTTCAAATTAGATTATTTATTCCCGTGATATAATCCAAAAGTCTCTATTACAATTGAATTAATCACTCGCCACTAATACTAAAACTATCAAACAATTATGGATTTGACGTTTTAGATGGCCCTAGATTATTTGACAATTAAATAGTGATCAGTTATTTAATTGGCAAGAATAATCACACAAAATGAACACAATCACCTTGGAATTAAACAGAGAATAAATAAATACCCAAAAACGTAGAAAATAATAACAACAATTAGATCTCACAGTAATAGATGAACCAAGTGTTTCGATTATCCTTCAACTAGATAGAAGAGTCTAGCCACGAATCATGGCTTCAAATCTCCAAAAATATTTAACAGGAATTTTTGTTCATAGAGAAGGAAAAAGAAAAACTAAAGAACTAATGGAAAACTCTAAAAACTAAGGCTCTCTCAAATTCTGCAAAGTGCGTGCGTGTGTCTCCTCCAGAAATTGCATTCCCCTCTAATATCTTCTATTGACTCCTGCCCGTTCCTTTCCTTTCTCCCTTCCTTCCTTATTTTTGTTTCCTTTTCAAACTCCTCTTCTTTCCTTTTAGTCTTCATTCCTTGTACAAATCAAACTCTCTCCTCTTGCCTTGGTTTCCAATTCTTTCCAATAAAGAATTTTGCAGACTGAAATTCCTCATTATAAAGAAAGTGGGACTCTTCAAAATCAGCCTTCTTGAAAATTCACGTTCCAGAATTCTACACTGCAGCGTGAGTAGACCGTGGTCACGGTCTAACAGATATAGTCTTCTGGAATTTGGCAAATTTTAAGACTTTTCTCCATAATTTCCTACATTAAGCCCAAATAACAAGAAGTGAATAAATGGAAGTATTAAACACAATTCTTAACCAAAATAAGGGGAAGTTAATTACAATAAATATGTCAATTTAACACCCTAACACCTCTCCTCTTTCTTTCAATATCTCACTTGTACAATTCTTGCCTTTCGTCTTTATATGACTTTCCTTTTTTACTTTTTCTCTAGGATTTTCTTGGCAAAATGAATTACACAAATTACTTGTCTTTTTCATCTCCTCCCTCTTTATTGTCAATATCGCTAAGTTTTATTTGTTTTTAATTTTTGCTCTTTTTCTTTCATTGTTAATTGTTTTGCACATTTGAGCACATAATCTCTTCCTATTTGTACAAATTTCTACATTATTGTTGTGACAAATTGTAATTCAATTTTGGAATATATTATTGTATCCGTTTGTATTTTAGATTAAAGTTCTCATCTTTTTACAAATTTTGTTGGGTTGTTTGACTGATTTATTACTTGGAGGAGGATTAAGTGTCTTACAATGAACTTATTGCTTTAGTGTATCTTTTAGTTCTCTCTACACCACCAATTCCCAAGTTAAATAATTATTTTTGAGATTTTATTACTTGTTAAATTATTAGTTTTACATACAAGCCTTTTTTGGATTTCTATGATTACTTCAATATGTATATTAATAGAAAGAAAAAGTACAAATATTTTATAATATTTTGTTATACAAGATTAAAGTGCTTTGATTTTTTCACAGTTGTGGATATGTATTATGAGAAAATTGTTTCTCAAATTATTTTAATCATATGATAATCGATTATATAAAAATAATTATTTTTTGCTTAGACTAACTTGGCAATTATATACAAGGCTTTTTTGGTACCTTTTTATTTTAATTGTCTATTTGTTGAGATAAATAAAATATATTATTAAAAATAGTTTTTCAAATACAAAAAAAGAAGATAGAAGTATAATTGGAGCTAAAGAACGGTAATTACAAAAAATCATGAAAAGCACCACCAAATTTGTAAATTTTACAAAGAAATACACAATAAGAGAGGGGGAGAGAGGGAGGGAAAGAATTTGTTAAAGATGAGGAGAGAGAAGAAATCATTAGGAAGAGAGAGGATAAAAAGAATGATTGTATTAGAGACACTACCCAAAAAAATTTATAAGAATATATGGTGTTGAATTGTTAAGGATAATCTTGGCATTTGAACAAAAATTGTTTTGACAGAAAATTTCTTACTCTGGTAATAATGCCAACTTTTAAAATTCTCGATGATAACATATAAAATTAAGGGCTAATTTTAGAAACTCCCTTTAACATTTGGTCAAAGTTATAGTTTACCCATAACCTTTAAATCTTCTCACTTTAGTCCTCCTGATCAACTTAACACAAAAATGCCACCTCCCACTTGGATGTATGTTTTTGTTTCATAGAAATTTATAGAAAGAATTAGTATTTTGAAAATTTATTTAGAAGGTGGCATTTTTATTAATTCACAATGTTCTAAATATAAAGTTGATAATATAGATTGAAATTGGGGATGAAGTGAAAAGAATTAAAGGTTGAATAAATTGTTACTTTGACCAAAAGTTATGGGAAGTTTTTGAGATTAACCTTAAAATTAATTAAGTAGGGTGAACTAACGAAGTAAGAAAAATATTTTCGTGTGACAACTGCAACTAAAAAATAATTAGGAACTAAACCAAAATTATTTAACCCAACCCAACCCAGCGGATCGATCGATCAAACTCAACAAACTGGCCCCTTAACCGGGTTGGATCACTAATACGGCCAGAAAAAGGAGTGACACGATAGGTTTTCTAAAACCCAGTAGTTCAATCAACAAACAAGACACTTGGTCGGATTTCAATGAACTCAATAGGTCAAAGAAATTTTGCAATGCTTTACAAATTTTTCCTAAGTTCTGATCATACACCCTCAGGTATGAACAACACAATTTTACTAGTAGGCTATGTTTGTTATTATTATCAATATTTTCTTTATTTCTATGTGTCTACTTTTTATGTTTTATTTTTATTATTAATTAGATCAAATATCATTTATTAAATACCTGAAATAGTAAATTTACTCTAAAAAATTTTATTTTTGTGACCTACTAGTTAATCTACCTCATTCACTGGTTGATTCCATAACTCATTGACGCACTAATTTCGTCACGTTCTTATCCGGGTTGGGTTTGATAAGAAGAAGAAACCCCTACTTGGGCAAGATTTAAAAATCTAAAGAGACAAATTTAAACGAATACTTAATACAACTACAACCGAAGTCAAACCGTCCAACTCAACGGCTTGATTCTTTAGCCGAAAGGCAGAATTCAGGACAATATAATATTAGGTGCCTTGCATGTTTTCAAGGGCCAAAGTGTCCTCTTTACACCGACTAATCTTATCTGAATATATTTCCTTCTAAAATTTGTTTGGAATTTATCTCGTTATCATCATTATCTTCATGGGTTCAGGACCGCCTTGCTTTTATGGCCATAGCAAAGATGTTTTAAGTTCTAGTCAAAAACCTCAGATGAACAGTTCCATCAATAGTAGGCGATAAGATTTCACAATTTGAGCCTTACCCATGGTAAATTCTCTACAATCATTGTTAGGTCCCTACAGCAGTTCTTATTTTCTAGTCCGCTGAGAATTTGCAGGAAAATGCAGGCTAACTTATAGACGGATTATAGAGCTAGGAAACAGCGAGAAGAGGGTTTAGCTGGTGAATAGAGTGAAAGATTGAGTAGTACAACCAACACAGACTTCTATTTTTGGCTTAGATCAGTGTTTATTTACATAGGTTTCTGAGCAACAATAGATGAGCTGCTCAGCTTCTCTAACAATTACAGAAAAAGCATCATGTTTGAAGCAAATTCTTAGCATTGAATGAAAATATTTCCAAGGATGCAGTCAACTGAACAGACTAGAGAGTACATTTGGGTTCAGCCTCTGCAAAAATGAGGACTGACCTGCTTTCTTGGCAAGATCTCCAATTACACGATCAATGTACAGAACATAAAGGGCATTCCTACTTTCCAACAGCTGTAATGCTTTCCGAGCATGAAGAACTGATGTCACCCAGTCTTCAAAAAGCCCTGTAAAATGTATATGCAGATGGAAGTGTGTCACAGCTGATTACTAATCAAGCATGAAAAAAAATTAACAATTTTGAGAATATAAAATGATATTCACCCATCTCAAAGTCTTCTCTAGTTGACCAATTTAACAAGTAATCTGAAATCAGAAACTCAATAAGCTGGATCCTGCAATGCCCACAGAGCCAATAATCAATTGATTGGCACATTGATTTGTTTACTCTTTCCAAATCCGTACATATGAGGGATCTGTGCAACGAAATGTCTACCAACCAAAAAAAAAAGGAAGACCAGCCACACAAACGTGCACAGAATGGACAAGATTGATCAAATAACTGTTCAGTATAAAAGTATGGTCATCCGGAACCAACTCTTTCCAACACTTAATTCTACGGTGTGCAAACAAATTCTTCTTAAAAACCGAAAATACGAAGACAATGCCAAATGAATGACAAACTTAGGGACAGCGTCAATCTGCAAATAGTGGATGAATAAAATCAGCACTCAAGTTAACATTAGTCATGACTACTACTATCCATGTCTGCTTTAGAAATGAAATCATAGAATTTGCATAAAGAACCATGGAAAAGATCAAAATCTAAAGTTTAAAATTTCATATCTAGTGTTGTCATATGTACTGAACCAACCCACCCAAAGGAGGGAAAGATAGAGTGTTTGCAGACAAAGAAATGACCACCGCCTGCTAAAAACCACATTTTGAAAGATAATCTATTTCAGAGAAATATATTAGGATGCGGAAAGACTTCTAACACTAGACAAACACATTATGTTAAATAAAGGAACCACATGGTGCTACATTTTGCAATTATACCCACTCCAAAAAGTTTTCTAATATACTGCAGAAGTATTGAAACACATAGATTATATAATATAACAGGAAAAGCAAACCCGATTAAGGTGATCATTTATGCAATATGTACTTACATCATGTACATACAGTTGTGCAAATTCAGAAAAGTATCATCAAACGGATCCATGAAAAGCAAACTTTCAGCTGCTGAGCAAATTCCCTGAGAGACTGAAAGGATCACACGCTGCCCCACAAAAGGCTCACTTCCAAGCTTACGTATTAAGTGTTGGACAGGGAAACGGACACCATTGTTACAGTTTCGTGATTCTGAATGAAACAAAGTAATCGCATAGATAGATTGAGTTGGGACTGTGGGCAAAACAATCAAATCAACTACAATAAAAATGTCATTCACCAATTTGAAGATGTTGCAATCTATGTGTACCATACTAGGTAGTTCGTGGTAATTATGCTAACATATGGCACTCAGAATCATCTTCTAAATTAAAGGTCAGAATCAAAGAATGAAATTCTAATAATTTGTAGAATTGATTTATGATATTCAATTGCATGTGGTTCTGGCCTTTTGCACTACAATACCAGATCAGTGATTGACACCCATACTTCATCTTCTTGCCATTTTTGACAAGTATATAGGTAACTGTTACAACAATCACTTTCTCAGTTCTGAGAACAATCAACCTCAACCAATTGCCACAGATGAATGAAACTTGCTAAGCTTTTCTATTCAGATTCCTAGCTGAAGATACCTGTCATCTTTTGTGCAAGGTAAGCTGTTTGACTCAAGACACTGTCATGACCTCTATTTTGGTGTAAGATTTTAGTTTCGTTCTATTACAACCCCCGAAAATACGTAAATTTGCAAGTGATTTGTTTTGTAACCTCACTGTTTAGGAAGATGATATTTATTGTTCATGATGCACAAATGAGTGTCAATTCAAAGAAATACTCTTTACATTTTCTATCTCGTGTTTTTGTCAATAGAAAAACCATAAGGAGGCTAACCCTGAAAACACATCTTGTGCATCAGAACACAAAAGAAAAAGTAGAAGCAGTCTACTCCAAACTAAACCATTAAGCACAACACCCTTTACATTGTTTAACCTTTCTTGCCCATCATTTCTAATAGCATCTTGGTATCATTAATCAGTCACTTCAAAATTTCCAGTTCCCTCTCGATGTGTGACAATTGCTTCCCTTTCCAAGTACGATCCTTATTACCACACTCTCTATTTGTCTTTCTAAGGGGTAATCATTTTTCTAAAACCCATAAAGAAGAACAAGAGGACAAATTTTGTCATGTACAAATACAACAGATTCAAACTTTCATCCTCCAAACGTATCATATTTCATCTCTAAGTCTAGAAAGTAACTACAATATTCACTAAACACTTTTTTATCCTATTTCCAGAGCTTCTTGCTTAAAATTTATCATTAAAATTTGATCACCGAAGCACCGTCAAGTTTCTACTTGAAAAGTGGCAATTTTGTTAAGAAAATGATAGAAAAAGATTTGCACCAAATCACTCTAAACTTTTGATAAATTAAGCATGCAACCGTTCTGTATACTTAATAAATGGGAATTCCAGCATCATAATCTATATATTATGAACAATGAATTATCACGAAGCATATTCAGAAAGCCTTCATGTATTCAGATCATAATGTCTTCCATCAGTACCATTTTAAAAGATACAAACTTCTATAATTTAGTGAAAGAAAACTTTTATGAGTAGCTCCAATTCAGAAGCTTATCATTATAATAAAAAATCAAGTCAAATAAAGCTGTTTTTAAAGATCTTAGCAGAACAGTTATCATTGCTGTGTGAGCTGAAACAACTCCAGTTTCTTTATCAACAGGGGAACGGACAATAAATTTTTCGTTCAACTGCACTTCGGAGTGCAAAAGATGTAATCATGTGAGTGATTTGATGTGACAGCAACAAAATGCCATACACAAACTGCTTGATGGTTTTGCCTATTATTGAGCAAATATGAATTGCTTTGACCTACTCAATAGATGAAGGGACAAAAAAGGCATTATCATGACAAAAGCATATTAAAGAGAGGGTAACATTGACAAGTTGCAAAAAAGAAACAACAATCATTGACTCAAATAGTTAAATGCTTACCATCTCCTTGTGAGGAGTCACACATTTTCCTCAGTAAGCGCATAATTAGACTGTTAACAGTGCCTTCAATAGTTTCTATATTATTTCCCAATGGCAGCAAAGCCTTTAATGT
Organism: Mitragyna speciosa; assembly: GCA_024721245.1. NCBI lineage: Eukaryota > Viridiplantae > Streptophyta > Magnoliopsida > Gentianales > Rubiaceae > Mitragyna > Mitragyna speciosa. The sequence continues at coordinate 10,613,834 of CM045553.1, read as the reverse complement.
GGCTTCAAGAAGCAAAAATGGGAGAGTTAAACATATATAAGCAGTGAAAATGAAATTAAAAGAAAACAAGATAGAAAGCAATAATGCTTCTTTTGTTATTTGATCAAAGGCAAAGAGCACGATCTTAAGAGTAATAACTCTACAAGACAATATGTTTTTCGTTCTGTGGAAAGGTGCAAAAAAACTACTTGCACGGAAACGGAGCTGTCCCGTTGGACAATAAGCCTCTGGTTATCATCAGACTTACCATTTCCAACCAAATAAAAGAGAAAAATAAACATTCCTAATAGCATCATTATCAATGAAATTTGACTCTGTTTCTGTTTGTTGATAGTTGAGAACCTTACAAACAAAGTTTCCGAAACAGGAGTTGATTTAACTTCACATAAGTCTAAACTGGGTAAAGGAATGTAAAGTGGCTGACAAAAGACAATATATTCAAAAAGAAAAAATGTTACCAAGGACAAAATAAAAATTGTTACCAAGGACAAAGTCTACAGCTTGGTGTGACCAGTTTTGGAATGCTTTGTCCTCCACCTGCAAAGCAAAAAAAGACCAGAACAGAGTTTAGTAAAATTGTACAGCACAAAATGCAGTAAACCATATGACCAAATAAAAAAAATTGCTAAAATGCAGGCAGACAAAAAGAGTGGAACAGACTACATGTGGCACAGGGAAGTAAGGTGGAAAATTCAACATACTTTAACAGGAGAAACTGTATCGCAAAGCTCCACAAGAAAGTCAACTGAAGCACTTAGTTGCTCAATTTCAGTATCTCTATTAGTCCCTGAAGTCACAGTTGTAAAGCATTGGTTGATTTAGACTTTCAAGAACATTTACCATATGTGAATATAAACAAAGCACAACTAGAATTTACTGACTACCAATTCAAAAGATGATTCTCTGGAATCCCTTTCAAACAGTTTAAAGACGAAAATTACCAAAATTAACTTGAAAAGTAGTAAACAAACAGAAGAAAATATCCTTTCGCTCTACTTTAACAAAGTAAACTTAAACGGTCCTGCCAAAAATATCAAATATACATTGCTTGATATTAGAGTATAAAAATATCAAAGGATCTATTTTTCATTTCTCCCCTGTTCGAAGTGAATAGCCTTGGAACATTAATCAGGAAACAACAGATCTTCGAGAACATCAATGTCACATATCAATGTTTGAAATTAGATTTTGGTACATGACTCGGGATATCACCCATAAATACAGAAATCCAGAGCATTTTTCCCCAATTTCAAGTAATATTCTCAAAAAGTATCCCTATTCCGAAAACAAAATGCTGGTGAAATTCACCGACACTTTGCCAAACAGACAACAACGGTTTCCACACATCAGTAAAAATTTAAACTATTGAGCTTAAGAAACATGTACAGTAAATTTACCTAAGACATGCTGTGTCAAGCTGGCATCTCTTGTCCTCCTCCTGTCCTTTATTCTCACTAAACATACATGGGAAAAGAGAAAAAAAAAAAAAACAACGTGATTTTCTTGAAAACAAAACGAATAATTTTGAAATTAGATTGAAAGTCGAAACAGAAAAATTAGAAAAAACAAATAATAGTAACACCTTGTCTCAGAAATCTACGACGCAGAACATCATTATATCTCCAATTAGAGCTGTCATCAAGCTGCTTATCGGTCGATACCCCCATATCCTCATAGAAATAGCATTTACAGGCCGCATTTTGAGGAAATAAATCATATCGCATACCATCTGAAATTAAAAAAAAAAAAAAGGAACAAATATACAGAATTATAAAAAATATAAAATCTCAATTATTCTTCGTTGTTTTCTTAACAATAGCTCTTTCGATCATAAAATCTGAACAGAAAGACTAGCCTTCAGCAACTTTGAGGTCCTCTTGAAGTCTCAAAATTTCTCGTTTCCGTTCCTTCGCCTGAAATTTTCCAAAATACAAATGAAAAGAAAATTCATTAAATCAGGGTTCACAAGCTTCAATTCAAGTCAAATATAAGAACAAATAGAAGATTAAAATGACCTTGCGTTTCCATTTGAGCGTATCGATATGATCAGATGAATTAGGAGGGGGCTCAGTTGAAGAAGAAACAGCAGCATTGTTATTACTAATAGGAGTATTAGAATTCTTCGAGTTAGGATTTTGATTTTGGAAAAGCTTTGATTTCAAAAGCGCAACGGCAATCGCTATTTTCAGCGTTTCAGAGCTATCGCAGCTCTTCGATTTCTGTGTATCCATCCTTCTCTCTCTCTCTCTCTCTCTCTCTCTCTCTCTCTCTCTCTCTCTCTCTCTCTGCGTTATTTGGGCGGGAAGAAGAGATGAGCTTGTATAGATTTTTTTTTTTTTTTTTTTTTTTTTTTTTTGGGGAGTAAGCTTGTATAGATGTTTAAACTACTGTCCTTACTAAAGGGGTATAAACGAGACTACAACTGTTTTTGGCTTCGAGGAGGATACGTATTATTGCTAACCCTCTATTCTGGATAGTTATCAAATTTTCATTCTAAATTTCCACATTTTTTAAATATTTTAATTAAGTAAATTACTTTATGAACTACTTGGCTACAATTGCTTAATATAACGTATGGATTATCGGCAGTAGTAGGGTATAATTCGATCAATAATTAGATAACTTTAATAATTTTGTTTAGAGAAAATATCGACCAACTTCAATTTCGAATTCAAAATTATTGAATTTGATTTCATAGTTCGAATTCAGTATTTATTAAATTACCAATTTAGATTGTTAATTTGAACAAAGATTTGGCCTAATAACTATACTATGACAATTAAAAATATATACTTTAAACCCAATAAGCATTATCTAAATAAATAATTTACCAATCAATTGTCAGTAATTAACAAATGGTCTTTGATGAAAGATCAAAAAAATCATATTTATAATTATAAATTTTAAATAAATAATATATTGTATAGGTATAAATTTTTCAATATATACTAAATAGTTGCATTTGACAATTGATAATAATGTACGTATTGTATAATTATATATAAATATAAATAAAAGTTATTTATTAATATATAAATACTTATATACACTTGTAAATGTATATTGTAATCACTACAAGTTATTATTTATAATTTTATATATAACCCTTCATACTTAACATTTAAAATACATTGAAATTACGTATATTTTGATATATATATATATAATTGATTATATAAATTAAATATGTTGAATTGTACTTATAACATTCTAATTGCATTAGATCTTTTAATTATAAAGTTCATACCTAGTCATATTTAGCTATATAGGTTTAAATTTCATATATTTGTTAAATTAAATTCAAAATCGGTAATACCGATTTGAAAATCTCTCTTTTTGAATACCGAGCTGAATTCAACCTTTTAAATTCAGTGTATACCGAGATACTAATCGATGTACTAAGTTACCATCTCGAATTCCTGAAATCAATTCAAAATCGGTTGGTTAATCAATTTTTTCCGATTATGCTCACCCTAGGCAATAACAGTTAAATCATGTAGGAATGACAAAAAGAAAGAACGAACTATGACTATATTAAAAACATTTAGAAAAATTTTGCTGCTAGAACATGGACAACTGGTACATCCATACCAACTAAACTACCAATCTCAAACTCATTTTGTAAGAATCATCGCAATAGCTCACATAAAGATCCAATTGAAATGAAATTACATTAATTTATATAATTTCAACAAGAAGTTAAGCTCAGAAGTAAAGAGGACTTAAATCAAGCAAAATCCAGTCTCCTGAATGTCAAAGAGCACCTGAATGGTGAATTCTGTTGTGGCGCACATTCGTATTTCGGTTGGAGCTCTCGGTGCATGTTTACGCATGTCAAATCATCTTCTTCTACTTGTATTTCCTACGCCTATTTTATATTGTTGTCCAAATTTTAAATATTTTCCTTTGGAATCAAATAGCGTATTTCTAATTTTTCGAAGCAAATGAGCCTAAATATCACTAATAGTTTTGAAAGGCTTAACAATCACTAAAAATTTGATTCTACATATCAAATCCAACAACAAGAATTACATATTTTCAGGCAATTCTTAAACTAAACAAGGTTTAGGGACAAAAATAAGCTAAAAAGAAGCTGTCGATAGATGGGAGGTCTCTGATCATGCCAGGAGACAACGTGTACAACTGTTGTCAATGGCTTGCTAGACTATTAAGTTTTCTATGGTTTACATTTTGTGAAATCTTTGAAATTGGTAGACATTTTTACAGAGAAAGAGAGGAGGTTTTTTTTTTTTTTTTGGGAGGGGGGGGGGGGATAGTAAGAATCTTCCCTGGAGCCAAGTTGTAGTTTCATTATGAAGTTCACGGGTTAGTTTTTTACGTCAGTTGCATCAGAGATGTTCATTAGGATTGCTTAAAACTGACATCAGCCTACGTTGTGAAGTTCACGGGGTAGTTTTTCATGTCAATTGCATCGGAGATGTTCATTAGGATTGCTTAAAACAGACATCAGCCTACATGACGAAGTTCATGGGGTAGTTTTTTATGTCAGTTGCATCAGAGATGTTCATTACGATTGCTTAAAACAGACCTTGGAAAATAATAGCAACGAAGTTGAGATCAGGCAATTTGAAGAAGCAAAGGATATAAGAAGGATATAAAAGGAAAGTGGTGCGACTTCACCTACCCTTTTATCACTCGAACCCGAGATTTATAGATCACACATGAAGCATCTTACCAACTAAACTATGCTCGTCAAATAAATATGTTAGAGAATTTCAAAATAATAGGACTTGTGTCCTACATCAGTTACTTAGAATTAGTTGATGTCCTGAATAGGTGTTGTAAGGTAATAAGGGGAGTAACGCAGCGGAAAATTTAAAAATTTATTACCTTAGCCATGGATCTCTTTGATGTAATCTATACAATTAAAGGGTGTTTAGCACAAATACCTCAAGCATAGAAGGATACTATGCTTCAAAGGGCAAGATCCTATTCGATGAAGGTGTTGATCTACCATGAAAAGCCCTCCAAGTGTAGAGCCTCCAACGATATCCACACGAACATGATCTTTAGGAACTTTTGGGCTTGCTTGCCTTGCCTTTTGAGTGCTAGCTCCCTTGAATTTCATAAAGAACACAAGAACAAGAAGAGGAAGAAGACAAAACCCTAACCCTTAGGGAGAAGAGGGTGTGGCATTTTTTCTTGGGAGAAAAACACGCCTCTCTCAATTTTTCTCTGTCTAGATTTTATTTTGTGTTTCATCAATCTTTCAAGAGTCAAGGCATGGACTTATTTATAGATGTAGTATCCTAGTCTTTAAAGAAACAAGAGCAATTGGAAACCAAGAAGGTTTAGAAAGCTTACCTTAAGCTAATCCTATTCCTTTAGGAAACCTATTTCAAAAGGAAACCAAATAGCTTCTTAATTCCTTTTAGGAAACTAATTTCCATCAAGACTTAGAATATTTATAAATAAGTCCTTTAAGTCAATTTATCACATAAATTAACCCCATAAGTATCTTATACTTATCTTAATAATAATTTAACCCAAAGACCATGTTCTTATTGTGTGTGACCCATTAGGTTCCATTCACGTTGGCAATACGTACAAATTATAACTCATTAATTAATTAATTAAGAGCTAGATAAATTAACACTTTAATTTATCATTAATTCACTAATTAATTAATTTGCACTTACAGATCATGAGTGACGTCTAACAATGCATCATGACCACCCAAGTAAATAGGAAAGTCATATGGTAGACTATACCTATCAATGACAATGTTACTATGTAATTAATATCCTTTCACCACACTATATCCCAATTAGTCTAAAAGTGTAGTGCTCACTCTTTAAATGACTAATTAATGATTTCTTGTTCCCAAAATATAACTTTCCATAAAAGTATAACCTTGAAACTCTTTCAAGTCATACTTTCACTTTTGTGCAAAAGATTCTTTAAATCATATTTCAACAAGTGGCCAATCCGGGATATACTCTCCTATAATAAGGAGTGGTGAATCCTATATCGATTACTCACTATCCTTCCATGCTTCATACTAGACCCAATCTCTACCGTATGGGCTACTCTTTTACGAGCACCGAGAAATAGAGTCAAAGCATAGTAATCCACACTCAAGATACCATGGTAATCTGAAGTCTAAGGATCACTTACACCATTGCCATCAAGAGTATAATTCATTAGCACTATGAATAATAACTCTTGGCGGATCAATCGAATGAACTTGTTCTCTAACAAACATCCACATACCAGCTTAGGTGTCACACGCCATAGTTGACGAGATCAACTACTAATTACCATAAGCAAAGGCAAAGTATATGCTAGTCTTCCCATATTAATGATGTCCAATCTCATTAATACTACGAGTAGGGATATTTAAGAATATAACTTTATGTGTAATAAGAGTCTCATCATTATAACTCTTACAATCTCTTATACACAGTTAATATTCTATGGACTTTATCAAATAAACAAGTAATATTAATAACAAGTATTAAACGACAAAGAAAATGCCACATATATAAGTATAACACGAAATAAGCGTAATAAAAATCTCAAAAACCAACTTGATTTTAGGACATACACTAACAGGTGTGACTATTGTAATTCAATAGTTGTGTTCAATAAGGCGGTGTCTCTTCAATTTTAATTTAACATAAAGTTATGTCTTTTTCTATTGTACATTATGTCTAAATATCATTAAGACATAATTTTATATATATGTGTGTGTGTGTGTGTGTGTATCTTAATCCGAATACTATGGAGAGATGCAAAATACAATTCAGACAACCAAAATTAGATGTACTTTTCTAGTCTCCTTCCAAAACTTCTTCTCCCACACAAACTCTGTCACAAGATGTATAGACATATCTTATAGACATTGAAGGCTAAAGAGTTTGATAGTACAAAATGTTGTTAGACAAGGGTTTTATTGTATTAATTCATAGAACTCTTTAGCATACCTATAGAGGCGAATTAAACCTTAAAGAAAGTGACATCAGTAACACATCTTAAAGCCATTTTTCTTAATTTTTCTTCCAACAATCTTAAGGTTTAATTTTGGTGTGCAATAATGGGGTTCACAACTTTGTGATAGATGGCTACTAATTTTGTCAAATTGGAGCTTTTTGATAGTGGAAATTTTCGAAGATGGTAGAAAAAGATGCACTTTCCTCTTGCAACCCTCAATGTGGTGTATGTTCACAACACTCACAAAGAGTGAAGATGAAACAATTGCAAACACCCGTTCTAGGCAAAAGTGGGAAAATGATGACTACATTTGTAGGGGACATATTCTCAATGGCATGTCAGAGGGACTTTTTGACATATACCAAAATGTTGCATCTTCAAGGGAATTGTGGGACAAATTGATGGCAAGGTTCATGAAAGAAGATGCTACAAGTAAGATATTTCTTGTTAGTCATTATTTAAATTTTAGAATGATAGACAGAAAATCTGTGATGGAACAATTATGTGAAAACGATATAATTCTTAATAATTTTAAACAATGTGACTTGAAAATGGGTGAATCCATAATTGTATCCTCTATTATTAATGAGCTTCCACCCTCTTGGAAAGATGTCAAGAGAATTTGAAGTATAAAAAAGAAGAAATTTCTCTTGAAGATTTGGCTAATCATCTCTGTCTTGAGGAGGAAATGAGAAAGCAAGAGGGAAAGCAGAATGCTCCAAACAATGAGCACTGTGGTCATGAATCCAAAATTCATGTGATAGAAGAAGGCCAATCAAATAAGTCTTCCAAGAAGCGTTCTACCAAATTTGCCAATTTCGACAAAAGTAAGAAAAAGAAGATGGTTTCATGCTTCAACTGTAGTAATTATGGTCATTTCAAGAGGGATTGTCATCTTTTGGAAAAGAAAAACAGCAAAGAGGATAAGATATATCATCAAATGAAAATTTTGTTACTATGATTTCTGAAATTAATCTCATTGAAGATGATTGGACTTGGTGGATTCATTCTGGAGCCACCAGACATGTTTGCAAAAATAAGAGTTTCTTCAAATCATTTGAATCAATTGAGTGGCAACATACTTTTCATGGGAAAATCTTATCAAAGGCAAAGGAAGTGTGGAACTTCAATTTACTTCTGGGAAGAATTTGATATATGCTTCAGAGGTTAGGAAAAATCTTGTATCTGCTAGTTTGTTAAATAAGTTTGGTTTTAAACTTCTATTTGAAGCAAATAAATTTGTACTCACTAAGGGTGGAATATTTGTAAGGAAAGGCTACTTGTATGAGAGCATGTTTAAACTTAATAACAACAACAAAAACAACAACAACAACAATAATAATAATTCTGCTTATATTGTTGAGTCTTCTTGTTTATGGCATAATTGTCTTGCACATGTGAATTTTAGACGTATGCATGATATGGCAAACTTAGAATTGATCCCACACATGGATAAAAATGTAGAAAAGTGTAAGGCTTGCATGCTTACTAAAATTATGAGAAATCCATTTCCACAAATTGAAAGAAATTCAGACTTGCTTGAACTCGTGCATAATGATGTTTGTGACATGCATAGTACACCCATTATAGGAGGCAAAAAATATTTTGTCACATTTATAGATGATTGTTCAATATTCTATTATCTATATTTTTTGCATTCAGAAGAAGAAGTGCTTGAAAAATTCAAAATTTATATGCAATGTGAAAATTCCATTAAATGCTTGAGATCAGATAGAGGAGGTGAATATTATCATCCTGCATTTTTGAATCCATTGGAATAATTCATGAGACTATTGCAACCCCACCAAGCATAAATACCCAACCACTAGTTAAAGAATGATCTATTTTATTAGTTGTCAAACTAGCATCAGAATACCCTTCTAAAACCAAAGGATAACCACAATAAATGATACCATAATCTATAGTTTTCTTTAAGTATTTCAAGATCCTTCTTATAGCTTGCTAATGCAGATTACTTGGGTTACTTATATATCTACTTAACCTTCTAACTGCATAAGCTATATCAGGTCTTGTGCTTGCCATTGCGTACAATAAGCAACCAATAATTTTGGCATATTCCAGTTAAGCAATAGGTCTACCAGTATTTGCCATCAATTTAAGACTTGAATCAAAAGGAGTAGACACTGGATTACATTCAAAATGGTTGAATTTCTTCAAAAAATTTTCAATTTAATGTGACTAAGATAATGTTATACAATTCTGATCATGTTTAATTTGTATACCAAGTATAACATCAGCTACTCTTATAGCTTTCATAGCAAAATTCGTAGACGAAACCATTTTAGCATCCTCAACTTGTTGTAAGTCATAACCAAATATTAACATATCATCCACATAAACACAAATAATGATGCCGTTACCTTTCTGAAACATACTATAAATACTTTCACCAAATTCATTGATTTGTATCCATTTGACAAAACCACTTGATCAAAATTTTTACGCCATTGTTTGGGTGCTTGATTCAATCCATATAGAGATTTGACACGTTTACACATTTTGTATTCTTGCCCAGAAACTACAAATTCTTCAGGGTGCTCCATTACACTTCTTCATCGAATCCAATATTTAAAATGTTGTTTTAACATTCATTTGATGAAGTGCTTGAAAAATTCAACATTTTAAAAAATGAACTTGAATTGCGATGTGAAAAATCCATTAAATCTTGAGATCAGATAGAGGAGTCGAATATTATTATCTTGCATTTTTTGAATCCATTGGAATAATTTATCAGACTATTGCACCTTATTCACCACAACAAAATGATGTGGTAGAAAGTAAAAAATAGGATCTTAATGGAAATGGTAAATGCCATGATGTCTAATTCTAGACTTGGACAAGGTTCTTGGAACTTATGTCAGTTACTTAGAGTCAGTTGATGTCCTGAATAAGTGTCACTCTTGCAATCCAATAATTCTACTCAATAAGGGTAGTGTCTCTTTAATTAACACATAAAGTTGTGTCATTTTCTATTGTATATTATGTCTAATTATCATTAAGACTTAATTTTATTATATATATATATATTTGTTAATCCCAATACTATAGAGAGATACAGAATACAATTCAAACAACAAAATTTAGACGTACTTTTCTAGTCTCTCTGAAAACTTCTTCTCGCACACAAACTCTCTGACAAGATATACAAACATATACGATAGACATTGAAGGCTAAATGGTTTTATACAGTTAGTGCAAAACATTGTCAGGGTTTTATTGTATTAATTCGCAAAACTCTTTTGCACATAACTTGTGGAGGCGAATCAAACCTTAAGGAAAGTGACATCAGTATCGTGCCTTAAAGCCATTTTTCTTAAAATTTCTTCCAACAAAATATTTATATAACGTTATAGAGATCTTAATATATGATGGGTAAATTCTAACAATAATAAAAGATAAATATTAATCAATTAATTAATAAATGGATTGCACAATAACAGTTATGACTTTTATATACATGAGGTTTTACTTGGAGATGACAAGTGCTTATTTTGGTTTGATTATTGGTTGAGAGATGGAGCTCTTCTGCCAGTGTTTCCTGAGAGCATTCCATAGCCTAATGGTACAAAAGCTAAGACCACCATATAGACATAAATTTCATTGAAGTTGAAGACGACTTTGAGAAATGGGTTGGAGGAGCAACTATTACTATGGTGACTTTAGCTCCTCCTCCTATAATATTTGGGCTGATTGGAGCCCATAGATGCCCAGCCGAACAAAATTCTGCAACGAAACAGGATTAATGAGTTACCGGTTCAACCAGGTGATGATAGACGTGCAGGTTTTACCAGGTGATGGGAGTTGTTCGTTTTGGTTTGATTATTGGTAAAGAGATGGAGCTTTGGCAGATAGTCATGAAGGCATATTATGGCAAAATTTTGATTTCTATGTGGCGGCTACTCAACGAGCGTTTACCACTTCTACAAGTTTTTAAGGGAACTTGGGTTCAAGATGCCGACAAGTGTTGTTCTTGAAAGAGTCATATGAACACACACACACACATTTATATATTTATGTATGTATGTATGTATACTTCTTTCATTGTGATTTATCTATGTCAGTCTGACGCAGGTTTTAGCTTTTGCTAGATACACTCGGATGCAGCAGTGGTGAATGGAAGGCTTAAATACTTTAGCACTTGGTGGAGAGCTCGAAATATCGTTGTTTCCGAATGCCAGAAGGTAAGTGAATTCTTCATTTTTAGTCTTCTGTACTCACATATATCACATATAGATCCACATCGTTAACATCCTATTGTCACTATTGTGTAATAAGACCTATAAATATATAAATACAGTGACTTCTGTACCAAAACAGTGTCAAAATTAGGTTTATTTACAAAAATATCGTACTTTTTAGGATTAGTTATTTTGATGTTTCACAAATATGTTGGTTTAACCCCCAGACTCTTAGTACATACTGAATCCAAATTAGTCATCAATACAATATCACGCCAAAATTGCCCTTCTATTTATTACATTTCCGATTTCCCTTATTTTTCCTTTTTTTTTTTCTTTTTCTTGCGTTTTCTTTTCTTTATTCCTCCCCATCCTCCCTATCTCCATTGCCAAGGATTCTAACTCCTCCAGTCCTTTCTTTGCCAATTCTACTAAAAAAGACAAAATACTTGAAACATTTCTGCTTTTTTTTTTTTCTTTTTTTGCATTTTATTTTATTTATTCCTCCTCATCCTCCCCATTTCCATTGCCAAGAACCCTATCTCCTCCCATCCTCTCTAATGAAAAACAAAGTTGCACAAAGTATTTAGTTGTCAGCAACCACAAGGGCAATTCTTATTTGGGCTAGCAAAGAAAGTGAACGGCGTTGGGAACCCGGAACAAGCAGAGGTGATGGCGGCGGGTGAGATTGTGTAAGTTTCTTGGTATTTCGCTTTTAATCAACCGTGTCAACAAGGGAGATGATGCAGACTGTCATTGAAGCTTTGCTGGGAAAGGAAGATGATTTCTAGCGCCCTGGATCACCGTTGGACGTATAATAAAGCTGAGGGCAATTGAAAATTATGAAAAGCTGGAATGCACCTTCTAAGAGACGGAAACCAAGTCATAATATTTTGCTGCCTATGCTGCCAGAGACTAGTAAGTTTCTTTGCCACCAAATAGGAAGATAAAAAACTCACAATGCGCATACCAAGGTAAGGATACGTACGAAATTAACATAAGGCTAACCCAGATCAGCCATACGAATACAAACAACTACAAGCACAAACAATTTTCGAAAACTATTCAGTTAGTTAGGGGGTTTCTCATATCAGGGGAAGAACAAACCAGCGCCCATAGAAGGAACAAGCAGCGACAAATAAACATAAAATTTGGTACTCGACAAAATTAACGGAACTTCCAACCTCAGAAAATCCAAAAATATCCAGATCTGATTATCAAAAAGGCAAAATATGCTACAGCATCCTCCTTTAAAATGGTGCAGCGCTTTCAGCAGTCACATTATGAGCTCACAAGTTTAACAAAAACTTAAATTAACTAGTCAAGAAAATCAAAATAAATAAAAAACTAATGAAATACAAAACAACTGGTACCTGGAAACGGCCCTTAATCTCAAGCTACTATGGCACATGATTGGCAATACTCGAGACCAATATCCTTATGTCTGATTCTTTCTCCTTTAATGAACACACTATTATGTCCTCGGGAAAATATACAGCTCACTTTAAAAGAACCTGTTCTCCCACAGTTCCACTTATCTTTAAATTGAAGTACAGTTGCCCAGTTCCCCCGCGCAAATATAAGGGACAAAAATAAATCAAGTGACAATCAGCATATTTAACTACGAGGGTACAAGAACATTGCTCCCGCTAATGAGTAAGCTTACTGGAACAGGGCCTCGCAGGCCTGAATATCAGGTGCCTGAGAATCCAAAATTGATTTTCCCGAAGGAGTAGAGTTAACGACCTTCAAAGCAGAAGTAAATACGGCTTTCTGGAAAAAGTCATCAGTAACTTTCTTCAGGATCTCGTTAACCACCTTGAAGTCCAATCCTCCAGCCAAAACCATTCTTCCTATGATCTCACCGAAATTAATGGGTGCTTTTGGTAAATCAATGGCAAGATCATCCAACATAGAGGCATAAGACAGGAAACCAACAGCTATATCATTGGCTGTGAAAACTTTTTTTGTAAACAAGTACTCAATAAGTTTTGCAGCTGGTTCAACACAAGGTGGACTTTTCTCCAATGCTATGTATGCAGCTTCCTTGACAATCTCAGAATGGTATGCTGGGGACTTCAACTCCTCCACACATTCTAATGCTTCATCCAAAAGTCGCACACTGAAATATTCCTCAAGCAGTGATATTGTTTTCCTTCTGAGTTCATCTGTATTAATCCTCACTGCTGGAGCTAGTGGTTTATCAGCAACTGCAATTGTAGATGCTGTTGCAGCCGCTCTAACTGAGGCAGGAACCTGGGAGCTAGGTTCCATTCCAAAGCCATAAGGTGAGCGAACAGGAGGTGGACCACTACCTTGCAACAGGGCACTAGTCCTACCACTCATCAGACCACCACTACCCTGTGGGAGAAACCTTTGGTGCAATGAAGGAGACTTGCCCATTAATGATGGCTGAACACGTCCAGCTGGCTGACTCATTGATCCATCACCCCTTGGCATTGAGCGGGATCTAGGGACCTCCCAGTTGTCATTATCGATTCCAGGCATACCTGGCATCTTTCTTGTTCCTGGCATTCCAGGCATCATACCACCAGTGCCAGGCCGATTGATTGGGAAACCTCCTGGGCTAACATTCCCTTGACCAACAGTAGTAATTCCACGACCACTTCTGATGCTTGCAGTGGCACCTGGGCGCAATCCCAAATTCTTCTCTGCTTCTGAGTGGATCTCAGTAATGGTTTTGGCTTTCACCTATAGAGTCAGCGCAATAAAGAGTACAATGAAATTAAAGTAATGGACAAGACAAAAAAGTTGCATTGTTAGCAATGAAAATCACCTCCTCCCGTCTGGGAACCCAATTATTTGTACGCAAATCAAGAACATCACGAATCATAAACCTCAGGCGTGGAACAAGCTGAGGATTTGTTGCTAGTTCCTTCAATCGATTGAAGTACATATCATTTATGCGCCGTGATTTTTGATTCTCATCAAGCTGCTTCCCAATTGTGTTAAAGAATTGACATATAGCTTCAACATTTTCCTCCGCGGGACAACTCTTGGTATCATGTCCCAAAAGTTCCTGTTCATGTCATCTCAAACCATTAATACACATGACCTTAACTACAAAATACCTTTATCAGCTTTAATTGTTTTTTATTTTTGTGAATAAAGAATCTAGAACCTGAACAATGTGATGAACAATCTTTTCTGTAACCATTTTCTGCTTCAGAAGTTCCCCAATTAGACGGATGTTTCCAAGAGTGCGGAGCTTGAGCATCCTATCTTTATCTCTGCGTTCTGACTCTTGCTCTGGAGCAGTCATTTGCCTAACCTCTTCCCTCAATTTGTCAGCACCTTCAAAGGCCTCCTGGCAATTATTCAAAAGAACTCGCTTAAATGTGATTTCTTTTCCACCAGGTTCATCAGAGGGGAATGGTGGCAATTTCTCATTCAGATCCGAACACAACTGCGCGTACATAGGACAAAATGTGGGCTCCAGGACAGCCTTATCAAATATCAAGGAGATTACTCCCTGCAATGCACAAGGAGAACATTATGTCCAACAGTAATTAAGAAAATGATTACGGCTCAGAGGTCAAACAAGGAGAACGAATAGAAGCGGAAAAATTAAAGAACTACGGCCTCCTCGAAACAGGCAATAATGAGGTAGAAAAAAAAGAACCTTTAAGATGTCAGCTGATGTTATTCCAGAATCAATCAGCTGCCCTTTCAGAAGATCAAACTTCTCTGGGGTAAGCTTATTCAGTATGCTGCAGCAAGTAAAGAAGCAATTATTGACGCAGAAAAGATATCATCAACTAAGGCTGAGGCTGCACTGTCTTGATAGCAATATTGCCAAGAGCAAGCTTATATAACAATGATGATGGTCTACTGCTTTCTGATTTTGTTGTCTTCCTCAGATATACAAGAACGTCAGACAGAGTTACGTAAATTTTTTGGCTTTGACCTACATTCCACGGATTCAGCAAAGCAGAGGTTTTCACATTTCTCATATGTTCATACTTTATGATTATTTTTTGACTTCATAAATGAACCAAAAAATATCCAGTCTCCAGACTCAAATCAGAAATTTAAAAGTATCTTTTGACATTTCAGGCATCAAAGCACTGAAACAAGCCCATCCAATAAAACATCAGACGTAAGAAGTGATAATTGGATATGTAAAATGATTCGATTTGGAAGAGGAAAACCATAACCATAGATTGAAAATATGTATTAAATTCAACATGTCTTATCTTACCCCTTCACAGTCTTCAAAACACGATCTTTGTCGGAAAGATTCCCCCTCCGAGCTGACCATGGCACTTCAGCCTTGATCAGAGCAGGAGTCGGTCCTCCCTGTATCATAAACAATGCAAGGAATACTTCATCTCTTAAAGGAATAATTCACCGGAAAAAGCATTACCCACAACAGTTCTCAGAAAAAAGCAATATAATCCTGCAACATTCACTTAAAAAAGCAATATAAACCTGCAATAATTTACTAAAAAAAGCATTATAAAACCGCAGCTAAAAGAGTAGATCGCTTCAGTAAAATGGATGTTTCACAGAGACTAATATTCAACCTTCCTTTCACTCCTGAAATTAGATATGGTACAGCAGTTCCTCTCTTTTGAGAAGAATAATTATTGTCATCATCTACATGCATCATTCTATCACTAACATGTCAAGCTTCAAAAAGTCTTGCGACAATGTCAAAATACAAAATAAACATTTAAATAGTGAGCTCATATGGTAACAATCAAATCCAATTAAAACCACGAGTACCAACAGCCTTAAGGCATCCAGTAAAAAGAAGCCGAAGAAAAAAAAAAATTACATGATATGTCCAAATCATGGAACTGAATACAGATCTAATTCTATATCCTAAAAACCACGAACAAGTTCAAACTTTTAATGTTTGTATGCATACTAGAAAATGCAGAGGCTGAGATTTAATCTTGAACTTGCCAAATTTTCACATAAAACATATGAAAACCAACATTATTTGGGAGCTTTTAAAGATGATGAAATAAATCTCGATACTAAACGATAATTTAATTCAATGTAAACCTTGTCATATGAGAAAGGACAAGAAAAGTTCCACTCATGCAAGAAAACACTTAGCACAAGTAAAAGAAGAAAAATATCTTTTCAAAAGAATTTTATCCTTCAGAAGAAATTACCCCTTGGTTGGAAGTGATTTGAGCTCTCGCAAACTGTGAATTCAACTGCTCCTGCCGATTATACTGATTTACTTCCTGCTGCCTGACGCCAAATTCTCTATCTCTAATTGTGTCCCATGATCTGTCCTCTGTAGTTGCAGAAAATTGCGAAGTCCGACTACGCCAATCACGATTATCTGGCTCTGAGTAACGACTCTGGGGCTGATTTTGTAGCTGTTAAAAGAATGTATCACATAACATGAGACGATCCAAAAAAGTCAATGGCAGAGAACAGAAAATACATATATGATATCTCAAATATGTTTTTTTGTGTATAGAACTGAACATGAACTGTTAGACATAAGAAGTAACGAAGAAATAAATTTTCTGCTCGTAAAAATATATAAAGAATGACTGATGTAGTTCATTTAAGTCAGACATAAACTCACAGGAATTTCTCCACGACCCCAGCTTGGATCCTCACCAAAAAATTCAGCTTCAACCTCTTGTTTGACTTTCAGAATATCCTCTGAAATCTCAACCACCTACAATATAATTAGCCCAATCAAACATAAGCAAAGTTTGAACAAAAGATCAAATACTCAGCTAAGTCTGGCACTTTGACATCTTAGACCGTTAGTACAAATACAGTAAAGGTCAAATCTCGATTCTGAACCAAAGTTTAAATAATTAGCCTTTTTTGGTCGCTAACCATACAAATACTTCAATGTTTTAGACAGTCATGCAAGTAGGATGAAGAAATTTAACATAAACGAGATATAATAAAAGTCAAATCTTGATCCTAACTAAGGAATCAAAAAAAAAAAAAAAAAAAAGACAAACTAGTGTTGTAACTCATCCGTTCAAAATAAAAGCACCAGTTCAAGTGCTTATTAAAATCTGGCAGATAAAATAGTACAGAAACTACGCTCCACCAAGAGCACTGCACTGATAATCAAACTATGCAAAATACACATTAACGGGAAGTGAACAATAGGGAAACAATACCTCTCTCAATTGCAGCAGCAGGTCCCTAGTGTATCGAACACGCTCGCGCCCCTCAAATCGGGAGTCTCCAGTCTACAATACCAAATTAATGATGGATTACATAATCAAATAAAGCAATAATATTCAGACAAAGCCAGTTACAATAAAGATCTCAAAACCTTGACCTAACCCACACCCCAACCCCAACCCAGGCAGTGGGAACAAAAGCACCAAAAAGATACAAATGACAATTAAGATGTATAACCACTCATGAAGAGAATACACAACAAAACATGTCAAGTCCATTATAAGCTAAACACTAGTCCATCAGGATCACAAATGTTGATAACCATATAAACACATCACGGGGACAATAAGATAAGAAACAACATTTATCAATAAATATTCATGCAATCATGCACAAACTCTATTGCATTCACCCCATCTCAAATTTCAAATACTTCAATTGAATACACAGTCTGGAGGTTATAAACTTTGATTTGACAAGGAATAAATGTAGGACTGTAAATTTTCGCTACTAAGAAATAACAAAATCGTGAGCACAATAAAGTCACAAAAGTGGCAATATCAGATGACAACACGTGTGCTTATTTTGGATCTCATCATCCACCACTACCAAACATACAGATTAACTGCGTAGGAAACGAGATCAGGCCTCATCTCATAAAATTCCATTTCCACTTCCATATAGACACTTTACCGGAGTTTCCATGTGAGTAGGGTTCTTTATGGGCTACACGACACTTCTAGCCAGCCCACCTAAAGCCTCCTGATTACTTTATGTCCATATTTACAGCAGATACACATCTTAAGTGCACTGCCAAGAATTAGGACAATTATTATGCACGCAAGAATTAAATTCCTAGCCAATCTAACTCAATCTAAGCATGTGATGGCAGCTCAACAAGCAAGCAACACCGCAACACCAGCCTTTCCAAAATAAAATATTCCCAGTCCAGCAGAAAACAAGTTTCTTTGCTTTTTAACTATTAACCAAGTAAGCACCGTCTTTACATATTGAGATGTGTTCAACACGTAACTCTATTCACATGCATGAATATAGTTTCCACAATCTGATCACAGAAATGGATAGCACTTGGTCCAAAACAAACAGCTACACTTCACACAAAAGTAGTTAGGAACCACATGTCAAATGCACTTCTTGGAAAACAAATGCATTCATGAAGAAAACACATAAAAGCACATTTGAGAAAATATATGCGCACACACCTAGATATACTTGCGTCTACATATAAAAATGGCAATGTTAAATTGCATTAATAGATGCATGCATATTACCCGGACTATAAAGCCCACGAAACATCAAATTCACAGATTCGATAATCAAAACCAGCTATAGTACACAACCCATACCTTCCATAATTAGCTGCAAAGTTTTACCAAAAAATGAAAAGAAAACAGCATCTTTATCCACAAAATAGGAATTTACACAAAACATTATTAACTATCTGCAAAATTTCATAAAGAAACATCACCAAGCAGCTTCACTTATACATCCAAACAGTAAAGTTTCCAAATTTTTACAATATTTACGCTTAAAAAGGGGCAATAATCAGGAAGAAAAACAAAAAATTTAACACTCAACAGATAAGCAGATAAAGATTTAATTAAACTTTGATAGACCCGGATGAAAAAAATAATTCTAACTCATTAATCTTTTCCCATAAAAATCCAATCTTGAAGCAATGAACAGCTGGATAATTCAAGTAAACATAACAAAAATTCAAAAAAACCCTAGATCTGATCCGGGAGAAAAGGTTAAACAGAGAAAAATTTATACCCTGAAGGCGGAGGTAACAGGGGCTCCGGTGGCGGCGCTGCCATGAGGGCGGAAGAAAGGAAGATCAGAAGAATTATTGTTGTTGCTGATTGAAGAGGGTTCAAAGCGAGGACCAAGAACTCTGCTTCCAGCACCTCGGCTTCCACCTCCAGGTCTTAAGCTTATCACCGTCTGATCAGCCTGCATACCTTAATCAGAAGCAATCTCCGCCGTCCAAAATATGTAATCTCTATAAAGATGAAAACTTTATTGGTATATAGATATATATGTATCTATATACGAGAGATAAGGGCAAGAAGGATAGAAAGGAGGATGAATGGCTAGAGAGAGAGAGAGAGAGCTGTATTGTTTCCTCTCTCTACAGGGGAGGAGGAATGAAGGAATGGAGAGGGGTGGCGAGTGAGTTAAATATATACACGGTAATATGTGATTTTTTTTTTTTTAGGGTAATATATGAATTTATGAGAGGAAAAAAAAACCCTTTTAGGAGTAATTTCCATAATTTTGAGGTGAATTCTTGTTAATTTTAAATATTTAGGAAACACTTTGTATGCTAGGGTTAGGATTTTTTTTTTACTTTTAAATTATTTATTATGAAAATTGGATTTTTTGTTTTAATTTTTAATTTTTAATTTTATTAATTTCTCAAACTTTTAGTATAGGTTTTAGATTTTACTGTAGTTGTGGAAGGGGACTTTGAAAAGGATCGATCGGTTGGCCATTATGTCTTGTTTTTGTTCGGCAAAACATTACTTAGATATTCTCTTGTCAATATGCCTATTTTGCCCTCGTAATTTGGTTGGTTTTAGGCTTCGGCCCTCTTATTTTGATTTTTTTTTGTTCTCTACCGCCTTGGTGATGTCTTTGTTCTTCTGTTTGATGTGAAAAAAAAAAAAAAAAAGGAGACAATGGTGTTTGTTCACTTGGTGGTAGTTTTGATTTTCATTATCTCATGAATGCCAGGTATGGTTCCAATATTGTGAAGGCATAAACTGCGAGCATCAAAGTATTCTTATGGATTAAAGGTTGAAAATAAATGTGATTTGTTGGCTTTATATATATATATATATATATATATATATATATATATATATTGTTGTGTTGAAGGTTGAATATGTGTGAATATAGTCGGTAGTATACGAATACTCGTATGAGATGGCTTACCTATCAACTTTTCTTATATGTATGTATTTGGATAAAAAGTTGAAAATAAACATGTGAATATAGCCAGTTACATATATGACAAGTTATCAAAATATGTAAATATAACTTGAAAGAGACATATATGATAAATTAACTGTTTCAATACATAACATCAAATGGTGCCCTAATTATGAAAGAAAAAAAGAGCAAGAACAGACGCATCATTGGTTTAATAACAAATTCTCATCTATTATTCTTCGAATAATGTAATTCATAGTTAAAAAAGCATAAGGATTCTAATTAAGAAAAGTAAATTTTTAATACCTATGTTTTCAATTTTATTTACAAAATGATCATATGATTATTTTTAAGTCATTCATGTATAATAAAGGCACAATGATTTGAAAGGATACATCGACCTTAATTTGGCCAGTTCTATGTTTTAATGTATCGAGGAACTTACGATTAATGCTTGGCGATTTTGATTATTAATTTTACATGCTAATAAGACATATATTCCATCTAATCCTAAAATTAACTAGTTCATGGTATTTTGATCCATCACCGTAACACACTTATCAGCGGCATTATATTATTGACAATTAAAAATGATCATAAATACATTTATTTTTAGTAGTTTTAAATACACATTTCTTTTTGTAGTTTTAAATACATTCTTCATTTAAATATACCATCACCTACTGCTTGAATTTGTGATGATGAAACTTAAGAAAATGACGTACCACATTTGAAAAATAATAAGATAAAAAAAGCCAAAATATGAGTGCATCTCTCATTCTTGAGGTACACATAATGAAGGAGGAAAAAGATGATTAAAAGAAAAATACTTAAACATGTTTAAATGTTAAAACATTGTCACGTGTTGTGCTTATTTTTCACAAACTCTTTTGATTTCATATTGTAAATGTATATTTTATTTCAGTAATATGCCACCAAAAAAATAGTGGTTCACATGGATAAGTTTTTTAAACAATATAATCTAATTAAACATACACTTTGCACATATTGTTTTGAATATAGAATAATGATGCCAATATTTATATTAGATAAA
The DNA here is from genome assembly GCA_024721245.1 of Mitragyna speciosa. Lineage (NCBI taxonomy): Eukaryota > Viridiplantae > Streptophyta > Magnoliopsida > Gentianales > Rubiaceae > Mitragyna > Mitragyna speciosa. Next base: position 10,592,531 of record CM045553.1, on the reverse strand, counting down.
TTTCTTAACCACAAATAAAACAATAACGGAATGAAAAGTAGATATTATAAAACAATAGCCCAAAAGTATGCTAGTTTATGAGGAAAATTAGAGTAAAGTTGGTGTTTGGTAATTGAGAATTTAATAAATACTACAATGTAAGCATTGCGGTTGTAATAATCTTTTGAGGGTCAACAGGAGAGAGGTGAAAAATGGCGGGTATGAAACTTGAAATAGGAAAATACTAGAGATATGAGGGCATTAAAGTATATTAATCCCTTGTGTATCAACAAGTTGATAAATTATACCCATGTCTACAATAGTAATTTTTTCCTCAGAACCTAAGGATTTTCACTTTCCATATAAAGCTATTTTTTAAACCTGCTAAAACTCCAACGTTTCCAACAAAAACAACACTTTTTTTTGTTCTTTTGTTATTATTGTTTTGCCTACTTTAACCGGTCACCGGTTAATGACCCCACTTCTTAGCACCAAATAGCACGTCTAGTGAATTAATGTGACCTGCACGTGCCAATAAATTTGGTATATGCATTCGTATGTGTTTCCTATCTTTCACGGCTTTTTTATTTTTATTTTAACTCAATAGTGTGGCATGATCTGGATGCTTAGTCCAGCCACGTCAACGATTGCGTCATGCATTTTATGCCCTGTTTGGATGTTGAAGTTCTTTATGGAAAATATTTGTTAGCAGTTTGAGGTTAATTTTTATTTATATAAAGAAAATTTTATTTTGTTTGGCAAGTACAATTTAAATCATAAAAAAGTTTTCTTACACTTTTTAATGAGTAAATTTACACTGGTATCCTCGTTAAATATATCAATTTAACAAAAATGGAAAAGGTGTTCCTCATCATGTCAGTCATAAGTTTTCAAATTCACAAATTCTTCTAAGCAAAAATAATTTTTTTTTTTACCATTTTTTTATAATTTTAGATAACCTTTGATTGAGATGTTGAGCTAGCCAAATGCAGATGATATGTGAGAGTGCATTTCAAATTGTTATACCTAAGCACAAATAACATGCACAAATATTGTCGATCGACTGCAATTCAGGTCCAACTTATTTTTGCTTCTATGGGTATTAAAAATCTCCAAAAAAAAAAATAATAATAGAGACTTTGATCCCTTAATTTGTTTTCATGGATCTTTAGTGAAGATTGAAGTTGAATCAAATAATCCCAACACCCATGTCATTGTAAGATGTATTTTTAGATACCAGAAGACAATATATAAGTAAACACTTTAAACAACATATTCACTTTTTGTTCCAATTTGCATCTGCCTACGTTTGTACATTGGTAATGGCTATTCATTGTTGGTAAATATAGTCATTGTACGACTTCAAAGCAAAAGGGTGATTAGCAAAATTATTGGAGGGAGAAATATTTTGTTGTTTGTCAAAACGAACAGAGGAGGAGGAAGAAGACGAGAAGGTTAAGGGGTTGGGGGCATTGGGTGACATTAGAAATTGACATTAGACCACTCCTACTGTACATTAACAAATTAACATAAGATTCCATTAGTAGAATGCATGGGAACGAATAGAGAGTCAAGCGATTAGAATTTTATGATTCCATCCCAAAAGTTGGGGGTTCGAATCCCATCAATACCAATTCTCCATTCCCATTGTAATAGTGTAGGATTTATAAAAAAAAAAAATTAGAATGCACATATATAATCACACAACATCTTCGTATAAAGTTATATATCAACCATTATAATTGTAATATGTTATTCTTATAATATTATCTTAAGCATTGAAGTCATGAGGATTGATGTGTTATGATATTCTTTTAGATTTGTCTTTATATTATAGGAAAGAGCAGTATCTAGTTTCTTTTCGGAACAATTTTAAGTCTCATTGTTACTATCATTTTCGAAATATATATCATAAAAATATTAATTCAAGTGGCTATTAAAATCAAATGTAAACAGAAATGGTGAAATGAAATAAGATATTCGACTTGATTTTAGCAATTAGGCTCAAACGCACGCCAAAAGGATAATGCAAAATCCTTTTAAAATTTATTGAAAAAATTCTACAACGAATTATGTGATCATGTTCATAGAATCCTTCTACATAGTTTTAATGCTTTCTTCTCGTCTTTTGAACTTGTTTGCACTCTTGATCAATTGAGGTAAGAAAATCTTGATGCCACTATTTAATGTGAATTTTTCAGATGCTGACTGCAATAAAAACTAAACAGTTTCGATGCCACTGATTAATATGGAAATTTCAGCTATTGACTGCAAGAAATGCTAGAAACACATACAGAAGATCCGAAAGATTTCCAAAAACCAACTTTCGAACCTTTTTGGATGCAAAAAACTTGCCAGAATTAAATATAACATTATCACACATTCTGACTAAGACCAGAAGGAAAGAAAAAGAAAGTACATTAACAAAACTGATTTTTATTTATGTTACAAGTTAAAAAGAAGCGGTACAAACCCCATCTGCTAATACCACACCCAAAGAACACACTCACGTGAATGGCACGTGCTTGTGTCATCTACTGCAACTAGGAAAAATAACGGAATTGTTAAAATGTTAGATTTTTGAAAGTTATATGTGTGATTTGAAATAAAATTAGATAAGTGACTAAAATTTTACAAAAAGAATAATTTAATGACCCCATATCTTTCCACCCTTTTAGCTTTTTTATCCAAAAATTCAGACGGTGGTGCAGTTAACTAGAAGCAATGAACTAAGAAGTTAGATGAAGTGTTGGATTGTTGAAGGGTTCTTGTTACATGTAAATAATAGTATCATGCAGAAAGTCCAGAGAATTCAAAATGCTCCAATTGGTCTCCCGATGAAGATCATTGAACTCAGGTCAAATAAGGTTTGAAAGGACTGACCCAGAAATTAAAAAGGATTGATTACAAGGAACAGTATAATCTTTTGCTATCACAAAGTTTGTATTCTACAAATCACTTACTGTTATTATCCTTATTAGGGGTAATGTTTGGTTTAGGAAAATTAAAGAGGGAATGGGTGTCAGTAGACTTATGTTGATGTTCAAAAAACAACTATCAATATCCTTCAATTAAAATGAAAGTGATTAATTAGAGTATTAATGATCTCCAAAATACTATTCTGTAAAACTCATTAACCCTTTTGAGGATAATGATACCCATTTTATTGTCAAACCAAACACGTTTGGGAAATCATCAAAATCTATATCCATAGTAGGGTTAATGATATTTAGAGTGATAATAATTGAAGGCTTGAACCAAATGGTTATTAAGTCTAGTTTAATTAAGTCAAACTCATATTTGAAGTATGACCCTAATTTTAGATACAAACATAAACATAAACGTGCGCGCACCAGAAAGTTTATTTGATATGTTGCGACTCATAATTAATGTTAGATTTGATGAGGAACATTCAACGAGTACATATCAAGTTCAATCATATACAATGGACATAACATATAGTAAGATAATATCTAGTAAAATTCAACGTCAGACATCATGTTTACATATTTTTTCCATCTTGCTTTTTTGTATATCAAGTTTTAATTATTGTCTAGTAAGAATTTTTTTCGATTTTTCTCAAGTAGTCATATCAAGATTTTATACCATCATCTCTCATCTAAATGGCCAATATCTTCCTCTAATTATGTAGCACTTGTTTACTATTTTCGTTAAGATATTTTTTTTATTCTAAGATTTAATGAGTTGGTTTATTCTGTGTCCTCATTGCATATGAAAAAAAGATGAGTTCGGTGTCATGCTTTTAACGGAAAGAAAAGTTTTCCTTGAGAGTATATAAATTAGGGGATGAATAGTAATTTAGAAGAAGGGTTATTAATTCACACTTGGGAATAAATAGAGGGTCGAGCGGTTAGAACTCTATGATTTCACCCCAGAGATTGGGGGGTTCGAATCTCATCAATACTGAATTTTCCTTCCCCATGTAATCATTTAGGTTTAATAAAAAAAAATCAATCCATAATTGGTGCGTGGATAGCATTTTGATGTTATTGCTACAACTAGGAAAAGTTGAGGCTTTTAGCGTATTGGTCCATGCGATGCAAGTTGCAATTGACCAATATATATAACAATAATTCTTTTCTCGTGTAAAAAATCATTAGCACACGTTTACTCCTACAAACTATTTGCATATATTGATCAAGCACTTCCTTTCCTAGTTGTCCCTTTTTAACACTAAAATTTTGCCATTTCATTTTTTGGCTAGTAACATTTCACCATATTCCTATTTTAATGTGTCACAATATTCAAGTGACAATAAGATTCTTGAAGTTGTAGATCCATATTGAAGTACAAAAGATTGTATTAGTTTAATTTAGGAAAGCTTGGTATGCTTGGTCAGTTGAAGATTAAGAGGGATAATTAATTGAAACAGATATCCTCAAAGTGTAACAAGTACTAGAGAAGAAGCTTAGTGCTCATAGACTTAAGGCACATTAGAAGGACTTTCACCTCATAGTACAAAATCCATTAAAGATTGATAAGCATGAAACCCATTATCGATAAGTAAATTTCATTGCTTTAAAGCACAAGAAAATTATTGCTTGAACCACAAATTATAATACATAAAAAGACAATTCCCATAAATATAAACGGGTAATAAGTTTGAAAATCTGCATTTGCAAAAATACGTATTGATGATATTAGCATTTCTAAAATAGCCACGCATATATTTTTTTATTTTTATGAAATTTCGTCACTCTTTTATTTTTCGTGCTATAATGCAAGTATTTTTGCCTTCCACCAAACGCTAACAATTGAGGTGAACTTACTTTCATTTTATATTATTTTACATATAAGATTCATATAATTGAGATCACTTCGAGCTTTTAATATATGTAGTGACCCTCTTAAGTTTTAATTTCTTTTGACTCCCTAACTTCATTTTATTACCTCTAGATAACAAGGTTTTCTAGAATGAAACCAACTATCAACCTCCCCTTTTTTCCTTAGGATTTCAAATCAAACTAATATAATTCTTACTCCACTCAATGTTTATTGAGATCCCCTAATAAACATAACATACAGGCCTCGTAATCACTTATTATTATAAAAAATTCTCAAATTTTCAGAAACAACAAGAAAAGCCTGTCAATAAGCTCCTTTCTTTTATGTTGCTTTTCCAAATGAAAAGTGATCAAGAAAAACCAATTCTAGAAATTCATAGGGTATCCCCTCCTCCTGTAGAAGTTGAAAAATAGCAGAAAATTAGAATTCATCTCCGTCATAACATGTTTATGAGTATCCATAAAATAAATACCTCAAAGCTACACATTTGGATAAAAAGAAATTAAAAGAAACTAGAAAACACGTACTTCAACTAACGTCAATATTATTGGTTTATTTGTTGACGAATTTAAATTCATTTTGGCTAAAAATGTGAGGTTTATTTCCTTGTAACATGTAAATTTGATTTCTCATGTGATATTCTAAAATTTGGAGAAAAAATAGTTAATTTTCACAAATATGAATATTCACAAACTAATTAACATCTACATTGTTCGAACACTTGTGCAACTTTCATTTTGCACCTAGAACACTTGTGGTCAATGACTCCACAACGGATCCGATTAGTAGGGTACTGAGAATATGTTTGGCTAGCGTTATTGCCAGATTTCTAATTCTGTCAGAGCAAAATCTTCGTAAATTCTAGATTTATCCTTATCCAAGTCAAATGATATCTTGCCAGTGCTTTTGCGGATTTTACCAAATCTTCCATTCTCAATTTTGACTTTGCCTCTCTCAAATTCCTTCTCACCCTAGATCTCATTATGGGCAAAATTCTCTCAAATTGCTCCTCACTTTTGGTCTCATTATTGGCTAAGAATTTTGAAATTCTATCTCTTCTCTTCTGTTATATAGATAAGAAATAAGAATTTCATAAAAATGTTCCTACATAAATTTAATATGAAATTTAAAAAGAAATCTCCCCCATAACAATACAATTCATTACTAAGTAAATCTCTTTGTACAATAATCTCAATTTTTTTTTTTTTTTGCGCATGCTTGCGAGTAAGAAAACATTTATTTTTTTGGGTGCATGCTTGCAATTGAGAAAGCTTTGGCAAGTCTAACTCCATCATCACATTTCTTTTTAATCTCCCTCTCAAGTTCTTAGGCGAATTTTGTCAAAAATTTTTGGATTCTTAATCAATTCTGCTATTGCCAATTCAATTGTAGAAACACTAGTATCCAACCCTGTAGAAAATAATTCTTGTCTGAAAAAAAATTTAAATATGACAAATTTAACAAAGCAATATTATTTAAGAGAGGAAGGAAGTGATAAGATAAGATAGACAACAATAGACACCAGCAACAAGTAATTTATCTAATCATCAGAAAAGCAACATATCCTAAAATTTTTTACGCCTCTTAGAATGATAATCTTTATATTCCTTGGCTTTTCTTTTTATGATTGCTATCCATGCACTGTAGATTTTTTTGGTACAATTGCTATACTTCTTTCAGAATCCCAGAAGGCCCAATCCACCTATACTTGGGTACGAATCTCATATAGTTGGGAAAGGGTGGGAGCGACTATAGTTGAACGAATATGTAAATTGAAGATGAAGAGAGATTAATTGATATATATTTTTTTTGAGCTAAGATTAATTGCTATTTAAGATTAAAATTAGCTGTCTGACTAACATAGGGGTACACTACACATATAATGAGAATATACCCAGATAGAAAAATAGCAAATTTGACAATAACGCTAGCTAATATGTTTAGTTACTATACGTCCATTGAGCTAGATAAACACAAAAGTAATGCAATTTATTGTAATTTTGGTGTAAGTGCGAGCAATTGTTGTTTTATTATGGGAGAGAATTTGCCAACAATTTGTGCAAATTTATACTAAATTGATGAGATTGAACTAATCGGATTGAAATTTAATTGGACCTGCCTAAGACGGTAATAGTAACACGCATCAGTAGCTCTAGGCAATTAGCCAATAGAGGCAGTTGATGGCAATTTTCTTTGATTATTATTGTTTTAAAAAAAAGTCCCCGTTTTGGGATCTTTTTTTTTTTGGGTTTACAATCGCCGCACAAGAAGTGTGCGGCGACAGTTTAATTTTTTTTTTTAAACGTGTGCAGTGAGTGTTAGAAGGGGGACTTTTGTGCAATTTGAAATTGAACGTGAGAGTCACTGCACAAGCTTGTGCGGTGACAGTTTAATTTTTTTTTAAATGTGTGCAGTGAGTGTTAGAAGGGGGACTTTTGTGCAATTTGAAGTTGAATGTGAGAGTCACTGCACAATGCTTGTGCGTTGACTCCCACAAATTTCAATTATTGTCAAGTGAGAATTTTTTTCGATCTTTCTCAAGTAGTCATATCAAGATTTTATACCATCATCTCTCATCTAAATGACCAATATCTTTCTCTAATCATGTAGTTCTTGTTTACTATTTTCATTGAGATATTTTTGTATTCTAAGATTTAATGAGTTTGTCTATCTTGTGTCCTAACTGTAAATGAAAAAAACCAAAAAAAGATGAATTTGGTGTCACGCTTTTAATAATGGAAGGAAATGTTTTTCCTATATTTCTTAGATCAACCCTACACTTTTTTTATATAAAATTAGGTAATGAATAGTAATTTAGAAGCAGGAAAGAGTTATCAATCCATACTTTGTTGCGTGGATAGCATTTTGACAGAGAAAAGTTTAGGCTTTCAGCTGATCGGTCCATGCTATTAGATGCTATTTGCAATTGACCAATATATACTGTTATCTGGGATCCAACAATAATTATTTTCTCATGTAAAAAATATTATCATGTTTAGTCCTCGAAACTGTTTGCATATATTGATCAAGCACTTCTTTTTCCAGTTATTCCTTTTTAACCCTAAAATTTTGCCATTCCATTTTTTGTTAGTAACATTTCACCATAGTCCTATTTTAATGTCTCACATTATTGAAGTGACAACAAGGTTCTTGAAGTTGTAGATCTACCTAGAAGTACAAGAAGATTGTATTAGGAGGCGTTTGGTTCAAATTCCTCAATCACTATCACTATGGGTATCATTAACCCTACTATGAGTATGGGTTTTGATGATTCCCCCCAACATGTTTGGTTTAATAATGGAATGGGTATCATTATAAGAATATTTGTTTGGTATATTGAAAGGGGTATCATTATAAGAATATTTGTTTGGTATACTGAAATGACTTTCAAGTAAATTTTAAAATTTTAAAATTTTTATTTATGATATACATATTTTTTAGATTTCTTATTTTGTATATTTGAAAAAAATTTAAAAAGATTTCTTCAATTTTAAATATAGTCATGCTCTAATTTGAGTTTTATGGAAATGATAATCTTAAAAAAAAGTCATTTTTATTATATTAAGAGAGAGTATTATATATCTTTGATTTTCAATACAATTTTTTATAAAATTATTGAATGTAAAAAAAATTATTAAAAAGAATTTTTATAAAAAAATTATTAAAAAGAATTTTTGTAAAAAAATTTATAAAGTACTAATAAAAAATATTCAAAATCAAAAGATGAGAGAGAGAGAGAGAGAGAGAGAGAGAGAGAGAGAGAGAGAGAGAGAGAGAGAGAGAGAGTATTGAGAGTGGGTAACTCAAAAGATATATATTTTTTAATGGGTGTGTTTTTACTCTTAATAATAAGGGTTAATGGGTTTGATAAACTAGTATTTTGGGGGGAATCATTAACACCACAATTAATCACTATCATTCCCATTGAATGATAGTGATAGTTGTTTAACAAACATCAACAATGGGTATCATTACTTGTGATACCCATTCCCCTCCTTGATTCCCCTAAACCAAACACCCCCTTAGTTTAATTTAGAAAGCTAGGGATGCTTGCTCCGTTGAAGATTAAGAGGGATAATTAATTGAATAAGATATCCTTAGAGAAGTATAACAAGTCCTAATGAAGAAACATAGTGCTCACAGACTTAGGCACATAGTGACCCTGTGTTTTGTACACTAGAATGGTCCAGAATGGAAAGAGTTTTCAATCTACATTGCTTTTCCTCCCAAAATAGGTTGGAAAAATTTTTTTAGTCTATTATTTGGTAACCCAAGTCAAAATAGAATGCTTATTCATTTTCTAATGTTTGGTATAATCATATTTATGTGTTAGAATAGAATAAAATATATATTAATTTGACTTAATTGCCCTTAATTCTTTGCACTAGAATATATCATATTTTTATTTTGTTTGTTTGTAATTCTATGCCTATAAAAGACTTTAATATTTTTAATTTTAAATTTCTTAATATTCTTACTAAAATTAAATTAATTATACTCTTTAATTAATTTTGAAATTTTTATAATTATTAGCATTACAATTAAAAATGTGAAAAATTAATAGTGAAACTACATCCACAATTTAATTTAATAGTTTTTACATATTTGCATAAAATTTAAAAATAGTATTTTATACATTTTTATAGCAAAAAGAAAAAATTTCTAAGCACATATTAAACTGATTGTGATCTAAAATCATAAAAAATATTAATTAAAGTTATTAAAAACCTAATATTTTTAAAATTTTTAAAAAATAAAAATTAGTGAATGTATCCTAGGTTAAAAAAATTAGCAAAAAAAAAAAAAAAGTGTGGAGATAAAATTGTCTCCTATCGTTAAGGTTTTTCTAAAATGAAGTCGGGGAGGCCTTTCTCTAGATTTTTTTCAAGGAATGGGATTTCAGAAAAAAGCTAGAATGTCATTTCAAGCGGGAAAGGCCTTTCCAACTTAAAATGTCCATACTAAACATGATAATGGAGTAAACAAGTTGAAAATGCCTTTTCATTCCACCTCATTCTCGCATACCAAACGTGAGGGTCATAGTACAAAATCGATGTACAAATTGATAAGTGTGATGTACATGATGGATAAATAAACCGTGTTTCTCTAAAGGACAAGAAAATTATTGCATGAACCACAAATTATAATACATAAAAGACAATTCCCGTAAAAATAAATGGGTAATAAGTTTAAAAATCTACATTTGTAAAAATACATATTGATGATATTAGCATTTCTAAAATAGCCATGTAGATACCAAAGCTAGCTGACCTCTAAGTCAACTCGAGTTAAACGACACCTCGGCATACTTTGACTTCTTAAGGACTGAGTTGTTCCCTGATTGGGTCAATAAAATAGCTATCGAGCTTTTCAGACGAGGTAATTTAAATATGTTGATGTGACAACACTGACATCGGACTCGCAGACCCTACAGTATGACACAACTTACCTATACCATCTAAACCGTCAGTCTACTGCATGTCTTTCCATGGCTTTCCCTTCTCTCTACCGTTATATAAACCCTCCATCCTCTTATTCATAAGGTATGCTCACTGATATACTCTAAAGCCTCACGATCTACTCTTTACAACCAAGTAACTGACTCAAGTATCAGAGGCACTTTGGGGGATGAACCTCTTGCATGTTTTTGACTTTTCTGTGTTGTAGGTCTACCTGTCTGTCTTGCTCAACTCTTCCAAGGGAGTGACAAGTTCAGACTCATCATCATATATATTTTTCTTATTTTTTATGAATCTTAGCGCTATTCAATTTTTCATATTGTAATGCAAGTATTTTTTTATCTTCTGCCAAACACTGACAATTGAGGTGAATTTAGTCTGGTTTTATATTGTTTGACATTGTCTTGCCCCATTTTTCGAAAGACGGAAAAAGGAATTTTATTATTAGTGTGGAAAAAAGTGTAGGTTTTTTTTTTTTTTTTGTAAAAATGATTTTTAGAAAATGCTTTATTTTTGGAAAAAAGAAAAGGTAGTCTGACAAAAAATTTGATTTTTAAAAAATGCTTTATTTTGAAAAACAAAAAAAAAAAGGGTCTAAAATGGGACTTTAAAAATGAGACGGTTTGGGCCCGAAAATAAAGTCTAAAAAAGGTTTTTAGTGAAGAAGGAGTCGCTAGTCAGTATTGAGTTTTGGTGTACCAAGTCACCAAAAAATGTTTCATAAAAGGTAAGAAAATCGAAAATGATTTATTTAGAAAATAATTTTGAGAAAAATGTAAGAAAAACAAGAAAAACCCTTTTAGACAACTCCAGGTCTTTGAAAACAAGAGAAAAAGATTCGAGAATCACAATTGAAGAAAGGGAAGGTAAAGGTTTACACCTAAGGCACCATTTCAACCTAACCGAAACTAGTTGCGAGATTTAGTCCAAATTTTCCTAATATAACCCTAAAATTCTATCACATTTGGATGTAACTATATGAATGCAAATCTAGACCTAAAAATATCGTTAAGGGACAAAATATTCCATTGAGGTTTGGTCGGGATTATCGCATTAATCGCGAAACCTGAATCTAGACCTCGATAGAGTCACAAGTGTAGATGCAAAATGGAATGCAAAAAGAAAGGAAAAATAGTAATATAGATAGTAAGTGAACAAAGAAAGTGGGGATGCAACATAA